>CM056509.1:26221252-26948752 GCA_029783415.1 Anisodus acutangulus | reverse complement strand
TCTCTCCACAATCCATGCCAACCTGTTGAATTTTGCCATCACCTACAAGACGGGCCTTATGCTTCTCAAAACAACCAACATATTTTTCCTTTATGAGTAAAAATTCATATAGAGCAAATCACATTAACACCAGGTAGACGGGGCACCAACTCCCACGTCTTATTTTCAATAAGAGCATTATATTCATCGTCCATGGCCATTTTTCGATTCATGTCATAAAGGGTAGACACGGGGTTACGTGGAAGAGGTGATTTAGTGACATTAGAATTTAGATAAAAATGTTGTTTTGGTTTAAAGATACCCTGCTGGCTAAGCGTAATGGGCTCTTGACTCGGAATTGAAGTGGACCGACTTGGGTCAGTGTAGTGATGTCACAGGATTGTCCAGCATGCAGTGGGTCTGCTGTCCAATGGACTGGACTAACAGAGTGGTGGGTCGGACCAAGGAGCTGGACCGAGGCAGTGGGCCAGTAGGCAGTGGGCCTGCTGGCCGAGAGGACGTCGTTGCGTAAACTGAGCTAGTAGGCAGTGGGCCTGCTGGCTGAGACACTCCAGGAGATCAAATTGGTCTAGTAGGCAGTGGGCCTGCTGACAGATCGTGATCACGGATAAAAATTAGGCCAGCAGGCAGTGAGCCTACTGGCAGAATTGGGTAAATGAGTGTTCTGGGCCGACATGCAGTGGGTTTTCTAGTGTCTACTGGACCGGAAGATGATGGGTGGACCGAGCCAAATGGTGGATCACATACGGAGATAGTCCATCATCTAAAAAATTGTAAGGGTTGGTCACAAAATTATACAATTTAGCAAACGGAAATTGAGTTTAAAAAAATGACATGATGACTAATTATGATCTTATTAGAAGACAAATCATAACATTTGTAACCATGATGATTAGACAGATAACCCAAAAACACACAAGCGGTAGAACGGGCTTGAAATTTGTTAATTGTAGTGGATGGAAAAAGAGGTTAGCATAACCACCCAAACACCTAAGATGAGAATACGAAGGATCTTTATGATAAAGAATTTTTAGAGGAGGCTGGTATGCTAATCCTTTGATAGGGAGTATGTTAAGAAGGTAAATAGCCATTTGTAAAGCATGATGCCAAAAGGTGGTAAGAAAGTATGGACTAGTAATGTGCGAACAATATTATTAATGATTTGAATTTTTCTTTCGGCTTTCCCATTTTGTGAGGACGTACGAGGACAAGAAAACCGAAAAGATATGCCATTAACATTACAAAATTCCATAAACGGCCCATTATCAAATTCTCTTCCATTATCACATTGAATATTTTAATTTTCCGTTCAAATTGGATAGGGATGAATGCTCTAAACGATATGTAGAATAAAGTTGAGACTTTTTAGACAACGGAAAGGTCCACAAAAAATTAGAATAATCATCCAAAAATAACACATAATAACGATGGCCCAAAGAGCTCAAAACGGGAGATGTCCACAAATCACTATGAATAATATCAAATGGCATCAAAGTACTAGAATTGGAAGCAACAAGTGGTAATTTAACATGTTTCCCAAGCGGACAAAAAGAACAAATATTAGTACTACGCATACTATTACACTTAATAGAATTATTATTTTTAAGAGAGGAAAGAACAGATGCTCCCGTATGACCCAAACGCGCATGCCACAAAAAAGGTGCTAAATCGACAAATGTTGACGGTGTGGCTGGACTAATGGTAGTGGTGGAGGTGGTAGTGATGAGATAGAGCTTGCCCCGACTATTACCCGACTATTACATCGCATTAGAGGTATCCCCATCGTGAAATCCTTCACAGAAAATTCAAAAGGGTCAAAGTCAACAGAAACCATATTATCAGTTGTAAATTTTCGAATAGACACCAAAAATTTAATTAAGTGAGGAGCATGAAGGATATTTTTCAAGGCTAAAGGTGGGTTCGGGGGAGATAAATTTGAGTGACCATAACCACGAATTGGAATTGAATTACCATTACCAATAATTATGCCACAATTTTTGTTCAAATTAAAATAAGACGAGAGATTACCTGGTGCGGACGTGATATGAGAAGTAGCACCGGTGTCTATGTACTAATTTGCATCCGAAGAATTTAATCTAAGTATATGCATCGCTGCCTTGATATCAATGTGTTTCGGGACTACTGTTGCTGGGCCCACAACAATGAAGGTCTGCTGCCAGTTCGTACTATTTATCGGCCCAAGCTGCTGCCGCTGCTGGCCATTGTTGGGCCAGGCACAGTTTGCCGAAGGGAATGGGCAGGGCGATATGGGCCACTGCCCGTTGGCCCAAGGCATGGCCAGGGCCACTGCCCAGCGACCCTAGCCTGATGCTACAGGTTCAGTGGCCTGGTATTATGTCCGCCGCCACTGCTTGCTGGTCGTCCGCCACCGCACCACTGCCGCCGCGGTCGCCACCCTTGCCGCCACCACATCCTCCACCATGATGTTTTCCACGGGTTTGACTCTTTTTGCCACCCCATTGTTATGATTTTGACCATAGTTTTGGGAGAACGATTGAGAGTCATCCGTTTTGCTGGACGTGGCCACCATCATAGCGAAATTAGATCCGGTAGCCACCTTTTTAGCCAAACTTGCTTCTTCTAAAGTGAACATGGAATGTGCTTATATAGAACGACGAAAGAGGATTGCTTTGACAGAGGAGAGTTCCAATACCATTATACGCCTCGGAGAGGCATGCAACCATTTGAAGAACAAGACGATCATTAGTGACATGCGCACCAACGTTTTTGAGTTAATCCGACAACTCCTTGAGCCTTTGACAATATGATAAGACATTCGGAAAATCCTCCATATTTATGTGGGAGAATTCCTGCTCAAGGGTCACATCACGGAAATTTTTATTGTCCTGGAATATATCACACAATCTATTTCAAGCTTTCATTGATGTAGTGTCAGGTTCGATAATTGTCTATAAGAGGTCCGTAGAGATGGTGGAATAGATCCATTGAAGGACCGTAGCATCAAGAGTTGCCCACAACTCAATTTCACCATCCGTGGAAGGCACATTCTCCTTGCCTTTTGCCGGTGGGATGATGTGATGGAGGACTCTATTAGACCGGGCGTGAATTTTAAACAGTTCTGCCCACATCACATAGTGGACGTTTTCCATCCTAAGAACAATAGGAATGTTGTTCTTGATATTGGAAACTGCAAGGGCAGTATGAAATGTGTTCTCGGAAGTACGGAGTGTTACATCCTCTCCCCCTTAGAAACATTTGTCCTCGAATGTTGGTGTGACATATCTAATTCTTGTCACAATAAAATGACCACACGGATGATCCAGTTCAGTAAAAGCAAGGGAAGAAATATCAAATAGACTATATGTTCATTGTTTAGCCAGTTATGACAACATAAATCCTAACTAATTTGAACCAACTCTAGGAAACTAAAGTAGCTACATACTTACAGTACCTAACATTTGAAATATTTGCAGTACTAAGTGGTCTTCTACAGTACTATTGTCACTCCAATTCATCAAAACAGGGAATAAGACACTTATGGATTAATTCAGATTTATCATTGAAAACAGTGAGAAGATACATATCAATCTATGACCACTTCCAAAGAATAGACTCAAGTTCAGGCCAATTACATGTACAACTCCACTTATAAAATGAAATAAAGACATAGTGACACCTTCCAATTCTAGTATTCAGTAATCTTGTGTGAAGCAATCTTCACTTAGCTAATTGCTTAAATATAAAGTTAATAGGGTGATGGATTTATTGCCTAGGTCTGTAGTATATCTCATGCATCCTTCATATTCAAACAACATGCAAAGAAGATAGAGGGTCCTGACATCTAGTTTAAAGTCCTGTATGCATCATAGCTATTAAAACCATAACAAATCAGTGCAATTAATCATGCTTCAATTATTTTATTATCCCATGACTAATCCAGATCAAGTTCCCAGGTTCATTCGAACTTCACAGTCTCACATCTAGTGTTTGAACCATTTCAGATGATTATTTTTCAAATGAGTGAAATATTGTGCAAATAACATGGCACTGGTTTAAGCTAAAATGCAACAAACACAAAACTGCTCATTTTCAAATCTGTCCCTGCCCAGGACTTACAACAACATCTGCCTCAAAATAAAGGCAACAACATGTGTTTGAACATGGCAACAATTCTTATCAAAGTGCAGCAGGGACAGTAGTAGCAAGTGACAGCAAAAACAACATCCAAACAGTAGTAACAAGTGACATCAAATAACAGCCAAAATAACAGCAAGCATGGTAGATAAAGGCCTCAGAAGATAATAAATATATGCAGCAACCAGCTCAATGTAACAGTGCCAACAACAAAATGTAACAACTAATGGAAACAGTTTCAAACCCTAACACTTTACCTAAGATCTTAATCTCAAAGTGAACATTAAAATGTCCAGAAATTGCTCTCATTACTATGGCAGTAACTATCTTTTAAGGCTACTATTTTCTCATCCAAAATAGTGGCTTTCCTTGAGAGACAGAAGTTCAAAGTATTGCAGCAAAGTAAAGTCTCAATGTTCACCACTCATTAAGACAGAAATATAGCAGCTCATAGAGTTTAAGGTGTCAATTAGGACCTAGGACAGAGTCAAAGCAAAATGGTGTAACACTAAGGCTAATACATGTGAACAAAATATGAGATAAGATATACATAAGCAGGGCAAAGTCACAACAAGGAGGCGGATTCAAATAGTCCAAATTAGTCTTTGAAACACAAGGACTAGATTCAAGTTTCAGATCAGACCAAACATATACATAGTTAACAAGAATTACAAATAAGATTATAATAACTATGATACTTCAAAACAATCACTACATGACATATTACCTCAACTAAATATGTTTATCTCATCAAAATGACGCATAACTCAAGTTATGTATATAAATTTAATAGGAAAGACTAGATGGAAATTGAGTTACCAACAAAACACATATATGACTACTTAGCATAGATATTCAACAGAGGATATACGATGGATATGAATGGATTTTCACATACATAATCCACATGATTTATATATCAAGCCAACATATTTTAAGGATCATGTTCAACTTATATTAAGCTTAGACTCAACAGACATGATCATAAATATGGTATGTACTGCAATCTCAAATACCTCAACAAGGCCCAAATCAGTTTGACAATGTAAGCAAAGTGAAATAAATAGGCTAGGCCCAACATGTAATACTGACAAGCTTACAAGATCAAGGAGATAGGGTCAGGCCCAAATGCTTTTAAATAATTTTTTTCCTACTTGATACACACAAGCAGTATATTAGGGTTGTATATCTTGTATACACTGAGTATACATGACATAAAGCATGTATACTACAATGTATATCAAGGCATTTTTGACATAAGACACTAGGAGATAGCAGTTACACAAGATAAAGAGTCATGCAGGTCAATTTTCTGTTTGACCAAGCAACTACACATCAAACAACTGGGCACACACAGTGGTAAGTAAACATGCATCTCTTCCAATTAACACAAATTCAGCCCAAATATTCCCTAGCTAGTTAGGCACCAGACAGCTGTAAGCATATGCAATATATCCAGGATATTATCTTAACCAAGTACTCAGTTAGGCAACTTAGTCTTAACATAAGGAGACACAGATCAAGAAACCACAAGGACACATCAAATTTCAACATGTGTATGTAAGGGGTCATGCTAAGGTCTTTGGACTATTAATCTTGGCAGCATCTTACAATAAACAGAGCACTTTAAAGCAAACTCATATATCCATCCAAATGAACCACTCAGATTCTAACTCAAGTTGGTGTTCATATCACTTAAAAAGAAAAAGAAAGCTAAGGGAGCAAGTGTCATTTTAGCCAAGGCAAAGTCATGGATACTAGACAGTATATAGATAGTTCAACTAATTTCCAATCACAACTTAAGCATACATGGATGCATAATATTTTATCCTAGGCATGTGATTCTAGAATGCACAAACTGAACTTAAGGGAGCATGGTAGGGTATATGTCAGTATGCATGATAGCATACCATACTAGTCCCAAGAGGTGGCATCTTAACTTTAAACTAGTATGAGATATCAAACAGATACCAAATACTGTAAAAACACATAAAAAGTCTATTTTTAACAAATGTTCAACTGAATAATCTAATCCTGACAATCATAATATGGTCATATAATGGGAAAAGTAATGACTTACTTAGCACATAATCACAACCATGATCTTAGTTGCTAAACTTATTTGATTCTGGTTAAGGCACAAATAAGATATCTGACAGGTCTCATATTCACACAAGAGGGACTAAACAAGACTGTTAGCTACTATACTATTGAACATGTGGTTCATAACATGAAATAAGACCCATATAGGCAGGACAAAGTTTTAATAGGCTAGGAAAGACATTAATGTTGAGACATACTTGGCTAGAAAAATCCTAGAATGGATAGTAATAAACCTAAAACAGACTTAGATTTGACAAAAATGTCCATCAGACATAAATAAGTAAATTTAAACAAGGCAAATAATGCATGGATGTAAACTAAACAAGTTGAACAGACATTAATAAGTGTAGGTGAGGGCTAAATCAGTCTTAAGTCAATCTGACTACTCAGACACAAGCTTATACATGAAACTTTTGTCTTTGTAAACCTACAACTGTCTTCAAATAACCACAGATAACACTTATTTGTTTAAGTAGGTTTAATGTTACATATCAAGATCAAGCAAGCATGTCTAGTCCAAAAAACAAATTTACATAACAGTGTGCATCCCTAAGAAGGCAACAAAGTATCAACAACTCACTTAGGACATTGTGAGGCTAAGCCTAAGGTTAAACATGTCATGAACAACCTATACTCAAGCTACACTACTTCAATAGTTTAAGTAGGTTTAATGTTACATATCAAGATCAAGCAAGCATGTCTAGTCCAAAAAACAAATTTACATAATTGTGTGCATCCCTAAGAAGGCAACAAAGTATCAACAACTCACTTAGGACATTGTGAGGCTAAGCCTAAGGTTAAACATGTCATGAACAACCTATACTCAAGCTACACTACTTCAATGGTGGATATGACATGGAAAATACTAGAATTAGAGAAGGGTTCACACAACTAAGCTCAAATTAAGGTTCTACAACATGTGAATGGTAATATAAAAACTACACAAGTTTTTAGTTATAACCTATGAGTCACAGGCCACCCTAATTTCATGTTGGATTCATATCCTAGTCTAAATTATCCCTAAAGGACACTAATTGTCTTTAAATAAGTTTAGACAAAGTTATTATAGCCTGAATATGCATATGAAAACAGATTTAAGGTCATTTATGACTTAACTAAAACCACACTAAATGATACAACAATCTTATCAATCCACATGCAAAATTCATATATTCTTCGATTAATCAAAACATATAACCATGTACCGGTTAAACATAATACACGATTTATTTAAAGGTAACTAATTTAAAAACCTTATGGATTATTAGGATTGGTGCTAGGATGGCGTTATAATACTGTTGGTGTATCTGCACTATCCTATCTTGGTCCTATTTATGAGCCTCGATCAGACACACTTTGAAGTGGAACCCTCTTATCCTTACTAACCACTCACCTTCTTCTGGCCTGCCTCTTTTCCTCCTCCTTCGTGTATCCCATAACATAGACCGACGAGCCCTGATTAACGGACCCCTAAGATTGTGGACTATTCGGAATCTCAGAAGAGTCGGGGTCAGTGAGCAAAATGAATACCCAATCACGGTGTTGTATCTGAGGGGAATCAGGTTGTACCCATCCATGTGTTACTCCACTTGCACCATGGTCAATGGGGATCGATACTGAGAATAAAGCCCTGGGTGAGGCCGGAACCCCTTACCCCTCCTTCTGTTGGAAAAACTGAGAGTGTCCGAGCGGGTGACTTATATGGATCTTTGGATAGATCCTCCTCAATAGATTCCATGATTTCTGATGGGTCTGAGTCCATAGTGTAACTCACATCTTTTTTTCTACTTTCGTAGCCCTCCGACCCATGCCAGGGAGTGGTATTTGTCTAATATCTTTCGTCGCAACAATACCTGCACTCTTACTACCCGAGGTCTTTCTGGTCGTAGACACTGCTGCAGTTTCAAATGGGAAAATTAGATTAGGAACAAATGTTCTTATGACTCAGGTTTACCGGACGATCTAGACTATGAAAGAATGGAAACAATTCTAAATGCACTGTAGCCTCCTGTTTATAAGTGTGGCGCGCTACACACCCATAAATAAGACTCTACTAGACACGGCTTGTAGACATCCCTAAGACAGACCGACCGACTCTGATACCAAGTTTGTCACGACCCAAACCGGAGGGCCGTGACGGGCACTCGGACCCTACCTATCGGGGACCACTAACCATACAATCCACACCTAATCATATTTAAATACGGACTAAGATGAAAAAGACTATATAAAGTTTTAATCGGAAAGCCCCAACTTATATATACATACCAAGGCCGACAAGGCCATACATGACAACTATCCACAAGACACCTGTCTACAAGCCTATAAAGAATACATAACATTATAAGGGCGGGACAGGGTCCTTCCATGCCCAAGTGCACATGCAAAATAACATATCACGACCCGACTGCAACTCTGAAATACGTAGAGTGCTCCAATACCGGCTGAACCGCAACCTACTAGCGTGAACCGTCACCCACTTTAACTGAACATGTGGGCATAAAACACAGTATCCCCCGACAAAGGGGATGCAGTATGACTGATGTACTGAGTATGTTAGGCATGATCAATAGCATAACAGAGGTATAACAATAAACAAAAACAGAAACAGAAACAACTGACTACTAGTAAATGCCTCTGAGGGACCTAATACCTATGCCTAAATGTTATCCACAATGCAAATGCAGTATACATATAAATATTGGCCACACAAGGGCACCTTCCTGTCCATAACCGCCTCTGTGGGCATCAGGTTATATTGTATTGGCCACACAAGGGCATCAATATTGGCCTCTTCGGGCTCTTTCATGAAAATCTACCAGCTGCAAGTGGTGTGCGTATATAACGCCTTTCCCCATATCCCCTACATATCATATCATATCATATTTACCATATAGTAGTGTGCATAACACAAGTGGGTCCAGGGTAATATATGAATACAATGCAAATGAAAATGCATGAATGGTAATACAATATTCCAAGCTCCACAGATGACATAATACCTTTGTACCTTCGACTAACATTGGGAACATCAACATCCTTTCCATACACCTCAATAAGAGTTTTGAGAACATATTTAGACAGGTTTTTAACATAAGAGTCAATAACATGACCATTCTTAACTACTAAGAGTAGAGTAATTTATGGAGCAATATTCCGGTTATGTTTTGTACATAGAATATGCCAAAAGAAAGAAAGAGTCTTGCATACCTTGTTATCGAAGTTATCTAAGTTCCACAGGTCCTTGTAAGCTCTATGAATGATTATCTACATCATACGGATGATTTAAATCATAATCGGATCAATATACTATTAATAAATTCATTGTGACATTTTATCAAACACCTTATACGCGTAGAATCTATGTTTCTTCTATATGGAAACCTATAAAAGAGCAACATAATCAGCCTTCCTAATCCTCCTCATCCACTGCTACAGTATCTATAACCATCCAGCAACTTCACATGCAACCTCCAATTCCATACCGGCAGCCCCAACCATACCCAACCAAACTTAGCATTTCCGATAATCACCTTAGAAACTAGTGGCAAGAATCATGCTCTATAACTTGTATAAACTTAGGAACAAGAAGCATTACCTCTTTTAGGCTGTGACGAGCATCGCCGTACAACCTTTCACTAAAACCAAATTCCGACAAGCAGAAACAGGACCCAAAAATCGACTAGAACTTCCTCGAACTCAAGGTCTTTGCTTGATTTCTGAGTATTGAAGCTTGTTCAAGGATTTGATTTCGCTGGAGCTAGGGTCCAAAAATACCCTGAATGTTTCCCCCTTTTGGCGAGCAAAAGCTTACTGGAGATCTCCTAATTTGGTCGAGAATTTTCAGAGCACAATACGAGACCAAAGAAATGAAAGAAGTAATTTTTCTCCAAGTGAACGAACTGCTACTTTGTGGGTTTTGTTTTCTCAAAATCAGAATGTGAGGTTTGGTGAATTGTTTTTGGTCTACAAAAATGAACTCTCAAAGCAAGATATAAATCTCCCAAATTGAAAGCAAAATGCACCCTTATCATGATGTCTCCCACTTAGCCTAACCTTGGCAGTGGAGAGCATCAGTTAACGCCACATACCTCTACAACATGCCACCTTGCTCCATTAATTAAGTGATTTGCCTCCGTATAATTTATCAATCACATACATAATTAAATTCATGATCCCAATTCACTTAAATCTTGATGATTTATAAAATCCTCATATACTCAATGTCATAATTTAATAATATGACACTAGTCCATAACCTTTTTGGTGATATACAACTATTATTAGTAATCCCCGTTATCACACTTGTTAAATCCTAAATTATTCCGGGACCACATCCTTTTATTTACTAATTTCCTTATTAGCATACGTAAATATAACATAAACTTCCCGAGGCCCGGGTCTACTTGCCTACGTTTACGCGCTCAAACCATTACCCAGAACTACGGGGTGTTACATAATGCTTCAAAATATGATGTTATAAACATTAATTATTGGAGAATCTGATCATTAGATGGTGTAACACCCCGTACATTCGGGCGATGATTTGAGCTTCTACACATATGCAAATAAAGAAGCATAGTGTATAAAAGGATGCAGTCCCGAAATAATTTAGTATTTTAATAAGGTGACAACGATGACTAGTAATAATATTGTAGGTATACCGAAAGAGACTACGGACTAGTGCTATATCACATAATTGTGATAATGAGTAAGTAAGGTGTGTTAAAAATGATTTTCTATTTAAGAATTAAGATCTAGAGTTAATCATGGGTTTAATTTATTAATGAGGAGATTATAGTAAACAAGATATAATTTACATCGTTGGATATAATGTGGACATATCCATATGAGTGAGGGATAGGTGGCATAAAAAAAGAGTGTAGATATCTCATAAACTTAGTACTCCCACCACCACTATGACCAAGTGGGAGACCTACATTAATCACTTTCTTAAATAGGATATGTTGTTGGACAATTGGTTCAGAAGAGGAAAACGTTCCATTTATTTCTTTCACTTGAAAAAAATTGCTTCTTTTCATTTCTTTAAATCCTGTGTTGTGCTCTAGGAATTCATAGCATTATTAGATACTTTCTACAATGAGAAAGTAGGTGTAAAGGTAATTCGTTGGTTGATGATCTTGGAATTTTGAGGAGTAATTCGGATGTACTTCGTAACTTTGGCATGAAAATAACACAGGAGTTTAAAGGTATGTTAAGGGAAATTGATTCTTTATTTTGGCATATTTCATGTAACGAAACGTAAACGTGATATTGTTCCATAAATTATTCTGCTCTTAGTAGCCGATGATGTTCCTGTTATTGATTCCTATGTTGAAAAAATGTCCAAATATGTTCCTAAATCCTTATTGAGGTATATGAGAAAGATGTTAATATTCCCAATGTTAGCCGAAGGTACAAGGATATTATGTCATCCGATAAGTTTAGAATGTTTTATTGTCATTCATACATTTGCATTATATTCATGTATTACCCTGGACCCATATGTGTTATATACACTACTATATGGTATGAATTATATATGTAGGGGATGAGGAAAATGGAATGGCGTTATATACGCAACACCACCTGCAACTGGTACAGATATCACGAAAAGGAAGATGCCCAATGAGGCCAAAATGATATGATGCCCACAGAGGCCAAAATTAAATGATACCAACATAGGCTGTTATGGGAAGGAAGATACCCGATGAGGCCAATATATATATGTATACCGACTTTGCATTGTGCATGACATTTAGGCATATTATGGCCCTCAGAGGCATTCATTATTGTCGGCTAATTTTATCGGCTGTTTTCTATCTCAGTTTATTGTTATATTCCTGTTATACTACTATTCATGCCTGACATACTCGGTACATCAGTCGTATTGACGTCCCTTTTATCGGGGGACGTTGTGTTTCATGTCCGCAAATTCACGTAGACAGGGCGATGATCCACTTTAGTAGGTTGCTGACTCAGTGAATTTTGGAGCACTCCCCTTGTTTGGAGTGTCGGTCTAATCTATGTATGGTATATTTTTATAGATACATATGGGTATGGCGGGGCCCTTGTCCCGACCTGTTAATGTTATGTATTCTTTAGAGGCTTGTAGATAGATGTCATGTGTGTAGTAATCATGTATGACCTTATCAGCCTTGGTATGTATATATATAAGTTGGGCATTCAGGTTCAAATTGTACATAGCTTTATTCCCGCTTACTATTTTCATATGTTAGTAGAGTATTGGGTGACGATCCTTATGGCCGTGTTTAATTATTAATAGGTGGTAAATGTAGGATTAGAGGTACTCCACAGGCGAGGTTCAGGTGCCCGTCATGACCCTTCGATTTGGGTTGTGACAAACTTGATATTAGAGCATGTCTGTCCTAGGGAGTCTATAAGTCGTGTCTAGTAGAGTCTTGTTTATAGGTGTGTTGTGCACCACACTTATAAGAAAGAGGCTACCTGATATTTAGGGATTGTTTCCATTCTCTCATCTCATAGATCGTGCTATAGAACTAAGTTATAAGCATTTCATTCCTAATTCATCTCGTGTTTATGATTCCAGCAATGCCTACAGCAAGGAAGAAGTTCAAGAGTATGAGGGCGTTAGATACGGCTGCAGGCGAAGGTACTTGCCGATTACCACCCGTTAGCGAGGGCCAAAGTGAGATTCATAATGCGACTGCTTCGTGTGATTCCCCGACTTCACCACCTCCAGAGGAGATAAGTGGGGATGCAGTACCCCTAGTTCCTCTACTTAATACTCCATATATGGATCATGATATGCGAAGTGTTGTATAGTTATTGAATCGATTAGTAGCTGCTCAGGCCCAACGTCAGATTCCCAGTCCTTCTAATAGAGCTGCTAGCGCGAGAGCTCAAGATTTCATCAACCTAGACCCTCCGGTATTCACAGGATCAGACCTGAACGCGAACCCACATAATTTTCTATATCAGATATAGCGTACCTTATGGGTAATGGATGCTACCGATATTGAGTCAGTAAAGTTTGCATCTTATAGACTGCGGGATGTCGCGGTGACCTGGTATGAGACATGGGAGCAATCTAGGGGACCTCGTGCTCCACCAGCAGTATAGAGAGAGTTTTCAGAGGCCTTCTTACAATATTTCCTGCCGGTCGAGCTTCGACGGGCCATGCAGGATAGATTTCTACGTCTTGAGCAGGCAACGAGTGTTCGAGAATATAGCTTGCAGTTTAATATATTGGCCAGATATGCTCGTACGATTATAGCTGAGATGAGTGACCGGATACATATGTTTGTTACTAGCTTGGGGTCATACTTGGTCAACAGGTGTACAACGACTTCTTTGAATCCAAATATGGATATTGCTCGTATTTAGGCTTATGCACAGAATTTGAAGGATCGTAAAAGGCAACAGTGGGTAGATCGAGAGCGTGATAAGGGCCAGCATAAGAGGGCTCGATCAGTAGGTGACGTAAGAGAGTTCAGAGGTGGACCTAGACCACAGCTTTATAGACGCCCATCCTACCCGGCAACTAGCACATCATTACCATTTTTGAGGTGGAGGATTAATCGGTATATTCAATCGGGACTAGGTCAGAATTCACGAGAATCATAGCCTTATTATGGAGGGGATTCTATTCAGATTAGGCCACCGTTGGATCGATGCGAGCAGTGTGGTAAGACCCATCTAGGGTCGTGCCAACATGGATCAAATGTGTGTTATTATTGTGTTGAACCTAGTCATATTTGGCGAGAATGTTTGACAGGAGGTGAATGTATTAGGGCCCAGCCGGTCGGATCTGCAGCAGCTTCATCACATTCAGTACGCCCGTCAGGGCAAGGTTAGCAAACTTATCCAATCGAGGCAGAGGTAGGGGCTAGAACCGCACTTATGCATTGATGGGACGACAGGATCATAAGTCCTCACCTGATGTTATTACAGGTATATTATCAATTTTTTCACATAATGTGTATGTGTTGTTAGATCCAGGCTCCAATATATAATATATCACCCCTTTTATTGCCTGTAAATTTGGTATGGAGCCTGAGTTGATAAGAGATCCATTTGTGGTATCTTCACCAGTTGGTGAGTCGGTAGTTGCTAGACGGGTCTATTAAAATTGTGTAGTAGTAGTTTGTAGCCATCAGACCCTAACAGATTTGGTAGAACTAGAGATGGTTAATTTTGATGTTATTATGGGCATAGATTGGCTGGCATCATGCTACGCTAATATTGGTTGCCGAACAAAGATTTTTAAATTTCAGTTCCCAGGCGAGCCAGTCCTTGAATGGAAGGGTAATACGGCGACGCCAAAAGGTAGGTTTATTTCATACCTTAAGGTAAGAAAGATGATCTCCAAAGGTTGTATATACCATCTTGTTCGGGCTAGAGATGTCGATGCCGAACCACCTACTTGTCAATCAATTCCGGTGGTTAATGAGTTTCTTGATGTATTTCCAGATGAACTTCCAGGCCTTCCTCCCGAGAGGGAAATTCAATTCGGTATAGACGTGTTGCCAGACACTCAGCCGATATCTATTCCTCCTTATAGAATGGCTCCAGCCGAATTGAAAGATTAAAGGAGAAATTAAAGGATCTGCTTGAGAAAGGCCTTATTAGGCTCAGCATATCTCCTTGGGGTGCGCCGGTATTGTTTGTACGAAAGAAAGATGGCTCATTAGGGATGTGTATCGGCAGCTGAATAAAGTCACTATCAAGAACAAATAGCCTTTTCCCATAATTGATGATATGTTTGACCAGTTACAAGGTGCAAAATATTTCTAAGAAATCGACCTAAGGTCAGGGTACCATCAACTAAGGGTTAAGGAGGAGGACATTCTGAAGAAGGCTCTCAGGACATGGTATGTGCACTTCGAGTTCTTAATAATGTTATTTGGACTCACAAATGCACCGGCAACATTTATGGATCTAATGAATAGCGTGTTTCACCCATTTCTAGATGTATTTGTGACAATATTTATAGATGATATTCTGGTTTACTCTCACTAGGAAGCAGAGCATGTGGATCATTTACGGATAGTACTACAGACACTCCGGGACCATAAGTTGTATGCAAAGCTCTCCAAGTGTGAATTTTGGTTGAATTCAGTGGCTTTCCTTGGTCATATAGTGTCAGACGAGGGTATAAGAGTTGACACTCAGAAGATTGAAACAGTGAAGAATTGGCCGAGACCCACGAATCCATCAGAGGTTCACAGCTTTCTAGGCTTAGCCGGCTATTATAGGAGGTTTGTAGAAGGGTTTTCTACCATATCAGCACCATTAACAAAGTTGACATAAAAGACCATAAAATTCCAGTGGTCTGATGCTTGTGAGCAGAGTTTCCAAGAATTAAAGGATAGACTAACATCAGCACCAATCCTTACTCTCCCAGAGGGTCCAGAAGGATATGTTGTGTATTGTGATGCCTCGGGAGCAAGTTTAGGATGTGTGCTAATGCATCATGGTAAAGTGATTGTCTATGCTTCAAAGTAATTGAGGAAACATGTGAAAAACTATCTGACACACGATTTGGAGTTGGCCGCAGTGGTCTATGCACTGAAAATTTGGCGGCACTACTTGTATGGTGTTCATGTAGACATTTTCACGGATCATAAAAGTCTGCAATACATATTTAAATAGAAAGAGATGAACTTGAGATAAAGGAGGTGGCTTGAATTATTGAAGGATTTTGATGTGGACATCTTATATCATCCTGGTAATGCTAATGTTGTAGTAGATGAGCTCAGTCGTATGGCGATAGTTAGCTCGATTCCGGTACAGATCGAGATGAAGGGATTAGTAAGATAGCTCCATCAGTTAGATAATTTGGGAGTCTGACTAATGGATTCAGAGGATGGTGGTTTTGTGATTCAGAATGTGTCAAAATCGTCCCTCATATCGGAAGTTAAGGAATATCAGTGGGAAGACTCCAGTTTGAGAAGAATCAGAGAAAGCATTCAACAAAAGAAGACCACAACCTTTGAGATTGACGAACATGGGATTCTCAGACACCGTGGTCGTTTATGTGTTCCAAATATAGCGGGATTATGAGATAGAACTATGACAAAGGTCCATTGTTCACTATATTCCATTCATCCTAGATCTACTAAGATGTATCATGATATCAAGGGTATCTATCGGTGGAACAACATGAAGAGAAGCATTGCGGAATATATAGATTAGTGTCCTAATTGTCAGCAAGTAAAAATAGAGCATCAAAAGCCCGATGGCTTGACGCAGAACATTGAGATTCCGATGTGGAAATGGGAAGTGATTAATATGGATTTTGTAATGGGTTTACCTCACTCTTTTCGTAAGTTTGATTCTATTTGGGTAATTGTTGACAGATGTTGCATTATTTCTAGATGCTACGCAAGTGTACGTATAGAAATTTGTAATAAATATCGGTAAGACCAAGTATCGTCCATAGAGACTGATTTATCAAGTACCAATTAACTAATCTTTAGTTTCTATTTTTCTAATGAATATAATTGATGATTTTTAACTAAAGAATTAACAAACTAACATGAATTTCTAGAATAAAATAGCAATGAAAACACACGAGGTTTAATTCAGTATTGAAGGAATTAGGGTTTTCAATCTCCTCAACTTTCCACTCTATCATTCATTAATGGAAGACTAACGATTCTTCTTCTTATCAAGATAGTAGGTTAACTGAGATGTTCTATATTCCGGTGAGGACATATAAAAACTCAACCTAAGTGAGAACTTTCTATATTTCTATGATAAGTTCGACCACATAGGAGGATTAAGATCAATAACCTAAAACGCGACACAGGCATTCGTGATACTCTCGTTCAAGATTAAACCTACGTCTAATCAACTATAGCATATTCAAATCTCCTTTTTCAGATCTTAATTTGAACTCATATAGATAATGAAAACTAAATGCCAATTAATTCTCATTCAATAACCGCAAGTTGAATAGATCTTAATAGATGAAGAAGAACATCAACAATGTATTAATTCATAATAGAGTTTCAAGTGATTCAATGAAAAACCCTAATAAAGTAATTAGCTCCTAGACATGCTAAGAAAACTAATTAACTTAATATCCAACATAAACTGAATAAAGTAAAGAAAAGGAAAAGAACTTAAACAATAGATATCCCTAATGGTTTCTTGTCTTCTTGTTTCTTACCTCCAAAGTGTTGTCCCATTCAGAAAAATGTTTCCCCCAATATATATCATGAAAAAACCCCAGAATGGACCTTTTTGCCCTTGTTAAATATAGGTTTTTCGCTGCCCTAACGTCATCGGTGCCGCGGCTCAGCTATTAGAGCGTCGCGGTGCTAATTCGCTTCTAAAAGTCGCTCACTTTCTGCCAGTGGTGCGCTGCGGCGCTAATATTAGGCGTCGCGACCCTTCAGCGCCGCGACTCTATGCTGTGTTGCATCGTGGCTCTTCAGCGTTCTTCGTCTAAAATTATTTCTGGACTGCTTTCCAGGGCTTCTTTGACTCATTTTATATGACCAGGTATAAATTTTTGTCCTTAATAGTCGCCTATTTTCTTTTGGATTTGCCTTATTCTTTTCTGAATCGCTTAAAGCCTGAAAGCACACAACAACACGCATAATACTGCACAAAACAACTAAAAGACAAATAAAAGACTCCCTAAAACACACTCTAAAACAGTACTAAATCTACCTAACAAACACCCCCAAACTTACACTTTACTCGTCCTCGAGTATAGAACTCTAGACACCCTAAAAAGAAAAACACACAGACTCTAGACTGAATCAGGTCAAAAATAATATATAATGCCTCAAAAATCATGAACAACATGCAATAAAATCTTTCGGAACATTCTAGCCACTAATTTGCTATCTAGAATTTCAAGTCGGATAATCCTCAAATTTGCTTAAAGGTATTAATGTATATGACCACTCAACCATGATTATTGAAATAAACAAGTATTCAATATCCGTTCATGCACAACTAATTCTCACCAACAGTCCATCAGGTCCAAGTTCTATAGGCTTGCTAACTTGTTATTCTCCACTAATTTAGACAACACATGCTCAAGAATCAATAAGACTTTTATAGGTTATGACGATAGGCTTAAGCACGGGTAGATGATATGTCATTTAGGCTTAAAGTTACCATAAGTATAGAAACCAATCAACCCAACTCTATATTCACGTTATAAACCAAAAGCAACCCCCAATTTTTCTTTACCCAATTTTTCTTTTATTTTCGACTACACCCCCAAACTTGTTTTTCAATGTATGTACAAGGGAAGTGTAGTGTATTCATTTTTTTTCTCTTCTATTGATAGCACTCAATTTAAAATACCAATTACAACGTGTCAATCCCCCAATCATATACTTATATGCTCATGGAATTCAAGGGAAGGAAAATATTTATAAAGGATTTCAAGTAGGCTCAGAATATGTGTCAATCAAAGAAGGATTACTTAAGGCTCAAAGAGGGTAACTAGGGATTACATTAGTCAAGGTTGTCTTGAAAGGCTCAAACGTTCCAAAGATGGCCTAAATCAACTTTCTAAGCATGCATCATCTATGATTTTGTCTCAAATAGCAAGCAAGCAAGTTCTAGGACTTTCCACCATCTTTCCTCAAACCAAAATTCAATCATGCATAAACCAATATTCAAGTACAAGAAATTCACCAATCATGATCAAGTTTTCATACTTATTAATAATTGAAAACAACTCAGGACCTATCCAACTTAAGCACACAGATTTATGCATTTTATGGCTATCAATTTCATGGGCTATTATTATCAACTTGATTCATTGACACCAGACACTGACACTAAAACTAAGACACTAATAATAAATAAATATCTGAACACAAACAATTAACACTATTAACACAAAAAAGTAAGACTCTCCCCCAAACCTATTAAACACATTGTTCCCAATGTGATAAGTAAAGCAATAGTAAGAACACTTACCAAAACTTCAGCTAAGCGATTCAGAATAGTGGCGGCGGCGGCGGTGGATGATAATCAAAGTAGGGCTCATTCGCGATGATTTTTTACCCCAGAGTTGGCTCACAATTCACCTAATAATAAGAAAAAAAACATACCAAGAAACAACAAGACACTGAGATTGTTCAAAAATAACACATAATAAAAATAAACTATTAAAATGTTGGGTTGCCTCCCAATAGCGATGTCGTTTAACGTCATTTAGCCGGACGCATATTTCCTCTTCATTTCAAGATCTCTTTTCTCATCACCTCCTTCATAGTTGGATTCAACCTCATTTGCGCATCAATTGAAGGACTGGTCTCATCGTCTTTACATTATGTTAATGCTACTTCAAGAGCATCAGTACTCTTGAAGTTTTCCTCAGCAACCGCTTTGTTAATTACATAAATGGAAAACAATCGTCACTTGCTCTTGTATAAGATATCGACTTGAATACATTGAAGACCACCTTTTCGCCTTGCACTCGGAGTCTCAGCTCACCCTTCTAAACATCTATAAGTACTTTCCCCGTGGCTAAAAATGGTCTCCCAAGAATTATGGGCACATCAACATCCTCCTCCATGTCAAGGATAATAAAATCAGCAGGAAAAATAACTTTGTCCACTTTAACTAACACATCCTAAATAATTCCCTATGGATGCTTGATCGAGCGATCTGCTAACTGCAAGGTAACTGTTGTAGGCCTAGCTTCACCCAAACCAAGTCTATGAAACATAGATAAGGGCATCAGGTTGATACTTGCCCCCAAATCACACCGAGCATGCTGGCACTCAAAATTCTCGATAGTGCAGGGAATATTGAAGCTCCATGGATCTCTCAACTTCTGGAAGCTTCTTTTGCAAAATGGCGCTGCACTCTTCAGTTAACGCCACAGTTTCATAATCTCTCATTTTTCTCTTTTTAGAGAGAATTTCTTTCATGAATTTGACATAACTGGGCATTTGGTCTAAGGCTTCAGCAAAGGGATATTTATGTGCAACTTCTTGAATATTTCCAAAAACATGGAAAATTATTTATCCAAAGAATTTTTTCTAAGCCTCTGCGGGTACAGAATTCTGATTTGAGGCTCATTACTCACTGTTGGTGGTACCTTTTCCACCGTGGGGTGGTCTTCAGTAACCCCCTCCTTCTCTGAATTAGATGTCTCACTCAATTTGCCTGTCTTCTCTGCAGATGGTAGATGTGCAACTGGTTCAACTTGCTTATTGCTTCTCAAATTTATAGTCTGACATTGCTCATTCGGATTTACAACAGTATTGCTATGGAGATTCTCCTGCGATCTGTTGTTTAACATATTTGCTAGCTGATCCACTTGTGTTTCTAGGTTTCGGATAGAAGATCTCGTTTCATTCATGAACTGAGACTGGGAGTTGGTGAGAGTCAACAAGGCTGCTTGCAATTCATTAGGGTTAGCTTGTTGAACTTGTGGCCTAGGCTGCTGAGAAAATGAAGCTTGATTCATTTGCTGTTGTGCACTGTTCTACTGATATTACCTTTGAAACTGTGGCTGCTGGTTCTGATATTGCCCTTGAAACTGTGATTGTTGGCCTTGGTCATTTCTCCATGAAAAGGTAGGGTGATTCCTCCACCTAGGATTATAAGTGTTAGAGAATGGATTGTTGTAGGGCCTCTGAAAATTCCCAACAGCTTGAACGTGAGCTTGGTCCATAGGTACATTGTTGGGATCTGCTGCTATCAATGATTAAAAGTATGTGGTCCTCCACAAATCTGGCATCTTGTTTGTGTCTAAACAACATTGAATGTCATAGTATTCTGCTGTAATTGCTTTGTCAAAGAAGCAACTTGAGCAGTTAAGATGGTGATGGCATCTAACTCATGAACTCCAGCCACCTTTCTGCTATTGGTCGGTCTTTCATCGGACCACTGATGGTTATTTGTTGCCATATCTTCCAATAGGTCATACGCCTTATTAGCACTCTTGCTCATGAATTTCCCTCCAGCAGCAACATCAATTATGGTACTGGTCGTACCACACAACCCATTGTAAAAATTATGGACTAACATCCACTGCTCAAGCCCATAATGAGGGAATTTCCTTTGCAACTCTTTGAATCTTTCCCAAGCATCATATAGAGATTCTCTTTCCAGCTGATAGAAGTTGTTTAATTTTCCCCTTAGCTTAGCAGCCTTTGATGGAGGGAAGAATTTTGCAAGAAACATCTGAGTCAGGTCTTGCCACGTAGTGATGGAGTTAGCTTGCAGAGAGTTCAACCAGCTTTTGGCTAGGTCCCTTAGTGAGAATGGGAAGAGCCTCAATCTAATGGCATCATCAGTCACACCATTGTATTTGAATGTTGCACATAACTCCAAAAAATTGGCCAAGTGTATATGTGGATCTTTAAAGGGTAAACCCCCATACTGAACTGTGTTCTGGACCATCTGCAGGATTGCTGGCTTAATCTTGAAATTATTTGCCTCCACAGCTGGTGGTCTTATACAAGTCTGCATTATGGTTGGAAGTATATAATCTCGCAAGCTTCTCACGGCGGGATTCTGAGCTTGCTCCTGCACCATTTTTGGCACCCATCTATTCAACCCATCATTATTTTGATGGTTTGCCATATCCTCGGTTGAAATACCAGCTCTCTTATTTTTTCGATTCTACTTGCACGCTTTCTCAATCTCAGGATTCAGAGAAACAAAGTTGTCTGCTCCTCTTCTGCTTCGCATATACCAAACCTACCTAAAAATGATCACACGCACTGCACGCAGATTAAAAAATAATAATAATAATAATAAAATGTGTTCTAGGAACAACCAAATTAGAAATAAGATTAATTATTTTGATATTGATAATACTTCAGTCTCCGGCAACGGCGCCAAAAACTTGTTGCGTTATTTCTAGATGCTATGCAAGTGTACGTATCGCAATTTGTAATAAATTTTGATAAGATCGAGTATCGTCCACAGAGACTGATTCTGATTTATCAAGTACCAATTAACTAATCTTTAATTTCTATTTGGCAAAAAAATATAAGTGATGATTTCTAACTAAAGAATTAACAAACTAACATGAATTTCTAGAATAAAATAGAAATGAAAACACATGAGGTTTAATTCAGTAATGAAGGAATTAGGGTTTCCAATCTCCTCAACTTTCCACTCTATCATTCATTAATGCAAGACTAATAATTCTTCTTCTTAATAAGATAGTAGGTTAAATGAGATGTACTATATTCCGGTTAGGATATATAAAAACTCAATATAAGTGAGAACTTTCTATATTTCTATGATAAGTTCGACCACATAGGAGGATTAAGATCAATAACCTAAAATGCTACACAGGCAGTCATGATAATCTCGTTCAAGATCAAACCTACGTCTAATCAACTATAGCATATTCAAATCTCCTTTTTTAGATCTCAATTTGAACTCATATAGATAATGAAAACTAAGAACCAATTAATTCTCATTCAATAACCGCAAGTTGAATAGATCTTAATAGATGAAGAAGAACATCAACAATGCATTAATTCATAATAGAGTTTCAAGTGAATCAACGGGAAACCCTAATAAAAAAATTAGCTTCTAGACATGCTATGAAAACTAATTAACTTAATATCCAACATAAACTGAATAAAGTAAAGAATAGGAAAAGAACTTAAACAATAGATGTCTCTAATGGCTTCGTGTCCTCTTATTTCTTGCCTCCAAAGTTTTATCCCCTTCAGAAAAATGTTTCCCCTTATATATATCACGAAAACCACCAGAATGGACCTTTTTGCCCTTGTTAAATTTAGGTTTTTCGTTGCCCTGACGTCATCGGCGCCACGGTTCAGCTATTAGAGCGCCGCAGTGCTAATTCGCTTCTGAAAGTCGCTCACTTTCTGTCAGTGGGGCGTCGCGACGCTAATGTTGGGCGTCACGACCCTTCAGTGCCGCAGCTCTATGCTGTGTTGCGCCACGACTCTTCAGCGTTCTTCATCCGGAATTATTTCTAGACTGCTTTCCAAATTTCCCAAGGCTTCTTTGACTCATTTCTTGTGACCATGTATACATTTTTGTCCTTAATAGCCACCTGTTTCCTTTTGGATTCGCCTTATTGATGTCTGAATCGCTTAAAGCCTAAAAATGCACAACAACATGCATATTACTGCACAAAATAACTAAAAGACAAATAAAAGACTCCCTAAAACACACTCTAAAACAGTACTAAAATCTACCTAATAACAGATTGACCAAATCAGCTTATTTCCTGTCGGTCAAAACTACCTATACAACCGAGAACTACGCGAAGTTATACGTTAAGGAGATTGTTCGCCTTTATGGTGTGCCTATTTCAATTATATTTGACCGAGGTGCACTGTTCACAGCTAACTTCTAGAAATTATTTCAAAAAGGTTTAGGCACCCAAGTTAATATTAGCACAACTTTCCACCCTCAGACAGACGGACAGGCCGAATGTACGATTCAGACGCTCGAGGACATGCTACGAGCTTGTCTATTGGACTTTAAGGGAAGTTGGGATGATCATTTGCCCCTTATTGAGTTCGCGTACAATAACAGTTATCATGCTAGTATTAAAATGGCTCCATATGAAGCTTTATATGGACGGAGATGTAGATCTCCTATCGGATGGTTCGAGGTAGGTGAATCAGAGTTATTTGGGCCTGCCTTAGTACACCAATCCATAGAGAAGGTGAATCTTATCCAAGAATGGCTGTTAACTGTACAGAGTTGTCAAACGTCATATTCAGATATGCGACGGCGAGACTTGGAGTTTCAGGTATACGATTGGGTCTTTTTGAAGATTTCACCGATTAAAAGTGTAATGAGATTTGGGGAAAAGGGAAATCTCAGTCCAGGGTACATTGGACCATATCACATAATTTGGAGAATCGGTCAAGTAGCTTACGAATTAGACTTACCTTCAGAGTTGGAGTTTGTTCATCCGATTTTCCATATTTTCATGTTAAGAGCGTGTGTTGGAGATCCTTCTCGGATCATACCAATTGATGATGTGAAGGTTACATAGGATCTATCATATGAAGGGGTTCTGATGGCTATCCTAGATCGACAAGTCCACAAGCTAAGGATTAAAGAACTAGCCTTCGTGAAAGTTCTTTGGCATAATAAAAATGTAGAAGAAATGACATGGGAGGCAGAAGAGGAGATGAAACACAAATATCCATATCTATTATAGACCAATACTGAGGTTCCAAAAGAAGCATAAGGTGAGTTCTATTTCATATTATTATAATTAATGCTTGAAGACCTTGCGAAGTCTGATGTAGATGTAATAATGAATGTTATATTATATGACTCCGTGAAGAAGTAGTTGTATTTTCGGGTTACGTGACGGGGATTGGATATGTAACTCCAACATTCGAGGATGAATGTTTCTAAGAGGGAAATGATGTAACACCCCGTACTTTCGCGTGATGGTTTGAGCATCTAGACATATGCAAATAAAGAAGCTTAGTATATAAAAGGATGCAGTCCCAAAATAATTTAGGATTTTAATAAGGTGACAACGATGACTAGTAATAATATTGTAGGTGTACCGAAAGAGACTATGGACTAGTGCTATATCACATAATTGTGATAATGAGTAAGTAAGGTGTGTTAAAAATAATTTTTTGTTTAAGAATTAAGATCTAGAATTAATCATGAGTTTAATTTATTAATGAGGAGATTGTAGTAAAAGAGATATAATTTACATTGTTGGATATAATGTGGACATATCCACATGGGTGAGGGATATGTGGCATAAAAAAAGGGTGTAGATGTGTCATAAATTTAGTACTCCCATCGCCACTATCACCAAGTGGGAGACATACATTAATCACTTTCTTAAATAGGATATGTTGTTGGACAATTGGTTCATAAAAGGAAAACGTTCCATTCATTTCTTTCACTTGAAAAAAATTGTTTCTTTCATTTTCTTTAAATCCCGTGTTGTGCTCTAGGAATTCATAGCATTATTAGATACTTTCTACAATGAGAAAGTAAGTGTAAAGGTAATTTGTTGGTTGATGATCTTGGAATTTTGAGGAGTAATTCTGACGTACTTCGTAACTTTGGCATGAAAACAACACATGAGTTTAAAGGTATGTTAAGGCAAATTGATTCTTTATTTTGCATGTTCCATGTAACGAAATGTAAACGTGATATTGTTCCATAAATTATTCTGCTCTTAGTAGCCGAGGATGTTCCTGTTATTGATTCCTATGTTGAAAGCATGTCTAAATATGTTCCTAAATTCTTAATGAGGTATATGGGAAAGATGTTAATATTTCCAATGTTAGCCGAAGATACAAGGATATTATGTCATCCGATAAGTTCACAATGTTTTATTGTCATTCATGCCTTTGCATTATATTCATGTATTACCCTTGACCCACATGTGTTATATACACTACTATATGGTATGAATTATCTATGTAGGGATGGGGAAAAGTGAATGGCATTATATACGCAACACCACCTGCAGCTGGTACATATATCATGAAAAGGAAGATGCCCAATGAGGCCAAAATGATATGATCCCCACAGAGGCTGTTATGGGAATGAAGATGCCCGATGAGGCTAATATATATATGTATACCGCATTTGCATTGTGCGTGACATTTAGGCATATTATGGCCCTCAGAGGCGTTCATTATTGTCGGCTAATTCTGTCGGTTGTTTTCTGTTTCAGTTTATTGTTATATTCCTGTTATACTATTGTTTATGCCTGACATACTCGGTACATCAGTCGTACTGACGTCCCTTTTGTCGGGGGGACGCTGCGTTTCATTCCCGCAGGTTCACGTAGACAGGGCGACGATCCACGTTAGTAGGTTGCTGACTCAGCGGATTTTGGAGCACTCCTCTTGTTCGGAGTGTCGGTCTAATCTCGGTACGGTATATTTTTGCATGTACATATGGGTATGGCGGGGCCTTGTCCCGACCTATTGATGTTATGTACTCTTTAGAGGCTTGTAGATAGATGTCATGTGTGTAGTAATCATGTATGGCCTTATCGACCTTGGTATGTATATATATAAGTTGGGCATTCGGGTTCAGATTGTACATAGCTCTTTTTCCGCTTACTATTTTCATTTGTTAGTAGAGTATTGGGTACAACCCTTGTGGCCGTGTTTAATTATGAATAGGTGGTAAATATAGAATTAGAGGTATTCGGCAGGCGAGGTCCAAGTGCCCGTCATGACCCTCCGATTTGGGTCGTGACAGATGGTCACTTGGATGCTTTGCGACTTGTTGTGGTGGAGGTTTGTTAGAAGAACGTGTAGATACCATCATAAATCTTATAGCTCTGATACCAAAATGATTTAACTTGTGATGAAGAAGAGTTGAGAAAGAAAATTTACTTGTTAAATAAAGTGCAAGAATCTTAAACACTGCATTTAAATAATTATATGAAAATCAATTGAGATTTTAAAATTAACATATATATATATATTTTTATATGTAACATAAAAAGTACAAAAATAATTATTTGCATACTTTTATTTACTAGTTTTTTGGTCACTTACGTTGCACATGTATATCAACTCAAACAGATTAACATATTTGCACCATTGCATAAGATATTTGGAAGCATCATGAATATATGTAGTAATTTTTTGTAGATACATAAATAAGATGAGAAGTTTAAAGATGTTGATTGAGAGTATCCCCAATAGCTACAGAACCTATCTGTTATGAAGAGTGAATGGAAGTGAATAAACGTAAATCTATATATAATATAAAGATAGAAATAGACAATTCTATGTGACACCTCTATGTGACCAAGGATCATATGTACCTTTCTTTTATATTATTTTTAATTATTTTATTTTAATTTAAAAAGTCACCTCCATAATACATCCTTTCATCTTCACAACTTCTACTCTTTATTAGTATTAATTAATTTCATAATTTTTAATTTAATGTACAAGTTATGACAACTAATTAAAATCACATCAATATGGTATTTTATTTCAATAAATGGGAGGGTATGTAGAAAGGATGAGGAGATCAAAAGCACAAAATTGTAGAACTGGGGATGAGATCAAAAACACAAAATGAAGAAAATATTGATGGAGAAGGAACTATTTCCATGTCAGGTATTCAAATATTTATTTTAGCAAGTGAGGGTGTGTCTTGGTACTTTTATTATATGAATATCTTTTAGAATGTTTAATGTTTTCACCATTTAAATTATTATGTTATATAACTTCTATTGTTGATCTTCTTTTCAGTTCGTCCGTGACACAAAATTGTTGAGAAGGATCATCACACATTTTAATTTTGTCTAGAATTTTTATATTTATACTATTTTATTAGATGAAAATTAAAATATATAAACTTTGTTGCTTAGATAATTTTGATTGGCAAGTTAAATAGTTCTAGCAAAATCTACTACCATCTATATCCATATATATTATAAAGTTAGGCAAAGGAGAGTGACGTGCCGCTTTTCTTTGGCAAAAAAAATATAATTATTTTTTCCTCCCTTTTTATTTTTTATTTATCTTATTGTTGGCATGAACGCCCCAATTATTTTTATAAGAATAAGTAATGATTTTGGGAAGATGATATGACACCATTTATTGATCATAATTTTGATTTTTTCTTTTTCTTAGAGTTTATAATTTTACCTTAATTCTCAATTTAGGTGCTCCACAACAACTCAAGTTTGTCTCTTGCGCCAAGCCTCCGCTTCTTCATCGAAAATCACATTTGATACAAGGTATATCATTATTTTTGTTCTTCTTCATACTCTTTATAATACTCTTTAGTTTATTTAAAAATTGCTAGCATATTACTGGTTTATGAACTTTCTTTTTTTAATATTTGTAAAAAATAGCTATGGTAATAGACCTTTTTCCCTCTCTGGCCAAGAATAATTATTTTTTCTATTCCCCCCTATATATGTGCTACGTTAAAAAAACTCAAAAATCACTCCTTAGCTCTTTTAATTATGATTAATTGCGCTATCTTTAAAAAATATTAAATGAGAAAGACGTTAAAAAGGTCCTCTTTTCCTATTTAAGGTGTTTACACACAATAACTTTCAAAATCAAAGTGAAAAAGATAAATTAAACATTATATGTTTTCTAAGTCTTTGTCTTCTTTCAGTTCGTTCATATTTAGTTCTATATGAGAAGAAGGTGAACAAAAAATTGCCTAACAGCAGCTACAAAGTGTTTGAAACTGGTAACTACATGGCAATTGACAAAATGAAAAAAAAGATTAACTTCCTCATCTTTTAAATGTGTTCCAAGCATTATTCATCTATGTAAATTAGAAGTTCAGCTAAAAAGAAAATTATTTTTTTACAATAGCTATATTGTATCATATAGAATTATGTATGGTAGCACAATCATTTAGGTGCTTCAATGTTCTAATTTTGATTACATATATCTGAGAGTTAATACTAAGCTTAACATAATTTGTCTGTGTGTAACTGAAGAGAATACTACTTAGATTTTAGAAATATAAAAAAGTCCGCTTTCAACTTTTTTATCTCCTCTTTTATGAAATTGTATTTTCCTTCTTCACATGGTACAACCAATCCAAAAAGATCATTATATCTTTCCTTCTAATAGTTTTTGTTGGGTATTTTTGCTCTATGGTACTTTATAAAGCAGTACGGGGAGTATATAACTATTACAAGTATTCGAAAGGATAAACAAAGATTCAATAGTTCAACTAGTAATCTGAAAATTACAAGATAACCACAAAAAACTGAAATTACAATTTGTTGAAAACGAAAAGTTGGAAACTTGTGTTGCTGAGTCGAGTGTGGCACTCTGTCCTTAAGACAATATTGCCCCGTATGTATCCTTTATACGTCCTGGACAATTTGTCTCCCAAGATAAAACAGCAATGGAACAATTGAGCAAAGGAAACTCAAATGCTACCGTGAAGAATATTGAGTAACGAAATGATGCTTGTAAGCTTCTAAATTTCGTGTATATTATATGTGTGTTCTTAGTTGGTGCTCAACAATGGTGTAAGGGGGTGTTTATATAGGTGATGGAGGGGGCTGAAAACTGCCTCCATAATAGCCAAATAATGGCCATTATGGAGGTAGTAAAGTCACAAACATAAATGGTGAAAGACCAACGGATTTGGCCATTATAGGAGGAGTTATCCCACGGAGCCCACGGAGTCCGTGGGCCCGTGGACCCGAGAACCCGAGAACCCGGAACCCGGAACCGGACCGGACGGGCGGGCGGCGCGCGTGTGGTCTTTCCTTGAACCGAAGCACATCTAGGTCCTCCCTCCTTTAAACACATGGGATACCCCTTGGGGTCCCAAACCCCAAACCAATTTCGAGTCTTATATACACAACAATTCTTTCTTCCTCTACCGATGAGGGAGAATTGAACACAATACCACACTTTCCATGCTTCAAACACCTTACTTCGTAGACCAATATCTCTTTCATTTCTCAATGAAATTTGACGATTCTTGGCCCTACGGTTATCTACGCACTTAGTAGATCATGCATGTGTGAAGAACCGGATTCTCCAACATACGTAACACTAGTGTTTAAGCCATTAAAGTTGGTCGGTCGCAACTCCCGCCAAAGGCAAATTTCCAACAGTTTTCAATGACATTGCATCTTATAATTATATAATTTGTTAATAAGTAAAAGAAGTTCGGTCTAAATAAAAAAAAATCTCATGTATTTCGACATATCATTTTTAAAAAGTTACCGTACGTAGTGCGATCAAATTTACTAGTTACATTATAAATTTGACTATGTACACAATTATCTTGATAGTAGTTGTTAGTATCACGCAAAGTCAAAATTAATTGCAATATTTTGCTTTCACCAAAAATTTTGGTAATCGACCTTTCATTTAATTAGTTGATCTACATATTTCTTTTGCCAATTATTTGCATTGCAACCTAACAAATACTTTGCAACATCAAAAAGTATAATACAGAATCATCATTCTCCATCACAAACTTCAAGCAAAATATTTAAAACATTGTAAATAAACAAATTAATACTGTAACTCCTTTTTTCATGAAATAGGAGACTTTTTAATGCATCTCACCTCCTCTCGTAATCAACATTCTTTATGTTACAATTATCATAACTTATAAGTTGCACTATTATTTATAGCATTCACTCTTTTGTAGCAATTGTTGTAAAAGGAATATGATGGCTCGTCTTCGTTATAATCTTCGCATTGAACCTATAATATTAATTTTATGCATGTTACTAATTAGTTATATGTCAACAGACCAATTTCATTCTGTAAAAAACTACCATATGACCTTTAATTATTCCTAATCAAATTATGCATGCAAAATATATTAAATTAATGAGATCGTGACCATTTATCGATAAATATCGGACTACATAAATCATATACGATAAGTAAATAAAAGATGACTGCGGTAACAAAGTAGAATTCAATTTTTTTGCCACTTAATTTGTCACAATCTCAAATTACTAAGCCGTGCGGGCACCTATCATTCCCACATTGATAGGCGAATCCTTCCCTTAATAACTAATTCAACACAATAAAGTAAATAAAGCGGAATAAATAGAATTCTAAGTCATATCATAATATCAAAAGTGCGGAAGTACGAATACCAAATACACCCTAATGAATGGTCTGAAATAGTACAAGAGACATTAATCATCAATACAAGTCTGGATAATACAAGTCTCAAATGTGGAATATTATCTCAGAAAGCGATAAAGACAAGTAAATAATATTCCACATTTGAGACTTGTATTATCCAGACTTGTATTGATGATTAATGTCTCTTGTACTATTTCAGACCATTCATTAGGGTGTATTTGGTATTCGTACTTCCGCACTTTTGATATTATGATATGACTTAGAATTCTATTTATTCCGCTTTATTTACTTTATTGTGTTGAATTAGTTATTAAGGGAAGGATTCGCCTATCAATGTGGGAATGATAGGTGCCCGCACGGCTTAGTAATTTGAGATTGTGACAAATTAAGTGGCAAAAAAATTGAATTCTACTTTGTTACCGCAGTCATCTTTTATTTACTTATCGTATATGATTTATGTAGTCCGATATTTATCGATAAATGGTCACGATCTCATTAATTTAATATATTTTGCATGCATAATTTGATTAGGAATAATTAAAGGTCATATGGTAGTTTTTTACAGAATGAAATTGGTCTGTTGACATATAACTAATTAGTAACATGCATAAAATCTCAGAAAGCGATAAAGACAAGTAAATAAGAGGGAGTCTCCGGGCAGCGGATCCATCATGCAGTGCTCACCGTATAAGACTCAGTAGGTAGCCTCGGGATCAGTCTCGATGAGTAGAAGTGGAACCGCTCACGTACTCTGCACTCAAAAAGAATGTAGCTAGGTAGTATCAGTACAAACACTATGTACTAGTAGGTATCATATGCCGACAACAGTTATCTAACAAATATACAGAAAGAAATTGAAGAATAGGCATGCTCGCGATCAAGTACAAGAATATCACAGTCCAAGAATAAACCACCTAAGTATAGAGTATCAAGTTAGAATCCAAGTAATATGTGAATATAATGATGATTAAATATGTAATGAAATGCCAAATGTAATCTCCGTACACACATGCTCCGGGCAGAATATCTTTACATCCCGACAATGATGACTCATGGAGGACCTGCAAAGTCCATGTACCACTCTCACGATCCCGATAAAGACATTGGGCATCGGACACCCTTACGATCGTGGCAAAGTTTCGGGCATCGGATACTCATCTCTCTTTTACGCTCTCCGATAAAGTCCTCGGAGGCTACACTCTTACTTATCATCATTTTCAATCACAGTTCATAACAAATCATCATATGAAATAAGAATGTATGCCATGCATGATATCAATACACTTTTTATAAAGTACACTTCACCATTTCAAGCCAATTTTTATTATCCTTTCATTTCCGATGATATGTGAAACATCAAGAGAGAGATGAATGTACTACAAGTCACAAACATGGCAAATATGCGACAAGCCCACAATCAGTCAACAATACCAACTTAAGTAATCCATTCCAACTTCATACCCGAATGCGTACATGCTTTCTCTGACAGTCTCTAACTATATATACGCTTCGCTAACCGAAGTCCAACCATAAGGTATGTCGTAGCCTACCTGGTTGCCAAGCGGGAGCCACACGCGATCGCAAAGGAGCCTTGCCTCTCAGCAGGTCTCGGTAATACTCGAAGTCTAATCATTACAGAAATCTAGGTTAAAACAGAAACTGACAATACCCATAACACTAGATTATTTCTCGAATCCAACCAACTATGGGAAAATAGGAAAAGTGGGCCCATGAGGGTAAAAATGTAATTAAAGGGTGAAATTAGTAAATCAACATTCTAAAAGTTTCTACTCTCCAATTTTCAAATTACATATATAATAGGTCAAATACATTATTCAAGTCAAAAAGCCCCAATTTGATATAAACCATAGAATTTTTCCCCAAATCTAAAAAAGGTTTAAATATGAAATTGGTCAATAAATTAATATCTACCAGTCCATTACATCACTAATATACAATATCAGTTTCCATAATCCAATTCACAACCCCCAATTCACCAATTTAATCCCTCTTATTCTCAACAAGCCAAACCCTTTTTTCCACTCCCTAAAATGTGGATTAAAGTCTAAAATAAAGGAATATACTAATAGAATTAACTAGGTTTAGGATATAGGAATTACCTATGGAAAAATCCATGAAGGGACACCTTGAATCTCCCAAAAACCGAATCAAGAACTTTGAGGAAGAAAAATGAGGCCTAGAACTCAGCTAGGACTTTTTATCCCGCTGTTATAGTGCCTCATTAGCGTTTGCGAGACCCCTCTCACATTCGCGAAGGATTACCCGACCCGGCCCCCGAAGAACCCATCGCGATCGCGAAAGAGACCTTGCGAATGTGATGCAACGCGACCCACCATCACGATCGCGATGAAGGAAATCAGACACAACAAAAACCAGATTTTTCTGTTTTCTTCCCAACTTCGACTCAATGCTCGAAAATCATTTAGAAGCCAAATAACACAAAATAAACATGCATACACACGTAAAAACACAATATGGACTCACTCATGATCTCAGAATTTCCATCGGAGGTCAATTTTACCGAGTCAACCCCCAATGGCCCAAAACTAACTTCCAACCAAATACCAAAAATACTCCCGAGTGTCTCGGGAACCGAACCAATCACCCCACCAAGTCATAAACGATCCTCCAGACCTCACGGAATCGACAAAATTCTGAAAAGGGTCTGTTTACCCAAAAGTCAATGATTGGTCAACCACTCTCACTTAAAGGATCTAATTTCTCAACCTCTACTAAGATCGCCCGATAACTTCGGGAATTGGGTCAACATGGGTAAAATGATCAAAAATGCACATTACGACTGAACGGGTCGTTACATCAGATACCAATTAAATAATCGTTCATCTTCGAGCACAAGGAAAGAAATTGGGAGAAAAGTACCTGAGTCAGTAAATAACTTAGGATATCTGGCACGCATATCAGACTCAATCTCGCAAATAGCCTCTTTGACAGGACGATGCTTCCATTGCACCTTAACGAAAGCTATCTTCTTAGACGTCAACCTTTTAACCTGCCTATCTAAAATCATTATCTAGTAACACATAATCCCAACGATTGATATAAGACCGTCTGAATGGTATTTCTTTAGCATAGAAACATGGAACACTGGTGAACACCCGACAAGCGTGGTGGCAAAGCCAACTCATAAGCAAATACACCAATACCACAGAGAATCTCAAATGAACCAATGTATCTCGGGCTCAACTTTCCCCTCTTCCCAAATTGCACCATACCCTTCATGGGTGATATCTTCATAAGAACCTGCTCACCCTCCATAAACTCAAAGTCTCAGACCTTTCGGTCCGCATACATCTTATATCGACCATGAGCTGCCAGAAGCTTTTCCTAAATAAGCTTCACCTTGTCCAAAGACTCCATCAACAAATTTGTACCCCACGATTGGACCTCAAAAGCATCAAACCATCATTTAGAAAAACGACACCTCCTACCATATCAATACTGGAATAGTAGTTATTGTTGTACACGAGCTCAGCCAAGAGTAAGAACTGGTCCCAATGACCACCAAAGTTAATAACACATGCTATTGATATATCCTTGAGCACCTGAATAGTCCTCTCGAACTATCCATCGGTATGGGGATAAAAAGTGGTACTAAGGTCCAACTGAGTATCTAATTAAGCATGCAATGTCCGTCAAAAATGGGAAGTAAACTGAGTACCTCAATCGGAGATGATGGAAATAGGACGGAGGTAAATCCTGGACAACTTCTCTGCATTATAAGTAACTTGAACTAGAATGAAGAGCGCGAACTTGATCAACTTATCCACAATAATCCAAACTAAATCAGACTTGCCTAAGGTCTTCGGAAGACCTACAAAAAAATCCATGACAATCATCTCCCACTTCCACTAGGGAATGAGCATCCTCTGTAGCACACCGCCAGGTCTCGGATTCTCATATTTAACTTGCTAACAATTTCCACATCGGGCAACAAAATCTGTAATATCTTTCTTTATCCGACTCTACCAGTAGTGTTGTCTCAAGTCACGATACATCTTGGTCGCACATAGATGAATGGAGTAATGGGAACTAGGGGCCTCTGCTAAAATCAAACAAATCAAATCAGCAACACGAGGAACGCACACACATCCCTTGATCCTCAAAACCCCCTCATCATCAAGCACGACCTCATTGGCCTTACCATGCAACACCTTATCATGGATCTTGCATAACTAAGCATCGGATAATTAAAAAAAAAACCTATTTCTGAGCCAATCTAGTCAGGTCAGACACAATAGAAGCAAATCCTTTCATGAACCGGTGATAGTAACTTACCAATCCTACAAAGCTACGAATCTCAGTCACAGTAGTAGGCCTCACCCAATCCTTAACAACCTCAATCTTTTTGGGATCAACCATAATCACATCCTTTGACACCACGTGGCCCAAGAATGCCACAGAATCAAGCTAGAACTCACACTTCAAAAAATTGGCATAATGCCATTTTTCCTTTAACAACCCAAGGACAATCCTGAAATAACGCTCATGATCTTATTTACTCTTCGAATACACCAATATATCATTGATAAATACAATGACGAAGGAATCCAAGTATGGCTTAAAACGTGACTTTCATCAAGTCCATAAAAGTTGTCGGAGCATTTGTAAGGCCAAAAGACATCATAAGGAACTTGTAATGACCATAACGAGTCTTAAAGGCCATCTTCGGAATATCCTCGGCCCGAATCTTCAGCTGGTGATAGTCTGACCTCAAATCAATCTTCAAAAATACCGAAGCACCTTGAAGCTGGTAGAATAAGTCATCAATACGAGGAATCGAGTACTTATTGTGAATGGTGACCTTGTTCAACTGACGTTAATCTATACACATCCTCATTGTATCATCTTTCTTCTTTACAAATAACACGGGAGCACCCCAAGGGGAGACACTCGATCTAATGAATCCCTTATTTAAAAGATCATGTAACTGCTATTTCAACTCTCTCAACTCAGCAGGTGCCATCCTATAAGGTGCAATAGAAATAGGGCACGTTCCCTGCTCTAAGTCGATGTAGAAATTAATATCACGATCGGGTGGCATACCCGACAAATCAGTAGGGAATACCTCCACAAACTCATATACAACAAGAACATACTCAAGGGATGGAGAATCAACACTAGTATCACGAATATGGGCCAAGTAGGCCAAACATCCCTTGTCCACTAGTTTCTTCACATGGAGATAAGAAATGATTTTCTTCAGAGCGGGGCTAGGAGTACCCGTCCACTCGAGTCTAGGAATCCCAAGCATGGCTAAAGTAATGATCTTGGCATGATGGTCCAAGATTGCGTGGTACGAACACAATCAACTCACACCCAATATAACATCAAAGTCTAACATATCTAGGATCATCAAGTCTACTCACGTGTTGTACCCCATAAAAGTAACTAAATAAGATCTATAGACTCTATCAACCAATATACATTCTCTAACCAGAGTAGACATATGAATAGGCAAGTCAAGATGGTCGTAAGTCAAATCACAACCAACCGAATGATAAGCAGATACATATGAGAAAGTAGACACTTGATTAAACAAGGTCGCAGCCAGACGATGACAAACAGAAATGTTACCTGAGATCACAGGATCAGAAGCCTCTACCTCCATCCTACCTAGAAATACATAGCACTGCGCACCACCAGGACTGTTCTAACCATAATGTACTCCTCCCTTGGAGACTTGGGAACCACCCCTACCGGACTGATGTCCACCCGAAGAAGAATGAGAACCACTGTGGCCTGACTGAGCATCGCCCCTCGCTGAAGAACCACCTTGGCTATTAGAAGATGTTGGATTCCTCAAAGTCTGAAACATGGAATCCTACTGAGTCCCACTCTATCTAGATCAGGGGAAATCTCTAGAAATGTGACCCGACTCACCACAACTAAAACAAACCCTAAGATATGAAGGTTGATATACGAGGCTAAAGAATCGGATGGACTACCTCGGTCGGCTGGCCGAGAGAAAGAACCTTCATGAGATTTCTAGCCCCGTAACCACTCTGTCTAGAAGGGCCACCAGAAAATGCCTACAATGCAGCTGAATGGGATACTTGGGAGATGAATGATATGTCCTAGATGACTGACCCCCAGCTCTGTGACTAGAAGAACCACTGAATCCACCATGCTGACGAGGCCTCTTCTCACTAGACCCTCCAAAATATTGAATATTGGTAGCCTCAACACTCATAGCATGATCCACTACTGCCTGGAAGGAATACCCTAGAGCCATAAGCTGAAGATAGGGAACATAGAGTGAAAGCACAAGTCCATTAACAAATCTACGGACCTTCTCTACCTCTATCGGAATCAAGTGTGTCGCATAACGAGCTAAGAAAAGAAACTAGCCTCACACTAGGCCACAATCATACCCCTCTACTGTAAATGAGTGAACTCATCCCTGCATTGATCCCTCAAAGTACTCGGCACATACTTCTCCAAGAAGACCTGGTGGAACTGTACCCAAGTGAGTGGAGGTGGACATGCTGACCCATCCTCAATATAATACCTCCACCATATCTTCGCGTCATCGCAAAGCTGAAAAGACACATAGTCTACACCATGGGACTCAACAATCCCCATTTTGTGCAACCTCTCATGCATATCTATGATAAACTCATACGCATCCTCACTGCAGGTACTGTGAAACCTGGGCGACTCCATCTTCAGGAACCTACCAATGAGCTCCTGATCTCTAAGTATTAAGGTCTGGGCTGCTACTAGCCTAGGAGCGCCCTCAGGGAATAGTAGACCATCAATACATGGGGCCATAGCAACTGCAGGCTGCATCCCATGTGTTTGTCCCTGCTCTAGTATGAGAACCACTTGGAATGACACCGTCTGCTTCCTGCTGGGCATTATGATGAAGAAGTATATGGGTTGGCTCCAAACCTCCCCCAACTATCGGCTTTGTCTCGGGCTCACGCTCTGGAGAGCTGAGTGTACCCATCTCTGTCCAACCGTAGGAGCCCTGCCTCTGGCTGGTGTAGCACCACGACCTCTAGCCCGTCCGCGACCTCTCACATGTCCTTGTCCTCTAGCGTCGGCCCCAACAGCGGGCTCGGGCATTATCCCTAAAAAAAATTAGCACATGTTCTCACCATCTGTGAGAGAACAGAAATGAAACAAATACCGATTTGATCGTTCCAGATCCCAATTTGAATAAAGAAGCATGAAAGAATGAAGAAATTTGAAGTTTCTTAAATGTCTCATAGCCTCTCACAGAAAAATACGGAGCTTTGTATACCGTTACGCAAGACTCTACTAGACATGCTCTTGTACTTATAGACCGGGTAACCTAGGGCTCAGATACAAACTTGTCAGGGACCCAAATGACTAAGTCGTGCGGACACCTACCATTCCCACATCGATAGGTGAATCCTTCCCTTAATCACTAATTCAACATAATAAAGTAAATAAAGCAGAATAAATAGAATTCTAAGTCATATCATAATTTCAAAAGTGAGGAAGTACGAATACCAAATACACCCTAATAAATGGTCTGAAATAGTACAAGATCCATTAATCATCAATACAAGTCTGGATAATACAAGTCTCAAATGTGGAATATTATCTCAAAAAGCGACAAATACAAGTAAATAAGAGGGAGTCTCCGGGCAGCGGATCCATCATGCAGTGCTCACCTTAGAAGACTCAGTAGGTAGCCTCGGGATCAGTCTCGATGAGTAGAAGTGGAACCGCTCACGTACTCTGCACTCAAAAAGAATGTAGCAAGGTAGTATCAGTACAAACACTATGTACTAGTAGGTATCATATGCCGACAACAGTTAGCTAACATATATACAGAAAGAAATTGAAGAATAGGCATGCTCGCGATCAAGTACAAGAAATATCACAGTCCAAGAATAAACCACCTAAGTATAGAGTATCAAGTTAGAATCCAAGTAATATGTGAATATAATGATGATTAAATATGTAATGAAATGCCAAATGTAATCTCCGTACACACATGCTCCAAGAAAAATATCTTTACATCCCGGCAGTGATGACTCATGGAGGACCTGCAAAGTCCATGTACCACTCTCACGATCCCGATAAAGACATCGGGCATCGGACACACTCACGATCGCGGCAAAGTTTCAAGGATCGGATACTCATCTCTCTTTTACGCTCTCCGATAAAGTCCTCGGAGGCTACACTCTCACTTATCATCATTTTCAATCACAGTTCATAACAAATCATCATATGAAATAAGAATGTATGCCATGCAGGATATCAATACACTTTTTATAAAGTACACTTCACCATTTCAAGCCAATTTTTATTATCCTTTCATTTCCGATGATATGTGAAATATCAAGAGAGAGATGAATGTACTACAAGTCACAAACATGGCAAATATGGGACAAGCCCACAATCAGTCAACAGTACCAACTTAAGTAATCCATCCAAACTTCAAACACGAATGCGTACATGCTTTCTCCGACAGTCTCTAACTATACATACGCTTCGCTAATCGAAGTCCAACCATAAGGTATGTCGTAGCCTACCTGGTTGCCAAGCGGAAGCCACACACGATCCCAAAGGAGCCTTTGCCTCTCTGCGGGTCTCGGTAATACTCGAAGTCTAATCATTACAGAAATCTAGGTTAAAACAGAAACTGACAATACCCATAACACTAGATTATTTCTCGAATCCAACCAACTATGGGAAAATAGGAAAAGTGGGGCCATGAGGGTAAAAATGTAATTAAAGGGTGAAATTAGTAAATCAACATTCTAAAAGTTTCTACTCTCCAATTTTCAAATTACATATATAATAGGTCAAATACATTATTCAAGTCAAAAAGCCCCAATTTGTTATAAACCCTAGAATTTTACCCAAATCCCAAAAAGGTTTAAATATGAAATTGGTCAATAAATTAATATCTAACAGTCCATTACATCACTAATATACAATATCCATTGCCATAATCCAATTCACAACCCCCAATTCCCCAATTTAATCCCTCTTATTCTCAACAAGCCAAACCCTTTTTTCCACTCCATAAAATTTGGATTAAAGTCTAAAATAAAGGAATATACTAATAGAATTAACTAGGTTTAGGATTTAGGAATTACCTATGAGAAAAGCCTTGAAGGGACACCTTGAATCACCCAAAAACCGAATCAAGAACTTTGAGGAAGAAAAATGAGGCCTAGAACTCGGCTAGGGCTTTTTATCCCGCTGTTATAGTGCCTCATTCGCGTTTGCGAGACCCCTCTCACATTCGCGAAGGATTACCCGACCCGGCCCCCGAAGAACCCATCGCGATCGCGAAAGAGACCTTGCGAACGTGATGCACAGCGACTCACTTTCCCTCAGACACGCGTTTCCTCGCGAACGCGATCCACCATCACGATCGCGATGAAGGAAATCCGACACAACAAAAACCAGATTTTTCTGTTTTCTTCCCAACTTCGACTCAATGCTCAAAAATCATTCGGAAGCCAAATAACACAAAATAAACATGCATACACACGTAAAAACACAATATGGACTCACTCATGATCTGAGAATTTCCATCGGAGGTCAAGTTTACCGAGTCAACCCCCAACAGCCCAAAACTAACTTCCAACCAAATACCAAAAATACTCCCGAGTGTCTCGGGAACCGAACCAATCACCCCACCATGTTATAAACGATCCTCCAGACCACACGGAATCGACGAAATTTTGAAAAGGGTCTGTTTACCTAAAAATCAACGATTGGTCAACCACTCTCACTTAAAAGATCTAATTTCTCAACTTCTACTAGGATCGCCCGATAACTTCGGAAATTGGGTTAACATGGGTAAAATGGTCAAAAACGCACATAACGATCGAACGGATCTTTACATCATTGCTTCTTAATTAATTCTTTAATGTTATGTCCTGGTCACTCGTAGTAACTAAAAACTGCAACGATTTGAACTTTCTGATTTTTTGCTTTCGTTTACTGTTTTTTCTTTTAATATACAAAAAGTCATGTAGACACTGACCATCGACTTTTATCATCAAGATGCCGTTAGCGGGGAGTCGAAGCGTTTGCCGACGATTACTCGAAATTGTCGAAACTTATCATCCCGGTTCCGCCTCCACTCAACTGAGAGCATGATGAATATTTGATTGCCCTTATTGATCTCCTCTATATGTCAATCCTCTCGATTGAGTCTTGCTTGACACCACTAAAGTAAATCATGAACAATTTCACCAAAATATGCTTCAATCCTTTTTGGCTCTTGATAATGATATTGCTCACTGTTTATTCATGCAACCCAATAGAATGAATTGGCGAAGTGATTTGTGAAAAGTGATGAATCGGCAAAGTGATTAAGTGAACGACTTTGACATTGTTCAGTTAGAATTTCAAGAGAAGTTAGAAATGAGCAAGGGACACAACCTCTTGATGAAAAGACACCATCGTATAGGTTTATGTTTTTTGTCAATTAATTATTATTAATATATTATTATTATTGAATAACACTTAATTATATATTACAATTTAATTAATGAGAAGGGTATTATAGTAATTTAACATTTGGCTTAAAAGCTTTCCGTTTTAATATAACTAGTTTTGGATACGTGGGTTGCACGTATATTCTATGTTATTCCGTACAAACTTTTAAAATCACATAATAGTTGAACTTAGCTAGGAGAGAAAATTAAGGGTTTTGACATGGATTTCAATATTGGAGAGACTTATATATAGACACATTAATTAGACAAGATCCTCTTTGCAAATTGCTACTCATTAAGTTACACAATTGATATATAGACACATTGTCTCTTCATTTTATCTAACGGTATGCATATTTAGACTCATATATAACCACCCAAATTTACTTTTTCATGGAGGAGTATGACTCTAAGAAGAAGTGAAAGAGTCAACTGTATTATTCGCTGAGTTCAATCGATTTCACAAGTGTTAAAGAAACCTCATGCATTATTATATTTTATCTTTTCATATAAAGCACAATAGAAAATTAATGTCTCAATTTATTATAGAAGTAGTGGAGAGAGGTAGTTTAGTGTACCTACTTTAATATGATGATTTTTTTCTTATTTTTAATAGAATGTATAATTTCATATTTGTGCAAATATACTTGTGTAATCTTTGTTTGAAGGGTGAAAAAATCGTTTAATTTTTTATGAAAAATAAGACCATTCAACTTTTCTCTTTTCGCGCATGTAACTCATGTCGATGAATAAAAATTTAAAAACATTTCATAAGAGTTTTGAAAAGTTGTTTGAGTAATAGATTAAAAATTAAAGAAGTAAGGATGGTGAATGGTAATCTTATATAGCTAATTCAAAGGAAGAAATATTTTGCTATATAAGTTTTAAATTTTTCCTAAAAGGCGACACTGAGTAGATGATTACTCTCACTATATCTGGATTTACCCACTAAAATTCAAGTCGAAAGTCTATCAAATTTCTAGAATTTTGCATTTTTATCATAATGCAATTTGAAAGAGCCATAAAATCTTTTCAATGTGACAATGACCGTGAATTTAACAATTCCGCGTTTCAAAAGTTTTGCAAAAATAATGGCATGGTTATTCGATTTTCATGTCCTCACACATCTCCTCAAAATGGCAAAGCAGAACGTATCATTCGCACCATAAATAACATGGTTCGTACTTTCCTGTTTCACGACACTTTCCCTCCTTCCTTTTGGGTCTATGCAGTCAAAATGGTAGAATATGTCCTTAATATTTTACCCACTAGCAACCTTCACAACATGACCCCAACCGAAATATTATATTGTGTCGGATCCCCTCCTATGATCACCTTCGGATATTCGGTTGTCTTTGTTATCCAAATCTCGCTTCCACCGCCCCTCACAAATTAGCACCCCACACCACTCCATGTGTCTTCGTAGGATTCCCGTCGAATCATAGGGGATATATGTGTTATGACTTGTCCACTTGTCAAATTCACATCACTCACCACGTCACGTTTGACGAGACCACATTTCCATTGTCGAACATTCAAAATTTCCAAAAACCGGACTATACCTTCCTTGACGAGTCCGACATATCCCCCGTCATCCTCAGAGAACTGTGCCAATCAGACACCGCTAAATCAAATCCGCCACCTACTACCACCACCATAGGGTCACCTCATGCGTCTCTGCCGTCATTCCGATCTATATCTCCATCACCGCCGATTGCCACCACCACCAACAATCGGCCCCCATCTATGTATCTTCATTGGTACCCTCCGCGTCGTTGTATCGTCTCCACAACAACAACACCATGTCGCATCCACTCCAACCACCGGCAACCTACCTCGCAGCCCCAACTTATCACCGACTAACCCGAAATCCGATCCCTTCCCACCTCTGACACAATATCCACACTATCATCCTCAGCCAGCCTCGATTTACCGACACCGACAACAGAACCCTACACAGCCACTACACCCAGCATCGACCCACCCAAATCGATGAAAACACCACTAACCACAGATACCAATCACTAGTCAACCACCCTACCCTAAATCCCTATTTCGCACACCTTTACTACACCAAAGCAGTCTACAAACTAGAACAGTGCACCCGACCCGACAACCCGCAACCATACCCAGCCAACACCCTCACACCATATGGAAATCAGTGCCCAACATGAGATTTTCAAACCCAAAATCCAATTTAACCTGTCTGCCGAAACCATTTCCCAATTTCCAAATATCCAAAATTAGCCAAACTAGACCAGGATTAGAATGCGGCCATGTGTGAGGAGTTTAATGCGTTAACGAAACATTATACTTGAGATTTGGTTCCTCGGCTGGAGGGGGTGAATGTGATTCGATACATGTGATTTTTTGTCACAAATGCAGAGACAGTGGTGACTTAGAAAGATATAAGGTAATGATTATGGCAAATAGTACTAATCAGCAGGAGGGCATTGATTGTGGTGAGACATTCAGTCCGGTTGTTAAACCAACCACTATTCATATAGTCTTGAGCATTGCTATGGGTAAGCATTGACCGATTAATCAGCTTGATGTAAAAAATATCTTTCTACATGGGGATTTAAAAAAAACTGTTTGGCACGCACCAGCCGCCCGATTTTGTCCATCCAACCGTCAATATGTATGTTGTCTCCGTAAGTCACTTTATGGTCTGAAACAGGACCCTCGAGCGTGGTATGATCGCTTTGCACTGTACATTATGCAAATTGGGTTTACACGCAGAAAGTGTGATAATTCTCTGTTTATTTTCCATAGAGGCGGTAACATTGCTTATTTATTATTATAAGTGGATGATATTGTTCTTACTGTTTCTTCCGATGTGTTGAAAAATGAGATAATTGCACTGCTCAAAACTGAATTTGCTATGACTGACTTGGGGAAGTTGAGTTATTTTTTGGGAATCTCAGTGGTTAGATCTGCAGACACTATGTTTCTTTGCCAGCATAAGTATGCATGGGAGATTGTGTACATGACTAAGATGGAAAATTACAAAATCATATCCATTCCGGTTGACTCTATATCAAAACTTAGTGCAGTGGATGGTAATCCGGTGACAGATCCTACTCTTTATAGGAGTCTACCAGGTGCACTTCAGTATCTCACTTTCACCAGGCCTGATATTGCTTATGTTGTTTAGCAGGTATGCTTGTTTATGCATGCCCCAGGAAGCCTCATTTTACTGTCTTAAACGTATCATTCGATATGTTAAGGGCACCCTAGAGGAGTTGCTAATGTTGTTACTGAGATCTGTTAGCTCCGAAACCTTCTCTTGGAGCTTCAATGTTCATTACGTAAAGCGTCTCTGGTGTATTGTGATAACATATCTGCTATCTACCTATCTCACAATCCGGTTCAACATCAGCGAACCAAACATATTGAGATGGATATCCACTTTTGTCCATGAGAAGGTTGCTCTCGGTCACATTAAGATATTGTATGTGCCTTCATCCTATCAGTACACAAATATATTCACGAAGGGTCTTCCCAAACAGATGTTCACTGACTTCAGATCCAGTCTCAGCGTCCGGCCTCCTCCCGCTCCGACTGAGTGGATGTATTAACGTGTACAAAGAATCCTCCATCAATCCCGCCACCATAATTAGAATATATCCCATATATTGTGTAAATATTTAGTGATGTATTCTTATTATATTAGGGTTCTACATTGTATAATATATATATATTTGTATTAATGAGAAAACCTCCCCAAGCGAGAGTGATACACTCTCACATAATAAAATAGATTCATTGGACAGAGTTGCTTATTCTTTTGTAGAAATCTTTTAAAATTAGCACTGTAATTAAAGAGAAATTGAAACTAATCATCTGCTATTATGCTCTGCAAAAAGTGCATTCAAATCTTGCATTTCATTTTACAAAAAAAGAAATTTAAATAATACTATAAATTCACAAGAATATAAAAGAATTAAAAATAAAAAACAATGGAAAATGAAGCACTTAGTCTTCAAGAATCACATCAGAAGCCCAATAAAGCTTATCGCCTAATTGCTTAATCCAAATGTAATGGCCATTGCTATTCAATTTTCAATAAACATCTTGGCACAAAATCTTGACACGAATCTTTTTTTTCGACATTGTTTCGATGCCCCCTATAAATTATCGAGGCAAAATCTGCTGTTGTGATCACTATATCTCACCTCATAATCCCCTTCAAGTGCACTTCCACTAATGAAACGACAATTTCTAGCAAAACGCCAAAAGCCTGATGATAACAATGATTTGTTCATTTTATAAGGCTTCATTTAACAAAAAATACTGTTGTTCTCCTCTTTAGAAAATTTTCCAATATGATTTACTAGAGAAATCGATCACTGTAATAATTTATCAACCGAACAAAATCAAGTTGTCGTTGAATTGAATGTTGAGATAGACCAACTAAATATTAAGAGAGAAGAATAAATCTAATTATCTTACAAAATGAATATTCTAATAAAAATGGAAGGGTACCTGCGATTGATTTTAAACCCATATGGTAAGATGAATTAAAATTGAAAGGAAGTAAATTTCTAAAGGTGATGGTTGAGGTAGAAGTCTAGGTGCTGATAACTTTCTTAATTAATGAAAAGGCATGGTTACAAAGCTAATCAAAAGTCATTAGTTGGGAAGTGAAAAGGTGTACGTTTGTGATTGTAATAATTTAACATTTAGTAGGATTTCAATTAATCACATTTATGTAGTTAAAATTTAATACTACTTAATAGGGGTTACTATATATTTTTAATGATGAAGGGCAATATCATCGTTCAACTTTTGAAAGGTATTATCGTAATTCAATTTTCAATAAGCAAATAAAATATAAAAAAAAAGTCCAAAAAAGAAATTATCATCTAGAAAGAGGAGAGACGTGAATTAAAATGAAATAGCCTAGTAAATGAAATGCTCACTCATTGCGAACCAGAGCATTCAGGAAGTTGTTGGAGTATGTCATCTTTAAGGCTCTAATAAATGAAGAGACTATTCATTCTTGTCTTTGAAAATAATTCCTCAATAGAGTTGAGACCTTATGGCCAACACAAAAGCCAACACAATTTTTGTGTCTCAGAATAAACGTTTAGGAAAGAAATAATCCCCTTGATTATTTTCATAAATTGACAAGGTATTTATACAAGTTACAAAATAGGAGAATCTTATTCCTATTCTATTTCTAAATTCTTATTCTACCATAATTCTAACTATATAATTATGGTAAGTGTATAACACTAATTAAGGTTACCTTTACACTACAATTGACTACAAATATATATACCATATATACAAGATTGTATTATCATCAATCTGTGGCCACTGCCGAGGCCCACTGTCGAGAGCCCACTGCTGCCCAGTCTACTGTATTCCTGTGATATACACTTCTGTATATTTAGTGTATATCACAGGAATATTTCCTTGTTTAACACACCCCCGCAGTCATAGCAGGCGGTCTTCGAACGTTGAGACTGCCCCTAAAATCTTCAAAGAGAACCGCTGGGAGACCCTTTGTAAAGATGTCTGCAATTTGATAATGAGACGGGACATGGCATACGCGAATGTGGCCCTTTGCAACCTTTTCACGGACAAAGTGAATGTCCATTTCGATATGTTTGGTGCGTTGGTGTTGAACTGGGTTACCTGAAATGTATAGATGGCACTAATGTTATCGCAATATACCAAGGTTGCCTTCTGAATGGGACAATGAAGCTCCAAAAGCAAATTACGTAGCCAAGATGATTCGGAGACCACATTCTCTACCCCTCGATATTCTGTCTCTGCACTTGAGCGTGATAGAGTTGCCTGACGCTTTGCCGACCAGGAGACCAAGTTGTTGCCAAGGAACATTGAGCCGAAGTTGGTATGCGGTGTCGGGACAACCACCCCAATCAGCATCCGTGTAAGAGACAAGTGTTGATGTAGATGAAGGATACAAGTGTAACCCATAGTCCAGTGTCCCCTGAATATACCGAATGATGCGTTTGATTGAATTCATGTGCTCAACTCTGGGATCATGCATGAATAAACACATCTGCTGAATCGCATACGTAATATCCGGTCTAGTAAATGTAAGATACTGGAGGGCCCCTGCAAGACTGCGATAACGGGTCGGGTCCTCGTATGGTGCACCTGATGCGGCACTCAGCTTAGGGTTTGCATCAACTGGCGTGGAAGTGGACTTACAGGATGACATCACATCCCTCTCTATGATCTCAGCAGCATACTTTCGTTGAGACAAAAAACAAGCCACCTGAATGACGCTTGACGACAATCCCCAAAAAATAACTCAAAGGCCCTAAGTCTTTCATAGCAAACTCAGAACTGAGCATGGTCATGATAGACTGGCGCAAGGCATTTGAAGAGGCAGTCAAGATGATATCATCCACATAAAACAAAATGTAGGCCAAGGATGAACCATGGCGGTAAATGAACAAGGAATTATCTGACCTGCTGTGAGTGTACCCAATAGTTTAAACAAAGTCAGCAAACCTCGTGTACCAGGACCTTGGAGACTGCTTAAGCCCATATAAGGACTTCTTCAACAAACATACATGATGAGGACGGTTTGGATCCCTGAAACCCAACGGCTGATGCATATAGACTGTTTCTTTGAGATCACCATGTAGGAAAGCATTTTTAACATCCAACTGATGAATTGGCCAAGTCTTTGAAAGAGCCAAGCTAAGCACAGTGCGAATGGTAGCCGGTTTGACCACCGGACTAAACGTCTCACCACAATCAATCCCAACCTGCTGAGTCTTACCATCACCCACAAGTCGCGCCTTATGTCGAGCAAATAACCCATCTGACTTCTCCTTATGAGCGAAAATCCATATAGACCTGATAACATTAATACCATATGTACGGGGCACCAACTCCCACGTCTTATTATCAATAAGAGCATTATATTCATCAGTCATAGCAATTTTCCAATTAGGGTCATTTAATGCGGACACAGGATTGCGGGGCAAGGGGGATTTAGAGACATCAGAATGTAAATTAAAATGTCTTTTAGGTGTAAATATATCCCGCTGACTACGAGTGACCGGTCTATGACTCGAGGAAGAATTGAGAGAATTTTGAGAATTTTCTAGGGTCGACGATCGCCATAGGCGATGGGCCCATCGCCCAAATCGAAAATCGAATCATCAAGCTGGATCAGTTCGAGTGGTGGGTAGCCCAATTGTTGACTGATCCAAGAATCGAGGCTGCGATATCTTGGCAGATCTTGTTGGTCCAGCGGGCAGTGGGCCCGCTGGCGGATTTTGGGTGCGGGAGATGTCCAAAGAATTCTGAATAATATACGGAGATATTTGTTCATCCAAAAAATTATACGACCAAGGCTCGGGAGTCTGAACTTTCGCAAAAGGAAATTGGGTTTCATCAAAAAGGACGTGGCGATTAATTATAATTTTAATGAAGGATAAATCAAAGCATTTATAACCACGATGATTAGACGAATAACCCAAAAATACACACGGGGTAGACCGAGCCTGAAGTTTGTTAATTGTGGTGGATGGGAATCACGAAAAACACAAACACCCAAAAACCCGAAGATGAGAATAATGAGGGTTATTATTATACAATATTTGGAGGGGGGAAGAATATGTCAGAACTTTAGACGGAATTATGTTAAGAAGATATGTGGTCATTTGTAGAGCATGGTGACAAAAATATGGAGGTATGGAGGCATGAATTAAGAGAGTTAAGATAATGTTATTTATGGAACGAATTTTGCGTTCGGTCTTCCCATTTTGTGAAGATGTATGAGGACTCGAAAACCAAAAATTGATCCCATTATTAGCACAGAATTCCCGAAACTCCCTATTGTCATACTCTTTCCCATTATCACATTGAATATTTTTTATTTCTCTTTCGAATTGAGTACGAATGAACGCTCTAAATTTGATGAAGACGGAAAACACTTGTGATTTATTCTCAATTGGAAACGTCCACAAAAATCTAGAATAATCATCTAAAATGAGAACATAATATCGATGACCCAATGAACTAAGAACATGAGACGTCCATAGGTCGCTATGAATAATATCAAAAAGCATTGACGTATGAGAATTGGAGTCTACAAATGGCAACTTAACAATTTTTCCTAATGAACAAGACTGACAAAGTGGAGTACGACTCATACCCTTACAAGAAATAAATCTATTTTTATCTAAAACTGATAAAATAGAAGATATTGGATGAGCCAGGCGAGCATGCCACACGGAAGGAGAGATGGCTGCAAAAACTGACGGCAAGGCTGGACTCGATGGACTGAAACCGGGCATGATAGGATACAGATCCCCCATACTATCACACCTCATGAGATGGCTCCCCGTCTTGAAATCCTTCACAGAGAAACCAAAAGGGTCAAATTCAACGGAAACCGAATTGTCAGTTGTGAACTTTCGGACAGACACTAAATTTTTAATCAATTTAGGAGCATGTAAAGTATTTTTCAAGAGAAGGGGTGGATTGGGGGGAGACAATATTTTCTGACCATACCCTAGGATTGGAATAGAACTGTCATTACCAATAATTATCCCCGAGGGGTGCTCAAATTGGAATAAGATGAGAGAGTTGATTCAGAAGTCATGTGAGTCATGGCACCGGTGTCCATATACCAATTTGGGTCCGGTTGAGTTAACCCCAACGTGTGCATCGCGGCCTCGATATCGATTTGAGTGGGGCCTGCTGTATGATGGGCTTGCAGAGGTCGGGGCCCAAGAATACCTGTCCGTGATCGAAGCCGGGCCATAGGCTGCTGGAGCCGCCGCTGTGTGCCAGCGGCGATGGCCGCCACCGCCGGTTGTTGGGCTCGATCTGTTGGCTGCCACCATCGCCACCGGAATTTCTCGGCTGGTTGATAAGGGCTGCTGGCCCATGGCCCACTGCCCCAGCTCCACTGCCATGGGCCCCACTGCCGGGACTAGGGGTGGTGGGCCACTGTTCCTTGGATGGGGCCCACCGCCTGCTTGCTGACCACCAGAACCGCCGCGTTTGCCCCCGCGGTTTTTGTTATTATTCTTACGATTATTTTTGCCGCCACCATGATTATGGTTTTGGCCCGAATTATTAACAAAACCCGAAGAACTTGGAGAGGACGCCACCATGACGATGGGGCTTGCTCCGGTAGCCGCCTTTTTAGCCAAATCGGCTTCTTCCAAAGTAAGCATGGAGTGGGCTTGATGAAAAGCGGGAAGAGGGTTGCTTTGACGTAGGAGAGTTCCAACGCCATTATATGCCTCCGAAAGGCCGGCAACCAATTGTAGAACCAACCGATTATTGGTGACAGGTACGCCCACATTACGGAGTTGATCTGCCAACTCCTTAAGTTTCTGGCAATAGGCAGATACGTTAGGAAATTCTTCCATGCGAACGAGGGAGAATTCCTGCTCAAGTGTGACGGCACGTGAATGTTGGTTATCTTGGAATATGTCACGCAATCTATTCCAAGTAGCCATAGCCGTGGTATCCGGCTCAATAATCGTTTGTAGAAGGTCAACTGAAATAGTGGAATAGATCCACTGGAGAATGGTAGCATCAAGCGTAATCTATAATTGAGGATCCTCCCCGGAACGAGGTGTAGTGGGAGGAATGATATGATGGATAACTTGATGAGAGATAGCGTGTATTTTAAACAACTCCGCTCACGTCGCATATTGGACGTTTTCCATCTCAAGCACAATCGGGATACAATTCTTAATGTTGGAAACCATGAGGGCAGGATGATAATTGTTCTTAGACATATTGAAAGAACAAAGAAGGAGGGGAAATTTAAGAAAGGTTTTTGAGAGCGGAAGACGAAATTTGGGAGAGAAACCCGAGGGGAGGGGGGGTTCTCGACCGAGAATGGTCCACAAAAACTTTGGGAGAGAAATATTTGTAAAACCTAGTCTCTTGATACCATGAAAGAAATAATCCCCTTGATTATTTTCATAAATTGACAAGGTATTTATACAAGTTACAAAATAGGAGAATCCTATTCCTATTCTATTTCTAAATCCTTATTCTACCATAATTCTAACTATACAATTATGGTAAGTGTATAACACTAATTAAGGTAACCTTTACACTACAATATACTACAAATATATATATCATATATACAAGATTGTATTATCATCAATCTGTGGCCACTGCCGAGGCCCACTGCCGAGAGCCCACTGCTGTCCAGTCCACTGCTGTCCAGTCCACCGTATTCCTGTGATATACATTTCTGTATATTCAGTGTATATCACAGGAATATTTCCTTGTTTAACAGTTTACGTACTTCCAGGCTACAAACTATTTTATTCCCAAACACTAATTCTCTTCCTATCAGTATCCTCACATATCATGATTTTTCAAATGCAACACTAAGGCCACCCCTAACAGTTCTAAGAAGATCAATGGTGTTTTCTTCTTTTGTTTTTTACTATCCTGCCTATGCTTGTGGAAAACAAGAGAACAAACCAAAAAAACTAAATAGAGAAAGGATTAGTAGAACAAAGATGAGAAATCGGTTCTCAACCAGGGAGAAGTGTCAATTTTCATGTAAAAGATCATATGGGATTTTCATATTCAATTGTCTTCTAGGCGACTTTAAATAGGATACTGGAAAGGTGAAAAGAATTAAATCATTAAAGATTTTTTAGCCAAAATATAAAGAAATAAATCGATTTCCTTCTTAATTTCATGACCCTTAGTCTTCAACTCTTCGTCAGTTTCTTGACAAATTAAAGATTTTAAATAGGATGAAAAAAGTTTTCATTCTAGCATATTCGTATGAACAGGAGAAGCCAACATGTGTGTATAAAAAGCTCTTTAAAACTATAAATTTGGCATAATTAAGGTTGCAATAAATATTGGAAAATGAAAGTAATTTCAATGCATTGAATGCTGTAGTAAGTGAGAATGCATCCGGCCAAGTTTTGATTTATTTATCTTATTTCATTTTATTGAAACATTATTAGTAATTGAAAGGTAAAGTTACTTTTTAGTACTAAAAAGTGTCTAGTCGATGGTCATTCAATTTTTAAAGGATATTATGGTAATCCAATTTTCAATAAGGACTTTCCACTTTTAGAATATATAGATATAGATATAGATATAGATATAGATATAGATATAGATATAGATATAGATATAAATATAGATATAGATATAGATATAGATAGATAGATAACAACTAAATTAGATCTAAATATAAAATGACATTATGCATACATAATAGCACTTCACTATAGCAGCCATTAAATTTTTGAACAAACGCTTCCATTATAAAGAAGTTTGACACAATGCTAAGTAACTGATGCAATACTACTATATAACTACTGCCTTTATATTTCATCCTACTAGGAGGGTGGTTGAACCTGTGTGTTCTTCCGTTTTATAATGTGTAGCCTCTTTGCTTTCATTTTTGACTTGTCCATCAATCCTATACGCAACCTTCTTTTACATTTTTCCTTTACGAACTTCTCCCTCCCATCTTTAGGCTCCCTCGCCCGTAAATTGGATGACTCTTCATAAGGATCTTAAAGCACAATAATCTGCACGTTTATCAAGTAAAATAAGGCTCACTTTGTAAGTATGGACATAAAGTGCATTGCGAAATGGTACATAAGGAGTATTACAAATGCCAAGATACTTAGTATTTTTAGTTGCAGGATCATATGAAACCAAGATATGGCCGTTTGCATTCCACAAAATTTCACCATTTTTCCTTGAAGTGGCTTCAACAAATAACGAGCAACGTGACGCTCATCTGGAAAAAACTCATCATGAGGCATTGAAAAGATTTCATTAATGTCTCCACGGATGCTGAACTGTTTCACCCTTGATCCTGGGTCACCATACCTTTTCATGTTCCAAATATCAATTGTTCTTTTGTCATCACCAAACAAAGTGACTCATCTGACGCGAAAAGGACAATCTCATAACCATAAAACCGAATCTTCTCAACTAAATTACCGGGTAACACCATCCCCCGAAAGGTCTCGATATGCATATCAAGCAGATTAATTATATTATTATCTTTATCGGTTTGAAATTCTCCTGGTTTCTGTTTAGAGGCAATCCAATGGAACATAGACCCCCTGGTATCCGGGAAAGAATTCATAGAATAGAGCAACGGGGGTAACATCTTGCCAAACACCGTGCTTAGCTAATAAAGCTCAACATTAGGTGATTCCAAATGAGTGTGCACTATGCTTACCACCTTGTAGTCATTAGTAACAGAATCGAATCCGAACCCCAAGGTATGATAAAAGGACTATTAGTAAATATTACAATATATGCACCTTATAATTTGTAATTAATAGTAGTATATAATTATGATAAATATTGGATCATTATTCTATTAGGATTCAACATTGTACACACTATATATTTGTATTAATGAGAAAGATTTTACAAGGGAGATTAATACAATCTTACATGATACCTAAACCCTCTTTTATCTTCTCTCTCGCCGCCGCAGCCCCCCTCCCCCCCCCCCCAATTTTTTTTTCGGTCGGCGGCCAACCCTCTTTTTCTGAGTTTCGCCTCCTTGCTTCTTTTCCTCATGATAATTTAGCCATTATAATGACTCCTCCCACAGTAGCCTTAACCTCCTCAGTCGTCATCCCCACCCCCACGTCCTCCTCCTCCTCCTTCTCATTCCATCCGGCATTCGCCGTAACCAACATCTAGAACTTCATTCATGTGGTTCTTGATCAAGAAGATGGTCAATTTTCTTCGTGGGTTGAACTTTTCCACATTCATTCATGTGCCTATAACGTGCTTGATCATATTGACGACTCCTTCCCTCGCCCTATTGAGGTTGATGACCCGACATGGCATCGTGTTGACCTCATCGTTAAACAATGAATTTATGGCACCATCTCTAAGGACTTCCTCCATACGATAATGAAAACTGGTGCCTCAGCTCGTGAGTTATGGATACAGTTGAAGGAGATCTTTCAGGACAATAATCACACCCGTGCCATATATTTGGAGGAATAATTCAATAATACACGTCTTGAAAACTTTGCTAACATGTTCAAGTATTGTAAACAATTGAAACTAGTTGCGGATCAATTGTCTAATGTGGGGACGGCCGTCTCTGAAACAAAGATGGTTCTCCAACTAGTTGCTGGTCTACCGAAGGGTGAATACGATACTCTATCCACCATGATACAATAAGTTGATCCATTACCCAGCTTCAACAAGGCCCGTTCATAATTATTGTTGGAAGAAACCCGACGTACCAAGCAAGACGAACACAATCAAAAGGCGTTAGCAATTAAAACTCTTGCGACAAACAACGCCGCCGCCGGCCAGCCACCACCGACGGACAACCACCAACTGCGGGCCAACTGCGACATCGGCAATGGCAGGGGCAACAGAGGTTGCGACAATGGAAGAGGTGGCAGAGGCCGCGGGAAATGAGGCAGAACTGGGCATCAATCTAGCCCATCCGGCCAGCAGTCCAGCTAGCCTCAACCAGTCTAGTGGGCCGGCCCAGTTCACTGGTCCAACCCAGCAAACTGGGCCTCACAATACAGTCAGTTCATGCAGCCCACTGCCCAGTTTCAGTAGCCAGGCATGTTGCGCTCGGGACCAGGCCTACGACCGAATGGGTATGACCTATGGCCCAACAAGCTCACCTGGTCTCGGGACAGCACAATCTGAATGGGTATGGACTGGCCCCCATCAATTTGGGCCAGGCTTTGAGTGCTTTGAATGTATAGCAGCCCGACGAAAATTGGTACATGGATACAGGAGCCACATCTCATCTCACCCGCTCCTTAGGTAATCTTTCCCAGCTGTTTTGTTTAAAGTATCCTCAATTTATTACGATTGGTAATGGTCATCACATTCCTATTCAAGGTTACGGTACAACCTATACCCAACCACCTCATTCGTCTTTCTCTATAAATAAAGTCCTTTATGGTCCCAACATCATTAAAAATTAAATATTTGTTAGGAAATTTACTCGTAACAATTCCATGTCTGTTGAGTTTGACCCCTTTGGTTTTTCTATGAATGATCTACTTACGGGGACACCTCTTACGAGATGTAATAGTGTGGGGGACCTCTATCCTTTTTCATCCACCTCCGCTGCCAGATCCCGCTCTTACACCTTCCTCGCTGTCATCTCTCCGTCAATTTGGCATAATAGACTTGGTCAACTAGGAGCTCTTGTTTTTAATTTTCTTAGAAGCAATAATTTTATCCGTTGTAATAATGGGACACTTCCCCAATATTGTTTTTCTTTCCTTTTAGGCAAACATGTTCGCCTTCCTTTTCAATCTTCTTTAAGTGTTATGTTTTTCCCTTTTGACATTGTTCATACCGATTTATGGACGTCTCCCATTACTAGATTACTGGGTCATAAATTTTATCTCATCTTATTAGTTGATTTTTCTCACTTTATCTGGGTTTACCCACTTAAATTCGAGTCTGAAGTTTTTGTCAAGTTTTTAAAATTCTGTGTCTATGTAAAAACCTAATTTGAAAAAGCCATAAAACCGTTTCAATGTGATAATAGTCATGAGTTCAATAATTCTATTTTTCACAAATTTTGCTCTAATATTGGCTTGGTCTTCCAATTTTCGTGTCCCCACTCCTCCTCCCAAAATAGCAAGGCTGAACGAATCATTCGCACTATCAATGACATAGTTCGTACGATCCAATTTCATGCATCGATCCCTCCTTCCTTTTGGGTTTATGTTGTTAAAATGGCCGAATATATTCTAAATATTTTGCCCGCCCAAACTCTCCAAAATAGAACACCCACCAAAATTCTTTTCCGTCGGATCCCATCTTATGAGCACCTACGGATTTTCGGCTACCTGTGTTACTCGAATCTTGTCTCCACGGCACTGAATAAACTTGCACCCCGCACCACTCCTTGTGTTTCCTTAGGTTTCCTATCCAATCATAGGAGATATTTGTGCTATGACTTGTCTTCCCGCAAAATCCCCGTGTCTCGTCATATCATGTTTAATGAAGCAATCTTCCCATTTGCAAACATCCAAAAATTCTGGAACACGGATTACATGTTTCTAGACGAGTCTGAAGTATCCCACATCTACAGCACATTACGCCGCTGTGACACCACTGTTCCGTCACGGCCGGCACCCACTTCTCTGGCACTGCCAGTTTCTGCCGCTGCCATCCCTACCCCGTCGAATCTCCCATCGCCGTCATCAATCCAGTCCATCAATATATCCCCTATACCCTGGCCAGCCAACCCGACATGCAACCCAGTACCGTCAACCACCACCTACCATCCCGATTCCCGCTCTCAGACCAAACCTTGATACACTGCCCACTCACTGTCGAAACCTCACCCCGAAACCTTTTCCCGTAGACTCACAAACCCGAAACCTGTCATGTCATCACCCCAAATCCGACACTAGTCATCGCCACAAATCTGACACCAGTCACCGCCATCACCCCAACCTATGACATCCCAGTCCCTACCCTTACCCGTCACAAACCTCTCTACCTAAATTGCCCCTATCCGACAACAGTCACCGCCATCAACCCAACCCGTGACATCCCAGTCCCTGCCCTCACTCGTGACAAACCTCTCTGTCACGACCTAAACCGGAGGGTCATGAAGGGCACCCGAATCTTACTTGTCGAGTACCACTAATCATATATTTACCAACTAACCATCATTAAGCATAGGCCATGAGGGTCGTCACGAGGTAACTTGCTGACACATGGAAATAGTAAACTGGAAAAGTGTCATGTAAAATCCTGTAGTCAGAAGCACTCAACCTATGCATATATATATACTAAGGACGACAAGGCCATACACGACTATTATACACAGGACAACTATCTACAAGCCTCTAAAGAGTACGTAACATCATAAGGTCGGGATAGGGCCCTGCCATACACCCTATGCATATCCAAAATATCATACCACGACTAGACTACAACTCTGGAACAAATAAAGTACTCCAATATCAGCTGAACCAGCAACCTACTAGTGCAGACCGTCATCCTGTCTACCTGAGCCTGCGGATATGAAATGCAGCATCCCCCGATAAAAGGAACGTCAGTACGAATAATTTACGGATTATGTCAGGCATGAAGAATAACATAATAGATACATGAAAGTAACATGAGACAAGAAACAATCAACCTGTATCGAATGCCTCTGAGGGTCTTAATATGCCTAAATGTCATGCACAATGCGGTCATACATATACATATGCGTATGTAACGCCATTAAGCCTTTGTGGGCATCCTATCATATCATATCGACCTTTCTGGGCATAATCATCATCATATATATACCAGCTGCTGCTGGTGGTGCGTATATAACGCCTTCCCTTTTCCCATACCCTATACATATATATAATGCATACGATATAGTAGTGTATATAACGCCTTTGAGGTCAAGGTTTATATATGTATATAATGCATGAATGATATGATAATAAGACACTATAAGTTTGTCTGAGTGATGTAATGTCGCTACACCTCCGATTAACGTTATGAATACTAACATACATCCCATATACCTCAACAAAGATTTAGGAACATATTTAGACATGCTTTGAAAATAGGAGTGAATAACATGAACATCCTTAACCACTAAGAGTAGAATCATTTATGGAATAATATTATGTTTACGTTTCGTACTTAGAACATGCCAAAAGAAAGGAATCATTTTCCTTAACATACCTTTTTCGATCCACTCATCGACACAACGTATAAGCCGTATAGCATTTCAATATTATATGCCAAGAACTACTCTTATTCCACCTTACTTCACTACAAAGTAATCTTCAACTTGCTAGGACCCGAACGAAGCCGATATTAGAATCGTGAAATCGACGGAGAAGCAACCATTACTAAACCTTGGATAGAATTGAACTCACTTCTTGGCCGAGAGCCCTTCAATATATCGTGAAAGCTACTGATTGTACTTTTTCCATTTTTATCATTGTGAAGAATGTAAATGGTTATATAATTATCCAAAAGTAAATGTTTCATTTAGGGCCCACTTAATGGATTAAGATCTAAGTTGATACGACCAAACGTGAAAAGAGAATACATTCTTGTTCTTGGGTTAACATGCAACAATTACATTTAAATATTTATAAACAGAAATGGTTATTATAGACCAAGTGGTCTATGGGCCCACCAATTACCTCATTATTAACGCATCCATCTTTAATTCTTCTTCATGTGAAAATGAATGTTTTGTCCCCTTTTTAATCTTACTTCTTTCTACCTAATCCCCATTCACGTCAATTTCACGAGTTCTCTTTAAACCATAAATCACCTCCAACACACTTGTTGTACTCATTATATTGATCATGTGATATAGCACAAATTCATAGATCTTCTTTTGACATACATAAAATATTATTTGTTGTCATCGTTGTCACACTTTTTTAAATCCTTAAATTATTTTCGGACCGCATCCTTTTATATACTAAGCTCACGATGTGAATACCTAAATATAACAAAATTTCCTCGGCCTCAGGTCTACTTGCATACGTCTAGCTATTCAAACAATCGCCCGAAATTACGGTGTGTTACATCCTTTCCCCCTTAGAAACATTCATCTTCGAATGTTGGGGTGACATATCTAATCCCCAACACGTAGCCAGCAAACACAACCACCGTTTCACAGGCCATATAATATAACATACATCATTATGTCAGACCTCACATACTCACCAAGCAGTAATTATAATAATCTAAAATAGAACTCACCTTATGCTTTTCTCGGAACCTCGACGTTGGTCTGAAATAGGTAAGGATATTTGTGATTCATCTCCTCTTTCGCCTTCTATGTCATCTCTCATATATTCTTATTCTGCCATAGAACTTTTACGAAGGCTACTTCCTTAGTCCCCAACTTGCGGACTTGACGATCTAAGATAGCAATAGGAACATCTTCACATGATAGGTCCTATGTAACCTTCACATTGTCAATTGGTACAATCCGGAAAGAATCCCCAACCCACACAGTTAATATAGAAACATGAAAAACCAGATGAATAAACTCTAACTCCGAAGGCAAGTCCAATTCGTATGCCACTTGGCCGATTCATAGAATTATGCGATATGGCCCAATGTACCTTGGACTGATCTTTCCCCTTTTCCCAAATCTCATTACACCCTTCATAGGAGAAATCTTCAAGAAGACCCAATCATCCACTTGGAACTCTAAGTCCCGCCGTCACACATCTGAATACGACTTCTAACGACTCTGAGCGGTTAACAGTCGTTCTTAGATAAGCTTCACATTCTCTATGGATTTGTGCACTAGGGCAGGCCCAAATGATTCTGATTCATCTACTTTAAAGCATCCGATATGAGATTTACATTTCCGTCCATACAAAGCTTCATATGGAGACATTTTGATACTAGCATGATAACTGTTATTGTACGCAAATTTAATAAGGGGTAAATGATCATCCCAACTTCCCTTAAAGTCCAGTACACAAGCTCGTAGCATGTCCTTGAGCATTTGAATAGTACGCTCGATCTGCCCATCTGTCTATGGGTTGTAAGTTGTGCTAAGATTAACTTGAGTACCCAAACCTTTTGAAATGATCTCCAGAAATTAGCTCTGAACTGCGCTCCTCGGTTGGATATAATAGGACTAGGCATAACATGAAGGCGAACAACCTCCTTAACATATAACTTTACGTAGTCCTCGGCTGTGTAGGTAGTTTTGACCGCCAGGAATTGAGCTGATTTGGTCAGTCTATCAACAATCATCCAAATAGAATCAAACTTATGATAAAAGCGAGGTAACCCGTAATTAAATCCATATTAATCATTTCCCATTTCCACATCGGGATCTCAATGTTCTGAATTAAGCCGTCGGGCTTTTGGTGCTTTACTTTTACCTGATAACAATTAACACATTGAGCTACAAACTCCGCAACGTTCCTCCTCGTGTTCCACCAATACATACCTAATGATACCTCTTAGTAGATCTAGGGTGAATGGAATATCGTGAGCAATGGACCTCCGTTATAATCTTATCTCGTAATCCTGCTATATTAGGAATACACAAATAAACCTTCCACTTGGGGTCCCTCCCCCATTATTCTCGAACGTTGCTGTTCACTTTTGTTAGATATCCTCCCCGATCTTCCCTAAAAATGGGATCTTCATCATGACGTTCATTTTCTTACAGTATGAGGGATGACCCTGATGTATTATGAGTCATAGGGCTATTACTATCTGAATCCTCCAATCGGACTCCCACTTAGCTAACTGATGTACTCCCTCGGCTCAACTGCTCTCCTTAGTCCTCACATTAGTCAAGCCACTTGTGGTTGAATGATTCTATTGTCAACTTAACTTTGTCTACTAACTGGTTTGTTGAAAACTCTTATATTTGGAGTATCTCAATCATGAACACTTTATGGACAATATCATCGAATCTGAAGTGCGCGTATCATCGTAGTTAACTCTCATTCATAGTCTGAAATGAATCTTTTTTTTCTTTTCGTACTTTCTCACTACTCGTAATTATAAATAAGTTCATTTCTTTTCTTCTTTTGACATTTTTTCACTCATTTTCTTACTTGTCATACTCTTCTTAATTCTAAAATATTCTGGTATACATATGTAATCTCAAACATTGCTCATAATTCCAATCATTGGCATTACTAACCCTTAAAAGATGAGTTGTTAACTTATTCCCTCATTCAGTATGTGGAAGATTTTGAAGAATTTGCATTACATGACGTTGGCCTACTATATCCAAACCTGATCATTATACTTAGATTCGAATTCCTTCACTTGCCTCATGGCTAAGACTTTCTGTCAATGGCGCTTTGGGAAAGGATTTTCTTGATCTCATTAAGTTGTAAACCCATTACTTTATATATCTCATAGAACCTTTGGTCAGTTCAAAAATGCTCATAGACATATGTATTTGACTGTCATTTTATCTTCATTATAATGTCATTATCTCTTGACATATATATTTAATGTCTACCTTGTATCCATAGGCGTCATTGGCCTATTTTCACATGTTTAGGTGCTAATCTCAAGCTTTACTCACCTTTACTTCCGTTTACATGCTTTCTCAAAGGTATGACTGCATATGTTGTGGAATCGATGCTTCGTATGTTTAGATCCAATTCATGGTGTTACATGATCTCATGACTTGTCAAGATTTCTTGTCTTATCATTATTATATCTCCCATCGATCGAGTGCTCATTCATCTTACCTTTAAATTTTCATTTCAAGTTGCCTTGGGGGAGGGGGGTCTCTTATCTCAATGTATATCTCATACTATCTTCCTGAACATCAGAGTTTCATCACTTTTGGCTGAAGAGTTCTTATTATCCATCCTCTACTATTGGTCCTTACGCTGTTCTAGAGTAATTATACCTTTGTGAAACCTGCATAACTATAATCTCATTCACCTTTATCCTTCTCTTCGTAATCCCTCCTTCTACTCGTCATTAAACGAAAAATATTTCTTCCTTGATACTTGATTATACCATTACATTCATACTTATTAATTGTTTTCATATTTCTTACAACCATTCTTTGATTGTTCTATAGTTCTCGTCCTCAATTGCCCCTAACAAGCTATTGTTATCCAGAGGTTATTTAGAATTATAACATGCTGCACAATGAAGCTGAAGACCTTACCAGTTCAATACCTATAGCATGTCTTAACTTACTAACATTGATACATGTAATTCTCAATAATATGCGGTCTGGCCCTTTATGAATGGACGAGAGGATTATGTCCCTTTCCACTACCGTGGATATCTCGATCCTTATATATGGTTTGGGCTCACTATTCTGGGTACGTCAGTTTATGTGATCTTCTTAAATTTGCTGATGGTCAGTCTTCAGACGATTCGATTGTAGAAATCCATTCTCGTTAATGATATCCTTGGACAATTCCCAATATATTCTAGGTAAGACATTACAATTTAGGTCGCACGTACATAACATATTCCCTCATTCTAATCAACACGAGTCACTGTAAACGTGTATATTTTCAAAACCTACTAAACCTTTCAATTATGTCTTCTGCGTTTCATCTGTACAACTCATAATCATCTTATCCTTACCTTTGCACATTAACTTAGGGCACTTTGGAACATTGTGGACATAGTTGCCACACTAAACCAACCCCCTATACCTTTGTGGCATAATCCGACAGGCGCTCGACCACACTGACTACAAGATGGTAGGGGCGGTCTCGCTCGACCTTTACAACTTTGACCCTGAGATATTGGTATTTTTGAACCCTTTAAATATCGGCGATCCCTGACTAATAAACTCCCTAGGTTATAAGCTCTCTGATCCCTCAAGAGCCTATTCCTATAAGATACTCTAGGATGAAGTCGTGCCTGAGAGGCAACCAATTGATTCAATACCTACATCGCTCTCCTTATATCCTTATCAGACGGAGCTAGTGGTAGGACTAATGATACGGGAGCTTCCCTCAATTCCTCTGGTACTACTAGATTAATCGATACCTGGGAAAACAACTTACTCATATTCTCTGACGGATCTATCCCAATAGAGAGCATACTACTCACATTTACACACAATTCAACCTCAATATCCCTGCTAACATAGCCCTATTAGAAGAAGGCATTAATGTAATCATAAACACTATAAGGTTTCAATTCTTACAATACAGCTCTACAGCACGATTCTAGATCAAGAAGGAAAGTAACCATCATTATAAATGCCATGTAGCCTCATATCTATAAGTGTGGTGCACAACACACCCATAAACAAGACTCTACTAGACACGACTTGTAGACTCCCTAGGACAGACCTGCTCTGATACCAAGTTTGTCACGATCCAAATCGAAAGGTCATAACGGATACCTGGATCTTACTTGTTGAGTACCACTAATCATATATTTACCAACTAACCATAATTAAGGATGGGCCACGAGGGCCATCACGAGGTAACTTGCTAACACATGGAAATAGTAAACTGGAAAGGTGTCACGTAAAATCCTGCAGTCAAAAGCACCCAACCTATGCATATATACATACTAAGGTCGACAAGGCCATATACGACTACTATACACAGGACAACTGTCTACAAGCCTCTAAAGAGTACGTAATATTATAAGGTCGGGCCAGGGCCCCGCCATACCCTATGCATATCCAAAATATCGTACCACGACTAGGCTGTAACTCTGGAACAAATAGAGTACTCCAATATCAGCTGAACCAGCAACCTACTAGTGCGGACCGTCACCCTATCTACCTGAGCTTGCGGACATACAACGCATCATCCCCCGACAAAAGGAACGTCAGTATGAATAATTTACCGAGTATATCAGGCATGAGGAATAGCATAATAGAGACATGAAAGTAACACGAGACAAGAATCAATCAACCTGTACCGAATGCCTCTGAGGGCCATAATATGCCTAAATGTCATGCACAATGCGGTCATACATATACATATGCGTATGTAACACCATCAAGACTCTGTGGGCATCCCATCATATCATATCGGCCTCTGTGGGCATAATCATCATCATATATATACCAGTTGCAGGTGGTGGTGCGTATATAATGCCTTCTCTTTTCCCATACCCCATACATATATATAATGCATACGATATAGTAGCGTATATAACGCCTTTGAGGTCAAGGTTTATATATGTATATAATGCATGAATGATATGATAATAAGACACTATAAGTTTGTCAGAGTGATGTAATGTCGCTACACCTCCGATTAACGTTATGAATACTAACATCCTTCCCATATACCTCAACAGGGATTTAGAAACATATTTAGATATGCTTTAAAAATAGGATTGAATAACATGAACATCCTTATCTACTAAGAGTAGAATCTTTTATGGAATAATATTACGTTTACGTTTCGTACTTAGAACATGCCAAAAGAAAGAAATGATTTGCCTTAACATACTTTTTTTTCGATCCACTCCTCGACAAAACATATAAGTCGTATAATATTTAAATATTATATGCCAAGAACTACTCTTCTTCCACCTTACTTCACTATGAAGTAATATTCAACTTGCTAGGACCCGAACGAAGCCAACATTAGAATCGTGAAATCGACGAAGAAGCAACCATTACTAAACCTTGGATAGAATTGAACTCATTTCTTGGCTGAGAGCCCTTCAATATATCGTGAAAACTATTGATTGTACTTTTTCCATTTTTATCATTGTGAAGAATGTAAATGGTTATATATTTATCCAAAAGTAAACGTTTTATTTGGGGCCCAGTTAATGGATTAATATCCAAGTTGATAAGACCAAATGTGGAAAGAGAATACATTCTTGTTCTTGGGTTAACATACAACAATTACATTTAAATATTTATAAACGCAAATGGTTATTATAGACCAAGTGGTCTATGGGCCCACCAATTACCTCATTATTAACGCATCCATCTTTAATTCTTCTGCACGTGACAATGAATGTTTTTCCTCTTTTTAATCTTATTTCTTTCTACCTAATCCCCATTCATGTCAATTTCATGGGTTCTCCTTAAACCATAAATTACCTCCAACACACTTGTTGTACTCATTATATTGATCATGTGATATAGCACAAGTCCATAGATGTTTTTTGGCATACATAAAATATTATTTCTAGTCATCGTTGTCACACCTTTCTAAATCCTTAAATTATTTCGGGACCACATCCTTTTATATACGAATCTCATGATGTGAATACCTAAATGTAACAAAATTTCCTCGGCCTCGAGTCTACTTACATACGTATAGTTGTTCAAACCATCGCCCGAAATTACGGGGTGTTACACCCTCTACCCAAACTGTCCCTATCCCCACACATAGAATGGAGACCCGTGCTCAACACGGGATTTTAAGCTCAAAGTTTAATATAATCTCTCCACACAAACCATATCCCCAATTCCCGAAAATCCAAAATTAGCCAAACTTGACCCGAATTGGAATGCGGCCATGCGTGAGGAATTTAATGCTTTAACGAAATAGCACACTTGGGATTTGGTTTCGAGACCGGATGGGGTTAATGTGATCAAGTGTATGTGGCTATTTCATCATAAATTCAGAGACATTGGTGACCTTGAGCGCTATGAGGCGAGACTTGTGTCTAATGGTACAAATCAGCACGAGGGCATTAAGTGTGGTGAGACGTTTAGCTTGGTGGTTAAACCGGCTACTATTCGCACGGTTGTGAGCATAGCTATGGGTAAGCATTGGCCGATTCATCAGTTTGATGTAAAAAATGCATTCTTACATGGAGACTTGAAAGAAACTGTTTACATGCACCAGCCGCCAGGCTTTGTCCATCCGGAGGCCCCTCATTATGTATACCTTCTTCGTAAGTCACTTTATGGTTTAAAACAGGCCCAGAGCGTGGTATGAGCGCTTTGCAAATTACATTATGCAGATTGGATTTGTATGTAACAACTGTGATCCAACGTCCGATCGTATGGCAAACTCCAAGATCATTCCTACTTCGGTTGACTCAAATCGAAACTCGGTGTTGTTGACGGTGATCCAATGTCCGATCCCACTCTTTATAGGAGCCTTGCATGTGCACTTCAATATCTTACTTTCACCAGGCATGATATTGCTTATGTTGTTCAGCAGGTGTGTTTATCTATGCATGCCCTCAGGGAGCCTCATTTTACAGCTCTTAAACGTATCATTGGATACGTTAAGGGCACACTTGATTTTGGATTGCATCTCTACCCCTCTACACCAACCAGACTGTTATCATACACGGACGCCAATTGGGCAGGCTATTCGGACACTCGACGTTCCACCTCTGGCTATTGTGTGTTCTTGGGAGATAATCTCATTTCGTGGTCTGCCAAGAGACAAGCCACCTTATCCCGTTCGAGTGTGGAAGCAGAGTATAGAGGCGTTGCAAATGTTGTTGCTGAGATCTGCTGGCTCTTAAACCTAATTATGGAGCTTCAATGTCCCTTGCGTAAGACATCTATGGTGTATTGTGATAACATATCCGCGATATACTTATCTCATAACCCGGTTCAGCATCAGCGGACCAAGACATTGAGATAAATATACATTTTGTTCGTGAGAAAGTTGATATAAGTCATGTTCACGTGTTGCATGTGCCTTCTTCGTATCAGTATGCGGATATCTTCACCAATGGACTTCCTAGACATCTATTCCTCGACTTCAGATCCAGTCTCAGCGTCCGGCCTCCTCACGCTCCGACTGAGGGGGTGTATTAGTGAATATTACAATATATTCACCATATAATTTGTAATTAATAGTAGTGTATAATTATGACAAATATATGATCTTTATTCTATTAGGATTCAACAATGTACACACTATATATATTTGTATTAATGAGAAAGACTCCCCAAGAGAGATTAATACAATCTTACAGGGACCATATAACTCGGTACACTCAAAGGGACCATTTGCCTCAAAGATAAAGATTGGTTGACGGAGCTTTACAGATTTTCTGATGGAGGGGTTCCAATGATAGGAAAGATCACCGGAAAGACACAAAAGCCCATTACAACAACCCTCAACATTAAAGTGATCGTTATGGCGTTCGAGTGACACATCAAACTGTGAGTACTGATCAAACTTTTCATTGTCAAAGAATAAACCATATACTTCTTTTATGGGATTCCCATAGCAATGTCGTACTAAGTTGTGATCATCTTGGTTTCGGTTGACATGTGTGGAGATAAAATTATGGCTGTTAATAAGAGAGTACCATGACTTACTGTCACATGTGCATCGGAAGGATGGAATGATGGGTAGTCTTAGCAAGATTTCAATCACCAATTCTTGTGGTAAATACTCAGACATGCCGGATCAGATTCCATGGCTTCTTTCTTCAATTTATTACTCCGTGACTCATTTTACTTTTTAGTAACTCCAAAAAAGAATGACACATTTCTTTATTTGATAATAATTTAATTTTAAATTTTATCTTTTACGATTAACGAAATGATCTATAAGTATACAAATATCTTTGACTTGTTTTAGACCATAAAATTTTAAAAAATCCTTTATTTTTTTAAACTCTGTGTCGAGTCAAACTACATCATATAAATTAGAACGGAGAAAATATAATACAATTGTGTAATGTAGCCCCCGCCGCTCCTCACTTTTATAGAGGAGAGTAACTTTTGGTTTACCTAGCTAGGGCGGTTAGAATTCAAGTAATACTCCAATTCTTATTATAACTTCTATCACCTATAACAGGTACTTTACAAACTCTGACTTTCTTAGTTTTCCATAGAAGTAAAATATTACCCTTATTAGCATACAAGTACTTAAAAACCTGATTTGGACGTTTCTTAGACATACATTTGAGATTATATAATATGTTCTAATAGTTATATAATCTTTCTTTGAAAATTGGTTTCTAATATCAAGATTCTTGAAGGGTATTTTACACCACTTAATTAAGCAAGACCCTATATTACTTTTTTTTAGCAAGTATGTTTTGAACAATGACCATACATAGCAATAGTATTCAATCAAATTTAGCAATTTAGCAAAAAAAATAAGTTAATGATAGGTAGTCTTAAAAGATGGGGCCGTGGGCGAGACACTTTACCCAATACGGGACGGGGAAAAAGCCCATAGATTTGTGGGATACAATAATTGCAGAAAATGAAAAGTAAGTAAATATTACAAATTGCTAGAAAGAATAAACTAAAGATTACAACAAATTGGAATCAAGAACGAAACAAACTCCTTGTGTGATTTGTTGAGTCGAGTGATGACACTATGTCTTTAAGACAAGATTGCCTCGTATATATATCATTTTACGTTGTCGGGCAACAGTCTCCCAAGATACAACAACAACTTACCAAATGAGCAAAGGAAACTCAAGTGTTACTCTTGAAGAACTTTGAGTATAGTAACTTTGCTAGAGAGGAAGAAGAAGATTTCAGAAAATTCTATAAGTGTTTTTCTTGGTAGTGTTGAACAATTGAGCCAAATGCCTCAATTTGTAGTGAAAGGAGAAGACCCCTCAACTAGCCAACTAATGGCTTTCAATAGCCATGTAATGACACTTATTGAGGGGTTACATTCAACCAAATAATAGTTGAATTCATGTGCAAAATAATGGAGATTCAATGCTTCAAAACCAGCCCAAAAGTCAGAACTTTCCATCTTCCCGTCGTAGCATTCTGCCTCCGAAGCGACGCGGCTCTGCGAATTAGCACCGCGGCTCCAGTGACTGACCAACCAATTAGCACTACAGCGCTGCTTGGGAGGCGCCGCGGCCCTTCGATGCTCCGCGGCGATTTCCGACTCCTTTCATCTTACACTTCTTCATTCGTTTACCAACGTGGAATTCTTTGTCACTTGGCCAATAACCGTCCATCATTCTATGTCTCAAATGTATTACTTACGTACCAATATATCTTTCATTAATGAAATTTGCGATACTTGGCACTACGTGTGCACGTGTGTGGAAACGATGTTTCCGACGTGCGGGGCCCCAATTGTTCGAGTCATAAATAATGGGATAAACTTAATTCCACATTAGTAAATTTCCAACAATCCCCTCTTGTAAGAGATTTTGGCGCACTCACATGGTGCATTTTCCAGCAATCTTTCAGCGGACCGATGTTGCATCAGGAGAGGTAGCTTCAGCTTTGAACCTTCTATAGTTAAATACCATCAGACTTACTTACTACGTGGTGAACATGATGTCTTGAACCGTCATTGTTTAGTGTAAGCCAAGTCAACGATATCAACACAACAACTTCCCTTACTCTGTTCCTCGTAATATTTTGTCTGTTGTGGTCGTGGACACTTCTTGGATTCTTAAGTGCGTTCATTTGAGGCGGCATATCCTCACACTTAAATAGGTGGTCTCCTACAAGGTATCCTACTATACCCCACTTTACAAATGTTAGGAACCATTAAAAGAGTCCACAAATATAACCTCAACCGTTGAGGGTCATTAAAGGTTTTGGAAACTTAACCTTTACCCACACTGCAGATAGCACTTAATGTCTATCGCGGGAACGACTTTGGATTTGATCTTTCTGTACAGAAATCACTATCCGAAGTTCTCATACTTCCACCGAAGCGCTCAACTGAACCTTTACAACTTAATTTTCCCATTGAACCTAATTCATGGGATCTCCAGTCAGTAAGGTTGGGTTACCACCATATTGGTCCTTATAGTTTGGGTTTTAAACCCATTCCCCTAGACAGGCAGAACATCTAATCTTTAGGTAAGCCCTTTATCAATGGGTCCGCTATGTTATCATTTGATTTTATGTAATCAATGGATATTATACCCGTGGTGATCAGCTGCCTAACGGTCTTATGCCTCCGTCGAATATGACGAGACTTGCCATTATACATAGAACTTTGAGCCCTTCCTAGAGCCGAGTGACTGTCGCAGTGGATCATTACAGAAGGTACGGGTTTGTCCCAATAAGGGACATCCTTTAAGAAGTCGTGAAGCCACTCAGCTTCTTCTTCTGCTTTGTCTAAAGCAGTAACCTCTGATTCCATCGTGGATCGGGCGATGCAAGTTTGCTTAGAGGATTTCCAAGACACAGCCCCACCACCAATTGTAAATATATACCCACTGGTGGACTTGGTGTTCTCTATATCAGATATCCAATTTCCATCATTGTACTCCTCTAGTACAACTGGGTATCTCGAATAATGCAACCCGTAAGTTAGCGTGAATTTTAGGTATCGTAGTACCCGGTTCAACGCCTTCCAATGATCATTACTCGAATTACGTGTAAACCTAGCCAACTTGTTGACTGCATAAGCAATATCAGGTTGGGTACAATTTGTTATGTACATCAAACTCCCAATCACCTGTACATATTCCTCCTGGCATACAGGTGCACCACGATTTTTATCAAGCTTTTGATTTCTATCCATTGGTGACTTCATAGGCGAACTGTCAAACATCTTAAACTTTCTCAACACATCCTCGATGTAGTGAGACTGAGATAAGAACAGTCCGTCAGACGTCTTAGAGATCTTTATCCCTAAGATGACATCTGTGATACCCATATCTTTCATGTCGATGCATTGTTTCAACATGTTCTTAGTCTCTAAGATCAAGCTAGGATTGCTCCCTATGATCAACATGTCGTGTACGTACATGTATATCATGACGAACGAGTCAGAGTTACCTTTCGTGTAGACATATTTGTCACATTCACTAATGGAGAAATCTTTCGATAATAGAGTACTATCATTTTTTGTGCCATTGTTTCGGGGCTTGTTTCAGCCCCTACAGAGATTTGACAAGTCGACATACTTTCTTCTCTTGCCCTGTAACCACATACCCCTCGGGTTGTTCCATACAAATTTCTTCTTCTAAATCACTATTTAGGAAGGTTGTCTTGACATCCATTTGATGTATCTCAAGGCCACGCAATGCTGTGATCACAATGAATACCCGTATGGACGTCATCCGAGACACTGGGGAGTACGTGTCAAAATAGTCAAGGCCTTCCTTTTGCCGATAGCCCTTGACTACCAACCTTGCCTTGTACTTATTTATAGACCCATCTACTTTATAGTTTCGTTTGAGTATCCATTTACTACCCAACAGCTTATTTCCCGGAGGAAGATCAACCAACTTCCAAGTATGGTTATGCAGGATGGAGTCTATTTCATTCTCAATAGCTTCTTTCCAGAGCGGTGCCTCTGGAGTTGACAATGCTTCAGCAATTGTCCTTGGTTCGTCATCAACCATATAAGCTACAAAGTCAGGACCGAAGGATTTATCCTTCCTGGCCCTTTTACTTCGTCTTGGTTCCATCTCTGGAGTCTCCATGTTCTGAGAATCTGGATTACTAGATTCCGGATATTCAGCCACATCGAAGTCCACTAGATCTGAACCATCTAGATCCGGGCAGTCAACGACTCCCGGTTTTTGAGAGCTTTGTTCATAACTTCATTTGCGAGAGGTTATGTTTTTTCCTTTCTAGAAAAGGTATCCTCAAAGAATTGAACATTCTTTGATTCCATGATTGTACCCCCGTGGATATATGGAACATCTGACTTATGCACTAAGAAGCGATAAGCACTGTTGACACCCAATTTTGTCCCGTCTTTTCCAACTTATTTACAATTTTAAATATTTTTTAACACCTAAAAACAATTTTAATCTATATGAATACATACATATATATATATATTATTATTATTATTATTCACATTTTTACTATCATTTGCATTTTTATCATAATCATAAGTTTTATCCGAAAATTCTATGATATTCTATTTTCCGCAAAAATGGCATCGCATTTCCATTTTTTATTAAGAATTAAGCATTTCGCAAATATTATATCTTTATTATTATCACATCGTCATGTTTTTATTTAAATAATTTACATTTTTTTTCTTCAATGCATTTTTAATATTAAAATCGCTTTTATATTTTTAAATCCATAACCCAATTTTATTTCTCAATCCCAAAACCCATTTTCCCCAAAAACAAAACAACCCATTTTGGCCCAATCGAACCGGCCCATTCGGCCAAACCCGAAGCCCAATACCCATTTCCCCTTATTTCCCTCTTACACCCAAACCAAACCCAACCCTTAAACCAAACACCAAAAAACAACCGAAATCCCCTTACCAAGCCCACCCGGTCGGCCCACCCCCCAAACCCAACCGGCCAGCCCAATTTCCCAAGCCTACCCGGGCCCAAACCCATTCCATTTTATCCACCTAACCAAAACCAAACCCAAAAAAAAAAAAAAAAAAACCCTACACTTATTTTTCTCTTTCTCTCTCACTCGCCGCCGACAACACCCCTGCCACACCTACGCCGTTGCCCCCATACCCTGCCACCACCAACCCCCTGCCACACCCATCACCATCACTTCACCCATACCATAACCCCCAAAATCCGCAACACACTCCCCAAAAATCAGATTTTATTCCTCCTTTATTTTGAAATTTGAATTCGTTTTGTAAGGGGTATGAGGGGGGGGGGTTGAACGTTGGGGTTGATATCTATAAATACCCCCTTTTGTTCTACGTTTCAAGGGAGAATTTTTGGAGGATTTTTTGGAGTTCTTTTCGGGTCTAAAGAAGAAGAAAAAAAGGGTCGATTTGTTCTTAATTTTCTTGTTATAAAATACTCCTTTTGGTTCTTAATTTCAATCCGAAAATCCCTTTGTTCTTCACATTTCGGGTTGGATCAAAAATCCGAAAAAATACTACTTTTCTTTTTCCTAAATTTCACCCTCAAAATATCTGATTTCTTTTGTTTCAATTCGATTCGATTGAATTAGTCGATCCGGGCGGGTCAAGTCCTTGCTGATCGGGTCATTAGGTCGGGTCGAACATCGAAACAAAATTCTATTTCAGAGAAAAATCAAAATTGAAATCTAAAATAAATCGAAATTCTAAACATTTCCAAGCGGATTCGACGATTCAAAACAACGCCTCGGTTCGCTACCCGGAAAAGGTTAGACTCATTCCAATTCTTCTATATTTCTTTAAGCTTATTTGATTGTGTGTTTATGCTTGATTTAGTATGATATTTTGCTAAGTAATGTAGTCTTGTTTAATTAATATGATAATGAGATGTTTTGCTTACATAATCGTATATATGTCGTTGGGATATTCCTGATTTGGAGCTGATATGTGATAGACGATATTGCCTCGATGTTTTGGTTAACTAATTATTGTCATTAGCTCTAGTAAGGTATCTTGGGTTCATTATTAACTGCAATACGGATAATGTAAGATTAATACGTGTTTGGAAGAAGCTATGGCTTGATTAAATACTCTTAGGACACTTAGCGGATTGTTGATATTCAAATTATTGTATGTTGTGTAGGTTGTTAGCGTGGTTGCTGCCTATTAAATCAAACAATGAGCATACTTTAATTGATTTAAATGGCGATATTTACATGTTATATTCTAGATTAGTATGTGCAATTTTAAAAGGAGTCTATTATCCATGTTTATATAATAGTATGTGCGTTTGGTTTAAGTTTATGAATGCCATGTTTCTTTAAGATTAAGATGAGTTCAACTGAATTTATCATGTATGTTTACATAATTTATACATTGGTCTTCCTTGCCTATTTTATTCTTGTTTAAATTTAGAGCCGGTTGTGTTAGCATATGCTCTTTCTTCGGCTACTTTAATGTGCCAAATCTGAAAACAAATGATGTCTTAAGGATATGTAACATATACGGCCATGAGTATTCATTCCTATGTACATTTAATGTTGTATATTTCGTGTATATATATATTAGGAATATTCATGTGTTTATATTTTTGTTCCGTCTACTAATCTTTTTCTTTTCTTTATTTACATGAAATGCATCGGGAGCTACGAAGAGTTTCGTTATGAGACTCATCATGATTATTGTCAAATGAAGACCCGCATCCACATTCCTTGCATTCTTCGGCCTCGGGATTTCCAAACAAATAGGGCAAGATGACATCGTCATCCGCTTTAGTTCCCTTCCGTTGTTATTCTTTATTTTCGTTATTTTTATTTGGGTATGTAATAATTATTTAATGCTTGTGTGATTGTTAGGATATTTAGAATAATTAGGCCATGAAAGGATAATTAATAGGGTAGTTCAAAACCGTCGCTAATTTATTCATTTGTGGGCTCGGTTAACTCAAACTTAGAAACCCATCGCTAGTTATTTACTTTAGGCTCGTTAGTTTCAAAAATTGGAAATTCGCTGCTAGTTTGTTTATTTTAGGCGCGCCATGCATGTTCAAACTTTCAAAAATAGTCAGCTCGTATTTGCATCTTAAACATATGTATAAGGCTTTATTTTATACAATCTTATGATTTAAAATGACTTGCTAAAAATCATTTCTTTATATTACTAATAAATTGCTTTTTCCCTTTTATTATCAATTGCGTAATAAGTATTTTATTAAACTTTCATACAAATGTATTCTTATCCAAAAATTAACTTTATATGTGTTTTATAAATCATACTTTACTATGTCATGCATACTCTTTCAGATTTCATACCAGAAATTATTCTCGCAACTATTTTTGCAATAAAAGAAAATCATTACTTTAAAGCATTCTCTTTAAACATTATTCTTAAAATATATGCATTTTTAGTATAATAATTAACCTGAGTTTGACCGGATAACCATAAGTTAGCGGATCTTAAAGGATGCTTAACCCCTTCCCTTTAGGATAATAAAGAACCCTTATCTAGAATTTCATTAGTTTCGCATACCTTAAAATTGGAGTTACATTGCAGTATTTAGTTTAATATTTAGGTGTCCTAATTCACCATAAATAAATTAGGTGGCGACTCCTTAATTCGATACCCAGGAATCACCGGATACGTTGTGCTCCGCTTTGACCGAGTAGGTCAAAAAAAGGGCGCGACAACATGGCGACCCCACTGGGATATTTCAGGTTCTTAACCATAACAAACTCATGTTAAGTATTATTGTGCTTTACTTTTGCTCCTTATTTGATTTAATGCTTTGATATGTTTCATTTGTGAAATTTTGCATAACTGCTTTAATTGCTATATTCTCTTACTGCTTTCCTTAAATTGGCATTCCGCTCATATTTCTTCCACTTTGGAAAATTGACACTATCACACATTACACGCGAGGTGTGTTTTGCGCACCCGCAAATTTCTTTCAAATTACCAAATTTTAGAAGAGTTGGCATATGCGCAGAGTGTCCGGACCATCCGGTTGCCGCGTAGCCTTCTCACTCGAGCAGTCTGCTCGGGAACTTTGAGTCTAGTCAGCCAAATCTTAGAAAATTTAAGATAGATCTATACCACCCTTTATTTTAAGTCATGCATGCATACACCTTAGGTGGGTCGATCCTTGGTATCGACTCCACAATTAAGAAATCCGTCAAAGATGTCTACGGGTCTCACAACCCAACGACCAATCAGCATATTATATGTAGCGTGATAAGGATAGACTAATCCAAGACTAATCATGACATGCTGAAATTGGAAAATGTACATTCATTTTGTCTCATTTCTGAGAAAGCATTGTAGTTTAGCGACTTGGATCAAACTCCGTCGTAATCCACTTAAATCGGCGTTTAGGCCCACCTCCGGCCTAAGGGAGGCCCCATGCATATTAGGATGCGCATTTAATTGCCATACAATCATTTTATTGTTTTCTCCTGCTTTTTCACTCTGTGCATATTATTTGAAGCAATAATTACTCGCCCTATACTAACTTGGTTTTCTTCATTTTTAGAAGGTTTATTTTGCCTAGATTATTTTTCTCAAAGGTTGATTTGCGTTGACTAAAACTGGCGGAACATCCCTACTTCACGAGGTCAAAGGCACGATCATTCAGCGAAATGACTGATTCAGGTGGATCCGAACAGACTGGTCTGAGACTTATCACTCTCCCGGGAGATGAATCGGGAGTTTCAGAAAGGGAAAATACTACCGTCTAGGAAAAATACATCACCCAACTGTTGCAACAGATGGCATTCATGCAGACTGAGATTGAGCGGCTCCAAAATCTCACAAACTTGTCCATTAGTGTCAATACTCCACTCTCTGAACAAGGGACGAATATAACTGCACCGCAAACTTTTTCATCTCATGAATAACCATTTTCCGAAAACCTCCCCGAAAACTCGCCACTAAACAAGACCAATCCACAACACACTAACCCGCAAGCAAGTCCACAACAAAGCCCGCCACAAAATGATCCGGCATCCTTCACAACTCCACATACCCAAATTACCCCACTCATCCAAAACACCTTTTCCACGCAAAATCACCCGGCAGACCAACACATATTGATGGCACACGTCGCCGATCACAACGAGCAGTATGTGCCACCAGTATATGCAACGGAAGCTCAACCTTTTACTACCACGATCAAACATGGCTCTTCGTGAAATCGGCGGTGTGAAGAAATGGAATGACGGTGTAAGGATCGAGCAAGGAAAGTGTGGCGAGAGAGATTCATAGCCTAAAAGAAGCATTCAAGAATATCCAAACCAGCAAGGGGCATGAAGGACTCGAGTACGAAGATCTGTGCATACATCCCGACATTGAATTTCCTGTCGGATATAAAATGCCAAAATTTGACTTGTTTGATGGGAAAGGAAATCCTTACTCTCATTTGAGATCGTACTGCGACAAACTAGTTGGGGTAGGTAAAAACCAGGCCATCATAATGAATATATTCATAAGGAGTTTGACAGGAGAAGCACTCGACTGGTACACAATCCAGGACCCGCGAAAATGGCATGACTGGGCACTGAATGGCAGGATTTTGTGGATAGGTTCAGATTTAACACCGACACAGTCTTGGATAGATTTTATTTGATGAAGTTGGAAAAGAAGTCCACAGAGACCTTCAGAGAATATGCCATGAAGTGGAGGGCAGAAACAGCAAAAGTTCAACCCCCGATAGCAGAAAGTGAGATGACCACTCTCTTTGTACAATCTTTGAAAGATGCAACATACTATGAGAGAATGATAAGCGTCATAGGACGAAGTTTCTCTGAAGTTATAAGGATGGGAGATTTCATAGAAGAGGGAATCAGAACTAGAAGAATTACAAACTTTGTAGCATTGCAAGCAACGAGTGAGATAATCCAGTCGGACTCATTTGAGGGAGCAGTAAAGAGGAAGAGAGACGGAGTGCCTCCTGTCATGGCGGTCCAGGAACATAGGTCCAACCAAATGCCAACCTACCAAAGCCTATCATCCCAGCCTCCCTACTATAATCAAAACACCCAAAATCCTCAGCCCTCCTACTATAGCCAAAGCACACAAAGCCCTCAGCCTTATTGTCAACACTCGCCTACTCCCTACCCTGTCTATCATACCCAGCCAATATATAGCCCACCATGAGCACCTACCTATCGGAATTCCCCACAGTATCATCCCACATATCCACCTCAACCACGAGCACATCCACCAAATGCCTCCAGAACCCGGAAGGCCGTTGCTGTTATATCTGTCTGTGTTAGAAAATGCATTTGGATGCGTGCTGGGACAACATGACGAAACAGGAAAGAAGGAGCAAACTATATACTACTTAAGCAAGAAGTTCACACCTTACGAAGCTCGGTATACTTTGCTGGAACGCACTTGTTGTGCCTTGACATGGATTACACAAAGGTTTAGACATTATCTGTCTGCATATACCACTTATCTCATCTCCAGAATGGACCCACTCAAATACATCTTTCAGAAGCCCATGCCCACTGGAAGCTAGCAAAGTGGCAAATCTTGCTAAGTGAGTTCGATATCATATATGTTACCCAAAAGGCTATCAAAGGACAAGCACTAGCCGACCATCTTGCTGAAAACCCCGTAGATGAAGAATATATGCCCCTCCGGACTTATTTTCCGGACGAGGAGGTATTATTTGTTGGGGAAGATATCTCCGAAGAGTACCCAGGTTGGAGAATGTTCTTCGACGGAGCTGCAAACTTCAAAGGAGTTGGTATCGGAGCAGTTTTGATTTCAAAATCAGGTCAACACTACCCAATTTTGGCGAAGCTTCGATTTTTGTGCACCAACAATATGGCAGAATATGAAGCTTGTATACTCGGACTTAGAATGGCCGTTGATATGAACATTCAAGAATTGTTGGTTATATGTGATTCAGACTTATTGATTCACCAGGTGCAAGGCGAATGGGCCACCAAAAATGTGAAGATACTTCCCTACCTGCATTGCGTGAAAGAATTGTGCAAAAGGTTCAGCGAGATAGAATTCAAGCATATCCTACGAACTCAAAATGAGTTCGCTGATGCTCTGGCAACTCTGTCCTCCATGATTCAACATCCGGACAAGAATTACATTGATCCCATCAAGGTGAACTTATCGGATCAGCTGGCCTATTATTTCCATATAGATGAAGAGTTGGATGGGAAGCCCTGGTACCACGACATTAAAAGGTATCTCGAAGCAGGCGAATATCCAGAAAGCATAACCAACACACAAAAGAAGACACTTCGGAGGTTAGCAAACCATTTCTTCCTAAACGGAGAAATCCTTTATCGGAGGACTCCAGATCTAGGTTTGTTAAGATGTGTCGACGCCCGAGAGGCAAGCAGTTTAGTTGAAGAGATACACGGAGGCGCGTGCGGGCCTCATATGAATGGTTTCACTTTAGCAAAGAAGATTCTAAGAGCAGGGTACTTTTAGATGACCATGGAAACAGATTGCATTCACTTTGTGCAAAAATGCCATCGATGTCAGATTCATGGTGATTTAATCAGGGTACCTCCTAACGAACTCAATGTGATGAGCTCTCCTTGGCCATTCGCAGCTTGGGGCATGGATGTCATTGGCCCTATTGAACCTGCCGCATCAAATGGACACCGATTCATTCTAGTGGCAATTGACTATTTCATAAAGTGGGTAGAAGCATCGTCCCACAAGTCAGTGACAAAGAAAGTGGTAGTTGATTTTGTCCGCAATAACATCATTTGCCGATTTGGAATTCCTGAGTCGATTATAACAGACAATGGAGCCAATCTTAATAGTAATCTGATGAATGCGATATGCGAAAAGTTTAAGATCACTCACCGGAATTCCACTCCATATCGACCTCAGATGAACGGAGCAGTCGAAGCAGCCAACAAAAATATCAAAAGAATAACGCGAAAGATGATTGATAATTACAAACACTGGCATGAGCATTTGCCCTTTGCACTTTTGGGCTATCGCACTACAATCAGGACTTCTACTGGGGCAACGCCGTATCTATTGGTCTATGGAACAGAAGCTGTGTGTCGCGCCCCATTTTCGACCCGCTCGCAGGTCAGAGAGCGGAGCACGGACGGGTTCGGTGATTCCTGGGTAAAAGGGTTGAGGAGTCGCCACCTAATTATTTTTTACGGTGAATTAGGACACCTAAATATTAAACTAAGTGCTGCAATGTAAACTCCAATTTTAAGGTCTGCGAAACTAGCGAGATTCTAAGTAAGGGTTCTTTATTATCCTAAAGGGAAGGGGTTAGGCATCCTTTAAGATCCGCTAACTTGCGGTTATCCGATCAAACTCAGGTTAATATTATACTAAGAAAAAATGCATGTTTATAATATACAAAGTTAAACAAAAGTTTTGTAAATATTTAATAAAAGAATGTATTTTTGTACAAGTATGCATTTGTATGGTATTTAAAGAGAAATACATGTAAAGTTGAAAAGCATGCATTCTTAACAATTGATAGTAAAGACAAATTATTTATAATGCCAAAGAATTAAATCTTTTGGAAATCATTGAGTTGCAAATTAAAGATAAACTTATTTGGTACGATAAATAAAGCAAATAAAAGATGACAAAAGTTGTTTTGAAAATCTTGAATCTGGCGTGTGAGCCTAAAATAAATAACTAGCGGAGGATTTCTAAGTTTGAATTAACCGAGCCTACGAATAGATAAACTAGCGACAGGTTTCAAGTCTTAAACTACCCTACGAATTAATCCTAGGTTTGCATATTCTAAGCATTTCAATAATTACATAAATGCGATAAATAATATTACAATACAAAGCGGGATAAAAGCTGAATTAAAGAAAGAAATAAAATAAATAAACTCCGAGGAATATTTGTCTTTATTTACTTTAATCCACAATTTATCAAGAACAAGCGGTTAGAAAGCAGTTAAATACGAATAACTTCATATCCGTATTCAAAGCAGTGAATGTTTTGATCACGGAGGGCTCGAACTTAAATTTTGAAAGAACATTCCAATCACGTCGTGGCTGCAAACATATGACTAATGTGGTTTATTTTGATTGCCTCGCCTACTAAGCGTGTTGGTCTCTCGGGTGAAATAGAAAAGATCGCTATAATCACGTCGTAGGCTGCGAATATATAACTTGTTGGTTATTTTAGTCACATCGCCTACTAAACATGTTGATCTCGGATGAAATAAAAAGGTTTAAGTCTTCATCATTGCCCGGAAGTTATATTTAGTCTTTACAATGTGGAGGCCTCAAAATCGACGGATATTTTCATCGGCCATTGTAGTATCGTGTTCAAATCGGTAAAAATTAAAATGAAGCGATAAGCAATGACGTGACGGTAAAGCGATGGCAGAAAATAATTTCCGAAAAAGACGCGGTGTTTAGTTTAAAGCGATAAAAGCGATAAAATATCCGTTGCCGGATACTTAAAAGCGATCTTTGAAAAGCAGAGAAATGAAACGAAAGAAAAGCGCGGCCTCGAATCAATTTCGTCGGTCTTAATGCAATATTAATAAAACAATAAAGCGATAAAAGCAGCGAAGCGGTGGCGATTAAAGTATCCGGCCGAGTTAAAAATTAGGAAATATTCAAATCGGGTCGGCAGGCCGGATCGATGATTCAAACTCGAAATCGATTTCAAAGACCAATTTCAGATGACCAAGAACAAGAAATGAAATGCAAGAATTCTAAAAAATATCCGAACTGGGTCGACCCGACCCGAATCAGGTGTCAAAAATCCAAAATCAAATATTCACCAAATTCAGATAACCAACATACAGAAATATGAAATGCAAGAATTCTGGAAATAATGCCCAAGCAAGGTCGACCGACCAGTCGATGTTTCGACCGAATCGGTGATCCAAAATCCGAAATCAAATATTCACCAAATTCAGGATAACCAACATACAGAAATATGAAATGCAAGAATTACGGAAATAATACGACAAGATCGACGACCGGTCGATTGACCGACAGAATCGGTGATGCAACCCGAAATCGAATAATTTCACCAATTTAGGATAACCAACATATAGAAGTATGAAATGCAAGAATTCTAAAATAACGCCCAAAATCGGGTCGATTCGACCGGCAGTCGATGTTAGGACCGAATCGGTGATCAAAATCGAAATCAAATATTCACCAAATTCGGATAACCAACATACGAAATATGAAATGCAAAGTGCGGAAATAATACCGGCAAGGTCGACGGGCAAGTCGATGTTTCAAACCGAATCGTTGATCCGACCGAATCGGTGATCTGACCAAAATCGAATAATTTCACCAATTTGGATAACCAACATATAGAAATATGAGATGCAAGAATTACGAAAATATTGTCAAGGCAGGTCGACCCGACCCGACTTCAGTGTCAAAATCCGAGAATCAAAAGTGGAGAACAAACCTTTTCGAACTCAATTCCTGAACAAACAAGGGAGGAAAAATGCTTGAAATCAAGAACACAACCAAAAATCTTTCATGTGTCAATCGGACCTCCGAAATTTCGGTTTTCTTTTCTTTTCTTCTTTTCCCATTTTCGAAGAACACAAGGGGTTTTTATAGCCCCCATTCTCCCAAAAACCGAGTTCAAATTCAAAATAAAGGGCCCAAAACAATGATTTTGGAACGGGTTTTTTAGGGGTATGGGTTGGTGGTGTCAGGCGGCGGTGTTGGCGAGTGGTGGTGTCAGGTGTAGGGTGCGGCGATGTAGGGGATAGGGGGCGTAGGGGTGCGGCGACGAGGGGTTGGGGGTGTTTTGGGTTAAAAAGAGGGGCGACCGGGTCGGGTGAGGGGACTGGGTCGGGTTGGCCGAATTGGGCCGACGGGTGTTGGGCTGGTCTGGTTGGAGGGGGCCGAAAATAAAAGGGGGATTTGAATTGGGCGTTTATTTGTGGGCTGGCCGGTTGGGCTAGTTTGAAGGACGGAATTGGTTTGGCCGATTGGGCCTTGGTTTGGTTAGGGAAAAGATTAGAAATTGTTTTGGGTTAAAAAAATAAAAGGGGTTTATCATTAAAATATTATTTTTATAAAAGATGTTGAATTATTTAAAATAACATAACGATGTGATAATAATAAAAATTTATAATATAATATTTGCGAAATGTTTGATGCTTGATAAAAACGGAAATGCGATGTCATTTTGCGAAAAATAAAATAACATAGGATATTATGGATAAAACTATGATTATGATAAAGATGCAAATGATAGTAAAAATGCGAATAATAATAATAATAAGATATATGTACATATATGCCTATATTTTAAAATTATTTTAAAAGTGTCAAAAATATTAGAAATTACGAATAGAATCATAAAAGATGGGACAAAATTGGGTGTCAACAGATGCCCCTCTTTGGATGGAGACGATGAAAGAGTTTTCAGCCAAAGAAGTTGACTGAGTAGCCAATTTTGTCCTGATCATCGGGACTGTATGGTAAGAAATAGAATCCCGAGGGGGTAAAGAAGTTGCAAAAAGATGGTGCACATTCAAGAAACAATGCCCCAGTGTCGACTTAGGATGACATTGGTCGCAGATGCGAGAAACTAATGGGAAAGAGCGGATCGACGTTCGAAGTAGGTCGTTGACCAAATTGCCTCGATTAGCGTAAGAGATAGCTCCACGTTGTGATGAAGTTCACGCAAATTAAAAATTCACGCAAACTAAAGCTTAAGATATAATTAGTGTATAAGCTGGCGAGGAAAAATTGTAGAGAAAATAACTTGGAAATACCAGCGTTAGGAGGTGGGCGCTGGCCTGAAATTAAAATACCCTCATTATAAGGTGGGCGCTGTTGAAATTAAAATACCCTCATTATAAGGTGAGCGCTGAAATGGCGTCGTTGGATCGGCGTGTTGTGTTGAAGACGTCGTTGTAATATTGTTGGCGTCGTTGTTGTATAGACTTTCTTGATGTCGTCGTTGTATAGGCGTTGATGATGTCGTCGTTGTATAGACTTTCCGATGTCGTTGTTGTTGTAAAAAATAGTTGTCGTCTTTGCCGTAACGTCGTGAGCGTTGTTGTAATCTTGTTGAAGGTAGTTGATGTGATGCGAAACGCCAATGACATTGTTGTAATCTTTGTAAAGATAGGCGATGCGTTGAAGGCGTCATTGTAATCTTTGTTGACGTCGTTGTAATCTTGTAAAGATATTTGTTGTGCTCTGAGAACTTGTCGATGGCGTTGTTGTAATGATGTTTCTTTATTGCGGATAATTTGTTGTCTTTGAAGGCGTCGTTGTAATCTTGTTGAAGATAGTTGATGTCTTTGCGATGCGTCAATAGCGTTGTTGTAATCTTTGTAAAGATAGGCTGCTGCGTTGAAGGCGTCATTGTAATGCCGTTGGCGTCGTTGTAATCTTTGTAAAGATATTTGTTGTCTTTGCGATAACATCGATGGCGTTGTTGTAATGCCGTAAAGATAGTCTGCTGCGTTGAAGACGTCATTGTAATCTGTTGGCGTCGTTGAGATGCGGTAAAGATAGTTCTTTGCATTGCCGTAAAGATAATCTTTGTTTGAAGAGCGTCATTGTAATGTTGTTGGCGTCGTTGAGATGTTGTAGAAGATAGTTCTTTGTGTTGTCGTAAAGATAGTTCTTTGCTTGGCGAAGACGTCATTGCAATCTTTGTTGACGTCGTTGAGATGCGGTAAAAGATAGTTGTTGTATTGCCGTAAAAGATAGCTGCTGCGTTGAAGGCGTCATTGTAATGCTGTTGACGTCGTTGAGATGCTGGAAAAGATAGTTGTGATGTTGCCGTAAAGATAGATTTCTTTGCCTTTGAAGACGTCATTGTAATGATGTTGACATCGTTGAGATGCGGTAAAAGATAGTTGATGCGTTGCCGTAAAAGATAGTTGTTGCGTTTGAAGACGTCATTGTAATGCTGTTGACGTCGTCGAGATGCGGTAAAAGATAATTGTCGTGATGCGTTGCCATAAAAGATAGTTGCTGCGTTGAAGATGTCATTGTAATGTTGTTGACGCCGTTGTAATGCTGTAAAAGATAATTGTCGTGATGCTATAACGTCGATGACGTTATTGTAATGTTGTCCTGTTGTAAGAGATGTAAGTGACGTCCTTGCCGTCAGTTTGCTGTAATAGGGTTCTACGTTGTCTTGAATCTTACGCGATCCAAACTCACGTGAATTGAAATGTCGTCCTGGCACTCGAAAATGTGCTGTGACGTCTTTGCGGTCGGGTTTGCCGTGTTGTCGTTCCTTGTGATTTGAAATAACATCTTTGTGCAGACATAATAGTCGGGACCCTGTAGGTCAAGATGATGTCTTCGTATAAATGCAAACAGAACGTAATCCTTGTAGTGAGTTGTGGTGCCGAAATTCTTTGGGGAATTGATCATAAGTGATGTGGCTTCCACTGCTTTTTCAACCTGAAGAACACGTACTCAAAGAAAATTTGTGAGTTTGGGAGGGGGCGGTTGATTCGCGTTGACTTGGTAGCTTTGGCTCTTGATATCTGCATGTCCTGCTGATTCGGACCTGTAGCCCCTGTCTGGTTCCCAGTCTTGGCTAACCGTTAATGAAAATATTTGTTGAAAATAAGTTGTTTATAAGAAAGTATGCTTATCATTAAAAAGTTCTTGTCGAACTCTAATGAAAATATTTGTTGAAAATGATTTGCTTACAAGGAAGTATGCATATTAGTAAAAAATCTTGTCAAACTCTAATGAAAATATTTGGTGAAAATAAATTGTGTATAAGAAAATATGCATATTAGTAATAAAAATCTTGTCAAACTCTAATGAAAGTATTTGTTGAAAATAAATTGCTTATAAGAAAGTATGCATATATGTAAATGTCTGTCGAGCAGCGACATGCGGTGAAACAAAGCAAACGTCTTATCCAAAATCCTCTTAGGCTGAAGACTTAGTTTGCCGATGTTTTTTCATGTTTATCGGCGTCCTCCGGCAGTGATCCCTTAAAAATGCCCCAATTTCCGATATGTGAGAATGACGATCTTTTGAACGGACAACCGAGTCTTGTGTGGGCTGCTTGCATGTCCTATCAAGGTGATTAGAAGGGTGCATTTTGTCATATGTGATATAAAGGAGAAAATATTTCCTAATGGTGGGACCGAAGTTTATTTAGGCGCCCACGTATCCCCCATGAGGGAATCGAGGTCATGGCGTAGTTCATTACAAGCAAAGGAGATTGTAAGGGTTTTCTAAAGATAGGACCAAAACCGATGTGGCGCGCCACGTATCCCCAAGGGAATCGAGGTCATAACGTAGTTCATTGTTACAAGTAAAAGGAACTTGGGGAAATTTGTGATCTAAAGAAAGCGAACCCTCACGTGGGTTCAATGTGTATCCCGCCGAGGGCGCAACTTTACAACATAGAAAAAGTATTACATAGAGAATAACTAATCTTAGATATGGTATCTCTTCACTGCATCTGCATAGATGGTTTTTGGCCATTCTATTCTGATAAGGTTGCCCCGGACAACTGCGTCCATCTGCTTTTCATCAATCAGTCTCTTAGTATATGATTCTGTATCTACTTGACTGCGAAAGATATAGCATTGCCCTAGTAGAAGTCCAGATTGTAGTGCAGTTGCCTAAGAGTACAAATGGCAAACGTCCGTGCCGATGCTTGTAACTTATCAACCATCCTGATGTTTCATCCAAATCTGGCTTTGACTTATTCCAAAAAATGCCCCAGTTCTTCCGGTTGTGAGTCTTCCTTATATTCTTCGAAGCCTTGCTTGCTTGTTTCAAATGTGTCACACATTATCGACAGATTAGTTTGCATAATGGAAAAGAAAAGAAAATTATTAAACAAAACAGATTTTAAAATAGCAAAAGCAATGCAGATTTGTCTTTTTAAGTTTTCAAAAGGTAGAGGCAAAACACATTAAATACATATATGTGATTCAGGCCTCAATTTGAATCGCATTGTTTCATTAAATATTAATGCAGTTAACTAGTTTCTGGGAGAAAAAAGGCCGGGGCACATGTCCAATTTCCCAAATCATCTTCTTGCTCTGCATCCCAAATGGTTGAGTCTTTAGCGTAATCCTCGAAAATCACACTGCATCCTGCTTCTTCTTCAGTAATGAAAGGACTTTTGAATCCCTCAACGAGGTTGGCTGCATTGTCCTCCTTTGATTCCTAAGTGGCGCATGCTCTGACGAATGACTGACTCAGAGGTGGAACATGCTTTGGCAAAAGAGCATCTCTCTTCCTTCGGAGATTGGTTGATAGGACTTTTCCAAGAAAAGATGGTGCCATGACCCGCGACTTTGGAGGAAGTACTTCTACTCCGAACTGTGCCCTCAATTGGACTGTAATCATAGGGGAGACAAAGGCTGATGATTTAACCTTTTCCTTTCTCTGGACTGGCACAATAGTCCCTTCCAAGTTGTGTTCTTCATCAACAGTAATCATATTCACATTTGCATCGTCATGATCTGGCAAAGAGTTATTGTTTTCATTAGAGGCGGGTCCTTTCGATTGGATAACTCTTTCTTTGATTAATGCTTCGATTACGTCTCGAGGGCATAGCAATTTTGATTGTCGTGTCCAGGATTCCCGAGTGGTATGCACAACGCTTGGTCTCATCGTGCCATTTAGGAACAGGATTGGGGACATTTCCTTGGATAGGTGGAGTATTCCTGCGGTTCTCGATCGTTCATACAAGCTGGGCTCGAGGTTCTGGCTAAAGGTGTATAGGTTTTAGTGGCTTTCTTTCGTGTTTCTTGTGAGTGCCGGGTGCGTTTGGTAGATGGACTCGTGGTGAGGTAAGTATCTTGAGGCGGATATTGTGGGGATTCGGATAGGTGGCGCTCGAGGCGGGCTATATATTATTGGGTATGGTAGACAGGGTAGGGACCAGGTGGGTATTGATAGTAAGGTTGAGGACTTTGGGCGTATGGGCAATAATAGGAAGGCTGAGGACTTTGGTTGTTTTGATTGTAGTAGGGAGGCTGGGGTGATGGCATTTGGTAGGTTGACATTTGATTTGGCCTATGTTTTTGAACTGTCACCACATAGGACACTCCGTCTCTCTTCCTCTTTACTGCTCCCTCAAATGAGTCCGACTGAATTGTCTCACTCGTTGCTTGCAATGCTATAAAGTTTGTAATTCTTCCTGTTACGATTCCTCTTCTATGAAATCTCCCATCCTTATAACTTCAGAGAAACTTCGCCCTATGACGCTTATCATTCTCTCATAGTATGTTGCATCTTTCAAAGATTGTACAAAAAGTGGTCATCTCACTTTCTTCTATCGGGGTTGAACTTTCATCGCTTCGCCTCCACTTCATGGCATATTCTCTGAAGGTCTCTGTGGACTTCTTTTCCAACTTCATCAGATAAAATCGGTCCAAGACTGTGTCAGTGTTGAATTTAAATCTGTCCACGAAATCTTGTGCCATCGTGCCCCAATTACGCCATTTTCGCGGGTTTTGGCTCGTGTACCAGTCGAGTGCTTCCCCTGTTAAACTCCTTACGAACAATTTCATTATGATGGTCTGGTCTTTACCTACCCCAATCAGTTTGTCGCAATACGATCTCAAATGAGAGTAAGGATTTCCTTTCCCATCAAACAAGTCAAATTTTGGCATTTTATATCCGACAGGTAATTCAATGTCGGGATGCATACACAGATCCTCGTACTCAAGTCCTTCAAGTCCCTTGCTGGTTTGGATATTCTTGAATGCCTCTTTTAGGCTGTAAATCTCTCTCGCCACACTTTCATCGGTTCTGATCCTTACCTGCCTGTCCATTTCTTCACACCGGCCGATTTCCTGAAGAGCCATGTTTGGTATGGTGGTAGTAAAAGGTTGAGCTTCCATTGCATATACTGGTGGCACATGCTGCTCGTTGGGATCAGTGACGTGTGCCATCAATATGTGTTGGGCTGCCTGGTGATTTTGCGCGGAAGAGGTGTTTTGGATGAGTGGATTAATTTGGGTATGTGGAGTTGCAGGGTCATTTTGTAGCGGGCTTTGTTGTGGACTAGCTTGCAGATTAGTGTGCTGTGGATCGGTTTTGTTTAGTGGTGAATTTTCGTGGAGGTTTTGGGGAAATGGCGATTCAGGAGATGAAAAAGTTCGCGGTGCAGTTGCATTCGTCCCTTGTTCAGGGAGTGGGGTATTGGCGCTAATGGACAGGTTGGTGAGATTTTGGAGCCGCTCTATCTCAGTCTGCATGGCTGTCATTATTTGTTGTAAATAATGGCGATGTATTTTCTTGGGCGGAAGCATTTCTATTTTCCAAGCTTCGGTTCATCGATTGAAAGAGCAATAAGTTCCAGGCGATCTGTTCGGATGCATCTGAATCGATCATTTCTTTGAATGATCGGGCCTTTGATCTCGTGAAGTAGGGATGTTCCGCCAGTTTTAGTCAACGCGAATCAACCCTTGGGAAAATAATCTAGGCAAGATAACCTTTTAAAAATGAAGAAAACCAAGTTAGTATAGGGCGAGTAATTATTGCTTCAAATAATATTCACAGAGTGAAAAAGCAGGAGAAAACAACAAAATGATTGTATGACAATTAAATGCGCATCCTAATATGCATGGGGGCCTCTCTTATGCCAGAGGTGAGCCTAAACGCCAGATATGCGAGATTATGGCAGATTGATCCAAGCTGCTAAACTGTAATGCTTTTGTCGGAAATGAGACAAAATAAATGTACATTTTCCAATTCGGCATGACATGATTAGGCTTGGATTTGTCTATCATTGTCACGCTACACGTAATATGCTGATTGGTCGTTGGGTTGTGAGACCCGTTGACAATTTTGGTAGATTTCTTAATTGTGGAGTCGATACCCAGGATCGACCCACCTAAGGTGTATGCATGCATGACTTAAAAATAAAGGGTGGTATAGCTCTATCCTAAATTTTCTAAGATTTGGTGACTAGACTCAAGGTTCCCGAGCGGATTTGCTTTCGAGTGAGAAGGCTACGCTGCCAACCAGGATGGTCGGACGCTCCGCCGCATATACCAACTCTCCTAAAAATTTGGAAATTTGAAAGAAGTTTGCGGGTCGCAAAACACACCTCGCGTGTAATGTGTGATAGTGTCAATTTTCCAGTGGAAGAAATATGAGCGAAATGCCAATTTAAGGAAAGCAGTAAGAGAATATAGTAATTAAAGCAGTTATGCATACAAAATTTCAACAGAAAATAATTAAAAATAATAGATCAAATAAGGAGCAATATAAAGCACAATAATGATTAACCTGAACTTGTTATGGTTAAGAACACGAATTTCCCAATGAGTCGCCATCTCGTCGCGCCCCATTTTTTCGACCCGCTCGCAGGTCAGAGAGCGGAGCACGGACGGGTTCGGTGATTCCTGGGTAAAAGGGTTGAGGAGTCGCCACCTAATTATTTTTTACGGTGAATTAGGACACCTAAATATTAAACTAAGTGCTGCAATGTAAACTCCAATTTTAAGGTCTGCGAAACTAGCGAGATTCTAAGTAAGGGTTCTTTATTATCCTAAAGGGAAGGGGTTAGGCATCCTTTAAGATCCGCTAACTTGCGGTTATCCGATCAAACTCAGGTTAATATTATACTAAGAAAAAATACATGTTTATAATATACAAAGTTAAACAAAAGTTTTGTAAATATTTAATAAAAGAATGTATTTTTGTAAATATTTAATAAAAGAATGTATTTTTGTAAATATTTAATAAAAGAATGTATTTTTGTAAATATTTAATAAAAGAATGTATTTTTGTACAAGTATGCATTTGTATGGTATTTAAAGAGAAATACATGTAAAGTTGAAAAGCATGCATTCTTAACAATTGATAGTAAAGACAAATTATTTATAATGCCAAAGAATTAAATCTTTTGGAAATCATTGAGTTGCAAATTAAAGATAAACTTATTTGGTACGATAAATAAAGCAAATAAAAGATGACAAAAGTTGTTTTGAAATCTTGAATACGCGTGACGAGCCTAAAATAAATAACTAGCAGAGGATTTCTAAGTTTGAATTAACCGAGCCTACGAATAGATAAACTAGCGACAGGTTTCAAGTCTTAAACTACCCTACGAATTAATCCTAGGTTTGCCTATTCTAAGCATTTCAATAATTACATAAATGCGATAAATACTATTACAATACAAAGCGGGATAAAAGCTAAATTAAAGAAAGAAATAAAATAAATAAACTCCGAGGAATATTTGTCTTTATTTACTTTAATCCCTGCAAGCTGTCAAGAACAAACGGTTAGAAACAGTTAAATACGAATAACGTCATATCCGTATTCAAAACAGTGAATGTTTTGATCACGGAGGGCTCAGACTTAAATTTTGAAAAGAACATTCCAATCACGTCGTGGCTGCAAACATATGACTAATGTGGTTTATTTTGATTGTCTCGCCTACTAAACGTGTTGGTCTCTCGGGTGAAATAGAAAAGATCGCTATAATCACGTCGTGGCTGCGAATATATAACTTGTTGGTTATTTTAGTCACATCGCCTACTAAACATGTTGATCTCGGATGAAATAAAAAAGGTTTAAGTCTTCATCATTGCCCAGAAGTTATATTTCCGTCTTTACAACTGTGGAGGCCTCAAAATCGACGGATATTTTTCATCGGCCATTGTAGTATCGTGTTCAAATCAGTAAAAATTAAAATGAAGCAGTAAACAGCAGCAGCAGACGGTAAAATAGTAAGCAGAAAATAATTTACGAAAAAGACGCGGTGTTTAGTTTAAAACAGTAAAAACAGTAAAATATCCGTTGCCGGATACTTAAAAGCGATCTTTGAAAAAGAGAAATGAAACGAAAGAAAAGCGGCCTCGAATCCAATTTCGTCGGTCTTAATGCAATATTAATAAAACAATAAAACAAGAAAAGCAACGAGCGTTGAGCGGTTAAAGTATCCGCCCGAAGTTCAAATTCGGAAATATTCAAATCGGGTCGACCCGACCGGATCGATGATTCAAACTCGAAATCGATTTCAAAGACCAATTTCGGATGACCAAGAACAAGAAATGAAATGCAAGAATTCTAAAATATCCGACTGGTCGACCTGACCGTCGATGACCTGACCGAATCAGTGTCAAAAATCGAAATCAAATATTCACCAAATTGAGATAACCAACATACGTAAATATGAAATGCAAGAATTCGAAATAATGCCCAAACCGGTCGACTGACCCGGTCGATGATCTGACCGAATCAGTGATCCAAAATCCGAAATCAAATATTCACCAAATTCAGATAACCAACATACAGAAATATGAAATGCAAGAATTCTGGAAATAATACCCGAACCGGGTCGACCCGACCCGAATCAGTGATGCAACCCGAAATCGAATAATTTCACCAATTTCAGATAACCAACATATAGAAGTATGAAATGCAAGAATTCTGAAATAACGCCCAAAATCGGGTCGACCCGACCCGGGTCAGTGACCCGACCCGAATCGGTGATCCAAAATCCGAAATCAAATATTCACCAAATTCAGATAACCAACATACAGAAATATGAAATGCAAGAATTCTGGAAATAATACCCGACCGTCGATCTGACCGGGTCGTTGACCGACCCGAATCAGTGATGCAACCCGAAATCGAATAATTTCACCAATTTCAGATAACCAACATATAGAAATATGAGATGCAAGAATTCTGAAAATATTGTCCGAACCGGGTCGACCCGACCCGACTCAGGTGTCAAAATCCGAGAATCAAAAGTGGAGAACAAACCTTTTCGAACTCAATTCCTGAACAAACAAGGGAGGAAAAATGCTTGAAATCAAGAACACAACCAAAAATCTTTCATGTGTCAATTGGACCTCCGAAATTTTGGTTTTCTTTTCTTTTCTTCTTTTCCCATTTTCGAAGAACACAAGGGGTTTTTATAGCCCCCATTCTCCCAAAAACCGAGTTCAAATTCGAAATAAAGGGCCCAAAACAATGATTTTGGAACGGGTTTTTTAGGGGTATGGGTTGGTGGTGTCAGGCGGCGGTGTTGGCGAGTGGTGGTGTCAGGTGTAGGGTGCGGCGACGTAGGGGGTTAGGGGTGCGGCGATGTAGGGGATAGGGCGTAGGGTGCGGCAGGGGTTGGGGTGTTTTGGGTTAAAGAGAGGCGACCGGTCGGGTGAGAGGGGCCCAGGTCGGGTTGGTCGAATTGGACCCAGCGGGTGTTAGGCTGAATGCAGTTGGAGGGCCGAAAATAAAAGGGGGATTTGAATTGGGCGTTTATTTGTGGGCTGGCCGGTTGGGCTAGTTTGAAGGACGGAATTGGTTTGGCCGATTGGGCCTTGGTTTGGTTAGGGAAAAGATTAGAAATTGTTTTGGGTTAAAAAAATAAAAGGGGTTTATCATTAAAATATTATTTTTATAAAAGATGTTGAATTATTTAAAATAACATAACGATGTGATAATAATAAAAAATTATAATATAATATTTGCGAAATGTTTGATGCTTGATAAAAACGGAAATGCGATGCCATTTTGCGAAAAATAAAATAACATAGGATATTATGGATAAAACTATGATTATGATAAAGATGCAAATGATAGTAAAAATGCGAATAATAATAATAATAAGATATATGCACATATATGTCTATATTTTAAAATTATTTTAAAAGTGTCAAAAATATTAGAAATTACGAATAAAATCATAAAAGATGGGACAAAATTGGGTGTCAACACTGTGTTACCAACAGAAGTGGAAATACCATCCTTGAGAATTATCCAAGAAGCCGAGCTAAACGAAGCAAAATGGATACAGAATCGGTACGAACAATTGATGTTGATCGATGAAAAGCGATTGAACGCAGTCTGTCACGGGCAACTTTATCAAAACAGAATGACCAAAGGTTTCAACAGGAAAGTAAAACCAAGGACTTTCAAACTGGGGCAATTGGTGCTAAAACGCATATTCCCACACCAAAATGAAGCTAAAGGAAAATTCGCACCTAACTGGCAAGGGCCTTATATGGTTCACCGGGTGTTGACTGGAGGAGCATTAATTCTAGCTGAAATGGACGGTGAAGTATGGCCAAAAGCTATCAACACAGATGCAGTGAAAAGATACTACATTTAGGATTTTTCTATGTAATGCACTTCTTATGTTGTAAAAGTTGCGCTCCCTGGCGGGATACGCAAAGAACCCATGTCGGGTTCCGTTTCTTAGATTGCAAATTTCCCCAAAAACACATTTCTTTGTAATATGAACTACGTTATGACCTGATTCCCTCGGCGAAGTACATAGGCGGCCACATCGGCTTCGGTCCCATTTTAGAAAAAACCCTTACAATCTCCTTTGCTTGTAATGAACTACGTTATGACCTGATTCCCTCATGGGGATACGTAGGCGGCCTAAATCGGCTTCGGTCCCACCATTAGGAAATCTTTTTTACTTTATCTCACACATGACAAAATGCACCCATCTGATCACCCTGATAGGATAGGCAAGCAACCCACACAAGACTCGGTTGTCCGTTCGAAAGTTCATCATCCTCACATATCGGAAACTGGGCATTTTTTTTTTGGGGATCACTGCCAGAGGACGCCGATAAATATGGAAAGGCATCGGCAAACTAAGTCTTCAGCCAGAAGAAGGATTTTGGATAAGACGTTTACTTTGTTTCACCGCATGTCACTGCTCGACAGGCATTTACATATATGTATACTTTCTTATAAGCAAATTATTTTCAACAAATATTTTCATTAGAGTTCGACAAGAATTTTTACTGATATGCATACATACTTTCTTATAAACAAATTATTTTCAACAAATTTTTTCATTAACGGTTAGCCAAGACTGGGAACCAAACATGGGCTACAGGTCTGAATCAGCAGGACATGCAACTATCAAGAGCCAAAGCTACAAACTCAACGTGAATCAACCGCCCCTCCCCTGAACTCACAAATTTTCTTTGAGTACAGGTTCTTCAGGTTGTAAGAAGCAGGGAAGCCACATCACTTATGATCAATTTCCCAAAGAATTTCGGCATCTCAGCTCACCACAAGGATCACGTTCCTGTTTTGCATCTATACAATGACATCATCTTGACCTACAGGGTCCCAACCATTATGTTTGTACAAGGATGTTATTTCGAAGCACATGGAGCTTAAACACAGCAAACTGACGTGGAACCATCTATTACAACAAACTGACGACAAAAATGTCATTTACATCAAACGACGACAAGGGTGTCACATCACATTTTCGTCTGGGCGACATTTCAATTCACAGTCCACAGGAGTTTGAATCGGCAGAAGATTCAGCACAATGTGGAGCTATCTTTTACAACATCTCAACGACGTCAACATCATTACAATGACGTCTTCAACAGGACAACTATTTTTTACAGCATTACAGCGATGTCATCAGCGTTAGCATTACAACAACGTCCTCGACGTTACTTCAACACAACAGTTATTTTTACAGCACTACAATGACGTCTTCAGCACAACAATTATCTTTTACAGCAAAACAGCATTACAACAACGTCCTCGACGTTACAGGCAGCACAACAACTGTCTTTTACATTATTACAACGACGTCAACAATATTACAATGACGTCTTCAACATAACACGTCAATCCAACGACGTCATTTCAGGCGCCCACCTCATAATGCGGGTATTTTAATTTCAGTCAGGCGCCCACCTCATAATGCGGGTATTTTAATTTCAGTCAGGCGCCCACCTTATAATGCGGGTATTTTAATTTCAGTCAGGCGCCCACCTCCTAATGCGGGTATTTCCAAGTTATATTCTCTACAATTTTTTCTCAGCAGTTATACACTAATTATATCTTAAGCTTTAGTTTGCAGGAGTTTTTAATTTGCAGGAACTTCATCACAACGTGGAACTATCTCTTACGCCGAACCGAGGCAAATTGGTCAACGACCTACTTCGAACGTCGATCCGCTCTTTCCCAATAGTTTTGTCACATCTGCGACCTGTGTCATCATAACTCGACACTGGGGCAATATTTCTTGAATCCGCACCAACTTTTTCAATGTCATCTCCCTTGAAATTATGTTTCTACCATGCATACCTAATCTTCCTTCAAGTCCCGTTGATCAGGACAAAATTGGCTACTCAGTCAACTTCTTTGGCCGAAAACTCTTTCATCGCCTGCGGCCAAAGAGGGGCATCTGTTGACACCCAATTTTGTCCCGTCTTTTCCAACTTATTTGCAATTTTAAATATTTTTTAACACCTCAAAATAATTTTAATCTATATGCATACATGTATATATATATTATTATTCTCTTATTATTATTATTATTCGCATTTATTACTATCATTTGCATTTTTATCATAATCATAAGTTTTATCCGAAAATTCTATGATATTTAATTTTCCGCAAAAATGGCATCGCATTTCCATTTTTTATTAAGAATTAAGCATTTCGCAAATATTATATCTTTATTATTATCACATCGTCATGTTTTTATTTAAATAATTTACATTTTTTTCTTCAATGCATTTTAATATTAAAACCCCTTTTATATTTTTAAATCCATAACCCAATTTTATTTCTCAATCCCAAAACAATTTCTACCCAAAACCCATTTTTCCCAAAAACAAAACAACCCATTTTGGCCCAATCGACCCGGCCCATTCGGCCAAACCCGAAGCCCAATACCCATTTCCCCTTATTTCCCTTTTACACCCAAACCAAACCCAACCCTTATACCAAACACCAAAACCGAAATCCCTTACCAAGCCCAACCGGTACTTCCACACCCCAAACCCAACCGGCCAGCCCAATTTCTCAAGCCTACCCGAGCCAAAACCCTATTCCCTTTTATCCCCCTAACCAAAACCAAACCCAAAAAAAATAACCAAACAAACCCTACACTTATTTTTCTCTTTCTCACTCACTCACCGCTGACAACATCCCTGCCACACCTACGCCGTTGCCCCCATACCCTGCCACCACCAACCCCCTGCCACACCCATCACCATCACTTCACCCATACCACAACCCCCAAAATCCTCAACACACGCCCCAAAAATCAGATTTTGTTCCCCATTTATTTTGAAATTTAAATTCATTTTGTAAGGGGTATGAGGGGGGGGGTTGAACGTTGGGGTTGATATCTATAAATACCCCCTTTTGTTCTATGTTTGAGGGGAGAATTTTTGGAGGATTTTATGGAGTTCTTTTCGGGTCCAAAGAAGAAGAAAAAAAAGGGTCGATTTGTTCTTAATTTTCTTGTTATAAAATACTCTTTTTGGTTCTTAATTTCAATCCGAAAATCCCTTTGTTCTTCACATTTCGGGTTGGGTCAAAAATCCGAAAAAATACTACTTTTCTTTTCCCTAAGTTTCACCCTCAAAATATCTGATTTCTTTTGTTTCAATTCGATTCGGGTCGGGTCGTCAGTCCGGGCCGGGTCGGGTCATTCCGGGTCGGGTCGAACATCAGAAAACAAAATTCTATTTCAGAGAAAAATTAGAATTCAAAATCTAAAATAAATTAGAATTCTAAACATTTCCAAGCGGATTCGACGATTCAAAACAACGCCTCGGTTCGCTACCCGGAAAAGGTTAGACTCATTCTAATTCTTCTATATTTATTTAAGCTTATTTGATTGTGTGTTTATGCTTGATTTAGTATGATATTTTGCTAAGTAATGTAGTCTTGATTAATTAATATGATAATGAGATGATTTGCTTACATAATCGTATATATGTCGTTGGGATATTCCTGATTCGGAGCTGATATGTGATAGACGATATTGCCTCGATGTTTTGGTTAACTAATTATTATCATTAGCTCTAGTAAGGTATCTTGGGTTCATTATTAAGTGCAATACGGATAATGTAAGATTAATACGTGTTTGGAAGAAGCTATGGCTTGATTAAATACTCTTAGGACACTTAGCGGATTGTTGATATTCAAATTATTGTATGTTGTGTAGGTTGTTAGCTTGGTTGCTGCCTATTAGTGAGCATACTTTAATTGATTTAAATGGCGATATTTACATGTTATATTCTAGATTAATATGTGCAATTTTAAAAGGAGTCTATTATCCATGTTTATATAATAGTATGTGCGTTTGGTTTAAGTTTATGAATGCCATGTTTCTTTAAGATTAAGATGAGTTCAACTGAATTTATCATGTATTTTTACATAATTTATACATTGGTCTTCCTTGCCTATTTTATTCTTGTTTAAATTTAGAGCCGGTTGTGTTAGCATATGCTCTTTCTTCGGCTACTTTAATGTGCCAAATCTAAAAACAAATGATGTCTTAAGGATATGTAAAATATACGGCCATGAGTATTCATTCCTATGTACATTTAATGTTGTATATTTCGTGTATATATATATATTAGGAATATTCATGTGTTTATATTTTCGTTCCGTCTACTAATCTTTTTCTTTTCTTTATTTACATAAAATGCATCGGGAGCTACGAAGAGTTTCGTTATGAGACTCATCATGATTATTGTCAAATGAAGACCCGCATTCCACATTCCTTGCATTCTTCGGCCTCGGGATTTCCAAACAAATAGGGCAAGATGACATCGTCATCCGCTTTAGTTCCCTTCCATTGTTATTCTTTATTTTTGTTATTTTTATTTGGGTCTGTAATAATTATTTAATGCTTGTGTGATTGTTAGGATATTTAGAATAATTAGGCCATGAATGGATAATTAATAGGGTAGTTCAAAACCGTCGCTAGTTTATTCATTTGTGGGCTCGGTTAACTCAAACTTAGAAACTCATCGCTAGTTATATACTTTAGGCTCGTTAGTTTCAAAAATTGGAAATCCACTGCTAGTTTGTTTATTTTAGGCGCGCCATGCATGTTCAAACTTTCAAAAACAGTCAGCTCGTATTTGCATCTTAAACATATGTATAAGGCTTTGTTTTATACAATCTTATTATTTAAAATGACTTGCTAAAAATCATTTCTTTATATTACTAATAAATTGCTTTTTCCCTTTTATTATCAATTGCGTAATAAGTATTTTATTAAACTTTCATACAAATGTATTCTTATCCAAAAATTAACTTTATATGTGTTTTATAAATCATACTTTACTATGTCATGCATACTCTTTCAGATTTCATACCAGGAATTATTCTCGCAACTATTTTTGCAATAAAAGAAAATCATTACTTTAAAGCATTCTCTTTAAACATTATTCTTAAAATATATGCATTTTTAGTATAATAATTAACCTGAGTTTGACCGGATAACCATAAGTTAGCGGATCTTAAAGGATGCTTAACCCCTTCCCTTTAGGATAATAAAGAACCCTTACCTAGAATTTCATTAGTTTCGCATACCTTAAAATTGGAGTTACATTGCAGTATTTAGTTTAATATTTAGGTGTCCTAATTCACCATAAATAAATTAGGTGGCGACTCCTTAATTCGATACCCAGGAATCACCGGATACGTTGTGCTCCGCTTTGACCGAGCATGTCAAAAAAAGGGCGTGACAAGCACTATTGTTATTTGCATATCCGATGAAAATGCAATCTACACTCTTAGGCCCAATCTTGACCTGCTTTGGCTTAGGTACTTCGACCTTTGCCAAACAACCCCACACCTTTAAATATTTATAGGTGGGTTTCTTTTCCTTCCACGATTCATATGGAGTTTTGTCCTTAACCTTATGTGGGACTCTGTTAAGAATCGTATTAGCGGTAAGGATGATTTCTCCCCACATGTTTTGGGGAAGATCGGAATTGATGAGCAAGGCATTCATCATTTCCTTTAATATGCGATTCTTGTATTCCGCAACACCGTTCGATTGAGGTGAGTATGGAGCCGTCGTTTGATGAACAATGTCCGAGTCGACACAATATTCCTTAAATGGCGCTACATATTCTCCCCCTCTATCGCTACGAATGGATTTAATATGCATGTTTAGTTGGTTTTCAACTTCTGTTTTGTAATGTCGGAACGCTCCAAAGGCTTAACAATACCTTATGCTATCATCAATGAATGTCACGAAGTACTTGTTCCCATCTCTAATTTGTGCAAACTTCAAATCACATATATCTATGTGAATAAGTTCTAGAGGAGCGGTATTCCTTTCGACGGATCGAAAAGGAGTCTTTGTGAGTTTTGCCTCTACGCATACCTCATACTTATGTTGAGGGTTTACGTCGATAGACGACAACAACTCCAACTTAACCAATCTTTAGATGGACTTATAGTTAGCATATCATAATCTATAATACCATAAATTAGAGGACTCAAGCAAGTAAGAGGAAGCTTCAATATTATTACTTGCACGTATTACAGACATGGCGTTAACTTTGAAGAGGCATTCACAGACGAAGCCTCTTCCCACAAAAGTTCCATTCTTGGTGATTACAAACTTATTGGACTCAAATACTAGCCTAAACCAGCATTAACCAATAAATGACATGAAATTAAATTTCTTCTAATCTCAGGGACATGCATCACCTCCTTCAGAGTGAGCTCCTTTCTAGAAGTCAACTTCAGGACTACATCTCCTAACCAATAAATGAACAACTTCTTATTTGTAACTGGTGTATATATGGAGAAGGCATTTTTATTGGAACATATGTGTTTGGTAGCACCCGTGTCCATCCACCATTGCATGGGATTGTCAACAAGGTTTGCTTCAAGCACCACTGCCGAGAACTCCTCAATCATGTCGTCCACAAGCCAGTTTTTGACGACGTTAGCCTGAGCCTTGCCTTTGGCCTTGGCCTTCTCTTGTTGCTCAGTCTTGAGCTTGCGGCAATCCTTGATCATGTGACCAGGTTTCCCACAGTGGTGACAATTTCCTTAGAACTTCTCCGCTGCCTGGGTCTTGCCATCTTTCTGGAACTTGCTCTTCTTGCTTGGGTTCCCTTTGGCCTCAGCCAGATTTGCCTTTGCCTCAGCGGGTTGTTTTCCCTTAGGCAAGGCCTTCTTATTATCTTCCTGAATCTGGAGTTTGATAATAAGTTCCTCAAAGGTCATTTCTTTTGTCTTGAGTTTTAAGTAACTCATAAACTCATTCCACGAGGGAGGTAGATTTTCAATCAGTGATGCAACCAAAAACTGCTCATTTGGTTTCATACCTTCCAAATCCAGGTGATGTAGAATTATTTGGAATTCCTGGACATGGGACATCACTGTTTTACTATCCACCATTTGAAATTCCAGGAATTTCTCAACGATGAATTTCTTTGTACCAGCATCTTGTGCGTTGTACTTCTTCTGCAACTTCTCTCATAACTTTTTAGTTGTGCCTAAGGTGCAATATACCGTGTAGAGTGGGTTTAACAGGCAATTCAAAATATAGTTCTTACACATGAAATCACTATGACTTCATGCATCAAGAACCATCTTCATGCCATTAATGACATGGATACCTTGGCCCCCTTCAACCGTTTCAATAGGCGAAGGGTCCATTTCATCTCCAGTTTGTGGAGGATCTTCTGTTAGGAAATGAGCCATTCCCATAACAGTCAGATAAAACAACATCTTTGGCTGCCATCTCTTGAAGTTGGAGCCCATGAACTTTTCTGGGCGTTCATGGTGGAATCCAGTGGGTGGAGGAACTGTAATGTTCCCTTGAGTAGCAGGAAAGGCATTGGATGAGCCTTGAGCAACCGGAAAGGCATTGGGTTTGCCTTGAGCAGTGGGGAAGGCAGAGGGGTTGCCTTAAGTTGCAGCAACAACAGAATAAAAAATGAGTTGTTCTCTTTCAGTCATCTTTCTAAGCACTTACAACGACCTTGTCTTAAAATTATGGGATACAATAATTGCAGAAAACAGAAAGTAAGTAAATATTACAAATTGCTAGAAATGATAAACTAAAGAATACAACAAACTGGAATCAAGAATGAAACAAACTCCTTGTGTGATTTGCTGAGTCGAGTGATGGCACTCTGTCTTTAAGACAAGATTGCCCCGTATATATATCCTCTTACGTTGACGGACAATAGTCTCCCAAGATACAACAACAACTTAACAAATGAGCAAAGGAAACTCAAGTGTTACTCTTGAAGAACTTTGAGTATAGTAACTTTGCTAGAGAGGAAGAAGAAGATTTCAGAAAATTCTGTAAGTGTTTTTCTTGGTAGTGTTGAACAATTGAGCCAAAGGCCTCCATTTATAGTATAAGGAGAAGACCCCTCAACTAGCCAACTAATGGCCTTCAATAGCCATGTAATGACACTTATTGAGGGGTTACATTCAGCCAAATACTGGTTGAATTCATGTGCCAAATAATGGAGATTCAATGCTCCAAAATCAGCCCAAAAGTCAGAACTTTCCATCTTCCCGTCGCAGCATTCTGCCTCCGAAGCACCGCGGCTCCAGTGACTGACCATCCAATTAGCGCCGCGGCGCCTCGGCTCCGACGGGGCTTCGCGGCGATTTTTGACTCGTTTCATCTTACACTTCGTACACTTATTCCTTCGTTTACCAACGTAGAATACTGTCATTCAGCCAATAACCGTCCATCATTCTATGTCTCAAACGTATTACTTACGTACCAATATCTCTTTCACTAATGAAATTTGCGATACTTGGCACTACGTGTGCACGTGTGTGGAAACGACGTTTCCGACGTGCGGGGCCCCAATTGTTCGAGTCATAAATAATGGGATAAACTTAATTCCACATTAGTACATTTCCAATAGGATCTACTAGGAATAAGTCTCATGAATCTTCCGTTTTATAATTTTACTAGTTTCTACGAACGTGCGTTGCACGTTAGTACCATGCCAATAATTGAAAACTTACATGCAAAAGGAAAGAATTGCAGTAAAAACTCAATTGATATTATTACATTAATTATTGGCAAGTGTGTTGAATTAATCGACGTTTTCAGAACATTAGAAATAATATTTTGGTAGTAACTTGAAAGAAATTTGCATATTAACCAACAATTCAATTATAATAAGTTTTTATCCTTGAAATCACTGCAAATTCAGCTTCTTAGATATTTCTCCAAACTTCAATACAAAAACTCAAAAAAGAAATTGTTAGAAGAGTTACCAGGTTACCATGTGAAAGATTACAAACATATTTCGAGCATTATAAAGTTTACATGTGCGTTATTCAGACATTTTTAGTTGTCCATAAGTAGTAGATAGATATAGCTTAAATTGTATATATGTACCAGAATGCAGAAACTTTAGGATAATTTTTTTGCATTATCAATTTACGGTAGAACATGGCTCTCAGATGGATCCATTGATTCAGCTAAGAATTGATATGGTACTATATCTCAATTCTTAAACAGCTAAAAGGTTGAAAGTTGATTAAGATTAGAAGTTCACGGATTCACATTAGATAGAATTTTAAAAATTACAATTTTTTTCAATATGAAATTATTTTATTAAGATATGATTTACTTTTAAAAGGTATAATTATCGTTCTATATTTGAAGAATTTTTTTATCAAACAACATTTATATACGTTCTTTTATAATAACATAGATAATAGATTTGAAATCAAGAAACATCAACTGATATTTTCAATTGACAAATTATTTTCACATGCTTGTCGTGATTTTACTCTAAAGTAAGTCCGTATAGGAGCGATTGTATCAGAATCTGACCCAAACAAATTTGGAGACCAGTATATGAATAAAAACCTCACCATTTCCCCCTTCTTTGATCGTTTCTTTTTCCCAAATTAAATCTTCAACATATCAAGTATTTAATAATTTGGACAAAATCAAATAACTACTCCTATTTTTTTGGGTAACCAGGAAGTGAAAGCCACCTAAATATATAATATACCTACATTATTAGAGAGAAACAAATTCAGTCATGTCAAGTCATTTTCATGTGTTGTCCTATTAAATTCCTCCGATGTTATAAGTAGGTGGACAGCATAACACCCTCCTTGCTAAAAAAGAAAAAACCAAGTAACACTGAAAATATTGAGTATGGCTATTCAAAAAGTTAGTTACCTTGCTCTCCTCCTTTTATTCGGTAAGGTCCTTCTTCTTCTCTTCTTTCCAATTTGATACTTAGGGTGTGTTTGGTACGATGAAAAATGTTTTTCATGAAAAATAAGTGGGTTTCTGATTTATTTTTTTGTACTTAGTAAGTAAGCAAAATAATATTATTTTAAGAACATTTGTATGTAATCCAATAAAATATTATTGGGATGGGATGGGGTGTAAGAGTAGGGGTTCGAATTAGCGGCGAATTTATAGCCTAAAATTGGGGCACGTGATCCCATGGTGTCTCCATAAAACTTGATATTTTATGTATAAATTTTCTAAATGTGGTATAACATTATTTGGTGGCACTCGTGCTACAAGAAGGCTAAATGGTGCACTTGGTTGAATATTGAGTTAATTATTTACCTAGAGGACTTAAGGATCAATTCCCATGTAATACATATTTTTCATTCTTTTTTTTTAGTGGTGCACACATATTCTAGAAATTCTAGATTTGTCTCTAGTTCGAGGGTGGCTGGGGTGGAATCGTCAAGGGGTGGGGTTTGGGGGCGCATCGTTGGGTGGGTATGGAGGAGATAATGTACTTGGAATATGAGAAAATTAAAAATATTGAACTTGTTTTCCTTCTTTAGGAAGTCATTTATTTTCATTTTTAAGGAACTTGTTTTCCTAGATAAAATATTTTCCGAACATTTTAACCAACCAAGTATGAGAAAATTAAAACAAAATTCCTCCATACCGAACACACCCTTATTCACTGTTACAATTAAGCAACATTTTATGATATCTTCCTTGGTATCTTATTAGATCCATAATATTGCTGGCAACGCTGAGATAATTAATTTGGTTATGTTGTACGTAGGAATAATTCTGCTTGTCAGCAATGTGAAACATGCAGATGCGGAGGCTTGCTCTAAAAAATGTGATGATAATCTATACTATGAGATTTGCCCAGGAATAATTCGTCCCACATGCATTAACTGTTGCGAAGGGAAATTGGGTTGTCAATATTATAATGGTAGTGGAGATCTTGTTTGTTATGGATTTAAAAAAGACGAGGTAAAAGGGGAGGATGATCAACTAGAAGGATGTATAGATAGCGATGAAGATGGAACTTTCGTTTGTGATGTGGAAGATGATGTCCAAATATTCAAGAGGTGGTTGTTTCCTAATAAATAATCTGTACCTATTCCTATGTATGATTAAAATATATAAGCTCTGTCATGCATTTAATTTGTAATATGGTGCAGTGGAGCTTTCTACAGCTTTTAATAATGGACGGACTACTAGTTTGTTCTCGTTTTAAAATTTTGAGTGATGCTTTTATCTACTTTTCTTAATATTCTCCTTTTATATTATATATACTACACCAAATATCATCTCATTATGGGACCATGTTTTTTTGGATATTTGATGAAGATCTTGTTGTTGATTTTTGAATCATATGGAGATTTCCTATAATTGGAAGCCCTTTTAGGTGTGGAGGAATTATTTTTCTTTCTTTTTCATGAATTTGTTGTGTAATTCTTAAAGAAAATATATAACTGCAATTTCTGCAAGAATTTGTAAGAATATTAATTGAAGCCATAGATATTGAAATTATTATATTTTTTTTTTGCTTCCCAAGTAGCAAATAATATACTTCCTCCAATTCAAAATAAGTGAATTTCTAGCACTTTTTTGGTCCAAAATAAATTATTTTTCCAAAGCCCAAAGTGGTTATTAATTACTCCATCAGTCCAAATTTATGTGATACACTATCAAATTTCGAGAGTCTAACTTCTTTATTTTGACCGTGAGTTTGGATCTACCCTCTTTAAGTTTTTTGAAAAATAATTTACATATTTAGAACTATACAAAAAGTATTATAACTCACAATAATTAACAATTTAAAAATATTTAAAGGGAATACGAATAAATCGAGGGCAAAATTTTCTTGTTTGACTCTCGAAATCCGAACTGTATCACATAAATTGGAACAAATGGAGAAATGTTTTTCAAAGTTACCTTCTCTCTAATGGATTTTTTGACTTATAATGATGATTATTTCTACTTTTAAGAAAAGTTTGGAAAAAACAAAAGAATAATATTGTCAAATATACTTTTAATTAATGTATTAAATTAATGTTCTTAAGAGGTGTGTTACACTCCAAAATTTGTTTATTTTAGACCGAAGACAGTAGTAGGAGTGAGCAGGTTCGGGTACCCTAACTTTTTTGAACTACCCGAACCCTACCCAGTAAAAGATCGGTTCCTAAATTTACTAACCGGAACCTACCCGTAGAAATCATTACCCGGAACCTACCCGGACCCTGAGGTTTTGGGTAGGTTCCCGGGTACTCGGAATCAGTGTTTCTTTGTGCAAAATAATGCCTTCATATAACAGTTTTGGTTTAGGAATAAACTCATTTGCTTATCCTCTGAAAGCCAGTACCACAAAATCCATAAAGAATCCTTTCGGAGCAAATATCCCAAGAATGTTTCAAAGATTTGCTTGGTTTTCGTTTCAACTTTCTTTTTCAATAACTTAAAGGAGTACATAGTTTTAAAAATTCAATTTTTCAGTTTTCTACTGCTTTTGGCTTTTTCTCTGCTTATGATTGTCACTTTGTATTATTTGATTTATTTCTTGATGGTGAAAGTGATTGTTCTGCATTTGGTTTTTTCTCCCTTAAATGGTATACTTTAGTATGGCCTTTTTTATTTTTTTTATTACTAAAATAATGGAATTAAAAAAGTAAAAATATTTAATATTTCATAGGTTTCGGATATCGGTTCCGGGTTCGGGTACCCTGTCTCTATTTGTCGGAACCGGAATCGAATCCAACATTGGTCGGTTCCTAATTTTACTATCCGGAACCTACCCGTTAGTGTCGGTTCCGGTCGGGTATCTGGGTACCCTGTACCCGTGCTCACCCCTAGACAGTAGAGAAGTTAAAGAGTGGTGGTGGTGACTTAAGGGTCGGTTTGGAAAGCCACCCTGTAATTGAATTTAGGTATAATTGAGTGTAATTACACAATTTTAACATGTATGTGTACGTAATTACCTAGTCAGCATGTAATTGAGTGTATTTGACGGGGGTGTAATTACTCTTCAATTCTCATAGGGGGCTGAGAATTGCAAATAATTACATGATGTAATTACAAGGTTATTTTCTGAATCTCTTCTTTTCTTTTTTAATTTATTTTTTATTTATATTATTTTTTCTTTTTAATTTATTTTTAAATTTTTAAAATTCTTGTTTTCTTAAATATTATTCTTTTTACATTATTATCTTTTATTTATCATTTTCCCAACCTTTACATCAAGTTCTTCTGCATAATTTCTCATATTGTGCTTCTTTCTAATTAGTTTTCTTTATTTTTTATTTCACTTAGCTATGTTAACTTTCTTATTTGTTTTTCTTTATTTTTTTTTTCATTTCAGCTAGCTATGTTATTACTCTAATTTGTTTTAAAGAAAGTTACATCTTCTAATCTTAGATAGGATAAGTCGTCCACAAACTTGACTTATAACGAGCTAGTGATGTCATTAAAGTTGAATTTCGTTGTTGGATGAGCTTATATGCAAACTTAGCTTATGTGGAGTGATGTTAGAATTGACAGATTACTTTTTAATTTAAATAATATTATCAAATTATGGTTGTAAATATTTGTTTTTGTCATACATGTTGTCTGGGATGTTATGGAAAAGTGTGTGCTTAGTAAGAAGTTCTTATTAATTGATTCAACTAAAGTATTACTTATTTATATATATCAACCTTTTTACAATACTAGTTATAAATTTATAATTATTTAGTTTTAAATTTTTAAAATAATATGTATCTTGAATACATAGCAATATATAAAATTAAGTAATATTTATTATATGAACATATATTTGTCAACATTTAACGTTTAATTTTGTATAATTAACTTTTATTTTTAAAATTTAAACTATCTAACTGTGTAATTACACTTGTGCAAACAAACAGTATCCTTATAATTATAATGTAATTACCTTACAACAAACAAACAGGTCATCCTAATTACTACAATGTGTAATTACTAAGTGTATAGAGCGAAATTCGTATAAGATAGTTGTACGAATTATGATGTGACATGTGACAGTTGATGTTGAGTCAAGTTAGGTCAGCCTGAGGCACTATCGGTAGGACGTAAACAACACCAGGGGTGTCGAACGCGCGTGTGGTACGGTAATTTAGAAGGTCAAAAGAGTCTCTTGAATCATAATGGACGACCATTACTGAACCGGTCATACGTCTTCTAGCATAATATTAATGACATTTATAGAGATAATAACCATCTAATTATTACAACATTCATTCTCTTGTATTAATGAGAGCATATTTTGTGGAGTGTGTACCCGTGTAGCTCATGTATAAATATGACACATAACTCCATTGTAAAGCATGAGATTCAAGTTATTACAATACATTTTCTAACTTTCTCTCGATTGTTGTGCTTTCATACGAGTTGCGGTGACTTTGCCCAAAAGTTATCACAAGGCTCAGGCTAATTATTGCATTACTCTGCTTTAGTATTATTTACTTGAAAATATTTTATCTAGAATTTTTGTCAAACTAATCACTTGAGATCCACGTGTCTTTGACCACGTATACAAATTCAATTGTATCATTTTACGGGTAAATAATTTAGCACCCACTGTGAGGCCTGAACAATTATGGTGTCACAAGTTACCCCTCTCTCTACTAATATAATTTTATTTCCAAGTCTTATTTTTTTCTTTAAACAAACAGATGACATGAGTAGGAGAACACGGAAGCAGTCGCAATATAGGGAAATAATACAACAACATCGCATTTGGACCAGATGGTTTGCTGATAGGAACTCCGGTACCAAAGGACTCAATGGTTGCAGACATATCCACTTACAGAGGCAGACAGACACGACATAAGGATGTTCCCAATGACGAAATGCCGGAAGAAGCCATACAAAATTTGAGGGCGCAGAATGCCGCTATGAGCGAACAGTTGGAACGCCTGATGCGGTTTCACTCAGAATACATGCCAAAAATACTGGCAATACTCCAACAGATACGACACCTCCACCAAATATCAATGGAGATATCATAACTGATTAGAGTAAATTGAGAAATGATAGTGCTTCAGAAAGTGAAGTTGTTCCTAAAAATCCTTTCCAGGAACTGGTTTTGAAATTTATGAAAAACATGACGAACAAACTAGACACCAATGCAGAGAAGGCATAGAAAAATGCCAAAGAGTTCCGACACCGGTTAAATCAAATACCAGGAGGTCCTCATGTGGTTGAAGGGCCAGACGCAAAGAGATATACTTAGTTGGCATATAAGCCAGAGGCTGCGCCTGAACTGATCCGCAAAAGGTTCAAAATGTCAATTGTAGCCAAGTATGATGAGACTACTGATCCACAGGAGCACATAACGACTTATACTATGACTGTAAAAGGAAATGATCTAAGGGAACACAAAATAGAATCAGTTCAGATCAAGAAGTTTGTTGAAACACTTACTAAGTGAGCCTTGCCATGGTATTCACTCATCCATGAATATTCAATTGGATCATTCGCCCAGCTCGCCGACATATACATAAAAGCTCATGCAGGGGCACGGAAGGTGAAGACGCGCAAGGCAGATATATTTCGCATTGCGAAGGGAGAAATGAAACTCCTTAGGGACTTCATTTATCGGTTCCACAAGAAACGTATGCTACTACCCATAGTCCAGGACGAGTGGGTTGTAGAGGCTTTCACAAAGAGTTTGAATCTTTTAAGTTCAGACACTTCACGACAGCTCAAAGAGAATCTTTTAAAATTCCAGGCTACAACTTGAGAAGACGTACACAATCGGTATGAGTCCAAGATTCGGATAGAAGATGATATGCTGGGGACTCAAGCCAGAAGTATTTTTCTGAAGTCAGACAAAGGAGCTAGAGCAGACCGAGATTCATAAAAGAGTCGCTTCTAACCTTATCCTTCTCCCAAAAAGCAAGGAGGCGGACAAAGTTTTCGCTCATTTGAAAAGAAAAATAACAACGGAGGATCTGAACGAAACAATTAAGGATTAGTGCATTTCGACAAATGAATTCATCTAACTCTACTAAGGGTACCAGATACCTGAAATTATCCGAGTATAACATCAATATCAACAAGGATCATATATGGCGGTACTGAGAACTCATCCAGTATCCCGACCTTCGAAACCATTACAATCTGATCATAGTAAAAGAGATCAGTCCATCTAGTGTGATTTCCATGGCACTCACGGGCATAAAACTGCATATTGCAGACATTTACGAAAAGAGGTGGCAAGAATGCTAAGCAGGGACCACCTCCGAGAATATTTGAGCAAAAGAGCTCGCAATAATTATGAGCGGGGACCACCCGCCGAAGATAAACCTAATCTGGTCGTACCACCCCCATGTTATAAACATGATCTTTGGTGGGTCAATGATTGCCGCTACGTCCTTCACAACGGCTAAAAATACAAAAATCTCAATAACCTAGAGAAGATATTCCGGGAGATACCTGATGAGCATATTATCACTTTCACCGAAAAAGACGTTGCCGGTGTGATTTTTTCTCACAATGATGCACTGGTGATCACGGTGCTTATCGATTGATTCTAGGTTAAGAGAGTCTTGATCGATCTTAGAAGATCGACTAATATTATCCGACTGAAGGTGATAGAAGAGATGAATATGGCAAATAAGATAGTTTTGGCTGCCAGAACCCTCTCAGGTTTCAATATGTCAACTGAGACTACGAAGAGGGAAGTGGATTTATCAGTGGACGCGATGGGAGTCATTAAGGTGACAAATTTCTATATCATTGACGGTGACATGAGATATAATGAAATATTTGGGATGCCATGGATACATGATATGAAGGCAGTCCCATCAACATTACATCTAGTAGTGATGTTCCTTACACCGGAAGGAATGCAACAAATTCGAGGGGAACAACCCACCACTAAAGAGATGTATGCCATAGAGGAACCAGAGGTGGTGGCAGATCCCAAACAGTAATTACTGAAAGTGGAGCCAACACCGACAGATATTTGTCAGGATCCATCGACAAAATTCGATTCAACCTATCCGAGGGATGAGTTTTCGGACCGGTTCCAGGTGCCTAGATATTTTCATGTACCAGATGAGTCAGATGCCACTATATCCACTGTAGATGAACTTGAGCAGATTGCACTACACCCAGAAACTCCCGACATGAAGGTATACTTGGACACGGGGTTAACCCCGGAGTTTCGGGATTTAATTCTTAAATATCTTGCATCTAACAGTGATTGCTTAGCATGGTCTCACAAAGATATGACATGCATCCCTTCAAAAGTCACAACTCATAAGTTGGGCCAAATTTCAGTTTTCCTCCCGTGCGGTAGAAAAAGGCCAATTGCCGAACACCGCGATAGGTTTGTTATAGAAGAGGTAGCTAGATTACTTAATATAGGGTCAATCTGGGAAGTAAAATATTCGAACAGGTTGGAACACATAGTTGTAGTGCCTAAAAGAGGAACAAGTTTAGAATGTGTATTGATTATAAAGATTTAAATAAAGCATGTCCAAAAGACTTGTTGCCGAACATAGATCAGATGATCGATGCTACCTCCGGGCATGAGATAATGAGTTTTCTCTATGCGTATTCCGGGTATAACCAAATAAGGATGCACCCGGAAGACCAAGAGAAAACATCTTTTTAACTGCTTTTGGTACTTATTGTTATAATATTATGCCTTTCGGACTTAAAAATACCTGAGTTACACATCAGAGGTTAGTAAATAAAATGTCTGAAAAACAAATATGAAAAACAAATATGAAAAACAATGGAAGTATATATAGACGATATGATTATTAAAAATCATTGTGCAGAGGACGATTTAAGTCATTTGCAGGAAACCTTTGAGGTGTTGAGGTTGTATAATATGAAGCTAAACCCCGAAAAATTTTCTTTCGGGGTAGGCTCCGATTTTTTTTTGAGTTTCTTGGTTTCTCGAAGAGGAATTGAGATAAACCCTGACAAAATAAATGTTATCGAAGACATTCCAGACACATTGAAAGATGTGAAAGCAGTTGAATGTTTGACCGGACGAGTAGCGGCTCTGAGCAGGTTTATTTCTCGGTCGTCAGAGAAATGTCACAAATTCTTCTCGCTTTTAAAAAAGAAGAACGATTTAATTTGGACGCTCGACTGCCAGCAGGACTTATGGGACCTGAAAGCCTATTTATATAGTCCTCCACTAATGTAAAAACCAAAAGATGGAGAATAATTACTCATATATCTTGCGGTTTCGGAGGTAGCGGTAAGTGTAGTTCTGGTACAGGAAGAAAAAGGTATGCAATTTCCTGTCTATTATGTAAGTAGAGTAATGGTAGGGGCCGAAACCCATAGTCGTTACTCGAAAGACTGGCTTTTTCTTTAGTTATGTCATCGCGAAAGCTTCGACCATATTTTCAATGCCACTCAACTGTTGTAGTAACCACATTTTCACTTAAAATATGTTACATAAGCCTGAACTTTCCAGGCACCTAGCTAAATGGGCGGTATAATTAAGTGAAATTGATGTCGAATATAGACTCCGGACTACGATAAAGTCGCAAGTCTTTGCGGAATTTATGGTCGATTTCAGTCAGGGAGTGACCCCTCGGGCGGAAAGATAAGCCATCTTGGTCTCGGAAACTGCCCCGGGGTTGGGACACTTTACACATATAGGGCCTCCAACATCAAGGGGACTAGTCTGGGAATAGTATTGCATACTCCCACATGTGAGATTTTAAGATAGGTAATACATAGCACTATATTGTCTAACAATGAAGCCGAGTATGAGGCTTTTGTTGCAGGTCTAGAATTAGCTCGAGGCTTGGACTCTCAGATTATTGAAATCAAGTGTGATTCATTGCTGGTGGTAAACCAAGTCCATTGGGGTATTTGAGGAAAAAGAAGAACATATGTCGAGATACCTCGAGAAGGTTCTGAAGCTTTTGTCCCGGTTTCAAGAATGGACTGTGTTACATATACCCCGGGAAGAGAACATAGAGGCAGAAGCACTCGCAAATTTAGGCTCCAACACAGAAGCCAATGGTTCTAAAACCGAGGCTATTGTTCAGCTATTGCACTTGGCGTTGGACCCTATAGGTTACGATGAGGTGAATTCAACCAGCTTAACTTGGGACTGGAGGAATGAATTCTTGGATTACCTCATAAATAAAAAGCTCCTGGAGGACCCAAAAGCATCCAGAGCTTTAAGGACCAAAGTCGCCCAGTACTATGTCATAGACGAAAAACTTTATCGACGGTGTTTTTATGGTCCCCTAGCCCGGTGTGTATGCCCTGAAAAAGCTGATTATGTAATGAGGGAACTCCATGAAGATATTTGTGGAAACCATTTGGGAGCATAATCCTTAATTAAGAAACTCATGAGGGCCGATTATCATTGGCCTCGAATCAACAAAGATACAAAAATGTTCGTGAAGAAATGTGACAAGTGTCAGCGCCATGCACAACTATTACACCGACCGGGAGAAGAATTGCACCCTTTGTATCCCCATGACTATTCATGAAATGGAGGATGGATATAGTTAGACCATTGACAGCGGTACCAGGATAGGTATGTCAAATTATATTTATGACTGATTATTTTTATTAGTGGGTTAAAGTTGTAGCTTATACAAAGCTCCGAGAGAAGGAGGTGATGAACTTTATTTGGCAGCACATCGTTTGTTGTGTTAGCATCCCAAAGGAGTTAGCTTGTGATAATGGTCGGTATTTTATCGAGGCCAAAGTTAAAAATTTCCTCGATGACCTGAACATCAAGCATATCACCTCCACTCGCTACCATCCCAGTCCGAATGGTCAAGCGGAATCATCAAACAAGACCATAATCCAGAACTTGGAAAAGAAGTTTGAAGCTGCAAAGGAAAACTGGTCTTCTATGCTACCAGAGATTTTATGGGCATATAGAACCACGTCAAAAACAAGTACAAAAGAAACTCTTTTTTCCTTGGTCTATGGTGTAGAGACTTTGATTACGATAGAAGTAAGACCTCCCAATTTGAGGTATCTCTAGGCAGAGGACAAGTGAAATACATAATCAATGTCTGTGCACCTGGATTTTCTCGAAGAACGTCGAGATCTTGCATACGTCCGGATGGTAGCCCAAAAAATAAAGAATGGAACGATACTATAAGCTGCGCACAAACCTCTGACATTTTAAACTTGGGGACTTAGTTCTCTGAAGGGTAACTTAGAGTACCCGGGAGCTTAACGTTGGAAAGTTCAGCGTAAATTGGGAAGGACAATACACCGGCACCGGTATCTCCGGTAAAGCAAGCTTACTAACTAACATACCAACAAGGAAACAAACTTCCTAGTAGTAGGAATGTAATCCATTTAAAGAAGTATTATGTGTAGTAAGATGAAGTATGCACTGCATTCTTTTTTCCTTCGTCCGGTTTTTGTCTCAATTGGGTTTTTCCGGTAAAGTTATTAATGAGGCAGCACCCACAAATAAGTATGTTGATAGTCTTGCTACCGAGGAGAGCCAGTGTTCGGATCTTCTTAGCATAAAATTCCAGACACTGGGTACATACACGCCCTGATAGGAGTAAAGATTTTTTTTTGAAAATTTCAATGTTTCAAGAAAAAGCACCCGATGCTGGGGATTGTCCAGATTTTCAAATCACATGTAACCGGAATGACCACACTAGATGGAAGTTGGGTTATTCTTGCATTTTTATTCACATTTGTAAGTTAGAGGAATTAATGAAATTTTCCTTTTATGATTAATAAATCTTTTCCATCATGAGCATAAAAACGTATGTTGACTTAAACATATCGAAAATTCCATGTCATAATGAATAGAAGACGTCATCTTCTACAATACTATTAGAAATAAGGGCCTTCTCTTATTAAAACACCTTAACAGAAAATAAAGTTAAGGCTCCGGATACTAAAAGTACCAGAGGTTTAAGTTGACCGGGACAAGAACGAGCCCGAAACCAACTATAAAGGCCACGAGAAGCCCCGGTATAAGATTAAAAAATACATATTTCAGAATAAATTCTAGTTTGATGAAAAGTTATCAAAAACTTCCGAAGCTCAATGTTAAATTAAGTTTTAAAGTAAAATTTCAATTTACGAAACAAAGAAGTCATAGTCAAATAGACTCATAAAAGTAATAAAGAGTTTCTTCTGAAAGTAAACGTAGAATGGGAACCTTAAGAAGAATCGCGAAAAAAAAAGGTTCTTTCATTGATATTTTCCAGGCGGGAATCAACCTAGTTACAAAAGATAGCAACCAAGTCCAAAAGTGACCTGGTGATGGATAAAAACAAAATAGAAATTAAACCTGTGTGAAATATTATGGTACTCCCACTCCATGGTTTGCAGGGGGTGTAACAAATGTTATTAACAAAATAAAATATTAAAAAGATCAAGCAGGGAGGGATCATCAGCTTCTACATCCGAATCCTCCATATCTCTACGAAGAACATCTAAAGATAACTCAGCATCAGTGAGATCGATCTCCGCAATGAGATTTTCGGAAGAGATGTCAAACCCTGGTTTGATAGCTTCTTCAAGAGTATCCATATGGCTTTTCAGTACGGCCAGATCCCTATGAAGTTTCCATCTTTGGCATTTCGCCAAAAGCTCAGTAATGGTATTCTCGAAAGCGTTGAGATGTCCTTGGGCCTCGGATAAGTCTACTTTCAGTCTAGACGTTCTCCCTTAGATAGTCATCTATGAAGTGGTTAAGACTTGAAGAGAATTATCTCGGTCTTTTGATGAATCAACCACATCCTACAGACATAATTGGAGGGAGGCCTGAAGAGAGCCTGAATCCGTAAGATCAGTCTTGAGGTCTTCAACTTCGGATCGAAGAGATTGAATTTCCTCTGTTAGCCTTTTTCCCTCCTGAGAAGGGCCCATCACCCTAGCTAAATCAGTAGTATAAAGGGTAGTGGCGTGTCCCTGTACAAAGAGAGTGGTTCCGGTAAGGCAATAGGGGAATTTAAAGAATGATTAATAGGAGGAAATATTGTACCTGCAGGAGTAGGTCTGCAAGATGATCAAGAGAAGCCTCTATAGTAGAATTGGGGGATTTTTGAGAAGAATAAGTGAATCTCATGGCCTCAGTACCCGAAGTAGGGACTGAACTGCCCTTAGAAGGGTCAACCGAAGGTACGAGAGTTTCAGAATCCGAAACATCACATAAAGGGCTCACAGGGGTAGCACCTTAGACATTCACTTTTTATTCATCATCAAGTTGGATGACACTCTCTTGTGCCTTCACTTGTACCTCTTTCCAATATTAGGTGAGCCGGCAACAGTTCCTAACCCTGGAACCAATTCCCACCAGGGTCACGTGAATTTCTTTTTGTGTTTTCTACTTACGGTTACTAGAAGAAGATTAAAGATGTTAGACAAATCGGTTGTACAGGTGGGCACCTTACAAGCGGCTGGTTTTCTTACCGAGAGCCCTACAAATAAAGTAAAAAAAATATATGGAATCCCTAGAAATTTGAACCTATATAAGAGGTCGAGTTAGGGTTAGAGCTTACCGTGGTATTTTCCCCTCCACCACTTGGAAGTAATACTTTTCCAGGACCAGGGGAGGCACGGGAAAGATAAGAAACCCACTCAAAGATTCCCTCAATCAGTTGTGGTTCAACTAAAAAAGTTGTAAAATTACAATATTTGCATGAGAAAAGGTGATTCCTTTATTCGAAAGCAAAACAAATAAGTTTTTGGCTAAAGATACTCACGGGAGGGGTTTCATTCTTCGAGGAAAAGATATGAAGAAGGTTGGTGGATTTGGTCATTCTTGTTTAATACAAACCTGGGTTAACCAACCTCAGTCAAAATTATCTTAAGCATTGATGAGGCTACGAATTCCTCGAGGGTACAAATGGATAATTCCACCCCGAAAAACCCTATGGTAGTAAAGAAGGAAAAGATGATCGACCGTAAATAGAGCGTTGGCATTATCGACCAACATTTGTAGGCAATAGAACAATCTCCAAATTTGTGGGGCAACTTGTCCCAAGCAGACTCTATATCGACGACAAATGTCTTTGATGATTTTTGGGATAGGATGTTTGAAACTAATAGTAAAAGGATATGTGTAAGACATAGAAAACCATTCGACATGATGGTGCACTCGGTCGATTGGTTCAAATGTTCTAATGACTGTGTCGGAGGTAAAGTTACAGTCTTTCAAAACGTAGGGAAGAATTTTGGTTGTTAACATGGATTCAAATTCCTCAACATGTTCGAAGTTTCCTTGACCACGGAGGTCTCCTGAAAATTGAAGCCAAAAGGAAAATTTCTGTAGCAGTGGAGTGCAAGTCGACTTCTTGATTCTTAAGGGAAATAGGTTTTTTCCCGGGATGACTGTTTAGAGGACCATCGTTGTTGTTATGAGAATGTGAAGGGTAATATTTGGTGGACAACATTGTAGAAGAAAATTGAAGAAGGGGAGAAAGTTTATGAAGATTGTGAATTTGATGAAGGTTGTAGTTGCATTATGTGTGGAGATAGGGCCTCCTATTTATGGTATGAGAATATAATGTTTGGAAATGAAAATACGTGCATCATTATTTCAAATTCCATGTCGATTAGAACAAATGGTCAGTTATCATCCTTTCAGAAGCATTGAAGAGGTGTGACGTTTGATGTTTCTTCAATCATTGCGTTTTAAATTTCCCACCGAAGTATAGGGTATTCATCCACTTCCCGAGCGTGCAAGGGATATTCCCGAAAAGTATGGGGATTATCTAAATAAGGCAAAATTCGCATAAGACGGTTGTATGAATTATAATGTAACACATGACAGTTAACGCTTATTCAAGTCCAGGTCAACCTAAGGCACTATCGGTAGGACGCAAGCAACACCTGGGTGTCGAACGCTCATGTGGTACCGGTAATTCAGAATATCAAAAGAGTCATTTGAAGCATAATGAACGACCATTACTGAACCGATCATATATCTTTTGTACATTCATTCTTCTATATTAATGAGAGCATATTTCATTAGTTCATGTATAAATAGGAAACATAGTTCCATTGTAAAGCATGTTATTCAAGTTATTACAATACACTTTCTTACTTTCTCTCAATTTTTGTGCCTTCGTACGAGTTACGGTGACTTCGCCCAGAAGTTATCATAAGGCTCATGCTAATTATTGTGTTACTCTGCTTTAGTATTATATTTACTTACAGTATGTTTTATCTAGCTTTTTTGTCAAACTAATCACTTGAGATCCATGTGTCCTTGACCACATATACAAATTCAACTGTAGAATTTTACAGATAAACACTAGGTTGTATAATTACTACCCTAATAATTACACATATTCCAATTACCAAGTGGCTTTCCAAACAGACCCTAAATGAATTTTATGGTTTCTTGTGTTAAAATACGAATCATATTGCTTGATGGGGTCCAACCATGCAAAGATATTAAGTGCATCACCCTCCAGATACATGGCTGCAACATCAACCTTTAGATCCTCATGAATTTGATAGTACCAAAAATATTTCTCATCCTTCAAAATTTAGCCACAGGGATCTCCTGGTTCAAATCGGGGAAACTATATCTTTGTGTGTGGCCTATGAGATGGATTCTTCAACCACCAAGGCATGTCCATATCAACATCAGCATCCTCGAACCAAGAAAAACTTTTAGTGTCACGAGGACCGCTTTACATTGTGGACCCTTTCCTTTTGCGGATTCACCAGGATTAACATCGGTTTGATTATCATTGGATTGGGCCTTCATGGCTGCATCTAATGCTTCCAATCATGATGTCATAAATGTTAATTGCTGGAGATTCTGATTATTAGAGGACTCACTTGGATGCTTTGTGACTGATTGTGATAACGGTTCATTAGAAGAACGTGTAGATGTCATCCTGGATTTTGCTCCTCTGATACCTAAATGATAGAATTTGTTACTGGTTAAAAAAAGTGCAAGAATATTGAACACCGCATTAACCAATAATTATGTATGTATGGAGTGGACAAATCTCCCAATACAAAGATGATGATAATAATTTTTCTACTAGAATTCTTTCGATACATGTATTCCAACTAAAACCATAAAGGTAACTCCTAACATAAATTGTTACTGCTAAGTAACTGCTGCAGAAACTACTATTATTTTCACATGCTTATCTTAATTTTCTTCTAAAGTAAGTCCGTAAAGGAGCGGTTGTATCAGAATTCAACCCAAATAAATCCGGGGATCAGTATATGAATTAAATCCTCATCATTTCCCCCCCTCTTTGATCGTTTCTTTTTCCCAAATTAAATCTTCAACATATCAAGTATTTAATAATTTGGACAAAATCAAATAACTACTCCTATTTTTATAGGTTACCAAGAAGTGAAAGTTACCTTTATATATAATATATCTACATTATTAGAGAGAAACAAAATCAGTCATGTCAAGTCATTTTCATGTGTTGTCCTATTAGATTCCTCATTTGCTATAAATAAGTGGATAGGATAACACCTTCCTTGCTAAAAAAGAAAACCAAGTAACATGGGAAAAATTGAGTATGGCTATTCAAAATTAGGGGTGAGCGGGTCCGGATATCATAATTCTTTTTAACTATCTGGACCCTACCCAGTAAAAAAATTGATTCCTAAATTTACTACCTAGAACCTACCCGTAGCAATCATTACCCGAAATCTACCCGAACCCTGCGTTTCCGGATAGGTTCCCGGGTACCCTGTAAATTTTTGTGTTGCTTAAAGAAATATATCTTATTATCATAGGCAGTAGCCTCATCCGAAGTGTTCCTTAATCTGATACTGATTCATTCATTATATGAAAGAAAACATTCCAAAATAAAGTTTAAATAAACAAAAATAAACGTTCCAAGACAAAACTGATTCATTATATGAAAAAAAAACACAAGACCAAAGATATATCTGATACTGATTCATTTATTACAAAACTTCAAATAAACATAAATAAAAATACATCTTCTAAAGAAATAAGAGATGCTAAAAAAATTTAGATAAACACTCATAAATGCCACACGTCCACTAACTTGCATACTAATCCGCCATTATGTCTTACGTGCACAATTAAGCTCTACAAAAATAAATGGAACTATTGTGAGATTCCAAGACAAAAGATATTACACAAAAATAAAAATTCTAAATAATCCAAATTCATAAAACAAAAATAAAGAAAGACTTAGTGACTTACCTTCCTCATATTTTTCTGCATCTTTCATATATTGCTCAACACTAATGGGATTTGAAGATGAGCGCAATCAATCTTGGCAACAAATCAAAGCTTCCACAAAATTAGGAGTTAGAGAGTTGCGAAATTGATCAAGCACTCGATCAGATGTGCTAAAAGCCGATTCCGAGGCTACCGTGGATACGGGGATGGCTAAGATGTCTCTATCCATCAAACTGAGAACCTTGTAAGTCGACTTCGCAGCATTCCACCACATCAATAAATCAAATGCTTCATTTTTGGGCTCACGAGGACTACTAAGGTACCTTTCCAATTCAGATCTTAAATCCCCACCAAGTTCATCTTGGTCATCCTGGTACCAATCTTTGACAAGTGAAGTTGGATCAACAAAACCAAAATTTTCTCCACCAACACTGTCAATAGAGTCTTGAGACTCGTCCAATTCACTAGAATCAACCATAGAAGAATGCTTTGTCTCATTGAATGCAAAAAGACGTTCCAATACATTCATTACATTACTAACCATTAGTTCTATTTTACCATCATCAACACCAATCCTTTGACAACTCCAATTCAGAAATCTCAACTTATATCGAAGATCTAGTACTACAGCTATCAACACCATCATGTTTCTTCTCTCCATACTCCGATAATACTTGTCAAATTTGGCTCTCATTTTCCTAGCCATCGCCTTAAGGTTTTCATCATTATTATGGATTTCACATTCAGTTAATGTTGAAAACATGCTAATAACTTCATGAAAATAATGGTTAGTTGTCGCAAAAAAGTAAAAATATTTAATATTTCATAGATTTCGGGTATCGGTTCTGGGTCTGGGTACCCTGTCTCTATTTGTCAGAACCGGAACCAGACCCGATATTGATCGGTTCCTAATTTTATTATTCAGAACCTACCCGTTATTATAATATATCTACCCGGAACCTACCCGTTAGTATCAATTCCGGTCGGGTATCTTGGTACCCTGTACCCGTGCTCACCCCTATTCAAAATGTTAGTTACCTTGCTCTCCTCCTTTTATTTGGTAAGATTTTTCTTCTTCTTTTGTTCTTAGTAGGCATTTGACCATAGATTCCACAGATTTCTTTTATTTGAAATTTATGGAGTTAGAGTTTAAAATGGAGTTGTGCTTAGATATACATTTTGTAAATAAAATTTTGAATAATGTTCATGCTTGAAATGTACAACTTTAAAAGTGAAAAAGTGAGTTGAAAAATAGGTTATAAGCCGTTTTCCAAATTTGAAATACAACTTCAAGTTTGATTTGAAATTTAATGACCAAACACTGATTTTCAAATAAAGTGAAAATTTATTTCGTAAAAAAGTGAATATTTTTTATGTCCAAACTGTCCTTATTCACTGTTACAATTCAGCAAAATTCTAAGATATTTCCTTGCTATGTTATTGGTATTGCTGGCAAGTGGCAAAGCTGATAATTAATTTGGGTATGTTTTACGTAGGAATAATTTTACTTGTGAGCAATGTCGAACATGCAGATGCCGAGGTTTGCTCGAAAAAATGTGATGAGAGAATATACTATGAGATTTGCCCAGGAATAATTCGTGACACATGCATTAACGGTTGCGAAGGGAAATTGGGTTGTCAATATTTTAGTGGTAAGGGAGATCTTGTTTGTTCTGGATCCAAAAACACAGACATAAGCAAAGTGGAGGATAATCAGCTAGAAGGATGTAACTATATCCGTGAATTAGAAACTATACGTTGTATGGAAGATGATGATGATGTCCAAAAATTCAAGAGGTTGTTGTTTCCTAGTAAATAAATAATTTGTACTTACTCTATGTGAAAGAAATAATCCCCTTCATTATTTTCATTACTTGAATAGGTATATATACAAGATATAAAATATTCCTATTCTATTCATAAATCTTATTCTACCATAATTCTAACTCTACAATTATGGTAGTGTATATTCCTAAGTTAGGTAACAAATACATTACAATATACTACACATATATTTTCATAATATACAATATTCTTACATTGTCTACTTACCATGACCTATATAACCTGACACGCACAGAGGCTGTTAAAAAAATGAAGATGCTTGTTTGTCCAATATTATAACATATTTGCATTGCATAACATTTAGACATATGTATTGGGGTATCAGAGGTAGTTAATACTAGTCGGTTGTTTCTGTTTCAGTGGTTGTTATATCCATATTATACTATTGTTTATGCCAGACATACTCAGTACATCAGTCGTACTGACGTCTCTTTTGTCGGGGGACACTGCGTTTCATGCCCGCAGGTTCAGTTAAAGAGGGTGACGATTCACGCTAGTAGGTTGCTGGTTCAGCTGATATTGGAGCACTCTATTTGTTTCAGAGTTGCAGTTGGTCGTGGTACAATATTTTTTGCATCTGCATATGGGTATGGCGGGGTCCTGTCCCGTCCTTGTGATGTCATGTATTCTTTAGAGGCTTGTAAACAGGTGTCCTGTGGTTAGTTGTCATGTGTGGCCTTGTCGGCCTTGGTATGGGTATGTATATATGAAAATTGGATTTCTGATTAAGATTTTTCTATAATGTTTTTTGTCTTAGTCCGTAATTAATTACGATTAGATGTTAAATATACGATTAGCGGTACCCGGCGGGTGGGGTCCGGGTGCCCGTCGCGGTCCTCCGATTTGGATCGTGACATTGATCCTATAAATTCTTTAAATTCGGCTTGTTGTCCTACTGCTATGTGTTTTGGTAAATTATTATGTCGTCTCATTACTGCTTATAAATTAGGGTCTATTAGTTCTTCTTCGGGATAGTCATTAGTATCTTCGTTTATTATATCGTCTGTCTCTATTTCTGTTTCTATAGGTCTATTAAATTCATCTTCTACATCGCTTTCAGGTTCTTCTTCTATAACTGCATTTACATTTTTTTTTTTTTTAAAGCTTTTATTATCTCATTAGTTTCTTTTACTTCTTCCGAATTTTCTTCTTCTTCTACTTCTTCTACTTCTTCTATGAATTCTGCTACTTCTATCTCTTGGTTAGCTAATTCAATATTACTATTTTTGTCTGCATCGCTATTAGTTTTTTCATTACTAGTAGTACTTTCATCACTTATTTTATATGTTTTCTTTACCTTCTTTTTCCCTTTTAACCTTGTCATTTGTTCTTTTAGGATATGTAATTCTTCTTTTAATTCTCCCCGTTCTTGTTTTACTTCATTTAATTCTTCTCTTATTTGTTTTAATTCTACCTTCATTTATTTTAGCATTTTCTTTGTATCCTTAAACTTATGTTTATATTTTTTATATTTATTGTACTATTCTTCATTATTATGTGATTTTAGCTTTATATTTTCTATCTTTAATTCACATATTTGTTGTTCTTGTCTATCTAATTTTAGGTATAAGTATTCGCTTTTTTTTGTGTCATTTAAATATATGTTTCACCTTTTGAAGTGTTATTACTATTATTTGGTGTAGTTTTAAGGTCTTTTTTCTTTATAGGTTCATATTTGTATCTTTGTTTTTCTATTATGTCTTTTTCATGATTTTGAAGAAATGTTATTACACTATGTTCTTGGTTCTCCATTAATATTGTCCTTTATTTTTTATCTAATATTGCTAGGTTATCTAATATTTTTTCTATTGACTTTGTTAGTTTTGATTTTATTTCATGTGGTAATATGTTTCATTTGAGTTGTCTACTATACCAATTTCTGGGCTGCATAGTTCTTAGGCTTGTTTGTCTTAGGCTAGTTTGTCTTAATATTGGTTCTCTTTTAATACTTAGTCTAGATCCTTCTATTTGTGGTATTAGTCTTTTTGATGGTGTTAGGGTTCTAGTACTAAAATCCATATATGTTCTTGCAATTGTAATCCTTCTTTATCTATAATATATCCTAAATATTCTATATGATTTTCAAAAATTTCAAATTTCTTCTTAGATAGTAATATTCCGTGTTGTTTCACAGTTCTTATAAACTCTTCTAGATGTTTTATATGGTCTTCTAGACTATCACTATATACTAATAAGTCATCAACATATACTATACAAAATTCTGTTAATTTTCTGAACACTTGCTCCATTCTTCTTTGAAATATTTGTGGTGCATTTTTTAATCCAGAGAATAGTACATTCCACTCATAGTGTCCTTGAGGGGCACTAAAGACTGTTAAATATTTTTATTTATTTGTTAATTTTATTTGCCAAAATCCACTTTTGCAATCAAATTTACTAAACCATTTTTTATTTCCTAATGTACTAATAAGGTTCCTTTTGTATGGTAAAAAATATTCATCAAATATTTTCTTTTTATTTAATTCTCTATAATCAATTACCATTCTAGCCTTTCCTCTTTTTTGTTCACTATGTTTTCTTACTAAAAAGGCTGAGCTACTATATGGACTTTTACTTTCTTGTATCATTTTTAATTCTAATAATTCTTTTATCTGAGTTTCAAACTCTTTTTGATCTGTTGGGCTATATCTAATAGGTTTAGATCTAATTGTATCATTGTGATTTATTAATTTGATCTCAGCATATATTTTTTCTTTTTCCCTGTTGTATTGGATTTTCTCCAAAATTCATTTTCAATATATTAAGATATTTTTCTTTTAATAGTTGTAGGTTATTATTCCTATATGATCTTATGTTACTCAATCGTAATGTTTGTAATGGTAATACTCTCTAAAGTAATCTTAGAAGTTGTTTCCTAACAATACTTGTTGTTTTATATGGTTTAGTTGATATATTATTGGTAGTCAAAATATTTTTTTATCCAACACTATTCTCATATTTTCTGCTATTATATCTAGTTCTTTCATTTGTTATTAAATCCTGACACTCTTATTCTATGAGTTTTAAATCTTTTCCATTTGTGTGATTCTAATACCACTTTTCTTGCTAGACATAAGTCTGCTCCGCTATCTATAAATATTTTTTATTTTATCATTTTATTAGGCTTATATTCTATATGAGCTTCAATATAAATTGCTACCATTAGATTGTATTGTTTTCAATTCCTTGTCTTATTATTTCTAAATGTCTTTTCCTTATTTTACAAAGATTTTTAGCTGCCTTTTTATATCTATCGTGGTAATATTTATATCATGTTTCATTAGTAACTGTGTTAAGTTTATATTCTGGTTCTGTTTCACTTTCAGTTTGACTAACATAAAAGTCTTCATATTCATACCATTTATTATTATCTATTTTATTTGTTGTAAATTCATAATAAATTGTGTTGTATCTACATATTTTACACCTTTTTTCTTCAGTTTCAGACATTTATTAGCATAATATCCGTTTTCATTACAATTCCAACATTTACATTCTTTAGGTTTTTCTTCTAAGATTTTTATATATTTTCTTTTTCTAAAATTTCTCTTATGTTTAAATTTCTTTCTAGTCTCAGGAGTATTTCTATATCTTTTAAATCTCCTTTTTGAAAGAAATAATCTCCTTGATTATTTTCATTGATTGAATAAATATATATACAAGTTACAAAACCTTCTTCTACCATAATTCTAACTATATAATTATGGTAAGTGTATATCCTAATTATGGTAAGTGTATATCCTAATCTAGGTAACAAATATACTACAATATACACATAATATACTTTCCTTAATATACAAATCTTGTCTACTGTTTTGCTGCCCTAACTCCCGTGATGGAAATTTGGACATCTTTGAGCAACTGAGAGGCCCAACAAGCCCACTGCTTCTTGCTGCACTGCTGCTTGCTTCTTAGGCCACTGCCGAGAGGCCCAACAGGCCCACTGCTGCTTGCTGCTTAGGCCACTGATATATATGTGATATACACTGCTGTATATTCAGTGTATATCACATGTATATTATTCTGTTTAACACACCCCCGCAGTCATAGTGGGCGGTTTTCGAACGCTGAGACTGTCCCTAAAATCTTCAAAGAGAACCGCTGGTAGACCCTTTGTAAAGATGTCTGCAATTTGATAACGCGACGGGACTTGGCATACACGAACTTGACCCTTTGCAACCTTTTCACGGACAAAGTGAATGTCCATTTCGATATGCTTGGTGCGTTGGTGTTGAACTGGGTTAACTGAAAGGTAGATGTCACTAATGTTATCGCAATACACCAAGGTTGCCTTCTGAATGGGATAATGAAGCTCCAAAAGCAAATTACGTAGCCAACATGATTTGGAGACCACATTCGCGACCCCTCGATATTCTGCCTTGGCACTTGAGCGTGATAGAGTTGCCTGACGTTTTGCTGATCAGGAGACCAAGTTGTTGCCAAGGAACATACAGTAGCCAGAAGTCGACCGTCTGGTGTCGGGACAACCACCCCAATCAGCATCCGTGTAAGAGACAAATGTGGATGTAGATGAAGGATACAAGTGCAACCCATAGTCTAGTGTCCCCTGAATATACCGAATGATGAATTTGATTGCATTCATGTGCTCAACTCTGGGATCATGCATGAATAAACACACATGCTGAAACGCATATGTAATATCCGGTCTGGTAAAGGTAAGATACTGGAGGGTCCCTACCAGACTGCGATAGCGGGTCGGGTCCTCGTATGGTGCACCTGCTGCGGCACTTAGCTTTGGGTTTGCATCAACCGGCGTGGAAGTGGACTTACAGGATGACATCCCAGCCCTCTCTATGATCTCAGCAGCATACTTTCGTTGCGACAAAAATAAGCCACCTGAATGACGCTTGACGGCAATCCCCAAAAAATAACTCAAAGGCCCTAAGTCTTTCATAGCAAACTCAGAACTGAGCATGGTCATGATAGATTAGCGCAAGGCATCGAAAGAGGCAGTCAAGATGATATCATCCACATACAACAGAATGTAGGCCAAAGACGAACCACGACGGTAGATGAGCAAGGAATTATCTGACCTGCTGTGAGTGAACCCAATAGTTGAAACAAAGTCAGCAAACCTCGTGTACCAGGCCCTTGGAGACTGCTTAAGCCCATATAAGGACTTCTTCAACAAACATACATGATGAGGATGGTTTGGATCCCTGAAACCCAAATGCTGATTCATATAGACTGTTTCCTTGAGATCACCGTGTAGGAACGCATTCTTGACATCCAACTGATGAATTGACCAAGTCTTTGAAAGAGCCAAGCTAAGCACAGTGCGAATAGTAGCCGGTTTGACCACCGGACTAAACGTCTCACCACAATCTATCCCAACCTGCTGAGTCTTACCATCACCAACAAGTCGCGCCTTATGTCGAGCAAATGACCCATCTGAATTCTCCTTATGAGCAAAAATCCACATAGACCTGATAACATTAATACCATATGGACGGGGCACCAACTCCCACGTCTTATTATCAATAAGAGCATTATATTCATCAGTCATAGCAATTTTCCAATTAAGGTCATTTAATGCGGACACATGATTGCGGGGCAAGAGGGATTTAGAGACATCAAAATGTAAATTAAAATGTCTTTTAGGTATAAAAATACCCCGATGACTTCGAGTGATCGGTCTATGACTCGAGGAGGAATTGAGGGAATTTTGGGAATTTTCTGGGCTCGGGACGGACTGGAAGCCTCTTTTGGAGAAGTTCCAGAATTGGGGTAGACTGGCCCAATTGCTGGAACTGTTCGATTCATCAAATTCTTTGGGCTAGGCGATGCTGTGGAGTCCAGTGGGCGGTGGGCCATTGGAGGATTTTGGGTGCGGGAGATGTCCGAAAAATTCCGAATAATATACGGGGATATTTGGTCATCCAAAAAATTATACGACTTAGGCTCGGGAGTATGAACTTTCGTAAAAGGGAATTGAGTTTCATCAAAAATGACATGGAGATTTATTATGATTTTCTTAGAGGATAAATCAAAACACTTATAACCACGATGATTCGACGGATAACCCAAAAATACACACGGGGTAGACCGAGCCTGAAGTTTGTTAATTGTGGTGGATGAGAATAACGGATAATATAAGCACCCAAAAATCCGAAGATGAGAATAAGAAGAGTTCTTATTATATAAGATTTTGAGGGGGGAAGAATATGTCAGACCTTTAGACGGAATTATGTTAAGAAGAAATGTGGCCATTTGTAGAGCATGATGCCAAAAATATGGAGGTACGGAGGCATGAATTAAGAGAGTTCGGACAATGTTATTTATGGAACGAATTTTGCGTTCGGCTTTCCCATTTTGTGAAGATGTATGAGGACATGAAAAATGAAAATTTATCCCATTATTAGCACAAAACTCCCGAAACTCCCTATTGTCATACTATTTCCCGTTATCACATTGAATATTTTTTATTTCTCTTTCGAATTGAGTACGAATGAACACTCTAAATTTGATGAAGACGGAAAACACTTGTGATTTATTCGCAATTAAAAACGTCCACAAAAATCTAGAATAATCATCTAAAAAGAGAATATAATATCGATGACCCAATGAACTAAGAACCGGAGACGTCCATAAGTCGCTATGAATAATGTCAAATGGCATAGAAGTATGAGAATTGGAGTCTACAAATGGCAATTTAACAATTTTTCCTAATGAACAAGACTGACAAATTGGAGTACGACTCGTACCCTTACAAGAAATAAAGCTATTTTTATCTAAAACTGATAAAATAGAAGATCCCGGATGACCCAGGCGAGCATGCCACATGGAAGGAGAGATGGCTGCAAAAGCTGACGGCAAGGCTGGACTCGATGGACTGAAACCGGGCATGATAGGATACAGATCCCCCTACTATCACACCTCATGAGATGACTCCCCGTCTTGAAATCCTTCACAGAGAAACCGAAAGGATCAAATTCAACAGAAACAGAATTGTCATTTGTGAACTTTCGGACAGACACTAAATTTTTAATCAATTTAGGAGCATGCAAAGTATTTTTCAAGAGGAGTGGTGGATTGGGGGGAGACAACGTTTTCTGACCATACCCTAGAATTGGAATAGAACTGCCATTACCAACAATTATCCCCCGAGGGGTGCTCAAATTGGAATAAGATGAGAGAGTACCTGATTCGAAAGTCATGTGAGTAGTGGCACCGGTGTCCATACCAATTTGGGTCCGGTTGAGATAATCCCAGTGTGTGCATTGCGGCCTCGATGTCGGTTTGAGTGGGGCCTGCTGCATGATGGGCTTGTGGAGGTCGGGGCCCAAGAACTCCTGGCCGTGGTGGAGCTGGGCCGTAGCTTCTTTATTCTTTGCCATTGTTGGGCCATCGGCGATGGGCGCCATTCTTTGGGTTTGGGCCTGGGTGTTGGCCAGCCCAGCTGGAACTTTCTTCTTTGGATGGTACGGGTTCCACTGCCATGGGCCCATTCTTTGGGCGGAGGGTGGTGGGCCCTTGTACTGGATGGGACCCACCGCCTGCTTGTTGACCACCGGAACCGCCACCAGAACCGCCGCGTTTGCCCCCGCGGTTTTTGTTATTATTTTTGCGATTATTCTTGCCGCCACCATTATTATGGTTTTGGCCCGAATTATTCACAAAACCCGAAGAACTAGGAGAGGATGCCACCATGACGACTGGGCTTGCTCCGGTAGCCGCCTTTTTAGCCAAACCGGCTTCTTCCAACGTAAGCATGGAGCGGGCTTGATAGAAGTCGGGAAGAGGGTTGCTTTGGCGAAGGAGAGTTCCCACACCATTATAGGCCTCCGAAAGACCGGCAACCAACTGTAGAACTAGACGATTATTTGTTATCGGTGCGCCAACATTACGGAGTTGATCTGCCAACTCCTTTAGTTTCTTGCAATATGGAGAAACGTTTGGAAATTCGTCCGTTCGAACGAGAGAGAATTCCTGCTCGAGTGTGATGACACGTGAATGTTGGTTGTCTTGGAATATGTCACGCAATCTATTCCATGCAGCCATAGCCGTGGTATCCGGCTCAATAATCATCTGTAGAAGGTCCACCGAAATAGTGGCGTAGATCCACTGGAGAACGGTAGCATCAAGTGTAATCCATAACTTAGGATCCTCCGCAGGAAGGGGTCTACCTGGAGGAATGATGTGATGAAGAACTTGATAAGAGATAGCGTGAATTTTAAACAACTCCGCCCACGTCGCATATTGGACATTTTCCATCTCAAGGACAATAGGGATACTGCTCTTGATATTGGACACCGTGAGGGCAGGGTGATAATTGTTCTTAGACATATTGGAAGAACAAAGAAGGAAGGGAAATTTAAGAGAGGTGTTTTTGAGAGCGGAAGACGAATTTTGGAAGAGAAACCCGGGGGGGGGGGGGGTGTCTCGGCCACAAGGAAGACAAAAGTTTGAGAGTAAAAAACTTTTGTTTAGACCTAGTCTTTTGATACCATGAAAGAAATAATCCCCTTGATTATTTTCATTGATTGAATAAATATATATACAAGTTAGAAAACCTTCTTCTACCATAATTCTAACTATACAATTATGGTAAGTGTATATCCTAATTATGATAAGTGTATATCCTAATCTAGGTAACAAATATACACACAATATACTTTCCTTAATATACAAATCTTGTCTACTGTTTTGCTGCCCCAACTCCCGTGATGAAATTTGGACGTCTTGGCAACTGAGAGAGGCCCAACAAGCCCACTGCTTCTTGCTGCACTGCTGCTTGCTTCTTAGGCCACTGCCGAGAGGCCCAACAGGCCCACTACTGCTTGCTGCACTGCTGCTTACTGCTTAGGCCACAATATACATGTGATATACACTGCTGTATATTCAGTGTATATCACATGTATATTGTTCTGTTTAACACTTTTCTTATAAGGTTTGTAGTATTATTTATTGTAATTATTATATTTTTGATATCTTTTTCTTTGATATTTTTTATTTATATGACCTTTCTTATATTTCCTTTCTTTTCTTTTATCGTCACATCCAAATACTAATCTTCTTTCCGTAAATCCACATATTTCTCTTAATCCTAATTTCTTATCTTTTTAAATTTTTTTTTGCATTCTGTACTCTTCACATTTTCGCATATAAGTATGCCCTTAGTACTCTTATTCTTTCTCCTAGAATATTTTCTCTTGGGTCTAAGTTGCTATATTCTTTTGATATTTCAGTATTATATGATATTGGTAAATGGTCATAGTGAAGTTGTTGATATATTAAACCTTCTTGTGGTAAGAATCTTGCTTCATAAAAGAATTTACTAAAACTTATTGTATATTCTGATAATTTATTAATGTTACAACATTTCATGTTATTTAGATTCATTATTATTTCAGTTTTTCTTTCTACAAATACGTTTTCTCGTGCTACTAACCATTTTTCTTCTAAAAATTCTCTTTTTAGCACAATATCAAATATCGTTAACATAGATTTCCAGTATTTTGCTTTGTCTAAATACTTCTCCTCTCAATTGGTACGCTATACATTCCATCCAGTATGCTGCTTTTCCAATTAATGTTTTAGATATTAAATCATAAATATAATTTAGGTTATCAGTATGTGTAGAGTTCATTAATGCTATATACATTCTAAGATTCAAATCATTTATTCTTCTACTTATTTCTTGTTCATCATAAACATTATCTAAATCTAGGAAGTATCCATTAAAGTTTACTCCTTGTGACATTGATCCTATAAATTCTTTAAATTCAACTTGTTGTCCTACTGATATGTGTTTTAGTAAATTATTATGTCATCTCGTTACTACTTCTAAATTAGGGTCTATTAGTTCTTCTTCGGGATAGTCATTAATATCTTTGTTTATTATATCATTTGTCTCTATTTTTATTTCTATAGGTCTATTAAATTCATCTTCTGCATCGCTTTCAGGTTCTTCTATAACTGCATTTACATTTTTCATTTTTTGTAAAGCTTTTATTATCTCATTATTTTCTTTTACTTCTTCCGAGTTTTCTTCTTCTACTTCTTCTATGAATTCTGCTACTTGTATCTCTTGGTTAGCTAATTCAATATTACTATATTTTTCTGTATCGCTATTAGTTTTTTCATTACTATTCGTACTTTCATCACTTGATTTATATGTTTTCTTTACCTTCTTTTCCCTTTTAACCTTGTCATTTGTTCTTTTAGGATATGTAATTCTTCTTTTAATTCCTCCAGTTCTTGTTTTACTTCATTTAATTCTTCTCTTGTTTGTTTTAATTTTACCTTCGTTTCTTTTAGCATTTCCTTTGTATCCTTAAAATTATGTTTATATTGTTTATATTATTGTACCATTCTTCATTATTATGTGATTTTAGCTTTATATTTTCTATGTTTAATTCACATATTTGTTGTTCTTGTCTATCTAATTTTAGGTATAATTATTCACTTTTTTCTGTGTCATTTAAATAGATGTTTTCACCTTTTGAAGTGTTATTACTATTATTTGGTGTAGTTTTAACCGAATCAAGTGACAACCGAAGGTGGAAAAACATTCTAAGTCGGTAACTGAGAAGAGTCACAACCGAATCCGTTATTCCTTACGCTCGGCTAGAAAAGCATTATCGACTATTACAGTAGTCTGGCCGAGTCATAATTCCGAGGAATGGCTGAGACCCACACATACTCGGACACCTCAGAGACCAAGTCAAAGGACCTTCTAGAAAAAGGTAGCAACCCGCAACAACCAGAAGGGAGTGTCGTCGATCGTGTTAGAGGTTCAGGCAAAAAAATTGGCACCACTTCCTCATAGTTAGCTAGTGGATTTAGTGGGTAGTTCGGTGGCTAACATAGGGGGTCACGTTTATTTTTCTTGTACTATAAATATAGGAATCATTTGTACAGAACAAAGACAACACAATCAATCAAAAATCTAATTTTTACATATCTTCATTCTATCTTTATCGCCTTTATTGCACTTTAGTTGTATTTATGTTTCTTACCACTTAGTTTACTCAATCACCATCCTAATGCTTTCTGGAGTAGTTGGGGAACCCATTGCTGGAAGTTAGAGTTCTGCTTCCGGCCCAAATCGCTTAGTTAAGGAATTAATTTATCATCCGATTTCGTCTGCCGATAAAACCTCAAACACTTCGGAGGGAAACAAATTTGGCACACCCAGTAGGACCATAGGTGATCTCATAGCAAAGTTTGATTCTTCAGGTCAGGATCACACTTGGCGCATACGTCTAAGGTCTAGTAAGAAAATGAACCAAGAGTCCAGTCAACATCCTAAACAGAATCCTCCCAGAAGGAATAATGAGCCACCATCTTCTTCGGGTGTGTCTACATCGGTTAATACCCCTCCACTTCCTCCATCAACCCAAACTGTGGGTGAACTTAGTCAACCTGAAGGTCCAACTGTCGTGACTACGTCATTTATTAGACAACAGATTGACTTAGGCATCCACGACATTATATACCAGGTTTCCAAACAATTGGCTGACATTGTCAAGCCAATGGTGCATAATGAGGTTCAGTAGGTGAGAGAACTGGAAGCCAATCGACTGCATCTAGGAGAAGGTTCCGCTAGTTCTGCCATCCCTTTGACGAATGGCGATGTGCAGCATGCAACTGTGACTCCAGCTGTTGTTCCTCAGCCGAATGTGTATCAGTCAGTACCTACTTAGGTACAACCGATAGCACACCTAGGAGAACAAGCCTAGTCACTTGGTAACCAGTCTACTGTATGGTTGCCACCAAACACTGGGGGGCAAGTTGTGCCACACGACCAATCGAATCTGTAGTATGGACAAATTAATATGGCTCGGAGACCAGTTCAGGCATCCGAACACCTTGATTTTGCCACCTGTTATGTTGTACACTTATGCAAATGGCCCTACGGTACATGCGACCAATATTGGACAGTCGTATTGGCAGCCGATGGCCCCTTGCTATGACCCTGCTAGGCTATCTGGTGACGCTGTCTACAGCGGGATACCATTCCAGCAGTCACAGCCGGTACCCAATCTATACCATCCAGGAAGTGCAAACTTTTTAAGAACGACTGATGTCCGAGGAGACCAGACATGGAATACTGTTCCACCTTATCCTCAAGTTCCGTCGGCTATTCTAGGAACTCAGGTTGCAGGCTTTGGTGTCTATGCCCAACATCAATAATGGGGATATACCCCATCTGTTGGTAATGGCCAACATAACACCTACAACTTTCAAAACCCTATTCAACAAGGTGCAGAATGGAGGCCTCTAGTTCAGAACGCCTACAGTCGGTTCCAGTTGAGAATCGGCAGGGGACGTCACAACTGATGAACCCTGAAACTATCGTAAATACCATGAAGAGGTACTTTGGCATCCAACTGAAACCCTTGGACATGCCTATTTATAGGAAGCCCTACCCCAATTGGGTTGATCGGATAGCACCATTGTAAAGACGCTTCAAAATGCCTAATTTTGCCACCTTCTCGAGTGATGACGGTAAATCTACCATTGAGCACATTGGCTGATTTACCGCCCAGTATAGCGAGGTTGGCCAGAACGAGTATCACAAGCTGCAGTTGTTCCTTGTTTCTCTAACCGGATCAACATTTTCCTGGTAGTCATCCTTGGCCCCAACCTCAGGTCACGGTAACTGATTTGATGAATCTCAAGCAACATATCGATGAGTCGGCTACCGATTATATCGAGAGATTCAGAAGAAATGTTAGGAAATGCACTATACACTTTCCTGAATTAGAATGTACCCACATGATAATCAACAACATGCATCCTCAGCTAAAGGAGAAATTAGTGGGATAATACTGCTCTGACTTAAGCCAGTTAGCCGAGAAGGCTAGCCAAATAAAGCAGTATATCCAGGAGAAGGAGAAGAGAAGAGCCAATCGAAATCGAGGCTCCCATTTGGTATCCATTATTGAGGCAGACGAGTCTGACTCAGAGTCAACCGATTACACGGCAGACGTAATTGAAGCTAAGATTGTTAGGGGCAAGGTTTATTCTTGCCCAGCTTTGAAAGCTATGAAAGGCAAGGAGACGAGTTAAGCTGATGATAGGGCCGGTTACTCGTTTGACATTACAAAGGCAGATCAGATATTTGATCATCTGCTTAAAGATAAACTAATTCGGCTGCTTGATGGCCATAGTATTCCGTCTGCCAAAGAACTCAAGGATAAGAAGTACTGTAAGTGACACAATTCATATAGCCACACCACTTCTAATTGTATGGTCTTCAGGAAGGTGATTCAAAGGGCATCAAGGAGGGCAGGTTCAAGCTAGCCGATAAAAACATAGTTGAAATGTCTGTTGATACTGACCCCTTCCCCGCAGTACCGTTATCTATGGTATCCTTTGCCAAGCCAGATCAATCAAAGGACTTCAAGGAAAAACAGCCGATGAGAACCATATGGGTCCCAAAGAAGCCCACTGGTAAGAAGGGGGTGACCAGGACCTCTGTATTTGATCGGCTAGGCAGCTCAGGTGAAATCTATGAGGACATAGGCAGGCCGCCAACTAAAAGCAGTTTTTGTGGCTGCTCATATAAACCAGAGCACGTGACTCGAGAACCCCACAAACAGTACCCGATATTCAGAAGGGACCCAGCAAACCTCAAGAGCAGGCTTGGGGGGCAAGCATGGCCGCCAGTCGATGAGAAGCCAAGCATGCCCCAGATAGGCGAGGAACCACTACCCATGGCTAAATAGAGGGTGGCTGAGTTCAATGTGAAGGAAGACATTTCTTCCTTACGTATCACAGTGAGGGATGAAGGTCAACTGAGATCCCGGAGGATGATTAAGTCAACCGCAAATATAGAGGAATGAAATTAGTTCGTCAATCGGGCTTCTGGAAAGAAAGAGGCACCACCAGGTGTCATATCCAAGACGTAGAAATGAAGGATGCAACGTGCCAAAGATTTGCACAAAACAAAGCTAACGTTGCACATGATCTCTAGCGCTGAGGCATTCGATAAACAGGAAATTCCTGAGTCTGTCGTAGCTGAGGCTATCGAGCGGGCATTTGACTCAACCTCTTCAGAGACAGTTCTGCATGAAGGCAAAGTTCTGGACCAACTAGAATTGAATATAGAGCCTGATGAAACTCGACAAAGGAACCTCGATGAGAGACTAATATTCTGAAGGAATCCCTAGCCGAGACGATTCCACAGGTCACATAAAGGATCCAGGCATTAAAGCCCCAGCCAGTTCCTATATGCCTCTAGGAGATTGAAGTTATTAACTTCTCGTCAACCAAAATGGACGAGGTAGGAGACTCCATCCTTGATTTATTTAAGCAAGATTTAGTCGATGAGATTTGGGCAACCATTGAAATGGTCAGCATGATTCCATGCGAGTTCTAGGCCAACCGCCCTAAGCTGGACAACCTAGATGGCGTTGTGTGTATGAAAGACACTGAATGTGTGCCATTAGCCGATACCATGACTAGGGAGCTTTGAGCACTGTATTTGGTGCACCTACGGAAGAGATGGTTAAATACCTCAAACCCCTCTATGTTACGGCTTACATTAACGGCAAAGCTTTTAGCCAAGTGTTTATCGACAATGGGGCTGTGCTGAATGTGATGCCGCTGTGTACTTTGAAAAGCCTCAACAAAACTAGAGAGGATCTCATCCCAACTAACATGAAAATGGCTAGCTTTATGGGAGAAGACTTTGAAACTTTGGGGATCTTGGTAGCAGAAATCACCGTAGGTCCTAAGGCGGTCAGATCCGTCTTCTTTGTGATAGATAGCAAGTCCTCCTACACCATCCTGTTGGATAGAGACTGGATTCACACCAGTCGGTTCCTTCTTTCCACCATGCATCAAAAGCTCATTTTCTGGGAAGGAGACAAGATAGAAATTGTTCTAGTCGACGATAACCCATTTTAAGCAGGGGTGAAAAACTTAGAGGTTGTCTTATATTCACCCTATCTTGCTCCCATAGATATTGCGGAGCAGTATAAAGAAGGATCTTGGTAATACTGCAATCTTACTTCACGAGATTTTGAAATATAATAATTAGCCGAACCACGACTTACATTGGAAGAGTTAAATGATTGAGGAGACCCAAATCATACATGGTTTGTGGAATCGGCTGACTGCTTTAAATTCTGAAGCAAAGATAGCCGAGGCATCACAGGCAGAGGACTACAACAGAGAACCAAAACTGGCGACCGATGACATTGAGTTACCAATGGAACTTGAATCGCCCATAAGAAGGGCTATGCCTAGTTTTGAGTGTCAGGATCCCTTGGAAGATATCAACTTAGGTACTAAGGAAGTCCCACGGCTAACATATATTAGTGGTTTGCTGAAGGAGGCAGATAAACAAAGCATAACGACTCTTTTAATGCAGTATAAGGACTGCTCCGCGCGCGATTATCATGAGATACCTGGGCTGGCACGAACTTTGGTAGAGCATATGTTTCCAAGTAAAGAGGGTTTCACGCCTCATAAATAGCCGCCCAGAAGATATCACCCTCAGTTGATACCTCAAATTAAATCCGAGATTGAACGACTACTGAAAGTCGGGTTCATCAGAATGGCTAGGTATGTAGAATGGTTGGCAAACATTGTGCCAGTCAAGAAGAAGAATAGCAAGATTCAGGTATGTATTGATTACATGAACCTAAATCTAGCCACTCCCAAAGATGAATACGTCATGCCTATAGCTGATTATCATGGGTGATGATATTTATAGATGGATATTCCGGCTATAATCAGATAGCAATAGCCGAGGATGATATTCACAAGACCGCCTTTAGGTTTCTAGGAGCCTTGGGCATTTACAAGTGGGTAGTTATGCCATTCGGTCTGAAGAATGCTGCTGCTACTTATCAAAGGGTAATGAATACCATCTTCCATAATTTAATCGACAAGATTGTGGAGGTCTACATTGATGATGTGGTGGTGAGGTCTACTGACTTCAAAGATCATTTAGCCGATTTGGAACAAGCACTAAAAAGAATGAGGATTCATAATCTTAAAATGAATCCAGCCAAGTGCATGTTCGGTGAATCGGCTGGCAACTTCCTTGGCTTCTTGGTACATAAGAAAGGTATTAAGATAGATCAGAACAAAGCCCGGGCAGTAATTGAGTCGGCGCCACCCAGAACAAAGAAGGAGTTACAAAGCCTGCTAGGGAAGATCAACTTCCTAAGGCGGTTCATATCTAATTCAGCTAGAAAAATGAAGACTTTCTCACCTTTGCTTAGGCTTAAAGGGTCAGAAGAGCTAGTATGGGGCCCAGAACAGCAAGAGGCATTCGACCAAATTAAAAAGGCCCTAGAAACTCCTCATGTACTGGTACCTCCCATGCCATGGAAATCGTTAAAATTGTACATCTCGACTGCGACTGCAAATATGTCTATCGGCTGCCTATAAGCACAAGATGTCGATGATGAAACCGAAAGGGCAGTTTACTATCTTACCCGAATGCTCAACGAAGCTGAAACTAGATATACTCTTGTAGAGAAGCTTTATTTGTCCTTATTCTATGCTTGTACAAAACTTGAACATTATTTAATGCCACATGTGGTTCACATTTTGTGCAAGATTGACATCGTCCGGTACTTATTGAATAGACCTGTTTTGCAAGAACGACTCATAAAATGGGCAATCAAGCTCACTGCATTTTCTCTCAAGTATAGGCCACTCAAGGCTGTCAAAGGTCAGGAAGTAGCCGATTTCTTGACAGACCACCCTTATGTAGATGTGGAGGACCCATACGCCCCCTTTACTGCATGTATGGATGTCATCCTTTAATGGGTTAAGAATCTATAATGGAGTCGAAGATGGAATAATGATAACCGATCCTAGAGATGAAACATAGATATTCTCTTATCGGTTAGATTCTGACTTGACGAATAATCAAGCCGAATATGATACTCTCATCATAGGACTCAAACTCCTAGTTTCTATGATAGCAAAGTGAATCAAGATTTACGGAGACTCTCAGTTGGTTATCAAGCAGCTGGCTGGGGAATATGATTGCAAAGATCCAAATTTGTTGGCCTGTAGGTTACTTAGTAGGTTCGCATCGTCTACGTTAAGTTATGTTCCCAGAGGCATGAATGTTGAGGCTAACGACTTAGCTCAAGAAGCTTCTGGCTTTAGAAAGTCTCTACTCACTCTATAGTATGATAAACTGCCAGCCGAAGTGTTAGCCATAGACCAGGATGACTCGTGGAAGCAGGTGTTAATCAGTTACTTAAAAGATCCTTCCATGTGTAAGGACCTTAAGGTCAAGAGGAGAGCCTTGAAGTATGTGGTCATTGATAATGATCTTTACAAAAGAAGCGTAAATGGGGTGCTACTCAAGTGCATTGATAAGGCAGATGCCTTAAGAATCATGGGATAAGTTCATGAAGGAATCTGCGGATTGCACAGAGCCGAGCCAATAATGAAGTGGTTGAGATATCGCCATGGCTATTATTGGCCTACCATCACGGCCGATTGCTTTCAATATGCAAAAGGTTGTGAAGAGTGTTAGAGACATGGACCAATCCAATAGGTACCAGCCGAGTTGTTGCACTCGATCGTGAAGCTCTGGTCTTTCAGAGGATGGGCTATAGACCTCATCGGCAATATTCACCCACAATTGGCTAAGGGACATAATTTCATTATCGTGGCTATTGATTACTTCACTAAATGGGTAGAGGCACATCCGATGAAGAGAGTTCATCAGATAGATGTCATTCAGTTTATCCAACACCCGATCATATATAGTTATAGTATCCTTGAGACGATTAAAATTGATCAAGGGACGATGTTCACTGGTTCTAAGGTGGCAGCCTGTGTTGGGAAATTTGGGATCAAAATAATCACATCCTTGCCTTATTACGCATAGGCGAATGGGCAAGCCGAGGCAACTAACAAGCTTATTATGGACAAAATTAGTAAGAGAGTGGAGGATAAACCGGCAGTATGATATCTCACTCTGGATGAAGCTATTTTGGCAATCAGAAACTCTAAGTCTACAGCTATTGGGACAACACCTTATCGGCTGACCTATGGCCAAGATGCAGTATTGCCCTTGGAGATTAATCTTAAGTCATTACGGGTGGCCAAGCAGAATTCTTTAAGCTTAGAAGAATATCAGCAGGCCAAAATAATGGAGTTAGATCAGCTAGATGAAGATCGTTTGATGGCTCTGGAAAGAATCGAAGCATGCAAATGGAAAATGGCCAAAGCATACAACAAACATGTTAAGTCTAAGAGGTTCGCGGAAGGAGACCTAGTTTGGAACACCGTGTTGCCACTTGTAATGAAAGATCGTAAATTTGGTGAATGATCACCAAACTGGGAAGGAACCTTCGTAGTAAGCCAACGGTTTGCTGGCAATGCGTATTGACTGATAGACATGCATGATGAAGAGCTTGACAGAAATGTAAATGATAAATACTTAAAGAGATACTACCCCTCGATTTGGGGTATACAAGAGTAAACAACAGCCACAGACCGGCTGCCTAGTCACAAAAATAGACCCTTCAATTTGGGGTCAAGACATGGCCTGGTCACAGTCACATGAAAAGTACTTCCCTTCGATTTGGGAAAGATAAGAGTAAACAACATCCACAGACCGACTGCTTAATCACAGAAACATATCCTTTGATTTGGGTCGATAAAGCTAGGGATCCGATTTGGTCGGTGTTCCACCAGTTAGAGGTTACAATATATCACCAGTAATAGAAGTCTCAGGATTAGCCGAGTCCACGGCTGCTTGGGCATCTTGGGTACCCATAATCTATCTTTCTCTCTCAGCTACAATAATGGCTACTACCTTAGGCGCTCCTGCTCCTGCTTGTACCTCCCTTTTAGCACCCATCAAAGGCTCAGCCACTACAGTCGATGGGGCCTTGGTAAAAGTCTGAGTATCAGCCGATACTTCTTGAACAACAGAAGCAGTGATGGCTTCGGATTGCAAGTCCATATGGGTATCGGCTGACAACTCAGCAACATGATCAGCTGGCAAGAGAGTAGTGATTGTCGCCATTGCTTGAATTAGATGACTTTTCCACGCAGTCCATTCATTCTCCAGTTTGGCCAGCCGTTTGCTACCCGCTATCTGATCCAGTTCCTAAACCACCTGCTGGTTATCGAGTTTCCGTATTTTGCTATCCAATTGAAGGCTCTGCCGAAATAAAGAAGAACGGAAGGAGTCATGGACTCTAATAGCCGAGTCTAAGGTGGTTATGGCCGAAGTAATAGCCGTATCTCCGTCTGGATCCGCTCCAACTCAACTCGTATTTTGGACAGCTGCTCCTGCAAGTCATTTCTTCGACTGACATTTTGTTGCCTTTTTGCATTCACCTCATTGAAAGAAGTCTGAATGCGGTTCTTCCCTTACCGAAAAGACCCCAAGTGTTGCAAAGTAGCGACAACCTCATCATGACTATCTTTGGTCGTTCTATGTAAAGCAAATAAATCATTCAGTGCCAAAGCCATGTCATTGTAAGTGGTTGCCAAAATCGGGGAATCCATTATTTCTTGTGACAATCAGAGCAAATAGGTCCTCAAAGCATGGAACTCTTCTTTGTTAGTTGGAATTCCCCTGGCGAGAGACTCTTATACTCGCTCTCGATGGATTCCAACAGGCGGAGCTGGTGGAGATGCAATGTCGACTGAGCCAAAGTAGCGCAAAAGCACATCTTCTAGGATAATTTACATTTGGTACCTCCCGAGTAAATCGGTTAGGTGGGCTTGATCGAAGGATTATCTCGGTCTCAAATGTCTGAAAAAGGACATGTTCAGTATAGAGGCAAGAGCCATAAGGCAGTGAAAGACTAAGCATAAGAAAAAAGGGTATACCTCTACAGCTGCCCCAGCATAGGAAGCCTCGGCTGCCTTGGCAGGAGAAATTGTGGCTTTGAGGGCAGCCAATGATAGGGCATGCGAATGCACGGGAGCATGAGCCAAGGAAGATGATCCGTCAATATGAAGGGGAATATCAAACGCTTTATGCAGTCATCTGCGCCTTATCAGTTGTGGTCCCTGGAGGGCAAACAAAAAATATAAATATTAGTAGCTAATGTGAAGGTGTTTTAGCCAGCCGAGTAGTATACCTCAATTTCCTCCTCTTCCTCAGCAAGAACAGGAATTTCTGGTCTGTGGGGGCCTTCCTTACTATAATCTCGAATGACAACCCGTCGACTTCGTCGGGGTTGATTGGGCACTGGTTTCATGGGTGATGGGGACTCGGTGTCAAAAGTATTCTCCAGATCAACAAACACTGGAAGAGATGGGGTTGCTGAAAGATACATAAGAGATGTTAGCCGAAAATTCACAAGAACAATATGGCTGACACATATGTAGAATACAATTTACCCTTTCTCTTCGTCTGCTGCAATCGGACGGAAGACCTTGAGGTAACAGGCCTAATCGATTTAAAGGAAGAAGCTTTCAGAGTGGCTTCTTTTGGCCACGGTTTAGAGATTTATGGGTTCTTTTTTCTCGACAGAATCAGTCGATCACAATAGACATCTAAAGGAGATTGAAAACACTTCTCCTTAGCCATATCCCACCAATCATCAAAAGCGATGATAGAATTCGCTCTTAGGGGAAACGACTGCCAGTCAAACAGGGCGAGCCTGTCAAGATTATGATCGGCTAACTTCTTTGCTTGTTCTGCATCAAGAATGCAGTGTTAGGTTGAAAAGACAATACTGTGGTGGAGCCACGACACGTGCTGAGTAAGGCCGAATTGCCTCGCTACAAAGTTTGGCCGATAAGGCTCCACGGTGAATTTATTATTCCTAGAAGTGGGCTTCAAACCACCCAACAAGTCCATGGCCGTGAGAATCCGCCCTTATATGTGAACCATAGTCCTCCGCTGGGAGAAAGTAAGGTCCTCATCGGCTACTTGACAAACCTAATCAGGGGTGGACCATCTCTCTAGGACTAGTTGCCAATCTGTATATGGTCTCTAGACAGACCATGCAGGGTGGAGACCGTGGCAAAAGCATCCTGGGGCACAAGGGATGTTCTCCGAAGAGTATCGGCTAATACTGATGGGTTTAACAGAAAGCGGAGGTCATCAAATTTATCGGGGATAAACTCAGGAAAATAGAGGGTGATCCACACTAAAGGAACCATAGGGGACCGGCTAAGGTATCTAGGTTTCTGGAATCCCTTAATCTCGCTTGGGCATCACCCAAAGCCATGTAAAGATAGGTCAAGAAGAGAGATGCCCAGCTGACATCCCTCCCCGAAACGGCTAACGCCGTATAAATTTCCAACTCTTTCACAATTGCACAAGAGCCCGTACAGACAAAGTATCGGCTAAACTAAAAAATCAGAAAAACATGATGCTCGACATCATCGACTGGAAGAGGCGATATTCGACGGTTGTTGGTTATAAACTGGTCGTAGCCTGAAGAAGTCTTTGAGACTTTGATGCCTAAATCGAGAACATCTATATCACTTAGGACAGGCACCTCGGTTCCTGGAATCGGAAGGCCAAGTATCGCTATCATATCAAGCAGTGTGGGGGTTATCGTTCCCCAAGGGAAAACAAAGGCATTGGCAGCGGTCGACCAGTAACCAAGAAAGACATATATAAGACCAATGTTGCAGGAGGAGTCAAGCTCTGACAATATAATGGCGTCGTAGAGACCTGTGCGCCTCCATTCGACTTCTTTGGCCGACTTCACTCGGTCCAACCAAATAGAATAGTTGGTAATCTTGGTCGGCCAAGTAAGCAGACTAACCGGAAAATGGTCGCCGGTGAACCAATCACAGGTAATCAGAAGGTCGTAGTTTGTCGGGCTTAGATGCTGAGAAAGAAGGAGGTCACCTTGTTCAGATGTACCAAAAGGGCGTTAACCAATTGCTCATCTATGAAGGCAAAAGTGGGGATTAGGTCATCAACTGCCAAACCGATGCTATCCAATCCCAGAGATAGAGAAGAAGATGATGACATGGTTTTTTCTTTTTCTGATGAAGAAATAGGGTTCTCTGAAGAAGGCGAGACATTTGGGAATGACCGAGAAGATTGAATGAGAACCCTTTTGGTAGGGGGATGTATCTCCTAAGTATTTCCTTTTTATTGGAGATATGATTGACACTCTGTTGGGAGTTTTTTTCATCCAAAACGTGCGGCAAAAAATCCGTCAGAAATTAATGGTGGAAGCCGAGACATTTCTGTGGAAGAAAAAAAGAACTTTTTAAAGACAATCATTGCATGCATTTAAAGCAAAAGTGATTGAAATGGCACCTACGGCTGCCACACGAAACGACGACCATTTTGGAATACATCAACTTTCGACGGCGCTTTTCGAGGAGTTAATATGCGGGCAATTGTTAACACTCAAAAGTGTTTAACCGAATCAAGTGACAACTGAAGGTGGAAAAATATTCTAAGTCGGTAACTGAGAAGAGTCACAGCCGAATCCGTTATTCCTTACGCTTAACTAGAAAAGCATTATCGACTATTACAGTAGTCTGGTCGAGTCATAATTCCGAGGAATGGCTGAGACCCACACATACTCGGACACCTCGGAGACCAAGTCAAAGGACCTTCTAGAAAAAGGTAGTAACTAGCAATAGCCAGAAGGGAGTGCCGTCGATCGTGCTAGAGGTTCAAGCGAACAAATCGGCACCACCCCCTCATAGTTGGCTAGTGGAGTTAGTGGGTAGTTCGGTGGCTAACATAGGGGGTCACATTTATTTTTCTTGTACTATAAATATAGGAATCATTTGTACAGAACAGAGACAACACAATCAATCAAAAATCTATTTTTTACATATCTTCATTCTATCTTTATCGCCTTTATTGCACTCTAGCTGTATTTATGTTTCTTACCACTTAATTTACTCAATCACCATCCTAACATTTTCTAGAGTAGTTGGAGAAGCCATTGCTGGAAGTTAGAGTTCCGCTTCCGGCCCAAATCACTTAGTTAAGGAATTAATTTGTCTTCCGATTTCGTCAGCCGATAAAATGACAAACACTTGGGAGGGAAACACATTCATTTGGTAATATGTTTCATTTGAGTTGTCTACTATACCAATTTCTTTTCCTTTATCCATTTCTTAACATGTTAATGTACTTATAATGTTCTTCTATAACATCATTTAGGTCTTTTAATTCATTATCTCTCCTGATTATTTTCTCTTAATTTTTCTTCTCTTAATTTCATATTTTCTTCTTCTTTTTGTCTTAATCTTTCATCTTTTAATGTTATCATGTTTCTTAAGGTTGTAATAGTATTTTCTTGTTCACTTATTTGTGGGGTATTTTCTTGTAAACGTTGATCTCTATCTTTTATAAGATCTATACTCATTCTACAACTTACTATATGTTGGTTTATATCTCTATAATATGTAAACGGGTTTTCAACTATTATTTGCAGTTCTCTTAATTTGTTTTCATCCATATTGTTCTGTAAACATCCATAAATTTGTGTCTAAGTCTGCTATTAAATGGTTTGCATATATATATTTCACTATTTAAATATAACCATTCTCTATAGGCTCTTATGTTATCATTTACCAAGTTATTTAATTCTTCTAATGATAATGATTCTTTCTTTTATAATAATAATTCTTCTTGATATTTTATTATCAATTCATTTTGATTTCTGTTTTTTATCAAGAGATGTCTTAATTCTTTACATAATCATTTTTTTCTATTTAAAATATTTGTTTTTTCAAACGACTGATGTTTCTTCATCTTAATATCTTTTCCTTTTTTCAAGCTCTGATACCAAGTTTCTGGGCGGATCTTTTCATTATCTAATAACCTTAAAGAGGGTAGGAACATAGATGGTAGTATGATTCAAGTTATTAACAAAGTCTATCAAATAACAAAGATGTAGCATAGAAGCGATTATTATTAACTCAAAAATCATTTTTTTTAAAATAAAAGTCTATAATCTTCAATCAATATTAACATCATAATTGCAAAGTCTACACTTATCAATATTATAATTAAAAACACAGTCTAAAAATCATGCCTCTTAGCAAAATTTCAGATCACCGGAATGCTCACCCACCCTGTCACTTGACTCCCTTCTTTCTCCACTGATTTTATGGGATTAATGGTCTAGGGGCTAGGAGACTCAACATATATCCTCTAAAATTCTTTTTAAGATGCAGGTTTATGAAAAAGACATAATAGAAAAAGAAAGATACAAATATGAACCTATAAAGAAAAAAGACCTTAAAACTACACCAAATAATAGTAATAACACTTCAAAAGGTGAAAACATCTATTTAAATGAAGAGAAAAAAGTGAATACTTATACCTAAAATTAGATAGACAAGAACAACAAATATGTGAATTAAAGATAGAAAATATAAAGCTAAAATCACATAATAATGAAGAATGGTACAATAAATATAAAAAATATAAACATAAATTTAAGGATACAAAGAAAATACTAAAATAAACGAAGGTAGAATTAAAATAAAGAAGAGAAGAATTAAATGAAGTAAAACAAGAACTGGAAGAATTAAAAGAAGAATTACATATCCTAAAAGAACAAAAGACAAAGTTAAAAGAAAAAAAAGGTAAATAAAACATATAAAACAAGTGATGAAAGTACTACTAGTAATGAAAAAACTAATAGCGATACAGATAAAAATAATAATATTGAATTAGCTAAACAAGAGATACAAGTAGCAAAAATCATAGAAGAAGAAGAAAACTCGGAAGAAGTAAAAGAAAATAATGAGATAATAAAAGCTTTACAAAAAATGAAAAATGTAAATGGAGTTATAGAAGAAGAACCTGAAAACGATGTAGAAGATGAATTTAATAGACCTATAGAAACAGAAATAGAGACATACGATATAATAAACGAAGATACTAATGACTATCCCGAAGAATAACTAATAGACCCTAATTTAGAAGTAGTAACGAGAAGGCATAATAATTTACCAAAACACATACTAGTAGGACAATAAGATGAATTTAAAGAATTTGTAGGATCAATGTCACAAGGAGTAAACCTTAATGGATACTTCCTAGATTTAGATAATGTTTATGATGAACAAGAAATAAGTAGAAGAATAAATGATTGGAATCTTGGAATGTATATAGCATTAATGAACTCTATACATACTGATAACTTAGATTATATTTATGTTTAATATCTAAAACATTAATTGGAAAAGCAGCATATTGGATGAAATATATAGCGTACCAATTGAGAGGAGAAGTATTTAGTCATGCAAAAGACTAGAAATATATGTCAATGATATTTGATATTGTGCTAAAAAGAGAATTTTTAGGAGAAAAATGGTTAGTAGCATGAGAAAATGTATTTGCAGAAAGAAAAACTAAAATAATAATGAATCTAAATAACATAAAATGTTGTAAGATTAATAAATTACCAGAATATACAATAAGCTTTAGTAAATTCTTTTATAAAGCAAGATTCTTACAACAAGAAGGTTTAATATATCAACAACTTTACTATGAGCATTTACCAACACCATATAATACTGAAGTATCAAAAGAATATAGCAACTTAGACCTAATAGAAAATACTCTAGGAGAAAGAATAAGAGTACTAAGGCATACTTAAGGTGAAAATGTGAAGAATATAGAATGTTACAAAAAATTTAAAAAGACAAGAAATTAGGATTAAGAGAAATATGTGAATTTACGGAAAGAAGATTAGTATTTGGATGTGACGATAAAAGAGAAGAAAGGAATTATAAGAAAGGTCATAGAAATAAAAAATATCAAAGAAAAAGATATCAAAAATATAATAATTACAATAAACAATACTACAAACCTTATAAGAAAAGGAGATTTAAAAGATATTGAAATACTCCTGAGACTAGAAAGAAATTTAAACATAAGAGAAAATTTAGAAAAAGAAAATATATAAAACAATTAGAAGAAAAACTAAAGAATGTAAATGTTGGAATTGTAATGAAAAAGGACATTATGCTAATAAATGTCTGAAACTGAAGAAAAAATGTGTAAAATATATAGATACAACACAATTTATTATGAATTTACAACAAATAAAAGAAGATAATAATAAATAGTATCAATATGAAGACTTTTATGTTAGTCAAACTGAAAGTGAAACAGAACTAGAAAATATTAACTTTATTAACCAATACTCAGATAGTGAGAGCAGTTTAGAATAAAATGGAAGAAATAAATAAATTAGAAGAAGAAAAAATCTATTGGAAAAAATGTGAAAGAGATTATGCATATAAACTTAACACAGTTACTAATGAAACAGGATATAAATATTACCACGATAGATATAAAAAAGCAACTAAAAATCTTTGTAAAATAAGGAAAAGACAATTAGATAAGGAAAAGACAATTGAAGCTCATATAGAATATAAGCCTAATAAAATGATAAAACAAAAGATATTTATAGATAGCGGAACAGACTTATGTCTAGCAAGAAAAGAGGTATTAGAATCACACAGATGGAAAACATCTAAAACTCATGGAATAAGAGTATAAGGATTTAATGACAAATGAAAGAACTAGATATAATAGCAGAAAATATGAGAATAGTGTTGGATAAAATAATATTTCGACTACCAATAATATGTCAACTAAACCATATGAAACAACAAGTATTGTTAGGAAACAACTTAGATTACTTTAAAACACAAGTTATAAATAATAATACTTTTAGTTTACAAATGCCTTGTAATAAATGGATAATATTAAAGAGTGTATTACCAATACAAACATTACGATTGTGTAACATAAGATCAGATAGAATAATAACTTACAACTATTAAAAGAAAAAATATCACAATATATTGAAAATGAATTTTAGAGAAAATCCAATACAACTATGGGAAAAAGAAAAAATATATGTTGAGATCAGATTAATAAATCCCAATGATACATTTAGATCTAAACCTATTAGATATAGCCCAAAAGATCAAAAAGAGTTTGAAACCCAGATAAAAGAATTATTAGAACTAAAAATGATACAAGAAAGTAAAAGTCCACATAGTAGCCCTGCCTTTATAGTAAGAAAACTTAGTGAACAAAAAAGAGGAAAGGATAGAATGGTAATTGATTATAGAGAATTATATAAAAAGATAATATTTGATGGATATTTTTTACCATACAAAAGGAACCTTACTAATAGATTAGGAAATAAAAAATGGTTTAGTAAATTTGATTGCAAAAGTAGATTTTGGAAAATAAAATTAACAAATGAATCAAAACCTATAACAATCTTTAGTGCCCCTCAAAGACACTATGAATGGAATGTACTACCCTTTGGATTAAAAAATGTACCACAAATATTTTAAACAAGAATGGACCAAGTGTTCAGAAAATTAACAGAATTTTGTATAGTATATGTTGATGACATATTAATATATAGTGATAGTCTAGAAGATCATATAAAATATCTAGAAGAATTTATAAGAACTGTGAAATAACACGGAATATTATTATCTAGGAAGAAATCTGAAATTTTCAAAAGCTATATAGAATATTTAGGATATATTATAGATAAAGAAGGATTAAAATTGCAAGAACATGTTGTAACAAAAATAACAAATTTTAAAGATAAATTAGAAAATAAAAAAGAGGTACAAAAATTTCTAGAAATAGTAAATTATGCTTCAGACCATATAAATGATTTACCACTTTTAAGAAAATCATTGCAAGAATTAACTAGGAAAAATATAACATTTGAATGAAAAGAAGAACATACTAAAGCTATAAATTAAATCAAGAAAAAAGTAAAGTCCTTGCCAAAATATAGAATACCAACGGAACAATATCAACTAGAACTTTTTACTGATGCCAGTGATGTGAGATGAGGAGCAGTCTTCATAGCTTATGATAAAAATGATATAAATAAAGAAAAATCACTAATTTGTGGATATGAAGGTGGAACATGGAAGTCAAACGAGAAAAATTATCATATTGATGGAAAAAAGTATTAACTGTAAAATTTGGAATAAAAAGATTTCACTATCATCTATTACCAGTGAAATTCGTTGTTAGAACTGATAACACCCAAGTAAGAGCTTTTATTACTAATAAAATAGATCCTTTACTAGAATAAAATAAAAGAAGAAAATGGCAATCATTATTTTGATATTTTAGCTGATTTTCTTAGCAGGTACAACGATGTCAATCACTAGTAGCAATTTTGAAGAATATATTACTAAGGTTGTAAAAGTCATCAAACAAAACCATGAAACTATTACAATCAAATTACAAGAAAATACACATCTAGTAAACCAGCTTACGGAAGCTTTCCGAGACTTTCAAATTACAAGCCTTAAAATCCTTTCAATCTACTACATAAAAACCAAACATTCCTACACTCCAAAAGACTTTTACATCCAAGATTTCAACCATGTCATCCACTATACCACCTTCCATAACAGCCTCATCTTCCCAAGAATCAACAATTGTGACAATGAGTGATAAATTAAAACATGCACCTGAATATATTACCGCTTATGAAAAAATAAATAAATTTTATGATTACAAGTCTAACCCACATATTTTACGCAGTGCAAAACTTAATATCCAAGATTTTTATGTAGTAAAAATGCTAACCCTGATATAGTATCAAAATTATTTACTTATGGTTTTATTGACAAAATTATTGTAGATGATACTTTTTATAATATTTCTAAACTACCTAGTGTTATAATAGAATATGCTCAAGTAATGATGGAATCTTTTGGAAAAGGTATATATGGAATACAACTATTTGATGTCTCAACGGATCTGACCGAAAAACCCATTGTGATATGTCAATTATTTAAAACTGGAAAAAATAGTAATATCAGTGGTGATGATTAAGATCTCAAAATGAAGATACCATGTAGATTGAAAAAAATTCAAGAATGACTAAGTGCCAAAAGAGCTATTGGACTGTTAACTTTGAAATCAAAGATAGAAGATATGTTAAAGGTTAGGAAGGCCTACATAATTGGAACAACCAAAGGTGGAGAAGTTGAAGAAATTATTACCCTGTACTATAATAATGATGTACTATCCCAAGACACTATGAAACTTACTAACATGCACGATCAAATCATAAACATGAAACATGGACATGCCAAAGAGACTATGGAGCAATATCAGATTTTAACAGGTCAGAGAAAAAGGCCTGTAATCAGTAATAAAAATGTTACCAATACTACCTATACTATTAAAAAAAGAAGGATCCTCTAATCCTTTTGCATGATAAAACAAGGCCCAATGTAGTTTAACTACAACATTGTATCTTCATTTTGAGATCTTCATCATCACCACTGATATTACTATTTTTTCCAGTTTTAAATAGTGGACATATTACAATGGATTTTCCGGTCAGATCCGTTGAGGCATCAAATAGTTGTATTCCATATATACCGTTTCCAAAAGATTCCATCATTGCTTGAGCAGATTCTATTATTACACTAGGTAGTTTAGAAATATTATAAAAAGTATCATCTACTAAAATTTTATCAATAAAACCATAAGTAAATAATTTTGATACTATATCAGGGTTAGCATTTTCACAACATAAAAATCTCGGATATATGCTAAGTTTTGCACTGCCTAAAATATGTGGGTTAGACTTGTAATCATAAAATTTGTTTATTTGTTCATAAGCGGTAATATATTCAGGTGTATGTTTTAATTTATCACTCATTGTCACAGTTGTTGATTCTTAGGAAGATGAGGCTGTTATGGAAAGTGGTATAGTGGATGGAATGGTTGCAAGCTTGGATGTAAAAATTATTGGGAGTGTAGGAATGTTTGGTTTTTCTGTAGTAGATTGAAAGGATTTAAGGCTTGTAATTTGAAAGTCTCGGAAAGCTTCTGTAAGCTGGTTTACCAGATGTGTATTTTCTTGTAATTTGATTGTAATGGTCTCGTGGTTTTGTTCGACTTCTACAATCTTAGTAATATATTCTTCAAAATTATTACTAGTGATTGACATCGTTGTACCTGCTAAGAAAAATAGCTAAAATATTCTTAGTTCCAGAGATTTTTTTAACAATAAAATCATAACAACAAAAGAATGATTGTTATTTTCTTCTTTTATTTAATTATGGTAAAGGATCTATTTTATTAGTAATAAAATCTCTTACTTGGGTGTTATCAGTTCTAACAACGAATTTCACTGGTAATAGGTGATAGTAAATCTTTTTATTTCAAATTTTACAGCTAATAGTTCTTTTTCATTAATATGATATTTTTTCTCATTTGGCTTCCATGTTCCACCTCCATATCCACAAATTAGTGATTTTTCTTTATCTATATCATTTTTATCATAAGCTATGAGGACTAGGGATGACAATTGGGCGAGGCGGGTGCTGGTACCCCCTCCCCCGCACCCGTACCCGCCAGAAAATTTAATACCCGCCACCCATGGTGGGTACAATTTTCAACATCTATATCCGCCTAGTCGGGTATATTCCTAAATCCACACCCGGTCCACCACCCAAGTGGATATACGTCACCCGCCAATACCCGCCTGCCATATTTTGTAATCAATTCATTTGTGATCAATTAGTGATCAACGTGATCAATTAGTGATCAACATGATCCCAAAAATTCAAATTCCAAAAATTATCCCAAAAATTTGAGTCAAGAATCAATACTGTCACAGTCTCATTTTCTTTGGGAGAGAGAGAAGAGAATTCCAGATTTTTTCATCATCAGAATTCCCCATTTTTTCACCTCTTCCCCCTTACACAACAAATAATCAAGAAAACAAAATTTCCAAGAAAATCCAAAAATTATCCACCCAAATAGCTATATATTACAAATGTAGAAAAAACTCATATATTATTTCAGCTATATAAGCTAAAGTTTTTCAACTTTTTCAATTGAACTCCACAAACCAAATAGGTAAAACTTGACAAATGCACAAAAATTGACCTCACCAAGACAACCCCAAAGCACAAAGCAAAGACAACAATATTTCCCGATCAGCATCTCCTTTAAAGAAAAAGGCAGAGACGTCGAGAATGAGATAGGGAGGAGAGACGACGTGAAGGGGAATGAGAGAGAGGGAGGCGTGAAGGCGTGAAGGCGTGAAGGCGTGAAGGCGTGTAGGAATGAAGAGGCGTAGGATTTTGAGTTTTGTTGGAAAATGAGAGACTTGTCGTGACTTATTGGCTGAAGGCATGACTTATGGGCTGCTAATATTTTGGGCTTGGGGCGGGTATAAGGCGGGCGAGTAGGCGGGCGAGTAGGCGGGCGGGTAGGCGGGCGGGTAGGAGGTTGGATCCGGGGCGGGGGAAGCGGGTATGACTGCAAATCCACCACCTACCCGCCTATCCATGACTGGTATATTTTCAATACCCATAGCCACCTACTACCCGCCAAAGTTATACCCATACCCGCCCCAACTAGAGCGGGTGCGGTGCGGAATCTGCAAAATTATACCCACCTGTCATCCCTAATGAGGACTGCTCGCCATCCCACATCACTAGCATCAGTAAAAAGTTCTAGTTGATCTTGTTCCGTTGGTATTCTATGTTTTGGTATGGACTTTACTTTTTCTTTAATTTTGTTTATAGCTTTAGTATATTCTTCTTTCCATTCAAATGTTATATTTTTTCTAGTTAATTATTGCAATGGTTTTATTAAATGTGGTAAATCTTTTATATGGCCTGAAGCATAATTTACTATTCCTAGAAATTATTGTACCTCTTTTTTATTTTCTAATTTATCTTTAAAATTTGTTATTTTTGTTACAACATGTTCTTGCAATTTTAATTCTTCTTTATCTATAATATATCCTAAATATTCTATATGGTTTTTGAAAATTTCAGATTTCTTCTCAGATAGTAATATACCGTGTTGTTTCACAGTTCATATAAATTCTTCTAGATGTTTTATGTGATCTTCTAGACTATCACTATATATTAATATGTCATCAACATATACTATACAAAATTCTGTTAATTTTCTGAACACTTGGTCAATTCTTCTTTGAAATATTTTTGGTGCATTTTTTAATTCAAAGGGTAGTACATTTCACTCATAGTGTCCTTGAGGGGCACTAAAGGCTGTTAAAGGTTTTGATTCATTTGTTAATTTTATTTGCCAAAATCCATCTTTGCAATCAAATTTACTAAATCATTTTTTATTTCCTAATCTATTAATAAAGTTCCTTTTGTATGGTAAAAAATATCCATCAAATATTGTCTTTTTATTTAATTCTCTATAATCAATTATCATTCTAGCCTTTCCTCTTTATTGTTCACTAAGTTTTCTTTACTAAAAAAGGTTGGGCTACTATGTGGACTTTTAATTTCTTGTATCATTTTTAGTTCTAATAATTCTTTTATCTGGGTTTCAAACATTTTTTGATCTGTTGGGCTATATCTAATAGGTTTAGATCTAATTGTATCATTGTGATTTATTAATTTGATCTCAGCATATATTTTTGCTTTTTCCCATAGTTGTATTGGATTTTCTCCAAAATCCATTTTCTATAAATTGAGATATTTTTATTTTAATAGTTGTAGGTTATTATTCCTATCTGATCTTATGTTACACATTCATAATGTTTGTATTGGTAATACTCTCTTTAATATTATCTATTTATTACAAGGCGTTAGTAAACTAAAAGTATTATTATTTATAACTTGTGTTTTAAAGTAATCTAAGTTGTTTTCTAACAATACTTGTTGTTTCATATGGTTTAGTTGATATATTATTGGTAGTCGAAATATTGTTTATCCAACACTATTCTCATATTTTCTGCTATTATATCTAGTTCTTTCATTTGTTCATTAAATCCCGATACTCTTATTCTATGAGTTTTAGATCTTTTCCATCTGTGTGATTCTAATACATCTTTTCTTGCTAGACATAAGTCTGCTCCGCTATCTATAAATATCTTTTGTTTTATCATTTTATTATGCTTATATTCTATATGAGCTTCAATATAAATTGCTACCATTAGATTGTATTGTTTCAATTCCTTGACTTATTATTTCTAATTGTCTTTTCCTTATTTAACAAAGATTTTTAGCTGCTTTTCTATATCTATTGTGGTAATATTTATATCTTGTTTCATTAGTAACTGTGTTAAGTTTATATGCATAATTTCTGTCACATTTTTTTCAATAGGTTTTTTCTTCTTCTAATTTATTTATTTCTTTCATTTTATTCTGAACTATTCTCACTATCTGAGTATTGGTTAATAAAATTGTAATAGTATTTTCTGGTTCTGTTTCACTTTCAGTTTGACTAACATAAAAGTCTTCATATTCATACCATTTATTACTATCTTCTTTTATTTGTCGTAAATTCATAATAAATTGTGTTGTATCTATATATTTTACACCTTTTTTCTTCAGTTTCGGACATTTATTAGCATAATGTCATTTTTCATTACAATTGCAACATTTACGTTTTTTTGCTTTTTCGTCTAAAGGTTTTATATATTTTCTTTTTCTAAATTTTCTCTTATGTTTAAATATCTTTCTAGTCTCAGGAGTATTTCTGTATCTTTTAAATCTCCTTTTCTTATAAGGTTTGTGTACTGTTTATTGTAATTATTATATTTTTGATATCTTTTTCTATGATATTTTTTATTTCTATGACCTTTCTTATATTTCCTTTCTTTTCTTTTATCGTCACATCCAAATACTAATCTATTTTCCATAAATTCACATATTTCTCTTAATCCTAATTTCTTATCTTTTTAAATTTTTTGTTGCATTCTATATTTTTCACATTTTCACATTAAGTATGCCCGTAGTACTCTTATTCTTTCTCCTAGAGTATTTTCTCTTGGGTCTAAGTTGCTATATTCTTTTGATACTTCGGTATTATATGGTGTTGGTAAATGCTCATAGTAAAGTTGTTGATATATTAAACTTTCTTGTGGTAAGAATCTTGCTTCATAAAAGAATTTACTAAAACTTATTGTATATTCTGATAATTTATTAATCTTACAACATTTCATGATATTTAGATTCATTATTATTTCAGTTTTTCTTTCTGCAAATACGTTTTCTCATGCTACTAACCTCTCCTAAAAATTCTCTTTTTAGCACAATATCAAATATCATTAACATATATTTCCAATCTTTTGCATGACTAAATACTTCTCCTCTCAATTGGTACGCTATAGATTCCATCCAGTATGCTGATTTTTCAATTAATGTTTTAGCTATTAAATCATAAATATAATCTCTGTTATCAGTATGTGTAGAGTTCATTAATGCTATATACATTCCAAGATTCCAATCATTTATTCTTCTACTTATTTCTTGTTTATCATAAACATTATCTAAATCTAGGAAGTATCCATTAAAGTTTACTCCTTGTGACATTGATCCTACAAATTCTTTAAATTCAGCTTGTTGTCCTACTGGTATATGTTTTGGTAAATTATTATGATGTCTTGTTACTAATTCTAAATTAGGGTCTATTAGTTATTCTTTAGGATAGTCATTAGTATCTTCATTTATTATATCGTCTGTCTTTTTTTTTGTTTCTATAGGTCTATTAAATTCATCTTCTACATCGTTTTCAGGTTTTTCTTCTATAACTGCATTTACATTTTTCATTTTTTGTAAAGCTTTTAGTATCTCATTATTTTATGTTACTTCTTCCGAGTTTTCTTCTTCTTCTATGAATTCTAAGCAGTTACAACAAGCTAATCTTGTCTTAAAATTGTTGATTACAATAGTTGCAGGAAACAGAAATAAGTAACTGCTAAGTATTACAACAAAATGAAATTACAACAAACAGAAATTTTAATAAACTGGAACAAGAAACTGAGATTACAAACACTTTGATTTGCTGGGTCGAGTTATGGCACTATGTCTTTAAGACAAGATTGCCCCGTATATATCCTTTTACATTCTGGACAATAGTCTCCCAAGATAAAATACCAACTCAACAAATGAGCAAAGGAAACTCAAGTGTTACTTTGAAGAACTTAGTGTAATGAAATGATGCTGGAACGTAGTAGGAAGATTTCTAATTTTCGTTTGTGTGTTGTAGTCTCAACAATTGAGCCAAAGACTTCAATATATAGTGCATGGAGGGGACTTGTCAACTGCCCAACTAATTGTTGTTACTGGCCATGTAATGGCAATTAGTGAGGAGTAATTCAACCAAATAAATGACTGAATTAATGTGCAACGTATTGGAGCTTTAGTGAGGAGTTATTCAGCCAAGTAATGACTGAATTGATGTGCAGATTAATGGAGGTTTAATGTTCCAAAACTCCAAAAAAAACACAAGATAATATCAGAAGAAGCCCAAAACCCACGACCCAAAGGGGCGGGCGGCGGCGCACGTGTGGACTTAGCCTCGAACCAAAGCATATTTAGGTCCTCCCTCCTTCAAATACATGGGTTACCCCTTGGGGTTTCAAACTCTTAGCCAATTTTGAGACTTATAAACTAAACAAATCTTTCTTCCCCCACCGATGAGGGAGAATTGGTTTATACCACATTTTCATGCTTCAAACACCTCATTTGGTGGACCAATATCTCTTTCATTTCTCAACGAAATTTGACGATCCTTGACTCTATGGTCATCTACTCACTTAGTAGATTATGCACGTGTGAAGAATCAAAGTCTCCAACATGCGGAACCCTAGTGTTTAAGTCATTAAAGATGGGTGGACGCAACTCCCACCAAAGACAAATTTCCAACAGTTTTTTCATTACTAGTAGTACTTTCATCACTTGTTTTATATGTTTTCTTTACCTTCTTTTTCCCTTTTAACCTTGTCATTTGTTCTTTTAGGATATGTAATTCTTCTTTTAATTCTTTGAGTTCTTGTTTTGCTTCATTTAATTCTTCTCTTGTTTGTTTTAATTCTACGTTTGTTTCTTTTCGCATTTTCTTTGTGTCCTTAAAATTATGTTTATATTTTTATATTATTGTACCATTCTTCATTATTATATGATTTTTTCTTTATATTTTCTATCTTTAATTCACATATTTGTTGTTCTTGTCTATCTAATTTTAGGTATAAGTATTCATTTTTTCTGTGTCATTTAAATAGATATTTTCACCTTTTGAAGTGTTTTACTATTATTTGGTGTAGTTTTAAGGTCTTTTTTCTTTATAGGTTCATATTTGTATCTTTGTTTTTCTATTATGTCTTTTCCATGATTTTTAAGAAATGTTATTACACTATGTTCTTGGTTCTCCATTAATATTGTCCTTTATTTTTTATCTAATATTGCTAGGTTATCTAATGTTTTTTCTATTGACTTTGTTAGTTTTGGCTTTATTTCATTTATATATACCATTATAGTTTCTTTACTTCTTCTCCAAGCATCTATTGGTACTAATTCTGGTTGTTTAGTTGTGGTATTAACTATTCAGCCATCCTAGCTGAAAATATGATTATTTTTTTTGCAAGAGTGTGCAGAGAGATGTTGTGCTAAAATGGCAGGCTGGCATGTCAGATTCAGAAATTACTTACGAGCTACACATAAGGAATTTTGAGTTGAAATTTCTTTACGTTGTAGTCTTGGCATCTGGTTTCTATAAAAAATATGTGGCTTGCAATTTAAATGCTTGTGCAACAAGATATAATTTTTTTTTTTGACAACACAATGCTAAGCTATAAAGTTAACATGCATAAACTGAAAAAATGCATATAATTCTGATTTATCAAGGCAGAATTTTGGTGCGAAAATATCACTTTAATATCTCCAAGGAAGAGCGTCATGCATCATGATAACGTTTGGAAAAACCAAAACAAAAAATGAGAACATTCATATGCAGAAATCAAAATTATGAAAAAAGCTTCAAGCTAAGGATCTATTGGCAACTTGTTTCAGTGTTCTCCTTTAACTTAGCTAGTTCTTCTACTACTACTTCTTCTTCTTCAGACAATGGACTGGTTTCTCAATGTCGTAAATCTCGTCTTTAGTGATGATGATGCTCTCTTGATTTTTAGATAATTTCTTTTGATGCTCATTAATAAGTGATGTGGTCTTTTTCTTCTTAGCAGTCAAGGCCTCTAGATGTTTTTCAGTTCTTGCATGGCCTATTTGAAGCTCTCCTAGGCGCTTTTTAACCTTGATCGTTTCCTTATTTGCATTATGAAGTCATTGTTCCGCAGTAAGAAGTAACTCTTGTTAAGAATCTCTAGTCATCTTCTGAGATGTAAACGACCTCACAACATCATAATCTTCAAGTTTTCTTGAAGAAATATTCAATCAAAACCTCCAAGGGAGAAATGTCGACAAGGTTGACCTCCTGAATCCTTTACGAATCAAGGCAACACATTTTCCCAACTCTTTGAGGATTTCCAATGATTTGGCAAGAATTGTATATTCCTCTCACATAAGGTACGCCACATCCCAGAGACAAAAAAGTTTGATGTTTGAAGTAGCCTCTTGTGGTTCAAAATTGGAAGCAACATGCTGCAAATGGCGGACATAATTCTTGGAGGCGTTAGAACACTTAATCCGATTTAGTACTTTTAATCGTCGTTTGAGTATTATTATATTTTTTATGCTTAATATTATATTTTATTATGTAGGTCTTAGCACGTGTAACAATGCACATATTTACCATATTTTTTATTGTATAATTATGATAGAATTAGAATTCTTATTATAGAAGAATTCAACATTGTACACCTATATATATTTTGTATTAATGAGAAAGGCTCCCAAGGGAGATTAATACAATCTTACATGGTATCAGAAGCCAAAACTTAAACCCTAAGTTGATTCCTCAACGTGGCATAGCAAACTTGGTCATCCGGGTTCTCACATTTTTTATTCTATTAGAAACCGAAATTTAAACCAATGTATCACAGAGAATCTTTCTCATAGTTGCTCCTCTTGTCAGTTAGTGAAACACGTTAGACTACCATTTACGACTTCTATGAGTACTACTTTCTCTCACTTTGATATTATTCACGCTGATTTATGGATATCTCCCAAAACTAGCAACTTAGGCCACAAATATTATCTGGTATTTTTGGATGATTTCTCTCACTTTCTTTGGGTATACCCACTCAAACTCAAATCTCAAGTGTTCTCCAAATTTGTTGAGTTTCGTACACTGGTCAAAATGTAATTTGAAAAAGTCATAAAATTGTTTCAATATGATAATTATCGTGAGTTTAATAATTCCTTATTTCATAAATTCTGTGCGGCTAACGGCATGGCTTTTCGTTTCTCATGCCCATATACCTCCCCTCAAAATGGTAAAGCCGAAATAATTCTCCGAACCGTTAATAATATGATTCATACACTACTTTTTAGGTATATGCACTAAAAATGGTAGAACATATTCTCAACAACTTCCCTACCCGGGCGATTCAAAATAGGACATCCACCGAAATTCTCTATCGTCGGATCCCTACCTATGACCATCTTAGAATTTTCAGTTGTTTGTGTTACCCTAATCTGACATCCACAGCCCCCCACAAATTCCCATCCAGATCTACTCCGTGAGCCTTCCTAGGTTTCCCGTCAAACCATAGGGGATACCTGTGCTATGAGCTCTCCACCATCAAAATCATAATTTCTCGCCATGTCACTTTTGTTGAGAATGTTTTCCCATTTGACAACATTAAAAAATTCCGAGTTACTAATTACCGATTCCTCGAAGATTCGGACCTATCACCGCTTGTGCAACAAGCATTCCATCGGATTGCCAGTGTTCCGGCGGCGTCAGGCACACAAACTGCCACCACCGACAGTTCGGTCATAGCTCCCCATCCCCTCCAGTCCGATCTGCCACCACCACTGCTCCATCAAACCCCGATCAGGGCATTGCCACCTCCGGCAGTCTTCCAGTACACCATTGTATCCACATCACCGATAATCGGACACCCCATCACACTACTGTGTCTCCACCACCAGAAAACACCATCGCCGACCTCCAGTACACCACCCTCCCTCCGACTCCTCCCAATCATTGGAAACCCAAACCCAACCACCATCGGCATTCGGACCATCACCCCCATACAACCAAACCATCGATTAAGCCCCACCCCACCCCGATGCCTTATCCAACATTACCTAACCAACACCAAATCAATTTTCCTACATCGTCGACCAACCCCGGAACTCAGATCGCTACCTTCACAACACCACCACTGACAACCATCCCCAACCCACCACCAATAGATCCAGCAACCACAAACCCAACACCCCACCCCATCTCCATACGCAGTTCCCCCAATTATCACACCCAGTCGGTCACCCCCCATATCTAACGTCCGCCACCTAACATCGAAAATACCCCTGCCCCCACCCACCGTATGGAAACCCATGTTTAGATTTCAAAATACATGTTTCCCGAAGAAACTCCTAGTTTCCATTCTAGATCGTCAAGTCTAGAAGCTACGGTCTTCAGAGATAGCCCGTGTTAAAATGCTGTAGAGAAGTAGTAATATGGAAAGGGTGTTGTAAAAGGTTGAAAGGGACATGAAGTTCAGATACCCTCTCTTGTTTTATATTACAATTTATGTTAATACTCGTGCGGTACAATTTCTCTATTCCTATTCTATATTAATGAACCTACCATATGTGCCCTGTATAAGCAATACTACTGGCACAAAGATGATGGATGCATCTCAGACTATGGTACTTCATAGTTGAGGTAAGTTATGGCTAACCCTCATGGTTTACTAGAGAGATAGATAGTTGCATGAGGCCAATATGTTGTAATATGTTGTTGTATGGCCATGTATGACATTGGATACAATTTCTAGCTATTTGATAGATGGTGGACAATCATTTTTACAGAGAAAACTCCACCAAAGTTTATAGGAATCCTAAGAGTTAGAATTTCTGAGTTATACTACCTATACATTTGAGGATGAATATTTTAAGGGGGGAGGATCCCCACACTTTCCTATGTCATCGTGGTCGTAATGTTAGCCGACTTAGACTTAAAGATGATACGATCCCTCCAAGGACTAATAAAGGTTTATTGATGTGTTATTAAAGTTTTGGGAAAGTTTGAGACTATCGGATTGACAGAAATAAGCTTTGATGAAGATCATAAATTATCTACTGTCCAGGACATTCTGCGGACCGCAAAACTGGTCCGCAGACTGCAATGTTGATCATACTTTGGGATCAAGGGGTTGAAGATTCTTGGAAATTTTGTGGTGCCTTCTGCGACCTAAACTCATTTCAACACATATTCTAACCCTAAAAACTGATCCTAAACACTCTCAAGTGAGTCTTGAATGATCCAGGGTGAAAACAAATAACAAACTACATAAATCCGACGTAGGGAATCCCGTGGTTATCGTGGAATCATCTTATTTCGCATTGTACCTACTTTGGGGAATACTTGGTGATGAAGTAAGCTTTGTTTTGGACTTATTTTTTAGGCTTAAGGTAATTTCCATCTTTATCTTCTTATTCTTAGAATTATACAAGAGTTTGAGGCTACTTGTTGAAGGAAATTTCATAAAATATGAACTTGTCAACTTGAAACTTGGATGACTTGTTATTGGGCTACTTTACTGAAGTTATGGAGTTATGGAAGTAGTGAATTCTTATTATGTGTGTTGTAGGGGTTAAGAGAGGTGTGTTTGGGAGATTTTGGTGTTAATTCACATAACTTCCCATTGTAAAGAAGCTCAAGAGCTCCATGTACTTAAGTTGTTCGACAAAATGTCCAAAGGAACATCCTTATAAGTTATGAATCCGATATTGATGCAAATTCTCCTTATAATATAGATAATTGTCTGTAGGAGGTGCGAGGTCTCGTGGAACATAAATGATTTCGTTGATAAGGTATGTAAGGCTTTACCTTCTACTTCATTGTTGGCATGATTCATAGTTAAACATCGTCAAACCAAATGTTCCGAAAGAAACTCCTATTAGCAGAAAATTCGAGTATGGTTTCTCTTAATTGTTGACAATGTGTTTATTCGCAACCCATGAAATTAGTGTCATGAACGTCATATGTTCATTGTCAAAGATGTTTCATGTACTCTATTAAGATTATTAGGCTTGTTCCTTATCGGAGTCAATTGTCACTCTTCTTAAATATCGTTGTCATGCTCTTTGTCCTATAACCTTCATATGTTCTTAGTCGAAAAGGTTTTTCATATTCTACTGAAACCTATTGGTTTGTTTCCCTTGTTGAGATTGAGTATCACATCTCTTGATAATCGTTGTTATACTAGTTATCCTGAGTCCTTGATGAACTGTAATGTTGGCTGTAAATGAGTTCCATAACGAATGACGTAGGATTAATGACCATGTCTTACCTTGTCTGGTTCCTATTAGTTTTCTTGAGATTAGTCATGCATCATATACATATATGTATCTATTTTATCACATCGAATTACGTTATAGTTGATCGAGAGTGGCACTTATATATACACACCCCTGTAGTAGGGTACGATGACACCGAGTCTTACTAAGGCCGGGTATGACGACATCGAGTCCTATTAAGGCTGGGTATGATGACACCAAGTCCCATGTTAGGGTCGGATACGATATGATATTGACATTGACCCAATGCATGGCTATATATTTATATACATAACTAGTTTTCAGTAATATTATGCATTGCATGGGCCCATAGTGGCTTCTCGAGGTCCAAGTTATTTCCTTACTTTGCCCTGTTCTACTTATTATCTTTACTTATATTTACCTGCCTTACATATTTAGTACATTTTTTTATATTGATGCCCTATTGTTGGGATGCTACATTTCATGCCTGCATGTATAGATAGATGATAAGACCCTCCCCATAGTAGGTGGTCTAATTCAACAGTTGTCCTCGATACGCTCTCTTCTTCAAGAGTTGTTTAGTGTGCTGGTAGGTGTTGGTTTTGTTGTTTATATTTATGCACATTATAGGTATGGTAGGGACCTATCCCAACCAGTTATTACTATATGTGATGTTAGAGGCTTGTATATTAGTGTCACATGTACATTTGTTGGTATGTCCTGGCCAACCTCATTTTGATAATCTATTGTATCTATGACGCCCTTGTCAACCTCAAGTTATGTATATATTTGTTGTTAGGCTTCTTCTACGTGTAGGACCTTGTGGTATCTTATCTTTATATCACCGATTAGAGGCCTTGTCGACCCAAGTCTTGTTATGTTTGGTTCAGATATTAGGGTTGGTACGCTTGGGCCTTATGGCGCCGAGTGTCGGCCACACCCCAGAGGTTGGAGTGTGACAACGAGAAACATTTGAGAGTGGTTCTTGGGTTGCTAAAAGAGAAAACGTTGTATGCCATGTTTTCAAAATGTGAGTTTTTGCTCAGTTCTGTATTATTTCTGGGCCATGTGGTGTTGAAGGATGGTATCATAGTAGATTTGAAGAATATAAATGTGGTCAGGGATTAGGCTAGGCCTATTTGGTGATAGATATTTAAAGCTACATGGGTCTCACGAGTTATTATCATTGGTTTGAATTTCTCATCTATTGCTTCTCATTTGACTCGGTTGACTCAAAAAGATATGCCTTTTCAATAGTCCGATGTGTGTGAGGAGAGCTTCCAAAAGCTCAAGTCACTTTTGACCACATCCTCGATTTTAGCCCTACATGTGGAGGGAAAGCACTTTACTATTTATTGTGATGCTTTGAGGATTGGCTTGGGTTGTGTGTTGATTCAAAAGGGTAGAGTAATAGCTTATGTATCGAGGCAGATAAAGGTGCACATAAAGAACTACCCCACTCACGACTTGGAGTTGGCAGCGGTAGTCTTTGCATTAAAGATTTGTAGGCACTATTTGTATGGGGTTCATTGTGAGGCGTACACTGATCACCACAACCTTCAGCATATGTTCAATTAGTGAGATTTGAGTTTTAAACAGTGCCAGTGATAGAGCTACTCAAGGATTATGATATGACTATTTTGTACCATTCGGGTAAGGCCAATATAGTGATAGATGCCTTGAGCCGAAATGCGGTGAGCATGGGGAGTTTGGCTCATTTAATTATTACTGAGCGCCCTTTGGCATTATAGGTTCAGTCCTTAGCCAACAACTTTATGAGACTCAATATTTCAAATTTTGGTAGGAATTTTTCTTGTATTGAGGTGAGGTCGTCTCTTTTAGAGCGAATCAAGGCCCAACAATATGATGATATAAAATTGTGCAAGATCATAGACAAAGTGATGCGAGGGGAATCCAAGGAGGCTATGATTGATCGTGAGGGAGTCTTGAGGATCAAAGAGAGAACATGTTTACCTTGAGTGGGAGGTTTGACGAGTTTGATTATGGAGGAGGCTCATAGTTCTAGGTATTCTATTCATCCCGGTGCAACAAACATGTAGCGTGATTTGAAGTAGCACTACTGGTGGGGTTGGATGAAAAGGGACATTTTTAAGTTTGTGTTTCAGTGTCTTAATTGTTAGTAGGTTATGTATGAGCACCAGAGACCAGGTGGTTTGGCTTAGAGGATGCCCATTCCCGAGTGGAAGTGGGAGTTGATTGCTATAGATTTTGTAGTTGGGTTGCCGAAGAGTTTGGGCAAGTTTGATCCCATTTGGATCATTGTGGATAGGTTGACCAAGTCTGAGCACTTCTTTCCGATCACACTATCTATAATTCAGAGAATTTGGCTAAGGTTTATATTAGAGAGATTGTTCGGCTGGATGGGGTGGCCATTTTTACTATTTCAGACCAAGGTACACAATTTACTTCTTATTTCTGGTGGACGTTATCGAAGTAGTTGGGTACTCGTTTAGATATTAGCACAATATTTCACCATTAGATAGACGGTCAGTCCAACAGACCATTCAGGTTTTGGAGGATATGTTACGAGCTTGTGTGATTGATTTTAGTGGTCATCGGGACCAATTCTGACCTTCGGCAAAGTTTGCATACAACAACAGTTATCACTCCAACATTGATATGGTGCCATTTGAGGCCTTGTATGGTAATAGATGTCATTCTTCGACTAGGTGGTTTGATGCATTTGAGGTGAGGCCTTGGAGTACTCCATGCTATTGGATCAGAATTTGGAGATTGAAGAAGTGCATGGGGCCAGTTTGGACTGACAAGTTAGAAAATTGAGATCAAAAGAGCTTTGTTTCTATGAAGGTGGAATGGAAGCACCTCCCTGTCGAGGAGGTTACTTGGGAGACCGAGGTTGATATGCATAATAGATACCCTCACGTGTTTACTGATTCTGGTACATTTCCCCTTTCATTTCTCTCCATTTGAGGACAAATGTTTATTTAACTGGTATATGATGTAATGACCGTCTTGTCCTTTTTAGATAAAGACCTTTATTTGACCAAATTACCTTTCCTATATACTCTATATGGAGTTCGTGACTCATAAGGATGTGTATCATGGTTCCCGAGGTGCGTTTAGATGATTTTCGGATAAATTACCTAAATTTGATAAATTTCAAATAAACTAGTTGCCCCTAAAGTGAACTTTTGAGTAAATGGGTTTGTTTTCGAGTTTTGTCGCTGTCAATGGGTCCGGAGCATCATTTATGACTTATTCGAGTCCTTGGTTTGCTTTCTGAGGTATTTGGATGTTTTTTGTGTCACTTCTTGCTAAATTGTGGAATTTGAGTATTTTTTGTGATTTTTTTAGAAAAGTAGGCCTTATCTTGGTCGTATGATGAATCAAAGTGCACGAGCGAGTTTGTAGCATCATTTAAACTCGAGTAGAATTTGTGTTTTGTATCTGTTAGTTCTTGATAGTGTTTTGGGTGTTTGGTGCAGAGTTTGCTGAATTGCCTATGTTGCTCATTTCGGGTGTGTCATACCAGCGGTTGCTTCTGCGGAAGTTGGTCCGTAGATACCAGCCTTGTCAATATTTGGAAAGTCTTCTTCTGCGTCGTTGGTTGCACAGAGGCAATCTGCCTCTATGGTGTTTTCTCCGCCTTTGCGATCCTTTGGTACTATATGTTGGGCCGCTTCTGCGGCAGTTTTTTCGCAGAAGCGAGCCATTTCGGCGAGGTCGATTCCGTCGAAGTAGGATCGTTGTTTCGAGACCTAGAACTAAAACACCATTTCAAAGTCACTTTCGCCATTTCTTATTTTGAGAATTAAGTCGGTGGAGAGGAGACTTTGAGAGGTTTCCATCATATTTCACCTTTGGCGTAAGATTCCAACTACTTTCCATTATTATATCATGATCATGCCTTAGAATCTAGGTTGGATTCCTTGTTTTGGGTAGAATAAACCTAGGGTCCTTGTTTTAGAATAAGTGTCTTAAAACCACAAAATTGGGGGCTAAGATTTGATTTTATGCTTTGATATTGTAGTTATGAGTTAGGTAATGTTAGTATGATCTATTATAATGTTCAATTTAGTGATTTGATTCCTTGAAAAATTGTAGGCAAAATCTAGGGTTTCCTAATTGGGAATTTTGATTAGTTAATACAATTGGAAGCCTAAAAGTGCTCAGTTCCCTAATTAACTTACGGATATGACTAGTTAGATCGCTATTGTGATTCTAGAATGCTAAAGTTTCGATTTTTACCCTTGTGGGCTTGGGGTCGATTTGGATGCTGGATATTTGGTTTCTTTGAAAGGCTATGACTTTGTTTGTGCAACAGAATACTTTATTAATGTAAAATCTACGTGTTAGACTATGATTATTCGGAGGCGCTTCGCAAAGGCAAGGTCTTGGTAGAGGATTGAGGTTCGTAGCACCTATTCGGCTCCGAGGTAGTCTACGTTTTAATATTACTAGACTTTGATAGAAGCATGATGTGGATATAAATATTGAGGGGTATTGCGTGTGTTGGGGGTCCCACCTCAGTGGCTATAATGAGCACTTGGGTGGGTACCAGTGTTGAACTGTTTTGATGGGTGTTTGGGGATTCATCTTTCGGGTTGATTCGGATTGCTATTATGTGGGCTTGTCGCCATTATGTGGACTTGTCGCCATTGATTGATACTTGTTGTGTTTACTCATCACATATGTCTTATTCTATGGAAGACTGATTATGTGGAATTATGTGTTGTTGATAATATTGTGGTATGTGTTATTCATCTCCTGAATTTTACTGCATCTCATACACCATGATTATTTGCCTTATTATTGTTGCTTTCATACACTCATGATTATTATGATCAACTTCATAGAGGGGAGGGAGAACTTACGTTAAAATAGTATGAAGAAGCTCTGGAACACGTCTCCTTTAACTTGGAAGTGTTCCTAACTTAGTAACAACACCAAACAAGTGATCTCCTCATCATCTACAACACCTTTAATGAATAACCTTGGATTTTCTTGAGAATCTTAGGGAAATGTTGAGAGAGAGTTTTGTGGGTTTTTTTTGTCTATTTTTTTTTTAAGAAAATGAAGCCACCTTCATATATAGAAGTGGATAAGTATCCATCGACTCCTCTTCTCTGGCCTGATCTGCGGCGCAGATCACACTTTACGGCCGCAGATCCTGGCATTTTTTCCAAACAGAAATGTTCTCAATCTCCAAGGCCAAAATTCGGCTAGATTTAAGGAGCATATCCAACTTTGCGAGGCATAATTATCCGCATATCATCCTATACTTATCGAATTTTTTCGACACTTATTTTCTTCATCTAATTACTCTCAAACTTTCCCGAAACTTACTTAACACTTCCATAAACCGTCCTTAACCTTGTGGAGGGAGCTCACTGTCTCCAAGCTTAGGTTAACTTACGACAATAACGATATCAGAAGTACGGGGGGTGTAACATCCCCCCTTAGGAACATTCGTCATCGAAATGTAAGGGAGCACACATGGCTACAAAAAGTCCTTAAGGTTTCTGAAAATTTTGACGAAGTCTCCCCTATAAATAGGACTATCCAAATCCCTGTAAATACGTAGAAGATATCCAAACTTGCCTCGTAAGTCCATACACCACAATATATATAACATCAGACTTCACACTACCATCAACATCAAGTATAACAATTCAAAAATAAGAACTCACCTCATGAATCAACAAATCCACTCTCCGATCCCGCTCGACATCACTCGGAAGATTATCTAATCATAAAGGAAGGTTCAGTACAAAGTCTCATGTTATGACAAAGGAAATCATAATCAAATCAAAGTCGCGTAGAACCTTCGGCTTGAACCAAATAGGGGTACTTCTATTTTATCTCTTATTTCACCTCTCCGTCATCTCTTCCACATTCTTAGTCCTCCATAGAACCTTTACAGAAGCCACCTCTTTGGTCATTAGCTTACGAAGCAGTCAATCTAAGATAGCAATAGGAACCTCTTCGTATGATAAGTCCTCCATAACTTTACGTCATCAACCGGTACAATTTGAGAAGGATCTCCAATACACATCCTCAACATAGAAACATGGAAGACTGGATGAAAGAATTCCAAACTGTGGAGGCATGTCAAATACATAAGCTACTTGGCCAATTCTTTGAATTATGTGATATGGTCCAATGTACCTCCGACTGAGTTTCCCCTTTTCCCCAAACCTCATTACGTCTTTCACAGGAAAAATCTTCAAGAAAACCCAATCATCTACATGAAATTCTAAGTCCCATTATCGCACATTCGAATACGACTTCTGACGGCTCTTGGCGGTCAACAGTTGCTCCTGAATAAGATTTACTTTCTCTACCGCTTGATGCACTAAATCAGGTCCAAGTAACTCTGACTAGCCTACTTTAAACCACCCGATAGGAGATCAACATCTTCGCCCATATATACACTTATATAGTGCCATCTTCATGCTAGTATGATAGTTGTTATTGTACGCGAACTCAATAAGGGGTAAATGGTCGTCCCAACTTCCCAAAACCCGTTGAAATGACCTTCAAAAATTAGTTGTAAACTGGGCACCTTTGTTGAATATAATATAAATAAGGACACCATGGAGGCGAACAATCTCTTTAATAAACAATTCCGCATAGTCCTCGACCGTGTAAGTAGTTTTGACCGACAAGAAATGAGTTGATTTAGTCAGCTTGTCAACAATCACCCAAATAGATCAAACATAAGATAAGAGCGAGGCAAACCCATAATAAAATCCATATTAATCATCTCCCATTTCCATATCAGAATCTAAATGTCCTTAGTCAATCCACCGGGCTTTTTGTGCTCTACTTTTACCTGCTGACAATTAGGACACTGAGCTACAAACTTTGCAGTGTCCTGCTTTATGTCGTTCCCCCAATACATACCTTTGATATCTTGGTACATCATAGTAGACCCAGGGGGAATAGAATATAACAAATAATGGACCTCTGTCATAATCTTATTCTATAATCTCGCTACATTTGGAACATACAAACGACTCTGGTTTATGACGATCCTCTTTCTATCAAACTCAAAATTGTGGTCTTCTTTTGCTAAATACCTTCTCTGATTTTCCCTAAAACGGGATCTTCACACTGACGCTCCTTAACTTTTGATATAAGGGATAACTCTACTACATTCTAAATCATAAGGCTACCATCATCTGAATCCATCAATCGGACTCCCAAACTAGCTAACTGATGAAACTCCTTAGTCAATTCTTTCTTATCGGCTCATACATATGCAAAACGACCCATCGACTTGCGACTAAGCACATCCGCTACAACGTTAGCCTTACCAGGATGGTATAATATGTATGCATCATAATCCTTTAACAATTTTAGCTACCTTCTTTGCCTCAAGTTCAGCTCCTTCTGCTTAACTATATACTACAGACTCTTATGATCCGTGAAGATGCCTACATGAAAACCGTGTGGGTAGTGCCGCCAAATATTCAATTCATAGACCACCACAACTAATTCCAAGTCCTGCGTCAAATAGTTTTGTTCATGCTTTCTCAACTGCCTTAAAGCATAGGCAATCACCCTACCATGTTGCATCAATACACATCCCAAAACTGTTCTCGAATTATCACAATATACAACATGTCATTTTGTACCTTTTGGAAGAGTAAGAATTTGTGTTGATGTCAGTTTATCTTTTAACTCTTGGAAACTCCATTCACAAGCATCGAACCACTGAAACATTATGGCTTTCTGTGTCAGCTTTGTCAAAAGTACAGATATGGTAGAAAACCTTGCTAGAAACCTTTTGTAGTAGCTGGCTAAACCCAAAATATTACACCTTATAGTTTTACGTCAAGTCATGTCGTCGGTTAAATCAACTATCCAGAGAAGGTATGAGACTTTACGGAAGGATAACAATGGTTTAAAACCTATTTATAGAAGTGTTGGAAAGTAAGGAGTTAAGCGAACCTAAGGGAATACGTTTCATCGAAGTTCGACAAGTTTTCACCGATTTCATATGAGGTAAGATGGGATGCAGACCATATATTTAGGTATGGCCAGACTATATCTAATTTTAGAAGATTTGAGGATTTATGTCCAAGACATACGATCCAATGTACAGACTGTACATTTATGTACGAACCGTATATTTTGTCGTACATCTTGGATGTGGAAACTTTCATTTCTTATGTAACTCATCTTCTTCAATCCTAAGCTTCATATTTCCTATTTCCAAACCCTAAACATCTCTCAAACCATATCCTAAGACTTTCATATGATCCTAGACTAAAATCAAAGGCAAACTATGCAAATCCGACGTAAGGAATCCTGTAATCATCGTCTTTCTCCTCGTTGTGGTGGTTTTTGAAAGTTCTTGGAGGTGAAGCAATCTCAAATTTGAATTAGTTCTTATAGTTTGAGGTACGTTCCATCTATGTCTTCTTAATCTTAGAGTTATGTAAGTGTTTGGAGTGTAATTTTTGAAGGATTCTTATAGAACAAGTTATAGGAATCTTAAAGCTAGTATGGTATTGTTGTTGGGCTGTTTTTGATGAAGTTATGGGATGGTGTTGATGGTTAAAACTTGTTGTATGTGTTGTGAAGTTAAGTATGGGAAATTGGAAAAGCTTGTGATGTTGAAATTCATATAAGTTTGGATGTAGAAGATTGTATAAACTCTATGCACGCAAGATGTTCGACAAATTGCCTAAATGCGTTTTCTTATAAGTTATGGATTCATTATTGATACATATTATTTGTATAATGTAGATAATAATTCGTAGAATATCATAGGACTTGCAGAATCCATATAGATATGCACGCAAGATATTCGACAAATTTCCTTTCTTTTGGCATGATCTTCAAGAACACGTCACAAAGTAAAAGGCCCTTAAGCAATCCCATACTTGATCATAAAAGCATATTCACTCTTGTTTGAAATGTTATATGAATCTTATTTGTCCCTTATCGGGAGTACTTTCCACACCTTATAATACTCTTTTTTATGTAATAGATTCTGAGACTCTTGTTGGATTGTAATAATCGTTGTACGTGATTTCATAACGATAAATGGGGGTAACTACCCTAGGTCACTCCGCCCTGTTCATATTGATATTCTGAGGTCTTTCATGCATTGTCTATGTATATGTATCTATTTTCTATCGAGTCACGCTATAGTCGGCTGGGTACAACACTTATATGTGCACACCACTACAATTGAGTATGACATTACAGAGTTCTATTATGGTCGGGTACGCTACGATGAGATTTGCCCTATGAAGAGGCTTGATATTATACTATATGGCCCTATAGAGTGTCCTGGTTATACTATCATGCATATGATCATGGTTATGTTAGTTGTATGCCTCAGTGGAAGTTCTGAGTTTCAGGTTGACTGTCGTACCCTTATCTTGTATCACATTCTTATTTTTATGCTTTACATGCCTTACATATTATATACATTCATTCATACTGACATCCCTTGCTGAGGCACTGTGCTTCATGCCCGCAGGTACAGGTAGACAGACAGACGTACCTCCTCAGTAGGTTATTTGATTCAGCTGTTAGTTTTCGCACTCCATTTTTCCAGAGTTGATGTACAGAGTCGATAAGTACTGTTGCTTATAGCTATTTTGGGTATGGCAGGGTCCTATCCCAACCTAATGACTCGATGTAGTACTCTTAGAGGCTTGCAGACTAGTGGTCATTGTATCTTTGTTTTGTATGGCCTTGTCGGTCTCTTATCAGTTGATAGTACACTTATTATGGTGTTGTCGGCCTTGTTGTATATACATGTTGGTTAGTTGCTCATAGTTAAATGTTGTTTATACATATTTTCTTTTTGACTATCATTTTGAGGCCTTGTCTGCCCATATGGTTACATGTTCAGGTTATGATGTATATGAGATAAGCTTAAGACGTTCAGGCACCGGGTGCCAGCAACATTCCCCAAGGTTGGAGTGTGACACAAAATGTTATGGACCTCCAATAGAGTTGTGGGCCTCGGCCAATTCTTCACCGCTTCTATCTTCTGGGTGTCAACTCTTATGCTTTCATCTGACACTATATGACCAAAGAACGCCATTGAATTCAACCAAAACTCGCACTTAGAGAATTTAGCATATGACTTACAATCCTGGAGCATCTTTAATACTATCAGCAAGTGATCTGCATGCTCCTTCTCCGAGTGCGAATATACCAAAATGTCATCTATAAATACTATCACAAGTATATCCAGAAACGGGTGAAACACGTTATTCATTAGATCCATGAATGCTGCTGGTACGTTCATTAGCCCGAATGACATAATTACGAAATCAAAGTGTCCATACATTGTTCTGAAATCCATTTCCAGAATGTCTTTTTTCTTGAGCCTTAACTAATGGTACCCTGACATCAGGTCGATCTTTGAGAAATATTTTTCACCCTGCAACTGATCAAATAGATCATCAATTCTGGGATGGGGGTACTTGTTCTAGATAGTGAATTTATTCAGCTGTCGATAATTAATACACATTCGTAATGACCTATCTTTCTTTCGTACAAATAATATCGGTTCACCCTAAGGTGAAGTACTATGCATGATGAAGCCTCTTTCCAACAAATCCCTTACTTGTTCCTTCAATTATTTCAACTCAACTAGCGATATCCTATAACGAGGAAAAGATATCAATTGAGTGTCTGACAATACATCTATACAAAACTCAATCACCCTTTCAAGAGGAAGACCTAGGAGTTCATTTGGGAATATATCGGGAAATTCATTAACCACCGAAACTGACTAAATAGTAAGTGGTTTAGCATCGGCATCCCTGACCCAAACAAGATGGTATATACAACCTCTGGAAATTATCTTCCTTGCCTTAAGATAGGAAATAAACCTATCCTTTAGCATCGCGGCATTACTTTTCCATTCAAGAACTGGCTCACCTGGAAACTAAAATCTAACAATCATTGTTCGACAATCAATAGTACCATAGCACGACGCTAGCCAATACATTCCCATATTTCCAACTCTAATAGATCCGCTAGAGTTTGATGGCTATGAACTAACATTGTACAATTCTGATAGACCCATATAGAAACTACCGACTCACCGACTGAGGTGGATACCTCAAATGGATCTCTTATCAACTCATGTTCTATATTAAACTTACCTGCAACAAAAGAAGTAACATAGGACAGAGTGGATGTTGGATCTATCAATTCATACACATCATCTGAAAAGACCAATAATATACTTGTGATAATGTCAGGTGAAGACTCCTGATCTTGTCGACTATCAATACATAAATGCAATTTTGGTTACTACTAGAGTTAGACTCTCCATCCCTGTCTTTGCCTCTTCCAACTATTGTCTAAGAACTCTACCCTGACGTGCATATTGAAGATGATGCAGCTTCTGCGGATCCTGTCGGTTGGACCGTACCACATCCGCCTCTCGATGGATAATCCTGCATAATATAACTGGGATATCCACAAGAGTAACACACATCTTATGTGATGAAAAAGGTGATTATCTAGGAGTGTCAAAGATTGCCAACCGTCCTATGGTGACATGATTAATGTGGAGTGGATTTGAAGACAAGACATGAATATTCAAGAAGGAAATTTTTTTTTGGCTTTTATGTAGGTCTTGGTCGAGACCACCTTTTAGCTTGTTTTAATTCCTATGTTAATTACTAGATCTCTTTATAGCTTAAATACTATTCCATGTAATAAGATAAGATGACCAAGCCAAGAACCATCTAGAAGGAAAAGCTTCCAACATTCCCCAAGGAGGTAATTCATGAACTAGCTAGTTCATGCACTTATCTACATGGATGACACAAAAGGGTGGCCTAGAGAACATGAAGAGTTGGGTCTTTTCCCTTCTATCAAATCGGCCGAACTTCTCCCCCTTTCTCATTCGTCGTAGATGTATTTTTATGTCTATCTTGCTACCTCTTCTAGAAGGTTTAGAACTAGTATAAATAGGGGATGTAGTTTATGAAATGAGACATTGAAATTTTATGAAACATATTTGAGTTTTCTAAAACTTTGCTAAGTTATTCAACCTGTGTGTTGTTATCTTTGTTGGTCCTTTTGTGGTCCAAACCTTCGTCCTTTTGTGGTCAAACCCTTGGTCCTTTTGTGGTCAAACCCTTGGTCCTTTTGTGGTCCAAACCCCAGGTGTAAGTCTAGTTAGAACCTTTGTGATATAACTATACCCAAACCAAGGTTCTATCACGTTACTTTGTCACAAACACATTAGAAGGTCATCTCGGCCTACATCACCTTACCCGCACCCGAACTTGTCTATCAATTTCGTGCCCAATCATTGTCCAAACAGCCTAATCCCTTTAACCCCATTACACTAAAACACTTCTCCAACCTACACCAAAATTTTCGTTAACCAACTCCTCCTAAAAACACCCAAAAACCCAGCCAACTACTCCACCGTCCTCACCGAGTTCAACCTTCATACCTTACTGTCCCGACCAGTTTCCACCACCTTACCACCATCCAACCACCAAATACCAACCACCAACATAACCTACAACGTGTCTAGTTCATCCTCTCCAAATGCCTTAGCCCCAAACCATATAAGGGCACCTGTACACCTCCCACAAACCTAAATTGTCCAGAAATCGTCCTATTCCAACAACCTCCATTTGACTCTTATATTTGTGACCGTCCAGCCCCAAACTAACTCCGACCAACCTAATCATTCAATCCCCTTCTTATATACATCAGTTTGGTATCAGATCAAGGTTTCCCCGTCCCACGCCTTGACGCTATGGCTAACATAAATGAAGAACTTCAGAGGATCATAAGTGACCATTTTGTGGAACGAGCGCAAATCTTGAGAAGTGAATTTAAGGGGTGTGTCATGATTAATAATGCCGAGTCCGGGGAGGATTGTGTTTAAAACAGCCCAATGCATGAAAGGGAAGAGTATCAAGATTGTGGGGATTCATTTATTATTGAGAAACCCTAATTCAAGAAGGTCCTAGAGGAAGATGTTGATCATGTAGAAGAGGGTCAAAGTTTAGTACTCCGATGTGTGTTGAGTGTTCAACTTGAAGAACAGGAGGAGACACAAAGAGAGAAACTATTTTACACTTGATGCGAGGTAAATGACAAAGTAAGTAATATGATTATTGATGGAGGAAGCTGTGCCAATATGGCCTCCATGGAAATGGTGGACAAATTGAAATTTTGTACCCGCAGCCATCCTAAACCATATGTTCTCCAATGGTTGAACAAAGACAAAGGGCTAAAGGTAATGAAACAAGATCTTGTTAGTTTTCGGGTTGGTAAGTATGAAGATAAAATATGGTGTGACATCCTACCTATGGATGCTTGTCATATTTTATTGGGTCGTCCATGGCAATTTGATAGGAAAATGCAGCATGACGGAGAAAAGAATGTCTATTCTTTTCAAAATGATGATAAAAAGGTCCGGTTGATACCATTGTAACCTAGTGAGGTGAAGAAAATGAAGATCCAAAATGACAAGAACAACAAGAAAAAGTTCGAGGCCCTCTTGTTTAATGCATCAGAGATAGAAGAGGAGTAGAAGAAGGGGAGTCCTATATATTCATTTGTGTGCAAGGATAAGAAGAGTCTTGTGGGAGATACAGTTGAAGATGCTGACTTGAAGGAACTCTTGAAGAAATTTGAAGATGTATTTCCGGATGATCTTGCACCCGGATTACCACCAACCAGAGGTATTGAACATGCTATTGATTTTATTCCAGGAAGTTCATTACCTAATTGTTCAGCCTATAAATGCAATCCGGAAGAGGCTAAGGAGTTGCAAAGACAATGGCAAGAATTACTAGACAAAGGTTTGTCCAAGAGAGACTTAGTCCCTGTGTAGTACCCACCTTGTTGGTACCAAAGAAAGATGAGACTTGGCGCATGTGTATTGATAGCCGAGCGGTCAATAACATTACCGTGAAGTACAGGTTTCCTATGCCGAGATTGGATGATCTTTTGGATGAATTGAGCGAGGACAAGTTGTTCTCCAAGATACATTTGAGGAGTGGCTACCCTCAAATAAGGATACGAGAGGGAGATAAATGGAAGAAGACTTTCAAGACCAATTATGGTTTGCATGAATAACTTGTGATGCCATTTGGATTGTGTAATGCTCCAAGCTCTTTCATGAGGCTCATGCACGAGGTACTACTATCATTCATAGGTAAATTTATTGTGGTTTACTTAGATGATATCTTAATTTATAGTCAAGTTAGGGAATCTCACTTGTCGTATTTAGAAGCTTTATTTGAGAAGTTAAGATATGTAAATTTGTATAGAAAGTTAGAGAAGTGTTCTTTTATGATTACTGGTATCCCATTCTTAGGATACATAGTATCATATGAGGGCATTCATGTGGATCCATCCAAGGTAAAAGCTATCTGTGCCTTTACATTACGTCGTACCTCTAACCGGTCATCTGCCTACCTGGTCAATCATAACTGCCCAATCGGCCATAGCCCGGTGATAAGTACGTGCCTACCCAGCTGGTGGTACATAACATATCTGCCCAACTAGTGGTAACCAACGATATGTAACTGCACGACTGGTGGTAACTGCATATCTATCCAAACATGGTCAACATCATATCGTACCCGGCCCTAAAGAGGGACTCAGTCGTACCCTGCCCAAATATGGGACTCGGTGTTATCATGCCCAACTACAGTGGTAATGCTCAGCTGCCCAATCGACTATCGCTCAGTGGTAAAATGCATATCTTCCCAGTCGGCCATTGTTCGACGGTGAATACATGTTTTCCCGACCGGCCATAACCCGGTGATATGTAATTATCTATCCAAATGGTCATAGCTCAGTGGTAACGCTTGTCTGCCTAACCGATCGCCTCCCGGTGGTAAGTCATAATATTAAGACCATGCCCCTATTGATGTTATGTTACTTACGTATATGCATACGTGAAGAGCCACAAGAGGCTTCCATTGACTCATCGTAGTGACGTAAGATCGTTACCTGCTTGACTAGCATTTAGAACTATCATTGACAACTTCTCACTTTATCTTAAAGCCAAGGGAACCTTTTTGTACATGGGTAAGTTCACCCTAAGAGCCATAGGCCCGAGCTTCTAATACACCAAGAATAGAATCTTTTGTACTCCTGATTATCCTTTTAATGATAATATTCCCATTTATTTCTATCTAATTCCTTTCATAAGACTAAAAAAGGCAACCTACATCATCCCTAGCCTTCGTAACACCAACAAGGAACCATAACCATTTCGTTCCCCCATATGAACTAACAAGTCATGACATAACATTCCTAGCTTTCACGAAACCAACAAGCGTCATGAGATGACAGTAGAACGAAATACTATAGCGTGTAGAGACTGCTCTCGACGAGGGATAATCAAGATTCAATAGAACAAGCATATTTCCCATAGGCAATATTAAAGTTCTCTTTGGTGGACGTTTCATTATGTGTCGCCATTTAACAAACATGCCAAAAGAAATAAGAGTTTAGCCTTTACATACCTTGTCGTTGAAGCTAGATGTGTCCCATGAATCCTCACACCTTCTACGGATAATTATCTACATCATGTGAAGGATTTGTATCAATATCAAATTCATATCTTATAAGGAATTTCTTTTAGACCTTTTGTTGAATATCTTAAGTACATAAAGTCCTTGAGCTATTCTACCATGGATTCTTACTCAAATTAACACCACCATCTTTAATAACTCTTTTACTCAACTTCACAACCTCACCAACATAATTTAACACTTCTATTTACTCTTAATTTCAATCAACAACCCCAAACAACAAGTTATCATAACTTCATACAACAAGAGGTGTTTCTTCAAGATCATACTTACCATACTTCCATAATTCAAAAGTTATCTTCACCGACCAATGAAGCTAAGTTAAGAGGAACTAAAAGACACATAAGGGTGATAAAACCTTACCTTAATCAGCCAAGATGTCTTCCACAAAAAGCTTCAACCCAATCTCAATAAATCTCACAAGTTTGTCAAGCCAACTCATGAGGATTTCGAGGTGTTCTTGATTCATAGGAGGAGGAATCACCTTAGATTCTTTAAGATATGTTCTTAAATGGTGTAGGAACCTTTAGAAAGCTTTTAGGGAGGCGGTAGGTATAATTTGGGGTGTTGGGAGTAAACAATGAGGCCTTAGTTGAGTTATAAACTCACAACACCACCCCACCGCTCTGAGTTTGCGGTGGCACTTGCGGCTGCAAGTCGCCATATGCTACTCCACAAGTCCCTCGCATATTTGGGCAGTGAACAGCCCAAAAATGTTCAAAATGTGGTGCCGCAAACCCGCATTCTACTTTTGCCGAAATGTGTTTTCTTCAAACGTACATAACTTTTTGTACAAAGCTTCGAATGACGAATGGTTTATTGCGTTGAAAAGTAGACTTGATGAACTTGAATTTAGATAGGTTATAGACTACATAAATCATATATACTAAGACATACACTTCCAATGGTTTAGGCCAACATTTTATCCAGAATTCTACCTATTTCTACCCGTATTTCAATGTACTTACTTCATTTGATTCGTTTAGCCCCAAACTCTTACGAAACATACTTAACACCCATATAAATCTTTATTAACCTTGTGAAGGAATCTCAACCTTGCTAAACTTATGTTAGTTAACCCATGATGAAAATAACGTATAAAGTACGGGGTGTTACAACTCAGCAGCATCATCTATAGCACTTAGGCATGTCAAGTCACTACCATTCAAAGAATCAAAGTATGTAACATAGATGGTTTTTAACATTTTATCTACTAGATCCACCTCACTAGTTTTGAGATTGGTGACAGCGCAAGAGCAGGACAAGAACTTTACCTCATTTCCTTTATCACAGATTTGAGACATACTTAACAAGCTATAATTTAACCCATTTACGTACTACACATTCTCAATTGCATGAGCGAGTGTCTTCCCAATCTTGCCAACACCAAGAATGTATCCTTTCTTGCCATTACCAAAGGACACACTTCCACCTTGAAAGACTTTAAGTGAGAGGAAATTATCAATTCTACCAGTCATATGCTTTGATCAACCATTATCCATATACCATCTTTGACTGACTCCTTTCACCCCAGCCTGCAAACAAAATCAATGATTAGATTTGGGAACCCAAGCCAGTTTGGGTCTCTTATAATTATAGAATGGGTGAATCAGACTTCTTCAAGTCCATGCAAGCAAGATATTTTTCCTTTATTGCGAACCAGGTCCCTCAACTATGAGTTCTCTCTCAACAAATTTCTTATTTTTCTGAAATAACTGAAATCTGGCTTTACATGTACTCTTGTAATGACCACTCTGACCTCAGTGAGTGCACAACTAATTTTTAGTTGTAGAGACATATTTGTTGTGGGGATTACATGGAGTTTTCTCTATTTCAAAAGCAGGCCATTGCCTACCCCCACCTTTACTCGTGTATATAGAGGTGATTACATCAGATGACCAGGTCCAATGAAGTGACTTATCAAGATCAACTTTTACACTTTTTAAGTCTTCTTGTAGCTATTTGTTCTTCTCTATCTCAGTATTGAGACTCATTTTAGTTTTCTTAAGCTCCTTCTCAAGCTCCAATTTAGTCTCACTAGCTACACTTTTTTCTTTAGAGAGAGTATCCATCCATTTTTTCATTTGATTTTTTAACAAGATATTTTCTTTAGTTACCTCATCAACATGTTCTTTCAAATCTACAATGAAAACTACCAAATCATACCTTTCTTATTCTAAATCACCAATTTCTTCATTTAGAGCACTCTTTTCTTTAACAAGAACATGATAAGCATCGACTAACACATTTGCCAATGATATTAGTTTATTTTGAGAGTACATTTTCAATTTTTCTTTACATCAAGAAAATTTACCTCTTCTTGTTCATCATTAGTCAACATCAGATTTGAACATGAGTGCAAAGATTGACTCATATTCAGAGGGTTCATTGTCAATGGCCATTATCGATGTTTCACCTTGGTCATCATCATCCTCATATTCGCTGGAGGAGTCTCCCCAAGCAGCAAAAGCTTGTTTTACCAGTCATCAGTTGTATCTCTTCTCATGAACTTCTTATCGGGGACTACGTTCCTCTTAGCAGTTTTTTCATTACTGTTTTTCTGATTGTCCTTCTTGTGAAGAGGACATTCTTATTCCATACTTATTGCAACAGTTGTCATTTCTTTTGAAGTTTCTGCTGGAGCTTTCTTTTCTTGGGACCCCACCATTTCTTCTAACCATTGTTTAGAATCGATGAGTTAGGTATGCCATATCAGCTTCGTCAGTGCTTGAGTCACTTTTGGCAGCCTTAAGAACCAGGTTCTTCTCCTTCTTTTTCTCTTTATTTTCAAGATTTTTCTTGGTTCTCTTCAACTCGTAAGTCTTGTGATTACCAACCAACTCATCAATAATTAGAGTCTTTAATTTCTTCGCTTCGTATATGTCATTTACCTTGTTTTCCCAAAAATCTTGCAGGACACCAAGTATTTTCTGACTAGTTTGTTGTTGAAATGACTACTCTGAGAGAGTGAAGTTCATTTATTATAGAGGTGAACCTGGTATGCATATCTTGGATTGACTCATCATCTCTCATTTTGAACAGCTCATACTTTGTGGTGAGCCAGTCTATCTTGGACTCTTTTACTTGAGTGGTTCCTTCATGAGCCATTTGGAGAGCTTCCCACATCTCCTTAGCAGTATCACAATATGAGACACGATTATACTAATCTGGTCCAATACCACACACAAGGATTTTCTTGGCCTTGAAGTTCTTCTCTACTATCTTTCTGTCCACATCATTGTACTCTTTCCTCGACTTTGGAGTAGTTGTAAAACCAGATAGATCTGTGTTCATAGGAATATGAGGACTATCACAAATGATTCCACAACTCAAAATCTTCAGCCATGATGAAATCATGCATCCTTGTCTTCCACCACCCATAGTACTTTTCGTTGAACCTTGGTGGTCTTATGGTAGATTGTCTTTTGTCATTCCCCAAAATTCACCCTGGACGTAACAAGCATCTGATGTCATGAACAACACCGGAAGCACCTTAGAAAATCAATAATGTTGAATCTCTTTTAAAAAGCTTTTAATATTTATTTAATAAAAGTCATTTATGGCTAACTGAAATCATGCTCACACTTATAAAATAAAATCAGCGAAAATCTAATATAAATAATTACTCATGAACGTGGCAACCTCAATAAGTCATACGAGAATTTTCATATCTACTCACAATCTGACACTATCTATGGAGCTTCGAAGATAAAACAAATCAAGTTTCTAACTTCGGGACGCAACCTAGAGACTAAATTAATAAAACTGAAGATAGAGGGGTGTCCCACAAACAAGGGTGTAGTCCTACCAATAATTCTGGAAAGCAGAAAGTTCTCATATTTCGTACACGCATCACGAATCTGCTCTTCTTAGTTACCTAATAGACCATCAAAAATAACAATGATATGACTGAGTACTAGGTACTAAATGAGTGTCTCTGGGATAATAGTTAATAGCAAAATATATAAGTAATAAGTGTAATTAAACAATAATGTGAAACAATTCAAAACAATTAATAACATCTCACGAACATCTAGTATAAGTCACTGATGAAGATATAATAACTTTGAATAAGTAAGTCATTATCGTTACCTTGTGTTCTTTCAAAACAGTTCGAAATCCAGAAATACAACAATTTATCAAACTCAAAGAAACCATTAAGAGAGAAGTAAATCACTTTCAACGCATTATGTTATTTATCAAGATTAAGTCATCCATTTGTGAACTTAATATCATCATCAAGTCAATCACGATCAATCATAATTATGTCAATATGTGCCACATCAATAACACGAAGGGACGACTACTTAAGGGTCCCTAAATCAGCATAGAAGCACCACATCGGGGCTGGTTACCCTTGATGACTATCCTTCCACCCGAATAGCTAGGGAAAACCACATCATGGTTATGAACCCTCAATGACCACTCTTCCTCCCAAATGGCTAGACAAAGACCACACAGGGGCTATGAACCCTCGATTACCACTCTTCCTCTCAAATAGCTAGGCAAACCCCACTAGGATCTACAGTTCCTACCCTTCCTCCCGAGTAAATATGCCAAACACAAACAATAGAATTCATGGAATATTAGCTGAATCACAAATTATGGCATGGAAGTCGAATCTCACATCATGGTATGGGAGTCGAATAGTGAATTAGGAATTATGTCCATCATCCCGTTAGTAAGGGTATATAAATCCATTAACCAATTTAGAAATCATGTTCCAATAACTAATCATATTTCAATTTAATGAAACCCGTTCATAGGGAAACACATCAAATATCCAAGCTTTCCAAAATCAAGTTTAAGCATCCCTAATGGGGTAATTCATGTTCAAAGATCAAGCTTTATATTTCAATTTCAACCATCCTTTAATAAGGAAAAATCACTCATACATATATATATATATATATATATATATATATATATATATATATATATAACATAATACACATAAAGTTTTAATGAGGGTTTGTCCCTCACGCACACAAACCTTGACAAACGACACCTTAAACGTTTGAAAAAGTATGTTAGAAAAAGAGACATACCTCAATTCCTGTTATAACACTATCAAACGGGTTTTCCAAGGTTTAACAATCACAATACAATTTATTTAGATGAGAAAGATTAGAACTTTAAACCTTTTTCCTAGAATCCCTACTTTTGTTTAAAACTAGGGTTTTTTAAGCTAACATTCATGTTCTTTCTTTCATATGATTCACCCATGAATTCTAATCACATGTAATAGCTCACACTAGTCTCAATCCATTCAATAAACACCATTAGAGGTCAAGGATATTACTTTTATTGAGATTCCCCCAAAAGCCCTCTTTAATTGCTCTTTCTTTGATTCTCAAGAATCTATAGATTGGAATGATAATCTAGTGATAATCATTGTTATTTTGATGATATTTAATCATAGGATGGTTAGGAACTCACCTTGTAGGGTTTAAAGAAGTTATAGGGTATTTTCTCCTCAAAACGTCGGCCAAGAATGAAGAGGGATTGAAAATTTTAACAAAAACTCGTTCTTATACAATTTCAGCAAAGTTGGAAATGTTACGCAGCATATGCGGTCGCATTCTGAGTTTGTGGCCGCATTCTGGTCGCATATGTGGACTAGAAACATTGGAAAATTGGCCTAAAATGCAAAGTGAGTATGCTGCACCGCATTCTAAGTATGTGGTCGCATACTGAGTTTGCGGCTGCATTCCAATCGGTGTTGAAGATAGGATTTGGTAAATGGGAATAACTTTCTTATCACATCTCCGATTGAGCTCCACCTTATATCGTTGGAAAGGTATTTCAAAGGGATACAAATTTTATGTATTAAGTTTTCTCAAATTCCTAATGTGTCTTCAAGTAAACAACCTTACATTCAGGACTACCGAAAACTTAGTTGATTCTATCGAATCTTACGCACCCCACTATTCGTGTTGATCTTAAAATAACTATTTTCACCTAAAATCACCTCAATAGGACTTCATATGTATAAAGTATCATATTAACACTCATTTAATCTATTCACACTTAATTCGGATTTATGGAGTGTTACATTATCCCCCTCTCAGGATCATTCGTCCTTGAATGAGAGTCATGGCCTAAACCTCATGTATTCAAGATTTTTGCTAGAGTTCCTTGGTATTTCAAGTTGTCTCAAAATGAAACTCAGTTACTACTTTATCAATAATTGTATAGTCTTCACAGGGACTCCCCACAACAAGCCCAAACAAGCCTATGCATGAATATGAGGGATTTGCACCTTTAGTCAGAACTATCACAAACATTTAACAACTAGAAGATTCAACACATACCTGGAATAGGGAATAAGTTAAGGAAATACGGCCAGAATATCATTGACAGCGACTAGATGGTAAATACACCTCTTCAAGTTCATTTGGTGAGTCTTAAGATACGAAAGAAGTCTACCTCAAGGTTTAACAATATCATTCTTTCACTGTATAACGGGTTCAGCGGGAACTTCAAGCCTAGTTATTTTGATTGCCAATCCAGAATTTCATAACACCTAGAAAGCCAGTCTATCCCCATAATCACATCAAAGTTCACCATTTTTAATTCAAATAAATCAACAGTAGTCTCCCGACTCTAACTATACTACACAATCTCTATAGATCTTAGAAGAATTAACGGGAACACTAGCAGGGGTATTCACAGAAGAAAGATCCTAACAATTGTTTAGTTTCCACACCAAAATTCAAGGACCAAGTACAGAGTCACATAAGAAAGATTCGAACCCGGATTGATCAGCGAATACGCCTCAAGAGAACAAATAGTTAGAATACTTATGACCACGTCTGAGGCTTCAACCACCTCCCTATGAGCCAAATCATGAAGTCGAGCTTCCTTTGTACTAAACGATCCCGGTAAGATGAGGACATAACTAACACCCAAATAAGAACAACATAGTCTTCGGGGGAATACTAACAACTAGAACACTGAAGTCTCAACACAAAGTAAAGGGTTTCTTCCTTTAGCTCACTTTCCCAATAGTTAGATAACCAAAAGATTTAACATGTGTATGTTTTGGCAAGGAGGCACACAATATATTAATCCAGGCAATATACTCCGGCAAGGAGGCTAATTCAACAACACATGATTCAATACTAGAAAGAACAAATATACCTATAGTTGTCAATAAGAGGTAGTATCAACTACTTATATATTCCCCTTTCTTAATCTGAAGTGGCTCATTCGGACCTTAACTTTGTCTTATATAATATCCATTCACTCTTTTCACTATACAATCTCTCACGCCATTCTTAATCTTATCACAACCCTACATAGGTAGTGTAATACTATATTCCACATATCATAGGCCCTTTTACATCGTATAAGTTTCGGAACTTCCTGGGTATCTCCCCTACTTAGCATGCTCTTTGCCATCAGACCCTTTGAAACTTTTATAACTCTAAGGACCTGCTCTTTAAGACTAGATACTTATGACATCTTGCCCTTAGGGTGTTGTTCTCTAATCTCTTTTGTAACTAAGGTTTCATCTTTATCTAATGTCTTAACCTTCAGTCACTTATTCATCTAAAACTCACATATATCAGACTCACACATTCACATGTGCCGTAGATTATTGACTTGAGTTCTTGTAGTTTCTATATCAAACCTACTACATAAAATCTAGTTGTTACCACTCTCATACTATTGTTCTCCCACCAATGTGATTATTTAAAGTTCCAACCTAATAATTAGTATCAACCTAAGCAGCAACACAAATCTCTTTTAGGCTAGATTTTACAAATGTTAGAGTACAGTCAAAGAAACATTAGTCTACAGAGAGTCCATGACAAAAATAGCCTATCCAAATCACACAAGTCCATCTAACTACAACCTCAAATCAGAATTCTTTGTATCAAAATTTAGGATAACAAATTAAAGCCTAAATCAAACTCCATCATCTTCTTAAATCATTCTTCCACAAGCGGTTATTTTTTGAGTTTCAAGCCTAAAATATATCCACTAAACGTCAAAATAGAAAGATCTTTTAACCCAAGAAGAATATAGCCTCAATGTACGATAATTCTTAATTCACTACAAGATGCCTTCAAATTTTCTTTCATCCGAATCTTCAGTACTCCAAACATATCACATCTTAAGTATGTCTCAAAGCCATAATAATATATAGATCCTTCTACTTAAATTCTTAGAGAGAACCGTAGCATCATATCACAATCCAGAAATACACCTATGACTGTCTCTAATCTAGTCACACCAACAAATTTATTTACACATTTATATCAAAGCTCAAACCTTCAATTCCAAACTTTAAACACCACAAGAGAACAAACAAAAGAAACACAAACAAAAGCTCAAAGGATGTAGCCTAAAAGCATTCTCTTTCAAGAATTCCAAAAGTATAGCCTATACCTTTCAATTCGTGACTATTGTATCATGTTATTCCTGCCTTATTTATGATCAACACTACAATGACAGACCATCATAATATTTCATCCTAGTTTCGAATAACCAATTAGTTTAATGCAAGTAATCACTACCACTAATCTCATATTATGAACAATGTTAAAATATAATATTGTGCAGAGTTCCTGAACTGGTCTTAAAATAGAATTTGTGAGGAACTTACCGCAAAAAAACTCTATCGTTCTCATTTGTTAAATAAAATATAATATCATTAAATTCTCCAAAGGTGGCTACTATAAAGTAAGGTAACAAGGAATGAGTATAAGTGTTAATACCTAAATCTTTGGAATGTAACTCTCAAATATATTTTTCTCTACTTGCTAATACAAAATATTCCCAAATCACATTACCACTTAGTCAATACCTAAGGACATAGCTATCCCACTCTTCACCTAACAAATCAATGGCTTTCAGCAAGACACTTTCATCCATCATTATATCATATTTTGGCTAATACGTCTTTCTTTCTTAGCAGATGTTATGTCCATCGCATTGCAAATTCTATTCATCTTAACAATACTCATAGGTCCACTAAGATCTAGGTAGAATTTCCCGTGCAATTGTAACTACTTCCGTTTTTATACATGTCTCAATTTATCAAAAATCATACCCTACAATCATTGTACATATGCACTTACTATTGAATTCCAAGCAACTTTGCACCATCCATCTATTTTTAAATCATAACAATGTGCACCTCATAGCACTATTGTTCACTAGGTTAGAAACTACAACACGAGTTAAAGTCATCTCCACGAGGCACGAGTAATGAACACGTCGGAACGATCCTAAAGAGAAGTTCAAGCTCTATAGCACAATGTAGAATCAAGAAGAATGAGAAACACCTATAAATGTCCTGGTAGTCTTTCGATCATGCAGGTGATTAGGCTGCACGAGGAAGACTCCACTAGACACGGCTCCACAGACATAGACAACTCCGAGGACACATCTAAACCTAGGCTCTGATACCAAGCTTGTCATGCCCCAAAACTCACCCAGGGCATAACATGCATCCGATATCATGAACAACATCGGAAGCACCTTAGAAAATCAATAAGGTCGAATCTCTTTTAAAAATATTTTAATAGTTATTTAATAAAATTCATTTATGGCTAATTGAAATCATGCTCACACTTATAAAATAAAATCAGTGAAAATCAAATATAAATAATTACTCAAGAACGTGGCAACCTCAATAAGTCATACGAGTCTTTTCATATCTACCCACAATCTGACACTATCTATAGAGATTATAAGATAAAACAAATCAAGTTTCTAACTTCGGGATGCAGCCTAGAGACTAAAATAATAAAACTGAAGATAGAGGGCCGTCCCATGAACAAGGATATGGGCCCATGAATAATTCTGAAAAGCAGCAAGTTCTCCTACTCCGTACGCACATCACGAACCTGCTCTTCTTCGTTACCTAACATACCATAAACACAACAATGGTATGACTGAGTTCTAGGTACTCATTAAGTGTCTCCGAGATAATGGTTAATAGCAAAATATATAAGTAATAAGTGTAACTAAACAATATTGTGAAACAGTTCAAAATAATTAATAACAACTCACGAACATCCAATATAAGTAAATGATGAAGATATAATAACTTTGAATAAGTAAGTCATTATCGTTACCTTGTGATCTTTCAAAATAGTTTGAAATCGAGTAATACAACAGTTCATCAAACTCAAAGAAACCATTAAAAGAGAGTAAAATCACTTTCAACCCATTATGTTATTTATCAAGATTAAGTCATCCATTTGTGAACTTAAGATCATCATCACGATCAATCACAATCATACCAACACAGGCCACATCAATAACACGAAGGGATGACTATTTAAGGTTCTCTAAAACAACATAGAAGCACCACATCAAGGTTGGTTACCCTCAATGGTTATCCTTCCTCCCGAATAGCTAGGAAAAACCACATCGGGGTTATGAACACTCGATGACCACTCTTTCTTACGAATAGCTAGGCAAAGACCACACCGGGACTATGAACCCTTGATGACCACTCTTCCTCCTGAATGGATAGGAAAACCCCACTAGGATCCACAGTGACTACCCTTCCTCCCGAGTAGCTACGCCAAAAACAAACAATAGAATTCATGACATATTATCCGAATCACAAATTATGACATGGAAGTCGAATCTACATTATAGTATGAAAGCTGAATAGTTAATTATGAATTATGTTTATCATCCCGTTAGTATGGGTATATAAATCCATTAACCGATTTAGAAATCATGTTCCAATCAGTAATCACATTTCAATTCAATGAAACCCGTTTATAGGGAAAACTTCATCGAATATCCAAGCTTTCCAAAATCAAGTTTAAGCATCCCTTATGGGGCAATTCATGCTCAACTATCAAAGCTTTATATTTCAATTTCAACCATCCTTTAATAAGGAAAAATCACGTATACATATATATAACATAATACACATAAATATTTAATGAGGGTGTGTCCCTCACGCACACAAACCTTTCCAAACGACACCTTAAAAGTTTGAAAAAGTATGTTCGAAAAAAAAAGACATACCTCAATTCCTGCTATAACACTATTAAATGAGTTTTTCAAGGTTCAACAATCACAATACAATTTAATTAGATTAGAAAGATTAGAACTTTAAACTTTTTTCCTAGAATCCCCACCTTTTTTTAAAACTAGGGTTTTTTAAGCCCACATTCATGTTCTTTCTTTCGTATGATTCACTCATGAATTCTAATCACATATAATAGTCCACACTAGTCCCAATATATTCAATAAACACCATTAGAGGTCAAGGATCTTACCTTTATTAAGATTCCCCTAAAAGCCCTCTTCAATTGCCCTTACTTTGATTCTCAAGAATCTATGGATTGGAATGATAATCTAGTGTTAATCCTTATTGTTTTGATGAGGTTTAATCATAGGATGGTTAGGAACTCATCTTGTAGGGTTTGAAGAAGTTCTATGGTCTTTTCTCCTCAAAAAGTTGGCCAAGAATGAAGTGGGATTTAAAATTTCAACAAAAACTCGTTCATATACAATTTCAGCGACGTTGGGAATGCTACGCATCATATGCAGTCGCATTCTAAGTTTGTGGCCGCATTATAATCGCATACGCGGACAGAAATATTGGAAAATCAGCTTGAAATACGGAGTGAGTATGTTGCACCGCATTTTGAGTATGCGGTCGCATACTGAGTTTGCGGCCGCATTCTAGTTTCATTCCAACCAGCGTCTTAGATAGTCTTCGGTACAACGAGCATAACCTTTTGCTCATAGCTCCTATTGAGCTCCACCTTATATCGTTGGAAAGTTATTTCAAAAGGCTACAACGTTTATGTTTTGCATTTTCTCAAATACCTAACGGATCATCACGTAAACAGGCGGACAATCAGTACTGTTGAAAACTTAGTTGATTCTATTGAATCTTACGCACTCCACTATTCGTGTTGATCTTAAAATAACTATTTTCTCCCAAAATCACCTCGATAGGACTTCTTTTGTCTAAAGTGCCATATTAACACTCATTTAACTCATTCACACCTAATTCGGATTTGCAGAGTGTTATATCCTTCCTCTAAATTTAGTGGAGCAGTCATGAGAGAGATCATTTCTAGGTGTCAACCCTATAGAAAGCACCTACTCTGATACCAATTGATAGAAACTAAGAGTCCATCAAATATTATAGAGAACTGGGTTCTTTATCTGTTCCCTTAAGCAGAAGCAGAAAGTATATAAGACACGATATTTATGCGGTAAAATCCTTACTCAAGGTATTAAAAACCACGACCTACCAAGTAAGATTTCCAACTTCACTAACTGAGCAACTTCATATTACAACCTATTCAACCATGGAATTAAACTACTAATCCCTCACCCCCCTTACAATATCTCTATTGTAAGCCCTTTACAATAACTCTATTGCAAAGCAACAAACCTTGACTAACTCTAGCCAAGAACACAAACATACCGATCAAGTTGGTTTACCTCTAGAATTACGAATGTAATGTCTTCTTTCCTGCTCCTCTAGTAAAGAAAGGTGATCCTCCTCCCAATAGAGCCTAGCCCAAGAGAGGGCTTCTCCAGTGTGGATCGAAATGGTCTCGCGAAGTCGGAGGAAAGATTTGCTTCTTTCATACTTCTTCTTCCTGTTACGCCCTTGCTTTCCCACCGCTCCGTGGGGGGCCTTTTCTTCTCACTTGAGAGATGCAAATTGAAAGAAGAGCAAAGGTTGAGATCTATCCTACTATGACACTTCTTGAAAGTAGTGTAGGATTACAATAAAGAACAAAATGACAAAAACTCAAAACAAACTAAAGCACTTAGACATCTTCAGTGTCGGGATCTGGTCCTTCAGTTTGTAACAGCTTTGTTCTTGAGAGCACTTGGAGATATGTGGCGGCTGCAGTTGTGAAAGTGTGATTTTAGGTTTTCAAGTGTTTGGTTAAACCTTGTAACATGTTGTATATATATTTGGGAGCATGTGTGAAGAGATAGGGACAATTCAGCCCTTGATTTGGCCACTAGCGAGTTGCAGCTGTGCTACTGTACTTCTGCCAGTGAATAGTACAGCTTTACAACTGTAGTGTTGACTGTACAACAACCAAGGGAACGAATTGCATGTCTGATCCCTATATGGTTCCTCGAATGTTTGGCAAATCATCAAAACACAAGATAACATAACTTATCATATTTTTTTTACTGTAGAGAACTTATTCAAGTCAAAAGATTAGAACTGTTTTGTACTTAAATTGCTTAGTGCATGCATATGATTAGCCGGTGAGCAATTTGTTGTTATGAACAACTGGCTTAACAGGATATTGTTCGAATTAGAGGCGATCAATTAAGTATTAGAAATCGGCAAATTGCCAGATCGTTCCAAATCAGCAACGCATTGGGTTTACCTTAATTTGTCCTTTGTTGCTGGGCAATTATATCCTTGCCTCCTTGGTTTTCCGGAAACTGTAAAGGTACTGGAGTTCTATTTTTGGTCAAGAATTACTTACCCAATTATTTACCGGGGTTTGAATAATATAAATGGGTGGCTCACTTATTTAATGCATAGTGGTTGGCTGCCTCTTTCTTTTTAATTGACCCAATTTTATTATTAAACTGGATAAGGATTTGTTCCAGTTGGGTCTTCTTTGTTATATTTGTTGTAGAAAATAATCTTTCTAGAATGTTAAGAAGTTCTAATCTTCAAAATCAATATATATTAATTGGTTAGCATGACTTTGATTAAACTTGACAAATTACCCATTAAAAGTATAGTAGAATCATTGTGATAAACTGTTGCTCTCTTTTACATGAACCTTGCATAATATAATCTGTCTTGAATAGTGGCGGAGCCAGAAATCTAGCAAAGGCGGTTCAAACTTATAAGGTAAATAACTTTTAGCAAAAATTTTAATTCAAACTACATAATATTTTACTTTGCCATTTTGAATTTTACTTTTTCCTAAAAGCATTATTCGAGCACTAAATTTGAATTTTCACCGAAAATTTTAGTTCACCAAAAAAAAACCACTCAAGGGAGTTAAATAAAAAAAACCAGGCATTGGTAAAGAAAAAATGGAATGAAACAAAATAAAATAAAAGAAGAAACGGAGAAGAACTAATCAGACAATCAACTTTGGCGACGTTCGATGCATGGAGATGACGGGGTTTTAAATAGACTTCTTGTAGTAATTAAAAAGCAAGTCAAATAAAGTTTCTTTTAAATAAAATTAGTAAAAATATCTACACTTCACGCGGTCGAAAACATCAGCAAATTTATAAATAATATTTTTTATAAATTTAATGGAGATCTTGCATAGTGAATGAACAATAGTCGAGATATTTTCATGTATATACAAATAAAATTTAATAATATATTAATGAAATAAAGTAATATAGACATATTTATTAGAATTAGAGTTTACATTAAACTGCCTTTTTTTATCAGATGAAAAAAATCAAAAAAAGAAATTACTTATATACGCGGGTCTGGTGGAATTTAATACATAACTACATTAATCTAATTATATACATAGTTAATTTATTTCAAGAAGGTTTTAATTAAGGCTTTCTAGTTTACAACTTTAAATGATATTTTAAGACTTGACATTGGAAGGAATAATTAAAAGAAATGAAAGTAAAAGAGGGTATTGATAATGGTAAAACTTGATGGAACCCACAAATTCAATGATTCTCAAACAACCAAAGTTTTCAATTAAAGTAAGCACCCAAATGCTTGAAGAATAGGAACTGAACCCCCGCAACGCAAAAAAACATTAAAAGTGTCGCAGGCCATAGTCGAACCTGCGACTTCAAGGGAGATTTGAACCCCTTTTACTGCTGAGCTAACCATTTAGCTTGTATCATTGAGGTTCAACGATAATGATATACACATATAACAAAAAATAAACCTACACACTGTATAATTTTCCGTCGAAGTGAATTCGGATGAACCCTCGGGTCTACCTAGATCCGCCCCTGGTCTTGACTGTCCTTGTGAATAAGCTGAATTATGCAATTTTAATGAAATTACAAATATATACTTTGGGTGTAGATTTTCATAGGCATCTAATAGTTGACCTTAGAGATGCACTTCGCTTGGTATCTCATGTTGTATAGGTCGAGCGTCTACAAAGTATATATTTTATATTAATTTGATTTTCAACCAATCCTTAAGGTAGAATTATATGTTCGAATGCAAAAAATTAGTGTCAGTTATTTTAGACGGCTGTGAAACTTACCGACGTACAATTTTCAAAAGAATTATTAATAATTTGGAACTATGACAATATTTATGATTGAGGTGATACTTTTAAACTCGTGACCATTTATGGCTTACACCTTAGCAATTACTTTTCATAATGTAATTTTTTGCAAAATCTATTTGTTGGAAATTTGCTTTTGGCGGGAGTTGCGACTGACCAACTTTAACGGCTTAAACACTAGTGTTACGTATGTTGGAGAATTCGGTTCTTCACACATGTATGATCTACTAAGTACGTAGATAACTGTAGGGCCAAGAATCGTCAAATTTCATTGAGAAATGAAAGAGATATTGGTCCACGAAGTGAGGTGTTTGAAGCATGGAAAGTGTGGTGTTGTGTTCAATTCTCCCTCATCGGTACAGGAAGAAAGAATTGTTGTGTATATAAGACTCGAAATTGGTTTGGGGTTTGGGACCCCAAGGGGTATCTCATGTGTTTAAAGGAGGGAGGACCTAGATGTGCTTCGGTTCGAAGAAAGACCACGCGCGCCGCCGCCGCCCGCCCGATTCCGGTCACGGGTTCACGGGTTCACGGGCCGTGGGTCTTCTGATATTATCTTTTTGGGCCAGAGAACTTTGCCAGAAGTACAGTTTGATCCCAGAAGTTTCCAGATGTACAGTTCGGACCAGAATTCTTTCAGATGTACAGTTTGGTCCTTGAAGTTTCAAGATGTACAGTTTGGTCCCTGAAGTTTTTAACGCCGAATTTGGACGATCAAAGCAGAAACGTCAAGCACTCAATTCAGCCATTTATTTTGGCTGAATTACTCCTCCTATAATGGCCAAATCCGTTGGTCTTTCACCATTTATGTTGGTGACTTTACTACCTCCATAATGACCATTATTTGGCTATTATGGAGGCAGTTTTCAGCCCCTCCATCACCTATATAAACACTCCCTTACACTATTGTTGAGCACTAAGAACATACATATATGATACACGAAAATACAGAAATATACACAACCAAAACAGTTTCTTCCTACACCTTCCAAGGCATCATTTCGTTACTCAATATTCTTCACGGTAGCTCTTGAGTTTCCTTTGCTCAAGTGTTCCATTGCTGTTTTATCTTGGGAGACAAATTATCCAGGACGTATAAAGGATACATACGGGGCAATATTGTCTTAAGGACAGAGTGCCACACTCGACTCAGCAAAACCAGTTTCCATTTTTTCGTCTTCAACAAAATTGTAATTTCAGTTTTGTGGTTATATTGTAATTTTCAGATTTCTAGATGAATTATTGAATCTTTGTTTATCCTTTCGAATACTTGTAATAGTTATATACTTCTCGTACTGCTTTATAAAGTACCATAGAGCAAAAATCTCCCAACACTATTTTCCTCATATTTCATAATTTAGGTACTTTGATTGTAAAACTAAGCACTCATTTAAGTGAAGGAGTGCAAAATTCCTAACTTTGAAGATATTGAATTGATTAATCTCAATGAATATTTCCAAGGAATTAGATTTTACCTTTAGCAGTAGTATATTGAAATTGATCCTGACTATGATGGGCACGAGTCACCAGTTATTGCTATAATTATCACTAATTTATGTCATATGAATTTAATAATACTCTCTCTGTTTCTTTTTAGTCAATTCCAAAATGAATGGCACATTTTTTTATTTGACAACAATTTAATTTTAAATTTTACTTTTTACGCTTAACGATATGATGTATAACCACATAAACATATTTAGCTTATTTTAGACTACAAGATTCAAAAAATTTCCTTTATTTTTTAAACTTTGTGTCAAGTCAAAGACCTTTATATAAAATGAGACGGAGGGAGTAATAATTTTGTGAATGATTTTATCATGATTAGATTGATTTAATTGATTCACAAGTTCTCGAGATATTCGTTTGCCTTCAAAGCTAAATTTGTAGGCGATATTGTACTTGAAAGAAGTATCTTGATTAGGCGTTCTCCACAATATGGTACGCAACGGTTTATTTTAGCTTCATAAATCCTTCTTGACAATATTTGTGATTCTAAAATATACTTTTTGGATTATGAGTTTGAGAATTAATCTCGAGTTATGTGCCTCTAATCTGATGTTTAAAAGAAATGAAATTTCTAAATTCTAATATTAAAGAGGTTGGTTATATATAAATAGATTAATACATTATGACATCCTTCCTTGATATAGCGAGCATGTCTTAGAGAGTTATATTATTAATAAATTGCAGTAGTCATTTATGTGGCTTTAACCTATGAACACTCTCGTGATACTAAAATCTTGTTAATAAGATAAGTTGATTGTGAAATGTTTTATTAAAATATTATTAAGGGTTGATCTAAATATAATTTGGGTGAAACATAGGAGGAATGCGATAAATTATTTGATCATGGAGATGCATATCTCATGTTGTGAATTTATTAGCATACATGTTGTTTCGTATGTCTGGGAAAATTCTTTATCTTTCTCAGGGCTGAATTAGTTTTGTGAATTAATGTGAATAGTATGCACCAAAGTGGCATGTTTGCTTTGATTTGCAAGACTTTATTCATTTCATTAAGTGGAATTTTATTGAATTACTTCATACAATAGCCTGCCCAAAGGGGATTTATTATGAGCTTTTAATTTGATAATGGAGTGTGAAGTCTGAAAAGAGAATATCTTAGTTTATTAAATTTATCTGCCCAAAGAAGATGAATTTTCTGATACTGAAATATTTTCTCGTTACCTGCCCAAAGGGATAATATTGTGAAGGCTCACATTAGTTGCCCATAATTTTCTTACATCGCATTCATCATAATTTTGCCCAAAGTTATTGTGAGGCCTTAAAGAAAAGAATATTTTAGTTTAGTAAATCTCTTTGCTCAAAGGTGATTGATTTTCTATTACTAGAATATTTTCTCATTACCAACCCAAAGGGGTAATATTGTTAAGGCTCATATTAGTTTTTCGAGAAAAGTAATTATGTTATACTCTTAGACTTTCTTAATCATATCATCTTGTTGCATTGGTCCAATTGCCTTATGTCTCATCGAACAAGTGTCACCAATATTGATTTTTGACTATTCAGAGATGAAATTTAGTCTTGAGTCAACCCTAAAACTTAGTGATATCAACCTTTATAATGTTAGACGGCTTATATTGATGGGAGAAATATATATATATTGTTAACTATTTCTTGTTAAGATAATATTTGTTGAACTTATGTGATACCTTTGACATTCTCTTTAATTACTAAAGACGATTTAACTTCATAATGCTTGATTTTTGATTATGTAAAAAAGATCAATTATGATAGATACCACATAATTAACATCATATAGCTTATACGGATTACCATGAAGTTTGACTTTTTTTCTCAAAATATATGAGAAATATTCTACTATATTCCTCTCATACATAATTGTTAAACAATAGCAGTGGGCTGGGCCTCTCGGCCAGATTTGCTAGAAAATTGTTCCAATAAGATATTGTATATATGGTAGTATATTGTAATAAAAAGGATACATTAATTAGTGTTATACACCTACCATAATTGTATAGTTAGAATTATGGTAGAATAAGGATTTAGAAGTAGAATAGGAAAAGGATTTTTCCTATTATGGAAATATGTAACTTGTATATATAGCCTTTCAATTAATGAAAATAATCAAGGGGATTATTTCTTTCATGGTATCAAGAGACTAGGTCTAAACAAAAGTTTTCTTCTCTCAAACTTTTTGCCTCCTCTTGGCCGAGAACCCCCTCCTCAGGTTTTTCTCTCTCCAAATATCTCTGTCTTCGCTCTCAAAACCTCTCTTAAAATTATCCTCCTTTCTTTGTTCTTTCAAAATGTCTAAGAACAATTTTCACCGCCTCACGGTTTCCAATATCAAGCCTGTCCCTATTGTCCTTGAGATGGAAAACGCGTTCAATATGCATTAATGGCGGAGTTGTTTAAAATTCACGCTATCTCTATCAAGTTCTTCATCACATAATTCCTCCCGCTAGACCCTTCTGCGGAGGATCCCGAGGTATGGATTACACTTGATGCTACCGTTTCTTCGGTGGATATACGCCACTATTTCAGTGGACCTTCTACAGACGATTATGGGCCCGATACCACAGCTATTGCTGCATGGAATAGAGTGCGTGACATATTCCAAGACAAATCTAACATTCCGTATCGTTAAATCCTCGGCGGGAATTCTCTCGCTCGAATGGGCGTATTTCGAACGTTTCGCATATTGCAAGAAACTAAAGGAATTGGCGGATCAACTCCGTGAACGTTGGCGCACCAGGTAACAAATAATCGTCTAGTTCTGATTGGTTGCCGGTCTTTGGAGGCCTATAATGGTGTTGGCACTCTCCTTCGCCAAAGCAACCCCTCTTCCCAACTTCCATCAAGCCCGGCTCCATGCTTACGTTGGAAGAAGCCGGGTTTGGCCAAAAAGCGCGCTACCGGAGCAAGTTCAGTTGTCATGATGGCGTCTCTCCCTAATCCGTCGATTTTGTTAATGGTCGGGCCAAAACCATAATAATGGTGGTGGCAAGAATAATCGCAAGAATAATAACAAAAACCGCGGGGGCAAACGCGGTGGTAATGGTGGAGGTTCCGGTAGTCAGCAAAACGTCGGTGGGTCCTATCCAATGAACAGCGGCCCACCACCCCCATGGACCCAGCAGTGGGGCCCATGGCAGGGGAGCAGCGATGGCGATGGACCGTGGGCGGAGCCCATACCGGCGGCGGCGAGAAATTCCGGCGGTGGTGGCAGCCAACAATCCAGGCCCAATGCCCGGCGGTGGCGGCCCATCGGCGAGCCGGCGATGGTAGCGATTACTGGCCAGGTCCAGCACGGCCAGAGTTCGGAGCCCCGACCTCCGCAAGCCCATCATGCAGGCAGGCCCTACTCGCATCGAGCATCGAGGCCGCGATGCACACGCTGGGATTAACTCAACCGGACCAAAATTGGTATATGGACACCGGGCCACTACTCACATGACTTCCGACTCGGGTACTCTCTCATCTTATTCAATTTGAGCACCCCTGGGGGATAATTGTTGGTAATGGCAGTTCTATTCCAATTTTAGGGTATGGTCGAAAACATTATCTCCTCCTAATCCACCCTCCTCTTGAAAAATACTTTACATGCTCCTAAATTGATTAAAAATTTAGTGTCTCGTCCGAAAATTCACAAATGACAATTGCATTTACCATTGGAAGTTGATCCTTTCGGTTTCCTGTGAAGGATTTCAAGGGGAGTCATCTCATGAGGTGTGATAGTAGGGGGATTCTGTATCCTATCATGCCGGTTTGATCCATCGAGTCGGCCTTGCCATCGGCACTGCGACCTCTCTCCTTCCATGTGGCATGCTCGTCTGGGTCATCCGGGATCTTCTATTTTATCAGCTTTAGATAAAAATATCTATATTTCTTGTAAGGGTACAAGTCGTCCTCCAATTTGTCAGTCTTGTTCATTATGAAAAATTGTTAAGTTGCCATTTGTAGACTCTAATTCCCATACTTCTATGCCATTTGACATTATTCATAGCGACTTATGGACATCTCATGTTCTTAGTTCAATGGGTCATCGATATTATGTTCTCTTTTTAGATGATTATTCTAGATTTTGTGGGCGTTTCCAATTGCGAATAAATCACAAGTGTTTTCCGTCTTCATAAAATTTAGAGCGTTCATTCGTACTCAATTCGAAGAGAAATAAAAATATTCAATGTGATAATGGGAAAGAGTATGACAATAGGGGAGTTTCGAGAGTTTTGTGCTACTCATGTGGATAAATTTTCGTTTTTCATGTCCTCATACATCTTCACAAAATGGGAAAGCCGAGCATAAATTGCTTCCATAAATAACATTGTCAATCCCAGAACTCTCTAATACATGCCTCCATACCTCCATATTATTGGCATCATGCTCTACAAATGGCCACATATCTTCTTAACATAATTCCTTCTAAGGGTCGACATATTCCTCCCTAAAAGTCCCATATAATAAGAACCCTTCTTATTCCCACCTTCGGATTTTTGGGTGCTTATGTTATCCGTTATTCCCATCCACCACAATTAACAAACTTCAGGCTCGGTCTACCCGTGTGTGTTTTTGGGTTATCCGTCAAATCATCGTGGTTATAAGTGTTTTGATTTATCCTCCAAGAAAATCATAATCAATCGCCATGTCATTTTTGATGAAACTCAATTCCCATTTGCAGTTCATACTCCCGAACCTAAGTCATATAATTTTGGATGACCAAATATCCCCAGATATTATTCGAATTTTCGGACATCTCCCGTACCCAAAATCCTCCGGCCGGGCCACGCCTTGCCGTCAACTACCGCCACGCCCACATACTCGAATGGCGATTCCAGCTATTGGGCAGTCGGCCCACTCGAATCGGCTGGTGAATCCAAGATATGCCGATTTGGGCGGGGCCTTTGCTGGGCGCTCCGTCCGAGCCAGAAATTTTCCTCAATTCTTCCTCGAGTCATAGACCGGTCACTCGTAGTCAGCGAGGTATTTTTACACCAAAAGACATTTTAATTTACATTCGATGTCTCTAAATCCCCTTGCCTCCGCAATCCGTGTCGCATTAAATGACCCTAATTGGAAAATTGCTATGGATCTGATGAATATAATGCTCTTATTGATAATAAGGCGTGGGAGTTAGTGCCCCGTCCATATGGTATTAATGTTATCGGTCTATGTGGATTTTTGCTCATAAGGAGAATTCAGTGATGGGTCCTTTGTTCTACATAAGGCGCCGACTTGTTGGTGATGGTAAGACTCAGAGTTGGAATTGATTGTGGTGAGACGTTTAGTCGGGTCAAACCGCTACCATTCGTGACCGTGTTTAGCTTAGCAGCTCTTTCAAAGACTTGGCCAATTCATCGAGTTGGATGTCAAGAATGCTTTCCTACACGGTGATCTCAAGGAAACAATCTATATGCATCGACCTTTGGGTTTCGAGGGATCCAAACCGTCCTCATCATGTATGTTTGTTGAAGAAGTCCTTATATGGGCTTAAGCGGTCTCCGAGGGCCTGGTACACGAGGTTTGCTGACTTTTGTTTCAACTATTGGGTTCACTCATAGCAGGTCGGACAATTCCTTGTTCATCTACCGTCGTGTTCGTCCCCGGCCTATATTACATTGTATGTGGATGATATCATCTTGACTGCCTCCTCCGATGCTAACTGCCGCTTTATCATGGCCATGCTCGATTCACGAATTTGCTATGAAAGACTTGGGGCCCCAGAGTTACTTTTTGGGAAATTCTTGTCGCGTCAGTGTGTTGTTTACTGTCTCCAGCGAGTATGTCAGCTGAGATCATCGAGAGGGTCGGATGTCATCCTGTAAGTCCACTTCCACGCCCGGGCTTGATGCAAAACCCAAAGCTAAGTCGCATGGCCAGTGCACCATCACGAGGACCCACCCAGATCGATCTTGTGGCTCTCCAAAGATCTTACCTTTACCAGACCAGGATATTACGTGATGCGGTTCAGCAGGTGTGTTTATTCATGCATGACCCCGAGTTGAACACATGAATGCAATAAAACGATCATCGTCGGTATATTCAGGGGACACTAGACTATGGGTTGCACTTGTATCCGTCGGCTACATCTACGCTTGTCTCCTACCAGATGTCGATTGGGGTGGTTATCCCGACACCAGACGGTCGACTTACATCTGTATGTTCCTTGGCAACAACTTGGTCTCATGGTCGCCAAAACGTCCAGGCAACTACACGCCAGTGCCGAGGCAGAATATCGAGGGTAGCAAATGTGGTCTCGAATCATGTTGGCTACGTAATTTGCTTTTGGAGCTTCATTGTCCCATTGAGAAGGCAACCTTGGTATATTGCGATAACATTAGTGCCATCTATCTTTCAGTAACCCTGCTCAACACCACAAGCACCAAACATATCGAAATGGACATTCACTTTGTCCGTGAAAAAGGTTGCAAAGGGTCAAGTTCGCGTATGCCATGTCCCGTCGTTATCAAATTGCGGAACATCTTTACAAAGGGTCTACCAATGGTTCTCTTTGAAGATTTTAGGGAACCTGGCGTTAAAGCCGCCCGCTATGATCAGTGGGTGTGTTAAACAATAGTAATTTGGGCCTCTCGGCCAGATTTGCTAGAAAATTGTTCCAATAAGATATTGTATATATGGTAGTATATTGTAATAAAAAGGATACCTTAATTAGTGTTATACACCTACCATAATTGTATAGTTAGAATTATGGTAGAATAAGGATTTAGAAGTAGAATAGGAAAAGGATTTTTCCTATTATGGAAATATGTAACTTGTATATATAGCCTTTCAATTAATGAAAATAATCAAGGGGATTATTTCTTTCAATAATTATCCACTATATGTAAGCATTTATCACATGTCATTAAAGGACTAATTAAATGTGAGTAATGCTCATAAGAGGGAAATAATGAGAGCTTTTCCTCTCTTTTCTCTTAGATGTGAGTAAATCTTGTTATGTTATACGTCATGGAGTCCTCTTTTAAAAAAACAAATTAGGGTGAAAGCATATATTCTTTGGTATTTAATAGATCACTTTATGGCTGATGTATAACATTTTAAATCTATGTATTAAATTAAATTAGTTTCTCAAGGAGATACATTCTATAAAGGAAAAAATTATAGAATGTATTTTGACGTGTTTGTAATTGTTCTTTTAAGAACACTTATTTGGCAAGAGTATTATTAACATATATATTTTGTCAAGATTATATGTGGTATATTGTCATAATACTTAAATTTGTTATATGAAAATATATATGCTTTTGGGACCTTGGTAAATGAGCTAATTGAGGTGTCCGTATGAAATAAGATTCTATTTATATGTCTGTGATATTTGTCTCAAAATTACTTTTGAAGTACTTCTAAAGTTTGTGACAAGTCATGCTTAAACTGTAAATGAATCTGTTGATCAGTGGGAGTGAATTTTGTTTCAATTACTCCATTATTTAGGTTATAATATTGTAATTTAATATTTATAAAGCATGACATTATATTCATATATTTATGATTGAGATCTAAGAAGAAATTAGTATTTACTAATGATTGATTTACAATGGATTCTTTTTAGAGATGTACAAAAATACATAGATTCATAATGGAAGATGATGAGAATGTACATGATGTTGTTTAAATGATTAAACCGTCTTATAACATCTTTTCTTTGGGAAATGTATATTCAAATTAATGCTATCAAGAGTATTAACATATATTGGTTGCATCACATTTTTTATTGTCTCTTTGGTTTGATCTAATCATCTCGTTGATGTTTATTCATAAATAGAATGATCAATTTACTTGATTCGTTATGGAGACACATTCTGATATGTCTATGTATAAAGACTTCTTTAATGTTATTGATAAGTTTTGTATTTAGTAAAGGGAAAGTTGACAATAATTGATAAGGTTTCATTTAAAAGGCATATGACTAGTATTTGAAAGTATGTATGTTCTAGAGATAATTATTATTAGGGATAAATGTACTTGAACACATTCGTATTATTAATAAGATTAATATTTATGACAGTTGTAATTATTGAATTATTATTTGATTGTTTGAAATTATTTATTAATGTGCATCCCTTAAACTTACGTTGTCATTAATAGAGTGAGATATTGATGATAGAGCGTAACTCTAAAATTGCCCCGATTAATGATCATCGACAATGGGATATCGATGATATGTTATAAGTCGACATGTAGTCTGCGTCACATTCTTAGAGAATGTAGTATGTCTCACCTGCTACTAGTAATGGTTACTAGTGCTGGACACATGGATACTTTTGAAAAGTATTGGCATACCCTGCTGATAAACTATTTGTTATACATGTCTAAAGTGTTATCAGCGTGTGGGAGATGAAGGTCCTTTGACTTGAGGTCAATACACACCTTGTTTACAGAGTAATGTACTTTGACCATGTTCTAAGCTTAAACTCCTTATAGGATAAGATACGGCTTGTGTTGGGTGCATTATAATGTAAATTAAGGTGGTAGTTGAGCCAAAAATAGGATTCATTCCTCGATTGGATATTCCACTCAACTTCTCAGTGATATTAGGTCGACCAAGTCATTGGCCAATGCAAGAGACATGTTTAGAATATGGTCTAGTTGTCGACTAATATAGATGAGATAAAGTAATTAAGCCATTTGGATAGACACATGGCAAATCCTAAGCTTGATCGAGTGTGTCGCGAAGAAAGGAATTTATCATCTCACATAAAGGTTATGTTTGATGGATTCATGTAAACGTACTTCACATATTGAGTTCGTCATACGACGCAGTCTACGAGTTCTGTATGGACCTTAATTGGATTAGTGTCGATATGTGAAGGTCTATAGGGTCACACTATGTCGATTGTTTTTTCGGTCTAAGGGTATATTGAGAGAATATTAAATATACAATTTGAAATCGAGATATTTAAATTAATAATAACTATGGGATAATTTCTATTAGATGGAAATTATTTAATTAAATCAAAATTAGATTTTGGATTTAACGTGCTGAATATATATATATATATATATATATATATATATATATATATATATATATATATATATATATATATATATATATATATATATTAAATGAAAGCAGGAAACAGAATTTTACGTAACGCCTACCCGGTAGTGGGCCCAGTCAGACTGGCCCACTGCACCTCGGTTTTTAGGCCAGGCTTAGAGCCCAACCCTAATTTGATTTGTGACCTAAAAATCACTATATATACAACACTAATCTCTAGTTATTAACACACTAAGAACACCAATTTCTATAAACTTTCTAGACTTAGAGTCTAGGACGAAACTCTCTCAAACCTTTCCAAGATTTTCTAACTTTCTTGACAGAGGAATACACCGTAGCATTGTGCTTGCAGTCGAAGGGATAGCCGCGTGTACTCCCTAAGTAAAGACTCCAGATAATACAACATGTAAGTGTTCTAGTTTTATGTTACAGGTTTTGATTGTCATATAACCATACCAGAAGAAATAGTTGGGGTAAGTAGAACAAAATTTTAAACTTCTGTTGTGCTTACTTATATGTTTTGAACCCAACAAAACCCTACAGTGGTATCAGAGCCTAGGCTGGTTCAATGGTTATATAACAATTGAATAACATAATAATATGGGTTAAACATAAAATTGGATTAAAACAAGGCCTCTTGAAATCCTACATATCTTGAGTGAATGTTAACCTTTTGATATCACCCTAAACTATCTCCTACGCTAACTCGAGGAAGTCTACGCTAACTCGAGGAAGTCATTCTGTTCTAACTCGAACTAAGCCAAAAGTGCAGATATCTGACTCATTGCACGGTGCACGGCGAAGAACGAGTATGAATGGATGATGGTCGATATGTGCGTTATTGAGAATGGTGGGTGAGGATAAAGGATTTGTGATTTGATCCCTAAATTTGATTTAGGGCTCAATCGATTTTAGAAAATCAACACAAAAACGTTTTATCAGGACGTCGGCGTTGTGGCCCTATGGTAGGGCACCGCAGTGCATGCTAGGGTTTCAAGGCGGCGACCTGGCTCCATGGTGGAGCGTCGCGGCCCTAATGCTTCATTTTTTAATTCTAGACTTTCTGGACATTAGGTGTCACGGCTCCATGATGGTGCGTCGCGGCCCTAATGCAAGCCGAAAGGTTTCTGTCTTGCCAGCGTCGCGGCTCCATGGTGGAGCGTCGCGACGCTAATGCATTGCAAAAGCAGAATTTTGGCTTCTGCCTCACTAGCGGCGCGACCCTAATGATTAGCGTCGCAACCCCATCGGTCCGAAATTTTTTTTCCAGGATGTTTAACCCATGATTATTATTATTATACATTATATTTGATAATTATACTGTTTATGTGCTAAATGATTGTCATTTAAATTACTAGAATAACGTCCGTAAATAACTGTCTGGGTAGGCGGTACCCAGTATATATTTTAAATCCCTTAATATCATGCTTGGGCAGGCGGTACCCAATAAGTGCTTAATAGACTTTGCATGATAATTAAGATGTTATATTTGATATAGTATACTATAGTTGATCTTGGTTAAAACCCTGAATTAAAATATTCCCTAAAATTTTAATATAAGTCTCATTTGAAATGAACGCGTCGTCCATTATAATTGATTGTAGTGCAAAATCCTTTTCGGTGAGATGAGTATTTATGCCACAGCGTTTGCTCTAAGTCTATGAGGACTCAGACTCTTTCATAGATGTATGTTAAATGTAGAAGTGGGTTATAAACCTTCATTAGTATTTACACCATAGTGTTTGCTCTATAAGGCAAAACTCACTTAGATACATAATTGCAGTCGCCTAACGGGGTTAACTTGCTAGGATGTCTTTGTTGACACCCAATTTTGTCTCATCTATTATGATTTTATTCGTAATTTTTAATATTTTGACACTTTTAAAAAATATAGGCATATATGTGTATATATCTTATTATTATTATTATTCGCATTTTTTTTACTATCATTTGCATCTTTATCATAATCATAGTTTTATTCATAATATTCTATGTTATTTTATTTTTCGCAAAATGGCATCACATTTCCATTTTTTATTAAGCATTAAACATTTCGCAAATATAATATTTTATTATTATCACGTCGTTATGTTATTTTAAATAATTCACATCTTTTACAAAACAAAAATAATATTTTTAATGTTAAACCCCTTTTATATTTTTTAAACCCAAAACAATTTCTAATCCATTCATTTTCCAACCCAAAATAATTTCTACCCAAAACAAGTTCACCAAAACAAGCCCAAAACCAAAAACTCCCAAGCCCATTCCCTTTATTTCAATTAGCCCAACACCAACCCATTCTCCCCAAAAACTCCCAAGCCCATCGCCCTTCACCCCAAAACGGACCAGCCCAATTCCCCAACCCGTCGACTCCAAGCTCCACCCTGAAACTCTCAACCTGACCCCTCAAACCCGTCGACCCGAACCACACACCCCTTTAATTCCTCAACCCTTAAAACCCAAAGAAAAACCCAAAACCAAAAATCAAAAACCTAACCCCCTCACAAATCGCTTGTGACCCCAATTTCACCCCATACCGGGCGACCCCGTCAGCCACCTCGCCCGCCATCACCAACCCCTGCCACCACCAACTCCTCTGCAGCCGACACCGAAAATCATGAACCCATGCCCCCTAAATCCGCGATTTTGGCTCCTTTATTTTGAATTTCAAACTCGTTTTTAAGGGGGAATCCACCTATAAATACCCCATGTTGTTCTTCATTTTAAGGGGGAGATTGGACAGATTTTTTAGAGGATTCTTAAAGGAATTTTCGGAGGATTTTTTGAAAATGATTCAATATATAAATAATTGTTGTGTTCTTGATTTCAAACATTTTCCTTCCTTGTTATTCAAGAATCAAGTCCGAAAAGGTTTGTTCTCCAATTTTGATTCTCTGATTTTGGATACGATTAGATCAGGTCAATTCAGCCCGCTCGAATCTTGCTCGTAACATTTCCGTAAATTCTTGCATTTTACATATTCGTATGTTGGTTATCTGCATTTGGTGAATATTTGATTTTGGGTTGAGTTTCCGATTCGGGTCAGTCTGCGACGGTCAATCTTGACGATTTGGGTAACATTTTGAAATTCTTGCATTTCATATTTTATGTATGTTGGTTATCTGAATTTGGTGAATATTTGATTTCGGGTTGAGTTTCGATTCGTGGTTTCCAAAGATTCGACTCGCCCGTCGAGATCGACAGTTGGGTAACATTTTGAGTCTGCATTTCATATTTTCTGTATGTTGGTTATCTGAATTGATGGAATTATTTGATGTCGGGTTGAATCTCCGATCGAGATTGATTCTTGACACGGGTCAGATCTGGTTGAATTTTCAAATTTCTTGCATTATTCTTGTTATTATTGGTTATCTGAAATTGATGAAATCGAGTTGATTTCGGGTTGAACACATGATTCGGTCAGTCGCCGACTCGACGTCTAATCTCGCTTTGAATTTCCCAAATTTCTTGCATTTCATATCTTGTATATTGGTTATCTGAAAAATGAAAAATCTGATTGGTCGGCGATTGGGTGGCCTCAATTGGTCGCCGATCACCCGTCAATCGACGGTCTTGGTATATTTCCGCATTATGGCATTTTTTCATATCATTCTTAGTTATCTAAAAATCAATTCTGATTTCATTCCGGGTCTGTTTTTCCATAATTAACTCACTGGTCACTTTTCCGGGTCTGTTTTTTCAGAATTAACTCACTATTTCATCTGCCTTTATTTATTTCTTTTCGCTTTCTGCTTTTTCTGTTATTCGGGTTAAACATTCTGGGTAAATCGGATATCTTCATGTCTTAATGCTTCTTGTTTTATCAATACCGCATTTAGGCCGACGAAATTGAATTCGAGGCCGCGCTTTTCTTTCGTTTCATTATTCTATTTTTCAGCACTGTTTTAAGTATCCGGGCAACGGATATTTTTATTGTTTTTTACTGTTTTAAACTAAACACCTCGTCTTTTTCGGAAATTATTTTCTGCCATCGTTTACCATCTGCGTTGTTCTTGTTTCATTTTAATTTTAATGATTTGAACACGATACTATCTTGTGATGAAAATAACCGTCGATTTTGAGGCCTCCACGGTTGTAAAGACGGAAAATATAACTTCGGGGCAATGATGAGGCTTAAACCTTTTTCCAAGATCAACATGTTTAGTAAGTGAGGTGACTAAAATAACCAACAAGTTATATATTCGCAGACCACGACGTGATTATAGTGATCTTTTCTATTTCACCCGAGAGACCAACACGTTTAGTAGGCGAGGCAATCAAAAATAAACCACGTTAGTCATATGTTTGCAGCCACTTGACGTGATTGGAATGTTCTTTTCAAAATTTAAAACTGAGCCCTCTGCGTGATCAAAACATTCCTTTCGCTTTTGAATACGAATATGAAGTTATTTGTATTTAATCCATTTCTAACCGTTTGTTCTTGTGATGTGGATTAAAGTAAATATGGCGAATTATTCCTGGAGTTTATTTATTTTATTTCTTTCTTTAATTCAGCTTTTATCCCGCTTTGTATTGTAATATTATTTATCGTGACTTATGTAACTATTGAAATGCTTAGAATAGGCAAAACTTAGGATTAATTCATAGGGTAGTTTAAGATTTGAAACCCGTCGCTAGCTTATTTATTTGTAGGCTCGGTTAAATTCAAACTTAGAAATCCTTCGCTAGTTTATTTATTTTAGGCTCACTACGCGTATTCAAGATTTTCAAAACAACTTTTGTCATCTTTTATTTGCTTTATTAATCATACCGAATAAGTTTATCTTTTTATTATTATTTTGCAAACTCGATGATTTCCTAAAGATTCCTTCTTTGGCGTTGTAAATAATTTTGTTTCTACTCTCAATTGACAAATGCTATTTTTTCCAACTCTACATGTATTTCTCTTTAAATACCATACAAATGCATATTTTTTCTCTACATGTATCTTTCTTTTAAAAATGCATCATTTACTAATTATTTGAAAACATCTTTAACTTCATATATCAAACATGCATTTTTCTAGCAATAATTAATCTGAGTTTGACCGGATAACCGCAAGTTAGCGGATCTTAAAGGATGTCTAACCCCTTCCCTTTAGGATAATAAAGAACCACTTACCTAGAATCTCGCTAGTTTCGCATAATTTTTAAAATTGGAGTTTACATTGCAAAGACTTAGTTTAATATTTAGGTGTCCTAATTCACCGTGAAAAATAATTAGGTGGCGACTCAACCCTCTTTTTACCCAGGAATCATCTGGACACGTCCGCCCGCTGACCCGAGCAAGGTCGAAAAAGCGACAAAGATGGCGACTCGGCCAGGGGATTTTTCAGGTTCTTAACCATAGCAAAATTCAGGTTAATTATTTGTGTTTTACTTTCACTCTTTGTTTGATGTATGCTTTGATTTGTTTCCTTTGTGAAATTTTGCGTGCATAAACTGCTTTAAATATTATATTCTCTTACTGCTTTCCTTAAATTGGCATTTTGCTCATATTTCTTCCACTCTGGAAAATTGACACTATCACACACTACACGCGAGGTGTGTTTTGTGCACCCGCAAATTTCTTTCAATCTACCAAATTTTAGGAGAGTTGGCGTATGTGCGAGCTGGACCATCCTGGTGGCGCGTAGCCTTCTACCTCAGTAGTCCGCTTGGGAACCTTGTGTCTAGTCACCAAATCTTAGAAAATTTAAGATAGAGCTATACCACCCTTTATTTTAAAGTCATGCATGCATACACCTTAGGTGGGTCGATCCTTGGTGTCGACTCCACAATTAAGAAATCCGCCAAAGATGTCTACGGGTCTCACAACCCAACGACCAATCATCATATTATGTGTAGCGTGATAAGGATAGACTAATTCAAGACTAATCATGACATCTTTGAAATTGGAAAATGTACATTCATTTTGTCTCATTTCCGACAAAGCATTGCGGTTTAGCACTTGGATCAAATTGTCAGAATCCCGCCTATCTGGCGTTAGGCCCACCTCTCGCATAAGAGGCCCCTTGTATATTAGGACGCGCATATACAATTTGCTTGCTATTTTCTATCGCTTTCCACTCTGTGTATATTATTTAAATCAATAATTACTCACCTTATACTAATTTGGTTTTCTTCATTTTTCGGAGTTTCATTTTGCCTTATTTATTTCCCCAAAGGTTGATTCGTGTTGACTAAAATCGGCGGAGCACCCCATCTTTATTTCCCAATCATGTCTACCCAAATTGTATTAGTACTTAATGAAAATGCGATTTAAATTGAGGCACTGAACCGCATTTTATGCAGCTTTAATGTATTTTGCCTCCACCTTTTGAAAGCTTAAAATGACAAATCGCATTGCTTTTGCTATTTTAAAATACACTTTGTTTAATAATTTTCCTTTCTTTTTTTCATCATGCAAACTAATTTGTCGGCAATACGTATGTGGCATATAATGAAACAAGCAAACAAAGTCTTAAACAACGAGCAAGACTTCAAGAATATAAGGAAGATTCATATCGGAAGAATTGGGGCATTTTTCGTAATAAACCAAAGTGGGATATGGATCAAAACATCAATATGATTGATAAATACAAGCATTGGCTCATGTCATTTCCCCTTTGTACTCTTGAGCTCTTTGACTACAATCGAGGACTTCTCTGGGCAATGCTATATCTTCCGTGAGCCAAGTGGATACAAAATCATGTGAAAAGGCTGATGAACACGCTTTGTCAGGCAACTTTATAGGAATAGAATGGCCAAAGATTTTTAACCGGGGCAATTGGTGTCAAAGCATATCCCTACACCAGGATGAAGCCAAGAAAAGTTTGAATTGGCAAGGGCCTTACACGGTTCACCAAATCTTGTTGGAAGAACACTAATCCTAATTAGCTGAAATGGACGCTAAGTTTGGCCAAAGCTATCAACTAGAATCGATGAAAGATACTACATTTAGGATTTTTTCCGTGGACTGAATCACGTTATGACCTGATTCCCTCGGCGGATACGTGGCGCACATCGGCCGTCCCATCTTTAGAAAAACCCTCTCAATCTTTACTTGTAACATGAACTACGTTATGACCTGATTCCTCGGCGGGATACGTGGCGCCACTGCGCCGGGTCCCGTCTTTAGAAAACCCTTACAAATCTCATTCGCTTGTAATGAACTACGCCATGACTGATTCCTCACGGGATACGTGAGAAGCGCCTAAATCGCTTCTGGTCCACCATTAGAAATATTTTCTCCTTTATATCACATATGACAAAATGCACTCCATCGATCCTGATAGAAGGTGCAAGCAATCTACACAAGACTTCGGTTGTCCGCTTCAAAAGATCGTCATTCTCACATATCGGAAACGGGGCATTTTTAAGGGATCAACGCCGAGGACGCTGATAAACATGAAAAAGCATCGGCAAACTAAGTCTTCAGCCTAAGAGGATTTTGGATAAGACGTTTGCTTTGTTTCACCGCATGTCGCTGCTCGACGGACATTTACATATATGCATACTTTCTTATAAGCAATTTATTTTCAACAAATACTTTCAATAGAGTTTGACAAGATTTTTTACTAATATGCATACTTTCTTATAAGCAAATTATTTTCAACAAATATTTTCATTAGTGCTTGACAAGAACTTTTAATTATAAGCATACTTTCTTATAAACAAATTATTTTCAACAAATATTTTCATTAACGGTTAGTAAGGCTGGAACTATACATGGGCTGGTCCGAATCGGCCGGGACATGCAGCCTATCAAGAGTCAAAGCTACCAAGTCAACGCGAATCAACCGCCTCCCCAAACTCACAAATTTTCTTTGAGTCACAGGTTCTTCAGGTTGAAAAAAGCGGGGAAGCCACATCGATTATGATCAATTCCCCAAAGAATTTCTAAGACCACAACTCACTACAAGGATTACGTTCTTGTTCTCGCATTTATACGAAGACATCATCTTGACCTACTGGGGTCCGACTGTATGTATGCACAAAGATGTTATTTTAATCACAAAGCGACAAATAAGGCAAACCCGACGGCAAAGGCGTCCAGATCACATTTTCGCCACGTGCGGCCGTGACATTTCAATTCACATGAGTTTGGATCGGCAGAAGATTCCGCAGACAACGTGGAACCCTATTACAAGAAACTGACGGCAAGGGCGCTACTTACATCTCTTACAACAGGACAACATTACAATAACGCCATCGACGTTATTGGCAAAGACGACAATCATTTTTACACTTTACAGCGGCGTCAACAAAGATTACAATGACGTCTTCAACGCAGCAACTATCTTTTACCGCATCTCGACGGCGTCAACAGCATTACAATGACGTCTTCAGCGCAGCAGCTATCTTTTACGACAACACATCAACTATATTTTACGGCAATGCAGCAACTATCTTTTACCGCATCTCAACGACGTCAACATCATTACAATGACATCTTCAACGCAGCAGCTATTTTTTACGGCAACAAAACAACTATCTTTTACAGTATCTCAACGACGTCAACAGCATTACAATGACGTCTTCAAAACAACAGCTATCTTTTACGGCAATGCATCAACTATCTTTTACCGTATCTCAACGACGGCGTCATGACATTACAAAGACGCTCTTGTGCGGTGACTATCTTTACAACAACACAACAAATATCTTTTACAATATTACAACGACGCCAACAACATTACAATGCCGTCTTCAACGCAAAGAAATATCTTTTTACAAGATTACAACAACGCTATTGGCGTTATCGCAACACATCAACTATCTTCAACAGATTACAATGACGCTTTCAACGCACTATCTTTGCGGCATTACAACGCGTCATTGACGTTCTTGCAAGACAACAAATATCTTTTACGCATCTCAACGACGCTAACAAAGATTACAATGACGTCTTCAACGCAAAGATCTATCTTTACGGCAACGGCGACGATAATTATTTTTACCGCATCTCAACGACGCCAACATCTTTACAATGACGCCTTCAACGCAGCAGCGACTATCTTTGCGGCAACACAACAACTATCTTCTACAACATCTCAACGTGACGCCAACGATTACAATGACGTCTTCAAAACAAGAATTTATCTTTACGGCAATGCGAACTTATCTTTTACCGCATCTCAACGACGCGTCAACAACATTACAATGACGCCTCAACGCAGCTGACTATCTTTTACAGATTACAACGCTACTGACGCATTGGCGAAGACAATAAATATCTTTTACGCGATCTCAACGACGCCAACATCATTACAATGACGTCTTCAACGCGCTGACTATCTTTACAAGATTACAACAACGTCATTGGCGTTAACTGCGAGCACATCAACTATCTCAACCGTGCATAACGACGCTTTCAACACAACGGCTATCCGCAATAAAGAAACATCATTACAACAACGCGTCATCGGCGTTCTTGCAGACACAACAAATATCTTTACGATTACAACGACATCAACAAAGATTACAATGGCGTCTTCAACGCGATAAGCTATCTTTACAAAGATTACAACAACGCTATCGGCGCATCGCGACCATCAACTACCTTCAACAAGATTACAACAACGCGTCCATGACGGCACACGCGACAACTATTTTTTACGACGACGCGACAACATCGAACAGCGTCTATACAACGACATCAAGAAGTCTATACAACAAATACGGCGTCAACAATATTACAACGACGTCTTCAACACAACACGTCGATCCAACGACGGCGTCATTTCAGCGCCCACCTTATAATGAGGGTATTTTAATTTTACCAGCGCCCACCTTATAATGAGGGTATTTTAATTTCGATCAACAGCCCACCTCTAATGCGGTATTTCCAAGTTATTTTCTACAATTTTTCTCACAGCTATACACTAATTATATCTTAAGCTTTAGTTTGCAGGAGTTTTTAATTTGCAGGGAACTTCATCACAACGTGGAGCTATCTCTTCTGAATCGAGGCAATTTGGTCAACGACCTACTTGAACGTCGATCCGCTCTTTCCCATTAGTTTCTCGCATCGCGACGCTGTCATCCTAAATTAAACACTTTGGGGCATTCGTTTCTCGCATCTTGAATGTGCACCATCTTTTAATTCCCCCAAGCCCAACCACACACCCCTTTTAATTCCCTCAACCCTTAAAACCCAAAAGAAAAAAACCCAAAACCAAAAAAAATCAAAAACCCTAACCCCCCCCCTCACAAATCACCGCGACCCCACACCCCATCTGGCGACCCACGGCCGCTCGCACTCTACCATCACCAACCCCGCCACCACCAACTCCCTCTGTTACGACACCGAAAATCCGCGAACTTCATGCCCCTCAACCGCGATTTGGCTCCTTTATTTTGAATTTCAAACTCGTTTTAAGGGGAATCCACCTATAAATATCCCATGTTGTTCTTCATTTTGGGGAGATCGAATGATTTTTGAGAGGATTCTCAAAGGAATTTTTGGAGGATTTTTGAAAACGATTCAATATATAAATATTTGTTGTGTTCTTGATTTCAAACATTTGCCTTCCTTGTTATTCAAGAATCAAGTCGAAAAGGTTTGTTCTCCACTTTTGATTCTCTCGATTTTGGATACCATCTGATCGGGTAAACATCGACTGCTCTGGTCGAATCGTCAGGGTAACATTTTGAATTCTTGCATTTTCATATTTCAGTATGTTGGTTATCCGCATTTGGTGAATATTTGATTTGGTTGAGTTTCCGATTCGGTTTAAACATCTGATCTGCCTGCCGAATTTATTGGGTAACATTTTCGAAATTCTGCATTTCATATTTTATGTATGTTGGTTATCTCAATTTGGTGAATATTTGATTTGGGTTGAGTTTCCGATTGAAGATTCGACTCTTGCAGTCAATTCGACTTGGGTAACATTTTTGCACTTTGCATTTCATATTTTTCTGTATGTTGGTTATCCTGAATTGATGGAATTATTTGATGTCGGGTTGAATCTCGATTCGGCCCGTCAGATCTGGCTTTGAATTTTCAAATTTCTTGCATTCTCGGCTGTCATATTATTGGTTATCCAAATTGATGAAATCAGCTTGATTCCTGATTGAACACATGATTCGGTCAGTCGACCCGGCTTTGAATTTCCAAATTTCTTGCATTTCATATCTTGTATATTGGTTATCTGAAAAAATGGAAAAAATCGATTAGATTCCCCGATCCGGTCGGAAACGATCAACGGTCAGTCGACGTGCCTTGGTATATTTATTATGGCATTTTCATATGCCATATCTTCGTTATCTAAAATCCGAATTCTGATTTCATTAGGGTCTATTTTTTGAATTAACTCACTGCTCACTTTTCTCGGTGCTTTTTGAATTAACTCACTATTTCATCTGCCTTTATTTATTTCTTTTAGCTTTCTCTATTTTTCTGTCATTGGTTAAACATTCTGGTAGACGGATATCTCATCGTTTCTTAATGCTTTCTTTGTTTTATCAATACCGCATTTAGCCTAAATTGAATTCGAGTAGCGCTTTTCTTCGCTTTCATTTCTCTATTTTTCAGCATCGCTTTTAAGTATCCGCAACGGATATTTTTCTTTTTTACTGCTTTTAAACTAAACACTAGCGTATTTTTCGGAAATTATTTTCGCTTCGCTTTTACCATCTCACGCTGTTGTTTCTTGTTTCATTTAATTTCTTGATTTGAACACGATACTATCTTACGATGAAAAATAAAATCGATTTTGAGGCCTCCACAGTTGTAAAGACGGAAAATATAACTTCTCGGGCAATGATGAGGCTTAAACCTTTTTCCAAGATCAACATGTTTAGTAGCGAGGTGACTAAAATAACCAACAAGTTATATATTCACGCCTGACGACGTGATTATAGTGATCTTTTCTATTTCACCGAGAGACCAACACGCTTTAGTAGGCGAGGCAATCAAAAATAAACCACGTTAGTCATATGTTTGCAGCCACGACGTGATTGGAATGTTCTTTTCAAAATTTAAGTTCGAGCCTCTCCGTGATCAAAACATTCAATGCTTTTGAATACGAATATGAAGTTATTTGTATTTAACCTGCTTTCTAACCGTTTGTTCTTGACAGCTTATGAGGATTAAAGTAAATAACTAATTATTCCTCGGAGTTTATTTATTTTATTTCTTTCTTTAATTGACTTTTATCCCGCTTTGTATTGTAATATTATTTATCGCACTTATGTAACTATTGAAATGCTTAGAATAGGCAAACTTAGGATTAATTCATAGGGTAGTTTAAGATTTGAAACACATACTAGCTTATTTATTTGTAGGCTCGGTTAAATTCAAACTTAGAAATCATTCGCTAGTTTATTTATTTTAGGCTCGCCACGCAGATTCAAGATTTTCAAAACAACTTTTGTCATCTTTTATTTGCTTTATTAATCATACCGAATAAGTTTATCTTTTTATTATTATTTTTGCAACTCGATGATTTCCGAAAGATTCGCTTCTTTGGCGTTGTAAATAATTTTGTTTCTACTCTCAATTGACAAATGCATATTTTTTCCAACTCTACATGTATTTCTCTTTAAATACCATACAAATGCATATTTTTTCTCTACATGTATCTTTCTTTTAAAAAATGCATCATTTACTAATTATTTGAAAACATCTAACTTCATATATCAAACATGCATTTTTCTAGCAATAATTAATCTGAGTTTGACCGGATAACCGCAAGTTAGCGGATCTTAAAGGACGCCTAACCCCTTCCCTTTAGGATAATAAAGAACCCTTACCTAGAATCTCGCTAGTTTCGCAGACCTTAAAATTGGAGTTTACATTGCAGCACTTAGTTTAATATTTAGGTGTCCTAATTCACCGTAAAAATAATTAGGTGGCGACTCCTCAACCCTTTTTACCCAGGAATCACCGGACACGTCCGCGCTCCGCTTTGACCCGAGCAAGGTCGAAAAACGGGCGCGACAGTCTTGGCGCTACAGTGTCGGACAAGTCGAGGGACGCAGATCGATTATTTAGAACATTCGGTCAAACATGAGTTATAAATTATTTGTAATTGGTTTAGAGACCTACCAGGTTGTGCTGTTGAAGTTATCAGCCACAGCAAACGCAGAGATAGCATGAACCTCGATCATGGCCCATTATGACCATATTTGATATGAGTATGTATTCTTCCATGGGGTCGAAAAGTATATTAAAATAGTGGGAGCTAATTAAACTAAAGGTCATATTTATTAGTTAAAGAATGTGTTCAATAGAAATTATATTAGAGTTTAATTTCAAGTCTATTTGTTTCTTCAGTCGTATAAAATGTCGAATCTATCACTGAAAATGTTGGTCGAGACAAACAAGTTGACTGGATCAAATTACCCTGACTGGTTAAGAAATCTACGATTGGTGTTAAGATTTGAAAGAATTGAGTATGTGTTAGACACAATGTTCCCCACAGTCCCTACTGAAGATTCTGCTGAGTATGCCTTGTTTGACAAGATGGCTTATCAGAAACATCTAGACGATACTAACTCGGCACAATGTGTAATGTTGTCCTCCATGACCTTAGAGTTACAGAGGCAACATGAAAACATAGGCCCTAACGAAATGCTACAACACTTGAAGAGTCTCTATGACTCACAGTCTCAGATAATGTAATATGAACTGTTGAGGGGCCTTTTCAACTGTAAGTTGAACGATGGGGGTCAAGTGTCAGTACATGTTCTGAAGATGATTGGGTTAATAGAAAGGTTGGCTTCGATTGGAACTGCCTATAAATGTCTCTGTCAACCTAATCCTGAATTCACTTTCTGGTTCATTTGAGAATTTCATTGTGAACTTCAATATGAATGGGACCAAGGCAAGTCTTCTAGAGCTTCACAACATGTTGAAGAACTTTGAATCATCTACCTCTAAAGGTAAAGTTGTGTTCATAGTGGGCTCTTCTAGCAAATTCAAACCCAAGGGTAAGAACATGCAGAAGAAGAAGGGTAAAACAGTTACTGCACCTACAGTTATGAAACCTAGAGGAAGTATTCAGAAGAAAGAAAAGGTAGCTTCGGATGTGTGCCTCAACTGCAAGAAGAAAGGGCACTGGAAGAAGGACTGTACAGCTCCAGGAGGAGGCAAAGCACTAGGTGCTCCTAGCTCTACTGGACAATATATGTTTGTCATTGAGATAAATATGTCTATAAATAACTCTCACTGCTGGGTATTGGATACCGCATGTGGCTCACACATTTGTAATAATGTGCAGGGTCTGATTGACAGCAGAAAGGTTGGACCTTGGGAGGTGGACATGCACGTTGAAAATGAAGCACGAGTGGATGCTGAACGCGTGGAAACTTATAGACTAGATTTACCTTCAGGCTTTTGTTTTGAACTAAATAATTGTTATTTTATTCCCTAATTGACGAGGAATATTATTTCTATCCCAATGTTAGATATTGAGGGGTTTTCCTCATTTATTGCCAATGACAGTTATGTATTGTCTTTTAATGGTTTTGTTTGTGGAAATGCTCAGCTTGTGGATGGTTTGTATGTTCTAAACTGTAGTCGTAAAATTTTCAATGTGCAAAACAAATGAGCTAAGATAAGTAATCCAAGAAACCCCACTTACTTATGGCACTGTAGACTTGGTCACATCAATGAATCAAGAATATCAAGATTAAGAAAGTTAGATTACCTGGAACCATTTGACTTGGAGTCCTATGGTAATTGTGAATCTTGCTTGAGAGGAAAGATGACCAACAAGCTACTTTCTGGGAAAGGGGTGCGAGTCAAAGAGGTACTTGAGTTGGTCCATACTGATGTATGTGGGCCATTTTCAAATCAAGCTAAGGGAGGCTTCCCTTACTTCATCACTTTTACAGACGATTTCACAAGGTTTGGGCATGTGTATCTTATGAAACACAAGTCTGAAGCCTTCGAGAAATTCAAGGAGTACAAGTCAGAAGTAGAGAAGCAACTTGAAACAAGTATCAAGACCATTCGATCAGATCGAGGAGATAAATACTTAAGTAAAGAATTTCTGGATTACTTGAAGCTTCATGGAGTCCAATCACAATGGACACCTCCTGGAATGCCACAGATGAATGGTGTTGCTGAAAGGAGAAATCAAACCCTATTAGATATGGTTAGATCCATGATGAGTTTCTCAGCTCTACCAACATACCTTTGGGGCTATGCATTACAAAGCTCAATTTATATTCTGAACAGGATTTCTTTGTCAGTGGAGAAAACTCCATATGAGATATGGAATGGCAAGAAGCCAGCACTTAAACACATGCGACCCTGGGTGTGCCCTGCATATGTAAAAAAGATGCTTACTGACAAATTGAAATCTAAAAGTGAGAAATAATATTTTGTGGGGTATCCAAAGGAAACTAAGGGATACTATTTCTATCTTCCTGGAGAACATAAGGTCATTGTTTCTAGAAATGCAACTTTCCTTGAAGAAGAAGAATATGTCTACAAGGAACAGAGCTGCAATGAGATAGAACTTGACGAAATTCAAGAACCACAAGATAACAAAGAAGTTGAACCCTTGTCAAATGATCTAGACAAGGATTCAGTGGGAGTATCTGGTGAAGATTGGGTACTTAGAGTACGCCCTTTAGCTAGTGGGAGTGCTGTCATAAATAGTGCAGAAATGCTAGGCTCTCATACACAACCAATGGAAGATGATATAATGGTTGTACATCATTCCATTCAGGGAATACATGAAAATGACATTTCTGAAAGCTCTCAAGGAGATGGATTATCTAGCACACAAAGACCTTCTCACAATCAGAATGCAACAAACACTAAAACGCAGAATAATTAACTCCGTAGGACCACTAGGACCCATCGTCCTCCTGAAAGACTTAATCTCATTGTTGAAACACACAATAAGATAGATATTCCTGATGATGATGAACCTACAACCTACAGCGAAGCCATGTTAGACATTGATTCGCAGAGATTGCAAGAAGCCATAAAATTTGAGATGGACTCGATATACATAAATCAAGTTTGGAACTTGGTTGATTTGCCAACAGGGGTTAAACTCATAGGATGCAAATGGGTCTTCAAGAAGAAGATTGATGCATATGGAAAGGTACAGACTTATAAGGCAAGATTGGTGGCTAAAGGTTATAATCAACGACCTGGGGTCAATTATGACGAAACCTTTTCACCTATTGCAAAAATTAAGTCCATTCGGATTTTGCTTGCAATAACCGCATACTATAAGTATGAAATTTGGCAAATGGATGTTAAAACTGCTTTCCTCAATGGTAACCTAATTGAGGAGGTGTATATGATACAACCTGAGGGTTTTACATCCAAGACTAAGCCCAAAATAGTGTGCAAGCTATAGAAGTCTATTTATGGACTTAAGCAAGCCTCAAGGAGTTGGAATATTTGCTTTGACAAAGCAGTCAAATCATTTTACTTTGTTAGAAGCAAAGAAGATCCCTGCGTTTATAGTAAGCACAAGGAAGGGAGTATTGTCTTCATTGTTATATATGTAAATGACATATTAATAATAAGAGATAATAAGACTCTCATGCAATCAGTCTAGGAATGGTTATCCAGCACCTTCATGATGAAGTACTTGAGTGAAGCCTGCTACATTCTTGGAATTAGGATCTATAGAGATAGACATAATAAATTGTTGGGGCTGTCACATTCCACATACATAGACAAAGTGCTAAGACGATTCTCTATGGAAAACTCCAAGAAGGGAAGTCTTCCTATGGGTCAAGGCATCAAGTTATCAAAGAAGGATAGTCCTTCTACTGTTGTAGAAATTGAACGCATGAAAAGAATCTCATATGCTTCATCTATAGGATCTATCATGTATGCCATGATCTATACGAGGCCAGATGTGGCTTATGCACTTAGTATGACTTGCAAATTCCAGCATAATTCTAGAGAAGAACACTGGAAAGCAGTCAAGAGTATTCTTAAGTATCTTAGATGAACTAAAGAATATTTCTTAGTTGAACTAAAGAATATTTCTTAGTCTATGGTGGACAAGAGAAACTAGTGTGTACTGGGTACACTGATGCTAGCTTCCAGACAGATCTTGATGACTTCAAATCTCAATCTGGATATACCTTCATTTTCAATGGCGGAATAGTGAGTTGGAAAAGTTTCAAGCAAGTTACAATTGCTGATTCGACAACTAAAGCCGAGTACATTGCTGGATCGGAAACTGGTAAAGAAGTTGTCATGATATCTGAGTTCCTGAAGGAACTAGGGGTTGTTCCAAATGCCACTTTTCCAATAACGATCTATTGTGACAACACTGGTGCGAATGCGCAAGCTAAGGAACCAAGATCAACAAACAGAAACAAGCATGTACCGAGGAAATACCACATATTCAGGGAGATGGTGGAAACTGAAGAAATAAGATTAGACTATGTAACCATATATGATAATCTAGTTGATCCGTTTACTAAACCATTAAGCTTAGTTAAGCATAATAGTCATTTTGAAAACATGGGTATTAGATAAATCGGAGATTGGCTCTAGGCCAAGTGGGATATTGAAAGTATGTATGGCCTAGAGACAATCATTATTAGGGACAAATGTACTTGAACACATTCATATTATTAATAAGATTAATATTTATGGCAGTTGTAATTATTGAATTATTATTTGATTGTTTGAAATTATTTATTAATGTGCATCCCTTGAGCTTACGTTGTCATTAATAGAGTGAGATATTGATGATAGAGCGTAACTCTAAAATAGCATCGACTAATGATCATCGAGAATGCGATATCGATGATATGTTATAAGTCGACATATGGTCTGCGTCACATTCTTAGAGAATGTAGTATGTCTCACCTGCTACTAGTAATGGTTACTAGTGATGGACACGTGGATACTTTTGAAAAGTATTGGCATACCCTGCTGATAAACTATTTGTTATACATGTCTAAAGTGTTATCAGCGTGTGGGAGATGAAGGTCCTTTGACTTAAGGTCAATACACACCTTGTTTACTGAGTAATGTACTTTGACCCTGTTCTAAGCTTAAACTCCTTATAGGATAAGATACATCTTGTGTTTGGTGCATTATAATGTAAATTAAGGTGATAGTTGAGCCAAGAATAGGATTCATTTCTCGATTAGATATTCAAAAAAACACTCAACTTCTCAGTGATATTAGGTCGACCAAGTCATTGGCCAATGCAAGAGACATGTTTAGAATATGGTCTAGTTGTCGACTAATATAGATGAGATAAAGTAATTAAGCCATTTGGATAGACACATGGCAAATCCTAAGTTTGATCGAGTGTGTCGCGAATGAAAGGAATTTATCATCTCACATAAAGGTTATGTTTGTTGGATTCATGTAAACGTACTTCACATATTGAGTTCATCATACGACACAGTCTAGGAGTTCTGTATGGACCTTAATTGGATTAGTATCGATATGTGAAGGCCTATAGGGTCACACTATGTCGATTGTTTTTTCGGTCTAAGGGTGTATTGAGAGAATATTAAATATTCAATTTGAAATTGAGATATTTAAATTAATAATAACTATGGGTTAATTTCTATTAGATGGAAATTATTTACTTAAATCAAAATTGGATTTTGGATTTAACGTGCTGAATATATATATATTAAATAAAAGCGGGAAACAGAATTTTACGTAAGGCGCCGCGGCGCCTGCTAGGCTGCGCCGACCCAGCAGTGGGCCTAGTCAGACTGGCCCACTGCACCTCAGCTTTTGGGCCAGGCTTAGAGCCCAACCCTAATCTGATTTGTGACCTAAAAATCACTATATATAAATCACTAATCTCTAGTTATTAACACACTAAGAACACCAATTTCTATAAACTTTCTAGACTTAGAGTCTAGGAAGAAACTCTCTCAAACCTCTGCCAAGATTTCCTGACTTTCTTGACAGAGGAATACACCGTAGCATAGTGCTTGCAGTCGAAGGGATCGTGTGTACTCCCTAAATAAAGACTCCAGCTAATACAACATGTAAGTGTTCTAGTTTTATGTTACATGTTTTGACTGTCATATAATTATACCAGAAAAAATTGTTGGGGTAAGTAGAACAAAATTTTAAACTTCCGATGTGCCTACTTATATCTTTTGAACCTAACAAAACCCTACAATATTTGCATCTCTTATCATAGAGTATATGATAACACTTAATTGAATACATTTACATGGCCTAATTGACTAATGTGACATGACACAATTAGTCAGAGATTTGAGAATTGAAGGAGACTTAATAAAATATTGAGTTTTATGATTTCATTTATTTGATCAAATATTTAGATCCATATAAGAAAGTGATTGTTACTAGTAACATTAGGGTCTTATATATACACTTGATTAGTGGGAGTCTCATATTTGATATATTTGATTCCGTCAAATGATTTGTTCAACCTATTTGATAAATTGACATCTTCAATTTTCTCTAATAATATATGATGTTCTCATTGATATATTATACACATTTATATGAATAGTTCTGCATTGACAGACTGTGATGCCTATAAAATCTTAAGACTTGTTATCTTATGTGGTGGACATGTCTCATGTTGATAAGATCATGTTGTTGCCTTTATTGTATCTTTATAGAGACATACATGGTATATTTTTATACCTTGTGAATTTTCTTAGCTGTTGCACATGTTGGACTTAGAAAATTATGATTTTCTGGTGGTGCACATGTTGATTTGTTGCCACATATTACAGAAAATCGTAGTGATGATTTTTCGGTGGTGCGCATGTTGATTCGAAACGTACATGTTGTTATGAAAAATTATTGAGGATCGACAATGAAATAACCTTGATATGGAATCCATGTTGGTTATTTCTTGCTACACTACCACATTGTTTGGTCTATGTTGACAAGACTTCAGTGTTTGTGATTGTGGATTAGTCTTGTATTTTTGACTGATACAAGTACTGCTGCATTTCGCATTGATAGTCTTGTTTGACTGGATCATGTTCGAAGTGACGTTGTACCACTATATGTACTTGTGGCCAACTGTTCGTTTAGTCCGAGAGTCGTTTTATAAAATATATCTTTTAAACCTATAAAAAATTAAGATTAAGTTAATGTTGTCCAAGTGGGAGAATGTTGGAATTTATTAAATGTGGACTAACATTACCTTGATTATTGTGGTTTACAAAATGGGCTAAACAAATATAGTGGTGGATATGACTTGAGCCAATTATACATTGGATTCATTGTTGGTCCCCGAATCACTTCATGTATAGATGTGGGTTGGCAGTAGTGTAGGCATGTTGCAAACCTACTAAGCTGATTATGGGGAGACCTATTAGGTCAAGGCTTGATGCCTATATATGTATGGCTAGGTCTCCTCTCATCTTCTCAACCTTAAGGCAAGCATCTCATTCGACTGTCACTTGTAGGAGAAGCAATGAGAGTAAGACCTAATCAATCATTCCATACATGTGAAATGTGCTTCCGCATATGAACAAGATGACTTAACAGGTACGCATCTTAATCTCGCGTTCTTATGGTTTTTGATCTATGCAATAATTCTATGTTATTATAAATTAACTTACATGCTAGGACTACATAAAAGTCATGTAACAGATGCAGAATATAAAAATTCATTAGTCTTGTTCCGTCAAGCTATAAAGATCTTTAAAGGACTAACTGAAAAGTAAATTTTACCACGATGTTTCTTGATTTCTTAGTTTTTCCTTTTCATTTTAAAAGGTAGTATTCTTTCCAGTCCATTTTTATATATGTGATTTTCTTTTTCTGTTAAGAGACGATTTGAAATGTTTTAATCCTTTCTGTTTCTGTAAAGCGCTTATAATCTTTCAGAATATAAGTTCATTTTAGATGAATAAAAGTATTAGTCATCATATAAAAGAAAAAAAACAGAAAGCACTAACACTAATTTCTTGCAATTACTTCTGAACCTTAGTGCGCTATGCTACTTAAAATGTTACTATCATCGTCAATCAATATTTCTTAATAGGCTTTAATCTAAACGAAATATTTAAATATTTTGTTCAAACATTCTAATATATATCGGTATACTGCAGGGTAGAACGAGCTTTCAACTGATACCATCTAGCCTATTTATTATTTTTAACTATTTTATTTATTGTTATTATAGATAAGATCGAGTTACAAGAGAGTTCATTTGACAAACTTAGTGAGAACATGTTTACGGCAAGACTAAACTATTCCTTTAATGATCTAATTGTAGACTACTACAACAATTTTGTCAAAGTATACGAAATATTGAAATAGTTCATTCAAACTATTAGATTTTGGTCCACTATTGCAACTATGGCCATTATTTGAGTAGAATCAAAAGAGAAAGTCTTAACAAGTTGGTTTGCTTATTGCCATTCGATTCTATAAATATCTACACAGGATAACTGTTGGAATTTTTGCTCTATGGTACTTTATAAAGCAGTACGGGAAGTATATAACTATTACAAGTATTCGAAAGGCTAAACAAAGATTCAATAATTCAACTAGTAATCTGAAAATTACAATAGATCGACAAAACTGAAATTACAATTTTGTTGAAGACGGAAAAATGGAAACTGGTTTTGCTGAGTCGAGTGTGGCACTCTGTCCTTAAGACAATATTGCCCCGTATGTATCCTTTATACGTCCTGGACAATTTATCTCCCAAGATAAAACAGCAATGGAACACTTGAGCAAAGGAAACTCAAGAGCTACCGTGAAGAATATTGAGTAACGAAATGATGCCTTGGAAGTTGTAGGAAGAAGAAACCTTTCTGCTTGTGTAAGCTTCTGAATTTCGTGTATATTATATGTGTGTTCTTAGTGCTCAACAATGGTGTAAGGGGGTGTTTATATAGGTGATGGAGGGGCTGAAAAACTGCCTCCATAATAGCCAAATAATGGTCATTATGGAGGTAGTAAAGTCACCAACATAAATGGTGAAAGACCAACGGATTTGGCCATTATAGGAGGAGTAATTCAGCCAAAATAAATGGCTGAATTGAGAGCTTGGCGTTTGGCTTTGATCGCCCAAATTCGACGTTCGAAACTTCAGGGACCAAACTGTACATCTTGAAACTTCGGGACCAAATCTGTACATCCGGAACTTCGGGATCAAGCATTTACGGAAAAGTTCTCGGCCCAAAAGATAATATCGAAGGCCCACACCCACATCCCACGACCCGTGGGGTGGACCGAGAACCGGAACCCTAACTCTGCCGAATCAACCGACGGCAAGGCGGCGCGCGTGTGGCCTTTCCTTGAACCGAAGCACATCTAGGTCCTCCCTCCTTTAAACACATGGGATACCCCTTGGGATCCCAAACCCCAAACCAATTTCGAGTCTTATATACACAACAATTCTTTCTTCCTCTACCGATGAGGGAGAATTGAACACAATACCACACTTTCCATGCTTCAAACACCTTACTTAGTGGACCAATATCTCTTTCATTTCTCAATGAAATTTGGCGATTCTTGGCCCTACGGTTATCTACGCATTTAGTAGATCATGCATGTGTGAAGAACCGGATTCTCCAACATACGTAACACTAGTGTTTAAGCCGTTAAAGTTGGTCGGTCGCAACTCCCGCCAAAGGCAAATTTCCAACAATCCCCTCTTGAAAGAGATTTTGGCGCACTCACATGGTGTCTTTTTCATTTCCAGCAATATTTCAGCGGACCGATGTTGCATAAGGAGAGGTAGCCTCAGCTTTGAACCTTCCATAGTTGAATACCATCGGACTTACTTACTGCGCGGTGAACGTGATGTCTTGAACCGTCAGTATTTAGTGTAAGCCTAGACAATGATACCAACACAACAAATTCTCTTACTCTCTTCTTCGTAATGTTTTGTCCGTTTTGGCCATGGACAACGTCTTGGATTCTTAAGTGCGTTCATTTTGAGGCGGCCCATCATCGCACTTAAATAGGTGGTCTCCTACAAGGTATCCTGCTATACCCCATTTCACAAGTGTTAGGAACCATTAAAAGTTTCCCAAAAAACCTAACCTCAACTGTTGAGGAGCATTACACGTTTTGAAAACTTAACCTTTACCCACACTGCAGATAGCACTTTAAAGTCTATCGCGGGAACGGCTTTGGATTTGGTGTTTCTTTTCAGAAATCACTATCCGAAGTGTTCATGCTTCCACTGAAGCGATCAACTGAACCTTTACAGCTTAATTTTCCCATTGAACCAAATTACTGGGATCTCCAGTTAGTAAGGTTGGGTTACCACTGTATTGGTCCGTATATTTTGGGTTTTAAGCCCATTCCCCTAGACAGGCAGAACACTTGATCTCCGGGTAGTCCCTTAGTTAGTAAATAAGGAAGTGACACCCGTGATGATCAACTGCCATACGGTCTTATGTCTCCTGACATATCCTAACAGATATGTCCAGACGCCGTCATCCGTGTCCTTCCTAAAGCCGACCGGCTAGCCACAGTGTATAACTGCTGAAGGCACGGGTTTCTCCCAATAAGGGACGTCCTCTAAGGAGTCGTGAAGTTACTCAACTTCTTTCATGCTTTGTATAAAGCGATAAACTCCGATTCCATCATGAATCGGCCGATGCAAATTTGTTTAGAGGATTTTCCAAGAACCACCATACACATTTACTTGTGGCTTTGGTGTTCTTCAGATCTGATGTCCAGTTTGCATCACTGTGTTCTCTCAGGACCGTTGGACATCCAGAATACTATAATCCGTAGATAAGCGAATAATTTAGATATCGTCATATCCGACTTACCGCCTTCTATTGATCATGTATTAATATTATCAGTGAACCTTAGTTCAACTGATCTGATTGTAGGACGATACCAGGTCGGTTGTAGTGTGTACAATACATTGAACTACACGTGATCTGTGCGTATCACTCCTTGTCTATGGGTGCACTATGATTCCAATCAGTTCTATGATTCATATCCATTGATGGCTTCAACGAGACTGTTAACTATCGACCAGTCCGTTAGATGTCTTTAGAAATCCAATTCCTAAGATGTCATCTGTGATATCCATATCTTTCATATCGAGACTTTGTTTCAATATGACTTTTACTTTCAGACTGTTGATTCTCCAACTGTTGGCTTTCTAACTTCAGAGTCAATGTTTCTGTGCTCAGATTCATTGTTTCTGTTTTATCTGAAACTTTCAGGACCAAAATGTAAACATTTCAGGGACCAAGATGAAAGTTCAGGAAGAAGCCCAACAGTCCAGAAAACCAACTCTGATTCTCTTCTTCCAACTCTCCGGTTGGGAATCTTTGTTTAACATTCATGCCACGCAAGACCGCAATGGCCCATGATGTTAAGCTACTCCTGTGGGAGCACATGTACAAGTAGCCGAGGCTTTGAATTCGTCGAGATCCATCTACTTTGTACTCACTTTTGAGTATCATTTTTCACAACCCAAAGGTTCTTTTCAGGAGGAAGATCAACCATTACGCAAGTATGGTTCTATATGATGGAATATATTTCTCTCTTTAGCTTCTTTCCAAAGGCGCTTTTGGAGATAACAATTATTTGTTAATTGTTCATTGTTTGTTCTTAATCATACAAGCTAGAAGGACTGGAACAAGTCTTTGTCCCTCTTTGCTCCGTCTTGGTTCAACATCTAGAATCCCCGAGTTCTGCAGATCTGAATATTAAGTTCAGGATAGCCGGCAACTTTCGAGTCTGTAGATACGGAATGTCTAGTTCGGACGGTCAAAGCCCTCGCGGTTCTTGTTAACCTTGAGCAATTACTCCTTTTTCCTTTTCAAGGAAAGTTATCTTATAAGAATTCAAGATTATTTGACGCCAAGAGGCGATAAGTACTCTTGTTATTTACAGATCCGTGGATATGCAATCTACGATCTTAGGTCGAACTTGACTGTTTGGTAGTCCAACTTCTACCAAGCCACCCCACATCACAACTTTTGTATGTGAGATCCTTTTCATGTCTCACACGGAGAGTTATCCTTATTCTTATGCGGAGTTCTGTTGAGAATCGCATTAGCGGTAAGGATCGCCTTGCCCCACATAATTTAGGCGTACGGGTTTGCGCTTGGCTAACACCGTTAGACTGATGTGAGTAATGAACAGTCGTTTAATGAACGCTGCTTCACATTCTCCCCCTCTATCGCTATGAATTTCACAATCCATAGGCTTAGTTGATGTTCAACTTCTGCTTTGTAGCGCTTATCCGCTTCAACAACTTCATCTTTGCTTTTTAACAAACAAAGGATTTCATACGTTGTACCATCATCAATGAAGATCACAACGTACTTGTCTCCCCCCTCTATTTTGGATAAACTTCAAATCACCCAAGTAGGTGTGACTAAGTTCTAGAGGAGCGGTGCTTCTTTCGCTATTCCCTTAACGGAATTTGGAAAGGTGATTTTGCCTCTTCGCCTACCTCACATTCATTTTGAGGGTTTATGTCGAAAGGAGGCAACAATCTCAACATCGTTAGCTTTTGAATGACTTACTATTTAACGTGTCTTAATCTATGATGGCATAGATGCACGGATTACAAATATATCATTCATTTGGCTATAGACATATTGTACCATTCTTAGTTATTACAGACCTGTTGGACTAGTCTCAAACCAACTTGACCAACAACGTCCCTTAAACCAAGTTAGGAACATGTATCACCTCTTTTTAGAGTGATCCATTTCTTGAAGTCCTATTGAGGACAACCTCTCCAAATTTCTTTGATTTTAGAGGTAGCGTTGCTTCACATGAACAACCTCTTGCCCGTGGTTAGGCGTATGAATCATATGTGATCTCGATACTGCGCCCACTTCGGTTGCTTTGGCATCGAGTGTCCAATTTCTTTATCGCCTTTCTTTAGGCCTTGAGATCATTAAGACTGGAAACTCGCCCACCACACTAGGTGTCCATTACTTTTCCTATGAAATGAATTACGCCCCACTCTAGTCACCGGAGGCTTTGTATGACTGAGTGTCCAATATCATCATATCAAAGGAATTTTGGTCCACTCCACGCCTGGAGGCTTTGTATGACTGAGTGTCCAATATCATCCTATGAAGGATCTTCTGCCAAATAGTATGACAGGTTCTACGTCTTTAACTTTTAGACTTCTTCCGTTATGATTGGTGCCCAGATAATTCTTGGCGCTTACTTAAGAGTAGTGACAGTTTTAAATGCGATCGATGGATCTTACTCCCTCGTATGTGCGAACATACTTTACACACTTTTAATAATTACTCTTAAAAGAACGGATCTTTTTAAGCTGCTTTACAATCCAATCTTTAAACGGAAAAGAAGATGAGATTAAACTTCTAATTTTTAAAGCGTAAGGAATATAAATTATTTTCATATTCCTCCTTACTTTAATCCATTTTTAATCAGACATCATTTAATCTTTATTCTTGACAAGTAAGAAAAATACTCATCATCTAATCTTTATTCTTGACAAGTAAGAAAAATACTTATCCCAATTTCGGATTCTGGCTCACTTCAGTCACTTCATCAGACTGAGTGTCCAGTTCCTTCTTACCATTATTCAGATCTTTTGTCTGGGATAGATCTGTGCCTTCTGCTGCAAGATAGAAGTACATCTTCAGTCTTCTCCTCTTGTCACAGTTGACATCCTCAGGCTCTCGAGAGCGCTTGTTCCCACCAGTCTTGGTAGCGGTGACACTATGAATACGTTCATCATCATCACTCTCTTCTACCAGAAAACCATTTCCATATCCCGATTTGGTCACACAACTTTTGACCGACATCTTTCGAACACTAATAGTAATACTATACAAATATTGTCTTAAGTTGTTGGGAATGTTTGCTCTATGGTACTTTATAAAGCAGTACGGGAAGTATATAACTGTACTTCTGGAACTTCTGGGATCAAACTGTACTTCTGGAAAAGTTCTCTGGCCCAAAAAGATAATATCAGAAGGCCCACAGCCCGTGGACCCGAGAACCCGAGAACCGAAGCACATCTAGGTCCTCCCTCCTTTAAACACATGGGATACCCCTTGGGGTCCCAAACCCCAAACCAATTTCGAGTCTTATATACACAACAATTCTTTCTTCCTCTACCGATGAGGGAGAATTGAACACAATACCACACTTTCCATGCTTCAAACACCTTACTTCGTGGACCAATATATCTTTCATTTCTCAATGAAATTTGACGATTCTTGGCCCTACGGTTATCTACGTACTTAGTAGATCATGCATGTGTGAAGAACCGGATTCTCCAACATACGTAACACTAGTGTTTAAGCCGTTAAAGTTGGTCGGTCGCAACTCCCGCCAAAGGCAAATTTCCAACAATAACTTCCTTGATGAACAAAGTAATTAGTAATAAGGATATATAATTCAAGAGAAAACATGGCTGGTTATAGAATCGGTGTCCTCGTTCTTCTGCTTTTCTCCGGTAACACCTCTACTTCATTTATAGTTTGTTTGGCTTCCTTAATTTACTTATTTTAAAAAGTGTCTATTGTCAAAAACGTTTTTCTAAAAAAAAAATTTGTAGAGTATCAATTTATGTTGGCTAATTAATTTGAAAATCACTTTTACCAATATTCGAGAAATATTTGTGTTTGCCCAATGTACCAAAAATGTTTCTGGAGAAAATTATTTTATTTAGCTTATAAAAATAGCTTCTGCTACTACTCAAAAGACTTATTTTCCCCCTAAAAATTTGGTCGAACGCTTCAAATTTCTAAAATAAACATTTTTAGCTTCTCAAAAACTTGACCACTGATTATTAGTCTCTGTAATGCTTCACCACTGGGCGGATCTAGAGTGAATTCTATAGATTTGACAGAACTGATCATGGCTTATGTTTTATATTATTTTTTTCACTCGGTGTCTAATACCTGCTTTAGAGACTACTCTGGATTCGAGCCAGAAAGTTTCACTTTTGGGGGAGTAAAACGCTCCCTATCAAAGATGACTCTATATCTAGTGCTCAAATTCAAACCTCTGATTAAGAATGGAATATTTACCATTCCACCATAATCTTTGATGAATTATGTTTTACACACATAGTAAATAAATAGTATGTATGTGCATACTAATATCATGCTTACTCTCTTATTTCGAAATACACCGTCTGTAAATTCTGAATCAATCACTATACTCGATGGACCGCTATATAAATTTGTTTTTTGCATAATGAATTTATTTGGTTGTATAATAGGAACGATTCTGCTGGGAATTAGCAAGGAGGGATATGTAGATGCCAAAGTTTGTACACGTAATTGCGACCCTGAAGTGGCTTATATGACTTGCCCATCGTCTGGTGATGAGAAAATTAGCCCAGTATGCGTTAATTGTTGCTCAGCCAAAGTGGATTGCAAATTGTTCCGAAGGGATGATTCGCTAAAGTGCATTGGAGTACCATAAATTGATTGATCCTCATAACAAAATGTCAACTGTTTGACACTCAATAAAGTGTACTAGTACTCTATTACTTGCAATTAATGTCTGAGTTTGTATTGGCTCACATGATCTATAATGTGAATAAAAATATCGTTCATATAAGATTTCCATGAGTTCAATAGTTTATGTTTAACATTTTCTATCAACCGAAATTTATTTGGTATATACTAATATATAATAGCATACTCAGTGAAACTTCACAAGTGGAATCTGAGAAAAGTAGAGTGTACGCAAACCTTACCCTTACCGTAGAAGTTGCTATCTACTAATATTAATAATTAATTTTATGGCATTGAAGTTGCACTATAGGTACGACACTTCTATATGTGCAACACTTGATAGACGGGGGAAGAGTGTGTTCTATTTTTCATTACATTGGGGTATCGGAAATAAAAAAAGAGAAAGTGTTGGTGAGAATTGAATTCGCACCTATTATCTTTCTCCACGTTGTTCAGGAGTAAGTCCTCCTTTTCCACAAACTGGACAACTCTTCAAGCCAAATCCTTGGCAATCGAAACACCTACAAAATATATGTATGTTTTTATCAAGTTTTTAAGCTCAACAAAATTTGGTATAGTTTTGTTCTCTTTTTCCATTTTGAAAAGAAAAGACTTACTTCCATCTTTCAAAGATGTTCCCATTCTTCTTATTCTTTCCGGTCCCCTGGACCAAGACAAACAAAATGAATGCTTTAGGCATTTTTTTAAGCTCTTGTAAGACTTGATTTGAGAAAGAAAAAAATAGTCCCTTTTCCTTCCTTTTTGTTGTTTGCCGTTCTCTCTCTGAAAAGGCATTGCCTTTTTCATTTTACCAATGTAATGTAAGTAAATGATTTATAGTCTGTTTAACAAAACTTCTAAAATTTTATTTATTTCGAAAAGTATTTTCTGTCGTGCTTTTTAAAAAAATATTTTAAAGAATATATTAATTTGTTTTGTCCAATCAATTTAAAAATTACTTTTATCAATATTATATCAGCAATTAGTATTTTACCAAGGTTCCATAAGAGCTTATGTTCTTTTTCCCCTAAAAGTTTGCCCAAATATAGCAAATCTCTATAATAAACACCTTTAAAAGTAAATAAAAAAATACTTTTAGCTTCTCATAAACTTAACCAGACAATTAGTAAATAGGAGTACCTTACATCCGGGACACTCTATTGCACCTTGACCTCCGCATCCTTCGCACCTATTCACAATCTAAAATTTTCATAATTAATTAATATAGATCAAAACTTTGAATAACTCCAATAAAAATATTTTGCAACTAATTTTATGAACTCGTGTAGAAACAGAATAAAAACTTATTATGCACATATACTCAATACAGACTTTGATAATACGTTAACCAACTTATATTATGGTCACCACATATCTTACCTCTAACCTTCAATCTTTGAAATAACGAAAAAATTGTGCATGCAATCTAAAATTATGAAGTGAACAATTTACGGCTAAAAATAAGAATTAGTGACGGATAAATTCTGTAGCTAAACAGAAAAATTTGTGATCCTATTTAGCGACAGATTAAAGATGGATTATCAGAAAAAATATTAACTACGAGCAATTTAACAACGAAATTTGTAGCTAATTGTAATATTTTTTTGTAGTAAAGTAATTAGAATACGATCTGGACATCAAAGGATTTTACTGTGATGAATATTCCATACTTTCAATAAGGAAATATTTGAAAAAGTTAGTGACTCACTGATTTAAGCGAAAAACCACCAGATTTTGTAGCAGAATTAATAAATCTCTGGCCTCTCAGTGGATTATCTCCCTTGTTAAAATTTATGGTATTAATTTGTGAAATTAGGGAAATTGCTGGAGTAGTTAAAGGGTTGGCAAAGCAGCAAGAAGTGGAAAGCTTAGCCATTTATCCTTGTTGAAAAAGGAGAGACAGTTTTTCATTTAATTTTTGTGCTTTTTAAAGTGGGGTTCCCACAAAAGTTGTGTGGAAATGGATAACGTGCTTACACCACCCACATATTCTTTGACCCTATCCCTCAATTATCTTGCATGGACAATTTCTTCTAAATTAGGATTTAAGTTATTAGAGTGCAGAATTTGTTTACATTATTAGTACAACTTAACTAGTTAATAGAGCGGGTTAATTATCACTTTTCTTCAAGTTACCAATTATCTATGCTTATATATATATATATATAAGCTGGTTTGCGTGCAATTATTTTTGAAGTAACGAGATCATGTAATTTTTTATGTTTTCAATTTTTTTTCTAGTTAACACTACGGGTTGACTGTGTCGCGCTCTAAATTTAGGTCACATAATTGGCACCAGACACACGGTATATCCCTTATCGAGAGAACCGTCCAATTCACCTGCTGTAAAACACGTATGTATTGTAAAATTGTAAACATATGATGTCATATAGTATCATGTTGTCAGCTGAAAATATACCTAAGATTGTCGGAATATAAAAAATTATCATTATAAGTAGGGAAAAGGGTCAAAATACCCCTCTACTTTCGTTTATTAGTTAACTTTTTCATTCGTTATACTATGTGACTATTTATACCCCTGCCATTACTAAACCTAACAAAAATATCCTCAATTGGACAGATTTTCTCAAATCGACCAAAATCATTGAATTTCAATTAAAATTACCTGATCCCTCTTTTAACCCGACCATGACCCACCTAATCATTTAACCTGTCGAAATGACACCCAAATCCCATTTTCCCCAAAACAAATCATCAGTTCGACGAGTTGAGAGAGGAGACAGTTCTGATCGTGTGAATGGAGAACTAAGTCGGTTTCTTTTTCTTGATTCATCTAAACGTTGTAAAGGTATCATTTTTAACTACCCCTCTCGATCGATTATGTGTATTTTTCTTCATTTGTTGTAAGTTTTTGTATTTCTTATAAGTTAGGGTTTCAGGTTTAGCATTTATAGGGTTTCTAAGTTATTATTTTGACTTAGGGTTTCAGTTTCTTGGTAAATCTTGTAAATATGTGTTAAAACCTCTTAATTAGTTGTTTTATTTATGTGATAGGGTTTAGGGTTACTAATTTAGCATTTTCATGAGTTTATGTTTTGAATTAGGGTTTCTATATTTTGATAAATCTGATAATTATATGTTAATACACATATTATTAGTTGTATATTGTGTTGTGATGTTATTTATTATCCTTGCATGTGCGGCTAATTCACTATTTTTCTGGTCCTTAACAGATTTCATGTTTAGGATTTAAGGTTAGGATTCCGATCATGTGGTTTAACGTTTAGGGCTGGACTAGTTTGTGGTGTTAGGGTTTTCTTCATTTATTGAGGTGTAGATATATACCATTTCTAGATATATACCAGGCAGTGCTAATTGGGGCCTCCCAGGCAGCGCCGCGGCGCTAATTGGGTGTCCAGTCACTGGAGTCGCGACGCCGCAGCGCTAATTCACAGAGCCGCGGCGCTTTAGAGGCAGAATGCTTACGACGGGAAGATGGAAAGTTCTGACTTTTGGACTGGTTTTGGAGCATTGAATCTCCATTATTTGGCACATGAATTCAGCCATTATTTGGTTGAATGTAACCCCTCAATAAGTGTCATTACATGTCTATTGAAGGTCATTAGTTGTCTAGTTAAGGGGTCATCTCCTTACACTATAAATTGAGGCATTTGGCTCAATTGTTCAACACATAGAAATACTCACAGAATTTTCTGAAATCTTCTTCTTTCTCTCTAGCAAGTTTACTTTATTCAAAGTTCTTCAAGAGTAACACTTGAGTCTCCTTTGCTCATTTGTTAAGTTGTTGTTGTATCTTGGGAGACTATTGCCTGACAACGTAAAAGGATATATACGGGGCAATTTTGTCTTAAAGACAGAGTGTCATCACTCGACTCAGCAAATCATAAGGAGTTTGTAACGTTATTGATTCCAGTTTGTTGTAATCTTTAGTTTATCCTTTCTAGCAATTTGTAATATTTATTTACTTCCCGTTTTCTGCAATTGTTGTAACTCATAAATGGTGATTTTGAAGAAAAATTTATATGGAACAACCCGAGGGGTATGTGATTCCAGGGCAAGAGAATAAAGTCTGTCGACTTGTCAAATCTCTGTACGGGCTGAAACAAGCCCCGAAATAATGGCACAAAAATTTTAATAGTACTCTACTATCAAAGGGTTTCTCCATTAATGAATATGATAAATGTGTCTACACGAAAGGTAACTCTGACTCATTCGTCATGATATGTCTGTACGTAGACGACATGTTAATCACAGGGAGCAGTCCTAGCTTGATCCTAAAGACTAAGAACATGTTGAAACAGTGCTTCGACATGAAGGATATGGGTATCACAGATGTCATCTTAGGGATAAAGATATCTAAGACGTCTGACAAACTTGTCTTATCTTAGTCTCACTACATCGAGGATATGTTGAAAAAGTTTGAGTTGTTTGACAATTCGCCTACGAAGTCACCATTGGATAGAAATCAAAAGCTTGATAAAAATCATGGTGCACCCGTATGCCAGGAGCAATATTCACATGTGATTGGAAGTTTGATGTACATAACAAACTGCACCCGACCTGATATTGCTTATACAGTCAACAAGTTGGCTAGGTTTACCCGCAATCAGAGTAATGATCATTGGAAGGCGTTGAATCGGTTACTACGATACCTGAAATACACGCTAACTTACGGGTTACATTATTCGAGATATCCAGCTGTACTAGAAGGGCACAGTGATGCAAACTGGATATCTGATATAGAGAATATCAAGTCCACCATTGGATATATATTTACAATTGGTGGTGGGGTTGTGTCTTGGAAATCCTCTAAGCAAACTTGCATCGCTCGATCCACGATGGAATCGGAGTTTATCGCTTTAGACAAAGCAGAAGAAGAAGTTGAGTGGCTTCATAACTTCTTAGAGGATGTCCCTTGTTGGGACAAACCCGTACCTTCTGTAATGATCCACTGCGACAATCAGTCGGCTCTAGGAAGGGAACGGAATTCTATGTACAATGGCAAGTCTCGTCATATTCGAAATAGACATAAGACCGTTGGGCAGCTGATCACCACGGGTATAATATCCATTGATTACATAAAATTAAAGGATAACATAGCGGACCCACTAACAAAGGGCTTACCCAAAGATCAGATGTCCTGCCTGTCTAGGGGAATGGGCTTAAAACCCAAGCTATAAGGACCAATATGGTGGTAACCCAACCTTACTGACTGGAGATCCCAGGAATTAGGTTCAATGAGAAAACTAAGCTGTAAAGGTTCAGTTGAGCGCTTCGGTGGAAGCATGAGCACTTCGGATGGTGATTTTTGTAAATAAACACCAAATCCAAATCCATTCTCTGGATAGACATTAAGTGATATCTGCAGTGTGGGTAAAGGTTAAGTTTTCAAAACCTTTAATGATTATCAATAGTTGAGGTTAGGTTTGGGAAAACTTTTAATGGCTCCTAACACTTGTAAAGTGGGGTATAGCAGGATACCTTGTAGGAGACCACCTATTTAAGTGTGAGGACAGGCCGCCTCAAATGAACGCACTTAAGAATCTAAGAAGTGTCCACGGCCACAACGGATAAAATATTACGAAGAACAAAGTAAGGGAAGTTGTTGTGTTGGTACCGTTGACTTGGTTTACACTAAACACTGATGGTTCAAGACATCACGTTCACCGCACAGTAAGTAAGTCCGATGGTATTCAACTATAGAAGGTTCAAAGCAAAAATTACCTATCCAGATGCAACATCTGTCCACTGAAAGATTGCTGGAAATAGGCACCTTGTGAGTGCGCCAAAATCTCTTTCAATAGGGGATTGTTGGAAATTTGCTAATGTCGAATTAAGTTTATCCCATTATTTATGACTCGAACAATTGGGACCCCGCACGTCGGAAATATCATTTTCACACGCGTGTACATGTAGTGCCAAGTATCATAAATTTCATTAGTGAAAGAGATATTGGTACATATGTAATACGTTTGAGACATAGAATGATGGACGGTTATTGGCCAAATGACCAGTATTCGACGTTGGTAAACGAAGGAAGAAGTGTACGAAGTGTAAGATAAAATGAGTCAAAAATCACCGCGAAGGGCAGCGGCGCAGCCCCATCGGAGCACCGCGGCACCTCCTAGGCAGCATCGCGGCACTAATTGGGTGTCCAGTCACTAGAGCCGAGCGCTAATTCACAGAGTCGTGGTGCTTCGGAGGCAGAATGCTGCGATGGGAAGATGGAAAGTTCTAACTTTTGGGCTGGTATTGGAGCATTGAATCTCCATTATTTGGCATATGAATTCAGCCATAATTTGGCTGAATGTAACCCCTCAATAAGTGTCATTACATATCTATTGAATGCCCTTAGTTGGCTAGTTGAGGGGTCATCTCCTTACACTATAAATTGAGGCTTTTGGCTCAATTGTTCAATACTTAGAAATACTCACAGAATTTTCTGAAATCTTCTTCTTCCTCTCTAGCAAGTTTATTTTATTCAAAGTTCTTCAAGAGTAACACTTGAGTCTTCTTTGTTCATTTGTTAAGTTGTTGTTATATCTTGGGAGACTATTGCCCGACAACGTAAAAGGACATATACGGGGCAATCTTGTCTTAAAGACAGAGTGTCATCACTCGACTCAGCAAATCACAAGGAGTTTGTAACGTTCTTGATTCCAGTTTTTTGTAATCTTTAGTTTATCCTTTCTAGAAATTTGTAATATTTACTTACTTCCCGTTTTCTGCAATTGTTGTAATCCACAATCAGTTGGACAGACATAATAAGTGGTGAAGGAGCTTCTAAGAGTGAGTAGTTAAAGAGTAAGAAGCAAAACAAGGGCAAGAAATCAATGAAAATGCAAAGAATTAATTGATGATGAAGAACCTCTCAGATCCCTAGATGTTGCAATTGTAACACTCTGTAAATTTGAATTTGGCGTGAATATGTTAAATGAGTATTAACGTGACATTTTAGTCATATGAAGTCCCATCAGTATAAGTTTGGGTGGAAATAGTTATTTCCGAATCAAGACGAATAGTGAGGTGCATAAGATTCAATAGAATTGTCTAAGTTTACGGTAGGTCTGACAACAAGTTTACGTGAAAATCCATTGAGAATTTGAGAAAACTTATGACATGAAAGTTGTAACCCTTTGTAATATCTTTCCAACTATAAATAGTGAAGGCCGAGAGAAGTTCTATACAAAACGCTTTTCTCATTTTACAAGACATTATGCAGTGCGGCTAGGTGCGCAACCGCGCACCAGAGGCAATGCTACTGCCTCTGTTGCATGGTCAGCTGCACGAAGAGGACTTCAGGTGTGCAGTCGCGCACTTGGAAAAAAAATATTTTAAAAGCTCTACATCATTCCCTAGCCACGAAATATTATCCTAAAGTCAGAGAGAACAAGTTCCAAGCTTCAAGAACCCTCCAAGGTAAGTTCTTCAACGATTCTAGAGTGAATTCAAGTCTCTAATACCCTTCTAATGTGATTAAACCCTTCTAATTCATAGAACATTGATTGAGACGTCATCGTTGGATGTGAAAACCCTAGCATTCGAATTCAAAAAGATTGAACATCAAAAAGGTAATATTGTCCCTTTATAATCAATTGTAGTTGTGAATTGATGAGTTCTTGGGAGATAAGTTAATGGGTTTGATAAAGAGAATGATGTGAACTATGGTAGGGTTTTGGATTTGTTGACTTAGAATTGTTATAATCATATGGGTGATGAATAATGGAGTTAATTACTTTGAAATGAGAGTGTAGAATCACCTAGAAGTAATAGGATGAGAATTGGGTGAAGAAAACACCATTTATGAAGGTTGTGGATCTTTATTCCCACAAAGTGTTTGATAAAATGCCTAGATGGATAAAACATGAGAATTGTTGCTAATGTTGATTCTATTGACATATATTAATATAGATTAAAGTCGAAAGGAAGCGATGAACGTTGTATTACTCTCAAGAGCAGGAAGTTAGGTATGTGAGGCTAACTCTCTACATTTGGGAATGTTGATAATTCTCCCTACATTACGTTCTTTATTGACTATTACAAATTGCCTCATAACATAGTTATGCCTTAGTTTCGTGAATAGTTGCAGAACTTCTATTCTCTAGATGTCGTAGTTCGTAATTCATTCATGATCTTCATTTCGAATATTGTGAACTCAGAACATAATCAATATAGACTCGTGTTTGATATATATGGGTATCAGTCTAAAAACTAGAAACTCAACAGGTCTAGAAACAGTTAAGGCTTCAGATCTCATAATCAGTTCATGAATACATGTCTTAGTTAGTGGTGTTCTTTATTCCAATAATCTCAATTCCTTAATAATACTTAATAAATAGTGAACATATGTGATTGTCCAATAGCATAAGTCTCATGTATACGTATACCTGGCCAAGGCCATAGAATGACGCAGTATGTTCCCTACGAACGGTCTATGAACGTGTAGGTGGATAATGAAGATTAACTTATGATGGACTATGATATACATAAGTAAGATAAGGGTTGGCTATGGACGGTCCCATGTGTACGCATAGTCCGACCCGAATATTGTGTGCCATACGGACGGTTTGTTTTGCTACGCGTACGTGCCACCAGATAGTAATGTTGTAGTATGCCTTACGGACGGTCTACCTTGCTACGCGTAAGAGCCACTTTGTATTCTATCATTAGTCCAAGGCCTCACATATAATTACAGTTAAACATATGTTTCAGATGCAAAACAGAAAGTACTCATTACTTCACTTCTCTTGTTCATTTCAGTTATCAGTTACAGTTTTAGTTTCATTATTTATTACCTGTGTTAATTCTTTGGGTTGTCTTATTTCCCGAGCACCCCCGCTTACAGTTCTTTCTTTCAGTTGCTTTACATACCAGTATAATTTAAATGTGTTGACGTCCCTTTTGTCCAGGACCTGCATCTCGTGATGCAGGTAACGATTTATAGGTTGACAATTCTGCTTGCTAGGATTCACGTATCAACTTCGGTGAGCCCCAATCTTTAGGGGTGTTATCTTATTTATAATTTTTAGCTATTGCAGACACCTTGTCTCGGCGAACAGTTAGCATTTCAGTACTCATCAGAGACTTCATAGACTAGAGTAGTAGTTAGACAGAGTTCATCAGATTTTTATGTTTGTCGTGTTGGCACTTTTTCTATGATCAGACTTAGTTCAGTATTTTCCGCACTGAATGATTATTCAGTCAGACTTTCAGTAGATCAGCATATGTTAGTTTTATTTCCACATTCAGTATATTTTGATATCACATGTTGATTCAGCCAACCACTTGATTCGTTCGATCACATGCAGACAGGAACTGAGTGCCGTGTTACGTCCAGGCTCAGGTTCAGAACGTGACAGCAACAGTAGAGGACTTACCCTTATTAGCTCCACAGTCCAGTCAAAACAATCTACCAAATTAACCTAGAGAAGTTATGTTTATATCATTCCCTAGAGTGCAAACAAGGCAATCCATTTTTGATCCACTCTCCAACAATCCTAATTTTTTGTACTCTACATTTGAAGTTGAAAAAGACCTACCCTTGAGGTCAAGAAGTATGTCAGAGCTGAAGTTCAGACTCCAACCGAAACAGAAGCAATCCCTACTAACTGGAACAAGACAAATCAACTTTCTTGGCGATGCTAGAGGTTTAAGTAAACCAAGTGATTTGTATGCACCAAAAGAGCTATAATAAAATAGTCAAACTTCTATAACTGAAAAACAGTTGGAGCAACTAAGAGTGGATAAATTTAAGGTTAGAAAGGATAATAACAAGACACAACAATGAAGGAGCGATATTTAAAGTGTATGTGATGTACTTTTGTGAAAACTTTGATTGATGTAACTAATGATGGTGGCCTTAAGACTAGTAAAAACTTATGTTGTTGATTTTAATAGTTGATGGTGGCAGAGAGATGTCATTTTATCACTTTTTTTATTGCATCTTTTGGGGGTTATAACATGACATCCCTAATGTAATGAACAAATTTTTAGAACCACTGTCCACTTAATATATGTGGTTGTTGATATATTTTGTTATGCTTTGAGTTCATTTTAGCTCTATTTTTGTTCTATAATTTGGTGCTGCTTTGGTTCACTTGGTGTGATTTGATTGAGTTTTTTGGTACTTAGTTGGTTTACTTTTGAGACTGATTTGGTTCAGTTGTAGTTGTGATTTTCTTCAATTTTTTTGGTACTGTTTGGTTCAGTTTTGATTGTGATATCGTTCAGTTTTTCAGTATTGATTTGATTCACTTTTTGGGCACTACTTTGCATTAGTTTTTTTTCCAGTTTTGCATTTGTTTTGGTAACATTCAGTTTTCCTTCAGATCAGTTTTTTTGAAATTGCTTTGGTTTAATTATGAGATTGCTTTGTATTGGTTTTTGCTCAGCTCTTTGCATCAATTTTGGTCACATTAAATTCTAGTTTTGATCACGTAATATGACATAAAAACTGAACAAATACTAGATGAATTCATGACCATAACAATAGCAAAAAGCAGTCCCAAATGTGAACCAAATAGCTGGTCAAAAATTCAATCAAAAGTACAATTTCAAAACTAGTGTAAAGCATTCCAATAACTTAACCAAATGAGTAAACAATTGAAGTAACTTAACAAAAGGACAAAATCAGTCTTTAATGTGACATATTAACTGGACAAAATTAGTCATTAATGCTATATGAATTAGTTGAATTAAACTAATTCATACAAATATTAGTTCATTCAAACATATATGCATTAATATTGAAAAAAATATATATATTCTTATGTTACAAACATTACAACTGCATTCACTACCCATCCAAAAGAAAATAATAACCATTAGTTCATGTCACGCCCCGACTTTTCTCAAGTCTTCCCTTAGGGCGTGATGGCACATGGACAACTTTTCCTTTTCCCCAGGCGAACCATGTTCTGTATTTAATTAATAAGAGCGTGAGTCATGCTCGTGCAACCATAACCTCTACCTAGATTCAATGGAAATTTCACATATGAAAATAGAACTTTCGAAGTTTGAAAGGAAACCATCTCATATGGGGCATCCCCCGAGATAATGAGACTACCATCTCCCACCTACTTATTTAAGAACGAAAGTCATCAAATCCGAAGCAATGGATTGGTGAAACAAATGGGACTGCGGGACGATCGCTAGCCCTGTTGCGGAACCTTTCCCTTGTCGCTCTTTCCTGAAACATGTTAAAATAAAAGAGTCAGCCCTACCATCCGTGGCTGAGTGAGAACATCGCCTTACAATCCAAAGTAAACTCACAATATTCTAATTACAATCATATTATATACATAATAAGCATGTTGTGAAAAACATATTACAACACTTCAATATATAAGTCAATAATATTCACGTGCAAAATCTCCTCCCCACTCGTCCTAGGAAATACTTAGTCTAACCAGTACCCCTGCTTTATCCAATATAACATATTATATACGTATTGCGATACGTGCAACCCGATCCAATGCATTTATATATTTATTGCGGTACGAGCAACCCGATCTAATGCATTTATATATTTGTTGTGGTACGTGCAACCCGATCCAATGCATTTATATATTTGTTGCGGTACGTGCAACTCAATCCAATGCATTTATATATTTGTTGTGGTACCTGCAACCCGCTCCAATGCATTTAAATATTTGTATATATATGCTATATGTTCAAAAGTCTCAAATAATATTTTCTTCTTTCAACTTTTCGCCCTTCCCGCTTGTAAGGGTTATAACTCTCGAACCGTAACTTCAAATAAGGTGTTTCATATGCCGAGTCGAAGGTAACACGGGGATCTATCACTATCCCAAGTTTCCTCTGAAAATTCTTTGTATAACTAGTACCAATTCATACAAGAAAAAACCCTATGAAAATTGTCTCGCCGGAATTTTGTAAAACAAAACACAATCTTAAAACAATCATAACCTTTTATCAGTGAGTCAAATTTATCTCCGTAAAGTCTCAAACTATCTAGAACAGAGAAATCTAGAACTTTTATTCAGTACAACTTTTCATATTCCTCACCTAAACATTCGGTTCTTTTATTTTAACAACTCTCAGAAAACTATTTCGCCAGATTTTTGTAAAACAAAACAGAATCTTAAAACAGTCATAACGTTTTATCCGTAAGTCGGATTAATCTATGTAAAGTGTCAAACTGTCGAGAACGGATAAATATAAAACTTTCATTCAGCACAAATGTTCAGATTCCTGACCAATATATACAGTTATTTCGTTATACGTTATGCCCTCCGAATTTCATTCGATCCGAGGTAGAAACTTTGAACTGCGATAACTCTCGAACTGTATGTCGATTTTAGCCCCGCTTGGGCTCAATATGATTGTGAAGGAGAGGTATAAAACTATGTAAAATTTCATCCAATTCTAACAAACATAACTCAGCGGAACAAATTATAATTTCATAGCCCAAACTAGTTATCAAATAACCTATTAACAATAATTTCATGATCATTCTTTCAACATCCGGATCATATTCTAATATGTATTGTAACTTAAAAATAAGGGGTTATTATGAGTGATAGAACTCATTTTTATTACTTCGTACTGCAAACGAACTTCCAAACTCCAACTAATCCTTACCCCTCTAGCTCTCTTGTATTTTTCTGATTTTTTCTCTTGGTATTTTTTTTGAATTTCTGTTCTTTGTGCTAAGTGTTTTCTTTTATGCTATGCAGAATATCTAGTGAGTTGTGTGGGTGTAACTTGTGGGAGGTGGAAGGAGAAGAGGTTGAGGGAGATGAAAATGGGAGAGGGAGGACGTGCATGTTAAGGCTCTTAATGCCATTACAATTTTTTTTCTAGCTGCATATTATGGCTCTTAATGTCATTTATTATATCTCATTTTTTTTAAAGAAATCAACAAGGAAATGTTTTTTTTTGGATTTTACATTATCCCCTCCTTAAACAACATTCGTCCTCAAATATGAATAAGATCGTAACACGAGCACATAGACACGCACACTGCACACACATGAAACACAACTTAACACATTTTATTACCTTACTCAAACAGGAATGGGTATTTGACTTTCATTGCGTCTTCGACTTCCCATGTTGCTTCTTTTGTGGAGTGATTTCTCCATAGGACTTTCACGGAAGCAATATCTTTATTCCTAAGGCGCTTGATTTGTCTATCCAGTATTTCTATTAGAATTTGTTCGTATTGAAGCTCTTCATTCAGAACTATCTCTTGGGGTCGGATGACGTGGCTTGAATCGTGCAAGTATTTCCGTAATATTGACACATGGAATACCGGATGCACCGCTTCTAATGTGGAAGGGCTAGTTCGTAATCCACATTCTCCACTCTTCGTAAGATCTCATACGGCCCAATAAACCTTGGGCTCAACTTCCCTTTCTTGCCAAAACGCGTCACTTCCTTCATTGGAGAGACTTTTAAAAACACTTCCTCCCCTTCTTGTAATTCGAGATCTCTTTTGAGATGGTCCGCATAAGATTTATGGCGGCTATGAGCTATTTTGATTTGCTCCTAAATTATTTGCACTTTGTCGTTTATTTCTTGAATGGTTTCGAGTCCGACCAGTAGTGTTTCTCCCACCTCGAACCACCCAAGCAGAGATCTACATTTTTGCCCATACAATGCTTCGAACGGAGCCATCTGTATATACTTGAATGAAAATTGTTGTTGTATGTGAGCTCAATTAGACATAGATTGTCCAACCAGTTTCCCCAAAAGTCCAACACACAAGACCGCAACATGTCCTCTAATGTTTGAATTGTTCGTTTTGCATGTCCATATGTTTGCGGATAGAAGACCGTGCTCAATTTAACATTTGTTCCGAGGCCCTGCTGAAAACTTTTCCAGAAGTGTGAGGTGAACTGGGAACCCCTATCCGAAATAATTTGTAATGGAATCCCGTGTAACCTCACTATCTCTTTCAAATAAATTTGGGCATACTGCAGCGCCCGATACGTAGTCTTGACCAGTAAAAAATGGGCTGACTTTGTAAGCCGATCTACAATCAACCAGATAGAATCATAACCTTCTCGATTTTTTGGTAAACTAGTCACAAAATCCATAGAATCACCTCTCATTTCCACATGGGGATACCAATATCCTGAAGTAGTCCGTCCGATTTTTTATGTTCCGCTTTTACCTGTTGACACGTAAGACACCTTCCGACAAACTCTGCAACATCTCTCTTCATCCCGTCCCACCAGTAATTTGCCTTGAGGTCATGATATATTTTTCGTTGATCCTGGATGAATGGAATACCTGGTGTTGTGACCCTCATTCAAAATATTCTTTCTTAGTTCCCTCACCTTAGGAACACATAACCTACCCTTATACCGGAGGGTACCGTCATTTTGTCCTAATGTAAACTGTGAAGGTTTTCCCTGTTGAATCCTCTCCTGAAACTTAACAAACTTCGTATCCTCAAACTAACTTTCTTTTATTTCCGAAGCTAAGGCAGACTAAGAGGTATCATGCACCGCCACCCTGCCTTCACCGACCTCAGTTAAACTAACCCTGTGGTTTCCCAATTTTTGTACCTCACTTATAATACCTCTCTTTTGTATTGTCAAGTGAGCCAAGCTTCCCATTGATCTCCTACTGAGTGCATCAGCCACCACGTTAGCTTTTCCAAGATGGTAAAGAATGCTAAGGTCATAATCTTTAAGCAACTCTAACCTTATCCTTTGTCGGAGATTCGGATCCTTTTGCGTGGTTATGTACTGTAAACTCCTGTGATCTGTAAATATATCTACTTGCACCCCATACAAATAGTGTCTCCATATTCGTAAGGCGAACACTTCCGCGGCCAATTCCAAGTCATGAGTTGGATAATTCTTCTCATTTATCTTCAATTGTCGAGATGCATACGCAATCACTTTTCCAAACTGCATCAAGACACGTCCTAACCCAACCCTAGAGGCATCGCAATAGACTGTGAACCCTTCTTGTCCCGATGATAAGGTTAGGACTGGTGCAGTAGTCAACAACTTATTCAGTTTCTGAAAACTTGCTTCACATGTTTCTGACCACTGGTACTTAACCGATTTCTGAGTCAATCGGGTCAAGGGAGCAGCAAGACTAGAGAAACCTTCTACAAATCTTCTATAATACCCCGCCAAACCCAAGAAACTCATAACTTCTGTCGGAGTGGTAGGTCTTGGCCAGTTCTTCACTGCTTCTATATTTTGGAAGTGTACCATAATTCCATCCCTTGACACAACATGGCCCAAGAAGGCTACCTTCTCCAACCAAAATTCACACTTTGAAAATTTAGCATACAGTTTCTCCTGTTTTAAGACTTAAAGCACTACCCTCATATGCTCTTCATGTTCTTCAACACTCTTGCTGTAAATTAGAATATCATTGATGAATACAATCATGAACAAATCTAAGAATGGTTTGAAGATTTTGTTCATGAGGTCCATAAAAGCTGCTGGGGCATTGGTTAACCCGAAAGACATGACCAAAAACTCATAATGACCATATCGGGTTCTGAAGGTTATTTTGGATATATCATCAGGATTTATTTCCAGCTGGTGATATCCCGAACGAAGGTCAATCTTGGAAAAATAACTGGCTCCCTGAAGTTGGTCAAAAGATTACCAATTCTTGGTAATGGATGTCGGTTCTTGATCGTGACCTTATTGAATTGTCGATAGTCGATGCACATTCGGAGCGAACCATCTTTATTCTTCACAAAAAGAACTGGTGCACCCCAGGGGGAAACATTAGGCCTTATAAAGCCCTTATCCTGAAGATCTTTCAATTGTTCCTTTAACTCTCTCAATTCAGCTGGGGTCATTCAATATGGAGGAATGGAAATAGGTCTTGTACCCGGAATTAATTTTATAGCGAACTCTACTTCTCTGTCCGGAGGAAGGCCTGGAAGATCTTCAAGGAACACCTCCGGAAAATTTCAAATAATAGGGACAGTATGCACCACCTTTGGAAGGAGAAGAGGTTGAGGGAGATGAAAAGGGGAGGGGGAGGACGTGCATGTTAAGACTTTTAATGTCATTACAATTTTTTTTAACTGCAGATTATAGCTCTTAATGCCATTCATTTATATCTCTTTTTTTTTGTAAGAAACCAACAAGGAAACAGTTCATCACATACTACACATACATATTAGCTTCATCAAAATCTAAAATTTAAGACACGAACACATAACATTTTTTTTCATTTCGAATTCACTTTTTCATCAATGCGACTACAAACCCAACAAAAAGAGCTTATGAAATCATACAGTTGAATTATCTTAGAATACTTCTCTTCGAATGTCCTAGCTTTGTTCACTTTCAACTGATTAGTAGCGTCCAAGATAGCAATTATTTACGACAAATAACCCCTTTCAATCTTTACATTGTCACTCTCAGTCTTCAAATTATCCTGTTTAATCTTGACGTCTTTCAATGATGACTCTAATTTTTTTGTGTAAACTTTCATGAAAAAAACTTGGTCTTCTCGTTCCCAATATCCACATGAAGAAAATTATCGATAAAAATAAAAAATAAGTTGGCAACAATAGAGAAATAAGAAAAATTCACTAATCAGTGAAAAATCAGTTCACCTAAACAGTGAGAAAGATAAAACTTTATAACTAAATGGTATGGGGAAGATAGGATATACACAGATCTTATCCTAACCTTTGTGGGGTAGAGAGGTTATTTTCGATGGACTCTCGATTCAAAAGACAATAAATTTAAATATGTTTGCAAGAAAAACATAACAACACAAGCCAGATACAAATCAACTAAAACTACACCCGGACGAGAATATCTGAAAAATCTTCTTCCCGAATTAGATGGAGTGTTGGAAATTATATTTTTGGCAACCAAACCACAATTGCACATCCTTTGCGACAAATAACCTTTTTGCAACATTTCATAAGTTAATTTACTTGATGAGAGGGAAAGAAATAAAGAAATCTACTTTAGTAATGAACGAGAAAATTTTCGACCAACCCATGTGAAGAAGAGCTGAAATTGCAACCTTAATTGAAAGAGAAAAGAATGAGAAATGGATTGGGACGATTGTATTTGAGTGTTATTTTGACGAGTTAAATGATTAGGTGGGTCTGGTTAAAAGTGGGACCAGGTAATTTTAAGTAAAATCGGGTGATTTTGATCGATTTGGTGGAATTCGTACCATTGGAGGTGTTTGTGTTAAGTTTAGTAATTGCAGGAGTATAAATAGCCATATAGTATAATGAATGACAAAATTAACTAATAAATGAAAGTATATGGGATTTTTGACTCTTTTTCCTTCTTTATAACTTAAACAAAATGATACTTCCTCTGTTTCAATTTAAGTGTGATAGTTTAATTAAATACGGAGTTTTTTAAATAAAGAGATTTTTGATCTTATGATCCTAAATTAAATGTGTATAACGTACTAAAATGTTATTTGAACTTTATGGTTATAAACTTGCTATGTATGTTATTTGATTTTTGAATCGTTAACTTACTAAATATAGAAATATACATTTTTTTAAAACATACCAACAAGGAAAGTAAGATACTTAAATTAAGATGGAGGGAGTAATTTTTTTGATAAAGAAATGGTGGAAAAGGGCCAAATATACTCTTCTATATTCATTTAATGGTCAACTTTATCCTCCGTTATATTATTCGATTATTTTTAACCCCCGTTGTTATTAAACTTAATAAATATACCTTTAATTTGACAATTTCCTTCAAATCGACCTCAATTATCGGATTTCACTTAAAATTATTCTTTTTATCTAATTTTTCTCTTTTAACCCCATCAGGACCCACTAAACTAAATAAACTCGTACCAAATTAAACCAAGCTTTCCTCTTTTACCATAGCTAAAACCTTTAAACCATATTCCCTTCTCTCTTTATCAAAAAATATACGCCCATCTATTCCTCGCTCTCCCACATGCACAAATGGGAAGAAAGATTCAAACTTTAGCGCTATCAGAAGCAAAAGCAAATCAATTCAATTTTATATGTTAAAATAAATCAATAAGAATAGAGAAAAGCTTATGAGAGACCAAGAACAAGTCTAGGCTAACCATTTTCAATGATTTCAAAGCAAAAACATAAAAAAAATAAAAGATAAAAAAGGATATTATGTTTTCTGAATATTACCCAAGCAAAGAAAAGAAGCATACGGTTAAGAGTCCCACATCGGATATGGAATGGAAACATGGACTCCTTATATGGACTTGGAAAATCCTCACCTAACAAGCTAGCTGTTGGGGTTGAATTAGGCCCAAGATCCATTATTTACATGGTATCAGAGTCAGGCCCATTTCAATTCTTTGTTCACTGATGTTGGCCCCAAAATTATATTATTCACGCTTCAATTAACGAGGTCTGGGCGTGCGGAAGAATGTTAAGAGTCCCACATCGGAAATGAAATGGGAATATGGACTCCTTATATGGACTTGGACAATCCTCACCCTACAAGCTAGCTTTTGGGGTTGAGTGAGGCCCAAGATCCATTATGTCCGCAACAGGTACCCATTACCAGCAGGCCTGGTCACCTAGCATTCTGGGCCAGGGACCAGGCCTACGACAACAACCAGCAAATGTCCAGTAAGCCCACTTATCCGCCGCCAGTCCAGCCCTGCAGAACTACAGTCTGGCCCAATTTGATTTGGGTCAGGCTTTCGGTACTTTAAACTTGCAGCAGCTCGATGAGAATTGGTACATAGACGCGGGTGTCACATCTCATCTCACCCGCTTGGCAGGTAATCTTCCCACATTGTTTCGCTTAAAGTATGCTCAATTTATTACTGTTGGTAATGGCAATCGCATTCCAATCCAGGGATATGGTACAACATGTACCCAACCGTCTCACCCACCCTTCTCCCTAAATAACGTCATGTATGCTCCCAACATTATTAAAAACTTAATATTTGTCCGCAAATTTACTCGTAATAATTCTGTCTCTGTTGACTTTGACCCTTTTGGTTTTACTGTAAAGGATCTTCGTACGGGGACACCTCTTACGAGATGTAATAGAATGGGGGATCTCTATCATTTCCCATCCACTTCCGATGCCAGCTCATGCTCTCTCATATCTCTCGCTGCTATTTTTCCGTCAACTTGGCATAATAGGCTTTGACACTCAGGAGCTCCTATTTTTAATTTTCTTCGAGGCAATAATTTTATTAGATGTAATAATGGGAAACTTGCCCAACACTGTGTTTCTTGCTCTTTGGGCAAATATGTTCGTCTTCCTTTTAAGTCATCATTAAGTGTTACGTTTTCTCCCTTTGACATTGTTCATGCTGACTTATGGATGTCCCCTATTACTAGCTCACTAGGTCACAAATATTATCTAGTTTTATTAGATGATTTCTCTCATTTTATTTGAATTTATCCATTAAAATTCAAGTCGGAAGTCTTTTCCAAGTTTCTCGAATTTCCTATTTTCATCAAAACACAATTTGAAAAAGCCATCAAAATTTTTTCAATGTGATAATGATTGTGAATTTAATAATTCCACGTTTCACAAATTTTGCAAAAATAATGGTATGTTTTTTTATTTTTCGTGCCCCCACACCTCCCATCAAAATGGCAAAGCAGAACGAATCATCCGCACAATTAATAACATGGTTCATACTTTCATGTTTCATGCCTCCCTCTCTCCCTCTTTTTGGGTCTATGTTGTTAAAATGGTAAAATATGTCCTTAATATTTTACCTACTAGTACTCTTCATAACAGGAGCCCAACCGAAATATTATACCGTCAAATCCCCTCCTATGACCACCTTCGTATTGTTGGCTGCCTCTGCTACCCAAATCTTGCATCTACGACCCCTCATAAATTAGCACCCCGAACCACTCCGTGTGTCTTCGTAGGTTTTTCGTCTAATCATAGGGGCTATCTGTGTTATGACCTGTCCACTCGTCAAATTCACGTCTCTCATCACGTCACCTTCGACGAGACAATTTTCCCGTTTGCAAACACACAAAAATTCCGTAACGCAGACTACATATTTCTAGACGAGTCAGACATCTCCCCCGTCATACTCACCGAGCTCTCCCATACCGCCACCACATCTTTGTCTTCACCCCAAGACGCTGCCACCACCGGTAGCGTCTATGCTCGACTCCGGTCATCACCGACACCTACCATCACCACCAATATTCAGCCCACTATCTCCCAGTCACATCTGGTAAGCATCACCGACACCCATCGGCAAGCCCAATCGATGCCCACTGTGTCTCAGTCATCGGCCGCCACCAACCCTACCACTACACCAGTACCCGAAACCCATCCTAGCACCTATTCCCGGAATAACTCAACCACACCGTCACTCCAGTTCCCACCTACCACAACCATCGATTACGGCAACAACAACCCAAATCCACTTTGATCTGCATAGATCGTTGCCCCCACCCACCACGATGTCCTCACTAAAAATAACCCACCCATTATACTGCTCCATCGACCAAACCCGCAGACAGCCTGACACCAGTGACCCGAATCCGACCCCACACCAAAATACCCAACCTACCTCTACCCCCACGCACTGTATGGAAATCCATGCACAACACATAATTTTCAAACCCAAAATACAATTCAACCTATCCACTCAAACCATATCCCCAATTCCCAAAAACCCAAAATTAGCCAAACTAGACTCAAATTGGAATGTGGCCATGTGTGAGGAATTTAATGATTTAACAAAACAACACACTTGGGATTTGATTCCTAGATCGGATGGGGTGAATGTGATCCGGTGCATGTGGCTATTTCGTCACAAATTCATAGACAGTGGTGACTTAGAGCAATATAAGGCGAGACTTGTGGCTAATGGTACAAATCAACAGGAGGGTATTGATTGTGGCGAGATGTTCACTCCGGTTGTTAAACTGGCTACTATTCGCATAGTTCTAAGCATTGTTATGGGTAAGCATTGGCCGATTCATTAACTTGATATGAAGAATAATGTTTTACATGGGGACTTAAAAGAAACTATTTACATGCACCAGCCATCTGGTTTTGTCCATCCAGCAGCCCCTCATTTTGTATGTCGTCTTCGTAAGTCACTTTACATAGTATCAGAGTCAAGCCCATTCCAATTCTTCGTTCACCGATGTTGGGCCCCCAAATTATATTATCCACGCTCCAGTTAACAAAGTCTAGACGTGTGTGAGAGTGTTAAGAGTCTCACATCAGAAATAGACATGTGTAAGATAGTATTAATATCCCTTGGGGAGTCTTTCTCATTAATACCAATATATAGTGTACAATGTAGAACCCTAATACAATAAGAATCCTAGTTTACCATAATTATACATCACTAAATATTTACACAATATATGGGATATATTCTAATTATGGGTAGGGATTATTGTACACGTTAATACACCACCTCAGTCGGAGCGGGAGGAGGTCGAACGCTGAGACTGGATCTGAAGTCAATGAACAACTGTCTCGGGAGGCCCTTCGTGAAGATATCCGCGTATTGATATGAAGAAGGCACATGCAATACTCTAACATGTTCGAGAGCAACCTTCTCACTAACAAAGTGGATGTCCATGTCAATATGCTTGGTTCACTAATGTTGAACCGTATTGTGAGATAGGTAAATAGCGGATATGTTATCACAGTACACCAGAGACGCTTTACGTAAAGGACACTGAAGCTCCAAAAGAAGGTTTCGGAGTCAACAGATCTCAGCAACAACATTAGCAACTCCTCTATACTCAGCTTCTGCACTCGAACGGGATAATGTGGCTTGTCGCTTGGCAGACCAAGATATGATATTATCTCCCAAAAATACACAGTAGTCGGATGTAGAATGACGTGTGTCCGGCAGCCTGCCCAATCTGCATTTGTGTATGATAATAACATGTTCGGTGCGGAGGGGTATATGTGTAGTCCATAATCAAGTGTGCCCTTGACATATCGAATGATACGTTTAAAGACAGTAAAATGAGGCTCCCTAGGGAATACATAAACAAGCATACCTGCTGAACAACATAAGCAATGTCAGGCCTGGTGAAAGTGAGATACTGAAGTGCACATGCAAGACTCCTATACATAGTAGGATCCGTCACTGGATTACTATCCACGACACTAAGTTTGGATTTAGAATCAACCAGGGTGGATATGATTTTGCAATTGTCCATCTTAGCTCTGTGCACAATCTCTTCTACATACTTACGCTGGCAGAGAAATATATAGTCTGCAGATCTAGTCACTGAGATTCCCAAAAAATAACTCAACTTCCCCAAATTAGTCATAGCAAATTCAGATTTGAGCAGTGCAATAATCTCATTTTTCAACACAGCGGTAGAAGCAGTAAGAACAATGTCATCTACATATAACAATAGATAAGAAATGTCTCTACCTCTATGGAAAGTAAAAAGAGAACTAATACATCTGCTGCATGTAAACCCAATACGCATAAGGAACTATGCAAAGCGATCATACCATGCTCTAGGAGCTTGTTTTAAACCATAAAGTGACATACATACTGAGGGGCTGCTAGATGGACAAACCCTGGCGGTTGGTGCATGTAAACAATTTCTCTTAAATCCCCATGGAAAAAAATATTTTTTACATCGAGCTAATGAATCGGCCAATGCTTTCCCATAGCAATGCTTAGAATTGTGTGAATGGTAGCCAGTTTAACAACCGGACTGAATGTCTCACCGCAATCAATACCCTCCTGCTAGTTAGTACCATTTGACAGAAGCTTTGCCTTATATCTCTCTAAGTCACTATTATCCCTGTACTTGTGACGAAAAAGCCATATGCAACGGATCATATTCACCCCATCCAGTCGAGGAACCAAGTCCCGAGTATGATGTTTCGTTAAAGCATTAAACCTCTCACATATGGCCGCATTCTAATTAGGGTCATCAACCGCGCTGGTCGTCACATCGGATCCGTCCATATTCAACATGCTCCAATTTTGGCTAATTTTGGGCTTTTGGAAATAGGGAAAATCATTTGTGTGGACAGGTTAAATTGGACTTTGGGTTTGAAAATCTCCTGTTGGGCATGCGTTTCCATATTGTGTGAGGGTACTGGATGGGGTAAGGGTGTGGGTTGACTGGTCTGTTGTACTGGGTGGGGTCGGAATCGTGTTTGGTTGAGGTCTCGATTTCAGAACTGGGTGTTGGTCGAGGAAGGTGGTTCGGTGGGTCGGAACAGTGACGATTGGTGGGTTGGAAGATGATTGGGTTGGGTCAATTTCTGTGTCAGTTTCTAGGTTGGGTCTGGTCACCGTTCTCGGTATACCGGGACTGGCGGGGGACGGTATGGTGGGATACGATGTTGGTGGTGGAATGGGTCCAGTAATAGGGTTGGTTGGCTGGTTGCCGGTGAATAGATTGATTGCGGCTTGGTGGTGAGACGGTGGGGATGGCACATGTGTTGGGACAGTGACTAGTGGCCGATTAACGATAGTGGTGGCAATCGACAGTGACGGTGATAGATTTAGCACTGGTGGCAAAGACTCCGATGGGCAGTCTTGGTATGTGGCAATGGGTGACTATGATGGGGCGGTGGTGCTGGGCTGACACAGTTCCTGAACATGATAGAAGTCCGACTCGTCTAGAAAATTATAATCCGGTTTTCAAAACTTTTGGATGTTCGAAAATGGAAATGTGGTCTCGTCAAAGGTGACGTGACGAGTGCCGTTAATTTGATGAGTGGAAAATTCATAACATAGATAACCCCTATGATTCGACGGGATTCCTAAGAAGACACACGGAGTGGTGAGAAAGGCTAATTTGTGAGGGGCGATGGAAGTGAGATTTGGATAACATTGGCAACCGAATATCCGAAGGTGATCATAGGAGGGAATTCGGTGGTGTAAGATTTCGGTTGTAGTCATGTTATGAAGGGTACTAGTAGGTAAAATATTAAGGACATATTCTACCATTTTGACCGCATATACCCAAAAAGAGGGCGGGAAAGAGGCATGAAACAGGAAAGTCTGAATCATGTTATTAATTGTGCGAATGATACTGTCACGACCCGACCCGACGGGCCGCGACTAACCGCACTAATGACGTCATTATCCTGACCTGTCACACATAATCCAACTAACACCTAATGAGGAGTCACAACTAGCCAACACAATACAACAGGCAAGGCGACAAGGCTGCCACTAGATAATATCATATATACACGGGGACACCCCAACACAGAGTACAATAGCATGACTGACCAAACCAGAGTTATAACCCTTACATAAGTACAACCCACAACTGTCTACAGACCTCTATAACAAGGACAACGACATATAACGGGACAGGGCCCCGTCGTGCCCCTAAATATACATAAATCAAAATGATAGGGTTCTGTACAAAAATGGTAAAGCTCTGGATCAAAGGAGCTTTCCAAACAGCTGCGCAGGAACCTAAATCGTAGGGTCACCAAACTGAGCACCTGTACCTGCGGGCATGAACGCAGCCCCCCGAGGAAAGGGGGTCAGTACGAAATAATGTACTAAGTATGTAAACATGAAATACTGCAAATGAGATCATAAGTAGTCAATGGATAACAAGAGGTCAGTATAAAAATCAGGATCCAAATCCAACTGAGTCATAACAATAAAAGTCAGTTGTGCCTTATAAAAATGAGAGTCAAGTCAAAAAAATATGAATGTCTGTCCATATACATATATATACCTGTAATATAACCCGACCCACTAATACGGGACAAAGTGGAATCATATCGTAACCCAGCCCATATTAGAACTCGGTTAAGTCATATCATAACCCGACCCATTCTGGGACTCGGTAAAGTCATATCATAACCCGGCCCATTCTGGGACTCGGTAAAGTCATATCATAACCCGGCCCATTCTGGGACTCGATAAAGTCATATCGTAACCCGGCCCAAATTGGGACTCGGTGAACAATGAAAAGTTGTGCACGAACATAACCCGACCAGGGACTCGGTGAAGTGAAGTAATAACACTTAGCATGAGTAGATTTCATGAGTAACCATATGCAATCAAAATCTTCATTTGACTCCCAATAAAATCATTATAATAATAATGTCATAATAAACTCTTTACTGGAAAATCATAGGCACTTCTCATAACTAATATCTTTAGAAATTAAACTGTATAAGAATCATGTACGTCCGTCGTACCTTCATTAAATAAAAATCATGCCAAATAAAGAAGAAATAGTTCACATACCCCTTAGACGAACTAATCAACTCAATATAAGAGTACGTCTCATTTTTTAACTTCAACCTATAATAATGGTAATACGTTCGTCAATTCTATGATCACTGACATACTTTATATCGAACAACGACTTCCTATTCTATAAAAATTCGGGCAGCACTTCCCTTATTTATACATGTTTCCACAACTTCCAAACGACGCTAATAACATCAATAACCAAGTACCAATTAAGGGCACAACCAACACAGCAACAAAGGGGATTTGCACACCCACTTCTCATGTAAATTTAGCCTCTTAATCCACATTAAAACAGCCCACAAAAACAGTCCATAAAACATTCCATATACATCACAACATGTCCAACAATTTCATGCAAGTTCTTGGCCACAACATGTCATAATTCCATAACTCTTATCTTAATTCCTAAAATCCAATTTCGTATTTCAATACTTTCATATAACTAATTCCAACTAAATATCAATGTTTCCTTTCAATTTCATCATGCAATTAGTGACAATAATAACAACAATAACCAACGAATCCAATAACACCAAAATCTGTCCCAAATCAGCAACTAGCCCAAAATTGTCACATGCAACGCTTAAATTCCAATTTTGTCTTAACACAAATTCATTACCTTAATTCTAACAACATACATTCCAATTATATCGTAGAAAGAAGAATTGTATACCTCAAATTCATCCCAAAACAAATTTCCCCAGCTTTATTATCGCCTTGTCCGAAAATTACCCACTGTTTTGTAATTTTTCTCCTTTTTTTGTTCACTTCTTCAACTCCAATTGACATGCAAGTGTTCTACAATGTTAAGCCATCATCTCTATACATTTTTCTTCCAAAATTTCATCCAAGAATCTCGAAATTTCTAGGCTAAAGTCTCGACCAGCAGTGGCTGTTTTTGCCACAGTTTTTTGTTTGTTTTGCTTCTAATTTTTGGTGAAAAATGTAGTCTATGAAGAGAAGATAAAAACCTCAAATTTGGTTATGGGGTTGGGGGGTTCTCGGCTGGGGTATGGGGGAGGAGAGGAGAGGAGAGTTTGTTTTAAGTTTTGAATGAAGAAGATGAAAGAATGTAGGTTAATTAAAAAAATTTGGATTTTTAATATTACACTTTGGCCCTCAAGTTCTTCAATTAATAAATCTTAAACCCACCTCTTTTAATTCCCGAGAATTTTATAAAGCCTCGTATCCTCAATGTCATAAGTTTATAATACAATACTATTTCATAACTCCATTGGAATACATTCAACTACTAGGATTAATTCTCTTCGTCACATGTATAGCACTAAAGAAAAACTATTTCGGGATAACATCCGTTTATACACTAATTTCCCGTATTAACATATGTAAGTGCTCCTTATATTCAATATCTGAATCTTACTTCCTTAATGACGTTCTTAATTATCGTCTTAATCTTACGAGGTGTAACATTCTTCCCCCCTTAGAAACATTCGTCCTCGAATGTTCATAATAAGTCTTATGCTAGAAAAATTTTGGCAGAGTCTCCTTTATAACTATGTCTATCCACCTATATTCAGCAAACCAACAGGTACCACACAGGGCCACAATATATCACTCATATACAATTCCCAATTACCAGAATCAAATAAGGAGTTAAATTACATTACCTGGAGTCATAGGGAACAAGTGAGGATATTTCTTCTTCATTTCATCTTCTGCCTCCCAAGTCATTTCCTCCCTATTGTTGTTTCACCACAATAGCTTGACGGAAGACACATCCTTCTTCTGTAACCTCCTGACCTGGCGATCAAGTATGGTTATGGGACTTTCCTCATAAGACAGCTCCTATGTCACCTGGACATCATCTACTGGGAAGACTCTGGAAGGATCACCAATACACTTACGCAGCATAGTTACATGGAAGACTGGATGTACCGCCTCCAATTCAGATGGTAGATCCAACTCATAGGCAACTTTTCCTATCCTACGAATGACCTAGTAAAGCCCGATGTACCTTGGGCTAAGCTTCTATTTCTTGCCAAACCTCATCACACCCTTCATGGGTGACACCTTTAGGAACACCCAATCATCAACCTGAAACTCTAAGTGTCGACGTCGATTATCAGCATATGACTTCTGTCGACTCTGTGCTGCTAATAATCTCTCCTGAATGAGCTTCACCTTATCGACAGCTTGCTGACCCATGTCTGGGCCGATCAACTTAGTCTCACCTACATCAAACCAACCAATAGGTGACCTGCACTTCCTCCAGTATAAGGCCTCGTACGGTGCCATCTGGATGCTAGAATGGTAGTTGTTGTTATAGGCAAACTCAATGAGTGGTAAATGATTATCCCAACTACCTCTGAAGTCAATAATACAGGCTCTCAGCATAACCTCTAATGTCTGGATTGTACGCTCTGCCTGCCTATCCGTCTGAGGATGAAATGTTATGCTGAGACTCACTTGTGTCCCCAATCCCTTCTGGAATGATCTCCAGAAGTTAGCTGTAAACTGGGCTCATCGGTCTGATATAATAGATGTGGGAACTCCATGCAATCTCACTATCTCCCTGATGTACAGCCTAGCATAGTCCTCAGCTGAGTAAGTAGTCCTAACTGGAAGAAAATGGGCTGATTTCGTCAGCCTATCCACGATAACCCATATGGAATCACACTTCCGCTGAGTGCGAGGTAAGCCTGTAATGAATTCCATATTGATAACTTCCCACTTCCAAGTCGGGATCTCAATCTCCTGTAATAATCCACCAGGCTTCTGATGCTCAACATTAACTTACTGATAATTCGGGTACTGGGCAACAAATTCTGCTATGTCTCTTTTCATTCCATCCCACCAATACAAGCATCTAAGGTCATGGTACATCTTCGTCGACCCTGGATGAATGGAATAACGGGCATTGTGCGCCTCTCCCATAACCTGCTGTCGTAGCCCTGCAACATCATGTACACATAACCTGCCCTCATACCTCAGCACATCATCAGGTGTAACCTCAAATAAGGTATTTCCCTTTCGGAGAGCTGCATCTCTATACCGGGCCAGAACAAGATCCTCATACTGACGTTTCTTTACCTCTTCCACGATAGAGGACTCAGCAATATCCCGAATAAGAACCCCGCTATCTCCCGAATCCGCCAACCGAACTCCAAGACTAGCTAGCTTGTGTATCTCACGAACCATCTCCCTTCTGTCTGACTGCACATCCGTCAAGCTACCCATGGATCTACGGCTAAGAGCATCTGCCGCAACATTGGCTTTCCCCGGGTGGTACAAGATATCAACATCATAGTCCTTTAGTAACTCTAACCACCGCCTCTGCCGTAGGTTCAACTCCTTCTGCTTAAAGATATGTTGGAGGCTCTTGTGATCCATATATATATCAACATGAATCCCATACAAATAATGTCTCTAAATCTTTAGGGCATGAATCACCGCTGCTAGCTCCAAATCATGAGTGGGATAATTCTTTTCATGCTTTCTGAGCTGTCGGGAGGCATAAGTTATAACTTTGCCATGCTGCATCAACACACAACCTAGCCCAATACCTGAAGCATCACAATAGATGACATAACCGTCCGGTCCCTCGGGAAGAGTCAGAATTGGAGTCGTAGTCAACTTATCCTTCAACAACTGGAAATTGTGCTCACAAGCATCCGTCCACTGAAATCTAGCTGCCTTCTGGGTTATCCTAGTCAAAGGCGCTGAGATCGAGGAAAACTTCTCCATAAACCTTCTGTAATACCCTGCTAGCCCCAGAAAACTACGTACCTCAGTAGGTGTCGTAGGTCTGGGCCAAGTCTTCACCGCCTCAATCTTCTGTGTATCCACCCGAATACCATCAGCCCCGATAATATGCCCCAAGAATGCCACCGAAGTCAACCAGAACTCACACTTGGAAAACTTGGCATACAACTGCTGGTGCTGGAGGACCCTAAGTACCGTCCTCAAATGGTCTGCATGCTCCTGCTCTGAACGGGAATAAACCAGGATATCATCAATGAATACAATGACGAACATGTCTAAGAATGGCCTGAATACCCGGTTCATCAAATCCATAAACACTGCTGGAGCATTGGTCAGTCCAAAAGACATCACCCTAAACTCATAATGTCCATATCGGGTTCTGAATGCTGTCTTTGGAATATCTGCCTCCCTTACCCGCACCTGATGATAACCTGACCACAAGTCTATCTTCGAGAAGCACTTAGCACCCTGCAACTGGTCAAATAAATCATCAATCCTGGGAAGGGGGTACCTGTTCTTGATGGTTACCTTGTTCAGTTGCCTATAATCAATACACATCCGCAGCGATCCATCTTTCTTTCTTACAAATAACACTGGTGCTCCCCATGGAGATGTACTCGGCCTAATAAAGCCTTTCTCCAACAAGTCTCTCAGCTGCTCCTTCAACTCTTTCAGCTCTACAAATGCCATTCTATAAGGAGGAATGGATATAGGTTGGGTACTTGGCAATACATCTACACTGAAATCTATCTCCCGCTCTGGAGGGAGACCTGGAAGATCATATGGGAATACATCCGAAAACTCACTAACTACCGGAACTGACTGAAGAGCCGGTACCTCCGCTTCTGTATCATGCACCCGACCCAAATGATAGATACAACCTTTGCTGACCATCTTCCTTGCATTGAGGTATGAAATAAACCTACCCCTCGGCGATGCTGCGTTCCCTTTCCATTCTATAACTGGCTCATCTGGAAACTAAAATCAAACCAATTTCTCCCTACAATTAACGTTGGCAAAACAAGAAGACAAACAATCCATACCCATAATGACATCAAAGTCGGGCATATCCAACTCTATCAAATCTGCTAAGGTATGACGGCTATATATCACCACCGACCAATTTTTATACACACGCTCGGCTATAACCGAATCTCCTACCGGTGTAGCTACCTCAACTGGTTCTATCGGCTCAGGTTCTATCCCTATTCTATTAGCAACAAAAGGGGATATGTACGACAAAGTGGAACCTGGATCTATCAAAGCATATACATCACAGAAAAAGACCGATAGTATACTTGTAACAACATCTGGTGACGCCTTCTAATCACGTATACTGGATATAGCATATACGCAGTTCGAAGGACCGCCGGAACTAGAAACTCTGCCACGACCTCTACCACGACCTGTTGGCGTCTGAATACCCCGCCCGGTGAGGCGCATAGCTATAGATGACGACGAACCAGCACCCGACCCCGTAGGCCAAGCCATCCCACCTGAACCACCCATGTTGGGACACTCTTTCATCATATGGCCCTGATGGTCGCAAGAGAAGCAAGCACCTGGGTCGAACGGCATTCCCCAATATGAAGCGTACCACACTGAGAGCACCTAGGATAAGATGGCCTCAACTGACTAGAGCCCTTGTTCCTCTGAGAACCCGAAGCCCTGGAGCTCTGTCCGGCTCTTGAATACCCGGGGCGGTCGATCCTCCTGCCCGTAGACTGTAGAGGAGCGCTCTGTGCTGGCTGAGATGAATATCTGACCTGCTGCTGGAACTGTCTGCCTCGAGACTCACCGGAATAAGCAGCCGACCTAGCCCTCTTATGTTGGTCCCTGTCATGACCTCTGTCTGGCTGTCGCCCTCTATGTCGGTCCTCAACCCCCTGTGCGTATGCCTGGTTACGAGCAATGTCCATACCCGGCTGAAGAGCCACCGCCATACAACCATCGATCAGATAATGGTCCAGCCCCATCACAAAGCGATGCACCCTGTCTGCCATATCTGCTACAATAGTCGGTGCGTATCTGGCCAATGAATCAAACTTCAGGCTATACTCACGAATGGTCCTACCACTCTGCCTCAACTGTAAGAATCTGTCAACTCTAGCTCTCCTCATCTTTGGAGGCGAGAAGTGACCAAGGAAGGCCTCTGTAAACTCTTCCCATGTAGCTGGAGGAACATTCTCTCCCCTGGACAACTCCCAAGACTCATACCAGTTTGTAGTTATGTCTCGCATCCTATACGAAGCTAACTCTACAGACTCAATCTCCGAAGCCCTGATTACCCTCAAGGTACGCTGCATCTGTCGGATAAACTCCTGCGGGTCATCCTCGGGCCTTGACCCGAAAAACTCTGGTGGACTACAGCTCAAGAAATCACTAACCCTCAAACTATCTGCTCTGGGGCCAACTCCTGGTCCCTGTCTATAAGTTTGCCCTGCCACTAACCTAGTCAACAGCTGCACCGCATCTCTCATGGCTCTGTCCTCCTCGCCCCGGTGAGAGAGCTGGAGGCTTCAGTGCATCGGGCCTCGAACCGGTGATGTTGCCCCTAAACTGGAGCCTCTGGTGGTGGCGACGAAGCAGAGCTCGCCGACTGGGGCACAGTCTCCGGCATAGACTGAGTACGGGACCTGGTAACTCTCTGAATCCGACTAGTATCTCCCGTTGTAGACTTGCCCTTCTGGGCTGCTATCGCCTTCTTCGGAGGCATAGCTGTAAACATAGTAAGTCGTCAGAAAGGGATTACCCTAATAACATTGCTCTATTGCACGATCTAAGAGATGAAAGAATAGAAACCAATCATAAATGCCCTGCAGCCTCCTGCGTATAAGTATGATGCACAACATACCCATACCCAAGACTCTACTAGACACGGTCTATAGACATTCCGAGGACTAACTGCTTTGATACCACTTTTGTCATGACCCGACCCGACGGGCCACGACTAACTGCCCTAATGACGTCATTATCCTGACATGTCACACATAATCCAACTAACACCTAATGAGTCTAAAATCCGGCAGCATAACGCTGTAATAACAACATATGTCAGGGTAGGCAAGCCGACAAGGATGCTTTTACCCCCCGAATGTACCTGCCTCCTGAGGAGTCACAACTAGCCAACACAATACAACAGGCAAGCCGACAAGGCTGCCACTAGTTAATATCATATACACGGGGACACCCCAACACAGAGTACAATAGCATGACTGACCAAAACAGAGTTATAACCCTTACATAAGTACAACCCACAACTTTCTACAGACCTCTACAACAAGGACAGCGACATATGACGGGACAGGGCCCCGTCGTGCCCCTAAATATACATAAATCAAAATGATAGAGTTCTGTACAAAAATGGTAAAGCTCAGGATCAAAGGAGCTTTCCAAACAGCTGCACAGGAACCTAAACCGTAGGGTCACCAAACTGAGCACATGTACCTGCGGGCATGAACGCATCCCCCCGAGGAAAGGGGGTTAGTACGAAATAATGTACTAAGTATGTAAACATGAAATACTGCAAATGGGATCATAAGTAGCCAATGGATAACAAGAGGTCAGTATAAAAATCAGGATCCAAATCCAACTGAGTCATAACAATAAAAGTCAGTTGTGCCTTATAAAAATGAGAGTCAAGTCAAAAAAATATGAATGCATGTCCATATACATATATATACCTGTAACATAACTCGGCCCACTAATGCGGGACTCGGTGGAATCATATCGTAACCCGGCCCATATTGGGACTCGATGAAGTCATATCATAACCCGACTCATTCTGGGACTCGGTAAAGTCATATCATAACCCGCTCATTCTGGGACTCAGTAAAGTCATATCATAACCCGGCCCATTCTGGGACTCGGTAAAGTCATATCGTAACCCGGCCCATATTAGGACTCGGTGAACAATGCAAGACTGTGCACGAACATAACCCCGCCCGGGACTCGGTGAAGTGAAGTAATAACACTTAGCATGAGTAGATTTCATGAGTAACCATATGCAATCAAAATCTTCATTTGACTCCCAATAAAATCATTATAATAATAATGTCATAATAAACTCTTTACTGGAAAATCATAGGCACTTCTCGTAACTAACATCTTTAGGAATTAAACTATATAAGAATCATGTACGTCCGTCGTACCTTCATTAAATAAAAATCATGCCAAATAAAGAAGGAATAGTTCACATACCTCTTAGACGAACTAATCAACTCAATATTAGAGTACGTCTCATTTTTGAATTTCAACCTATAATAATGGTAATACGTCTGTCAATTCTATGATCACTGGCATACTTTATATCGAACAACGACTTCCTATTCTATAAAAATTCGGGCAGCACTTCCCTTGTTTATACATGTTTCCACAACTTTCAAACGACGCTAATAATATCAATAACCAAGCACCAATTAAGGGCACAGCAACAAAGGGGATTTACACACCCACTTCTCATGTAAATTTAGCCTCTTAATCCACATTAAAACAGCCCACAAAAACAGTCCATAAAACATTCCATATACATCACAACATGTCCAACAATTTCATGCAAGTTCTTGGCCACAACATGTCATAATTCCATAACTCTTATCTTAATTCCTAAAATCCAATTTCGTATTTCAATACTTTCATATAACTAATTCCAACTAAATATCAATGTTTCCTTTCAATTTCATCATGCACTTAGTGACAATAATAACAACAATAACCAATGAATCCAATAACACCAAAATTTGTCCCAAATCGGCAACTAGCCCAAAATTGTCACAACGCTTAAATTCCAATTTTTTCTTAACACAAATTCATTACCTTTATTCTAACAACATGCATTCTAATTATATCGTAGAAAGAAGAATTTTATACCTCAAATTCGTCCCAAAATAGCCCCCACAGTTTGTCACTGCCTTGTTTGAAAATTACCCACTGTTTTGTAATTTTTCTCCTTTCTTTGTTCACTTCTTCAACTCCAATTGACATGCAAGTGTTCAACAATGTTAAGCCATCATCCCTACACGTTTTTCTTCCAAAATTTCATCCAAGAATCTCGAAATTTCTGGGCTAAAGTCTCGACCAGCAGTGGTTGTTTTTGCAACTGTTTTTGGTGTTGTTTTGCTTCTAATTTTTGGTGAAAAATGTAGTCTAGGAAGAGAAGATAAAAACCTCAAATTTGGCTATGGGGTTGGGGGGTTCTCGGCTGGGGTATGGGGGAGGAGAGGAGAGGAGAGTTTGTTTTAAGTTTTGAATGAAGAAGATGAAAGAATGTAGGTTAATTAAAAAAAATCTGGATTTTTAATATTACACTTTGGCCCTCAAGTTCTTCAATTAATAAATCTTAAACCCACCTCTTTTAATTCCCGAGAATTTTATAAAGCCTCGTATCCTCAATGTCATAATTTTATAATACAATACTATTCCATAACTTCATTGGAATACATTCAACTACTAGGATTAATTCTCGTCGTCACATGTATAACACTAAAGAAAAACTATTTCGGGATAACATCCGTTTATACACTAATTTCCCGTATTAACATATGTAAGTGCTCCTTATATTCAATATCCGAATCTTACTTCCTTAATGACGTTCTTAATTATCGTCTTAATCTTACGAGGTGTAACAGATATGCTCGTCTTTGACATTTTGAGGGGACGTGTGGGGACACAAAAACTGAAAGACCATGCCATTATTTTTGCAAAATTTTTGAAATGCGGAATTATTAAATTCACGGCCATTGTCACATTGAAAAGATTTTATGGCTCGTTCAAATTGCGTTTTGATAAATGTGCAAAATTCAAAAAATTTGGCAAAGACTCCCGACTTGAATTTTGTTGTGGGTAAATCCAGATAAAGTGAGAGTAATCATCCAATAAGACAAGATAATATTTATGACCCAGGGAATTAGTACTGGGGACGTCCACAAGTCAGCATGAACAATATCAAAGGGAGCAAACGTAATACTGACAGATGAATTAAATGGAAGGTGAATATATTTGCCTAATTGACAAAAGATGCAGTTTTGGGCAAGTTTCCCATTACACTGAATAAAATTATTGCTTTTTAGAAATTAAAAACATGAGCACCTGGGTGTCCAAGCCTATTGTGTCAAATTGATGGAGACAGAGCAGCTAGGGTGGTGTGTGAGCGAGAACTGGCCGCGGACGATGGTGTGAATGGATATAGGTCCCATGTGCTATTGCATCTTGTAAGAGGTGTCCCCGTACTTAGATCCTTAATAGTAAAACCAAAAGGATCAAAATCAAAAGACACAGAATTGTTAGGAGTAAATTTCCTAATAGAGATTAAATTTTTGATGATGTTTGGGGCATACAGGACGTTGTTTAGGGAGAAGGGTGGGTGAGGTGGCTGAGTGTGGGCGTTACCATAGCCCTGAATTGGAATGTGGTGACCATTGTCAACTGTAATAAATTGAGGAGACTTTAAACTAAACAATTGAGAAAGATTACATGTAGACCGGGTGAGGTGAGATGTGGCTCCCGAGTCCATGTACCAATTTTTATCGGGCTGCTGCAAATTCAAACTACAGAAAGTCTGGCCCAAATCAGAGGGGGTAGGCCAGTAGGCTGCTGCAGGAAATGGGCATGTGCGACGTCGGCTTGGTGTTGTTGGTAGTGGGCTGGACGGTAACCCAGAACTGGGCCTAGTACGCCCTGTTGCTGAAAGGAAAACTGGGCTGAAGAATAGCCTGGGTATGCGGCCTAGTGCTGATTCTGGACGCTGTTCACTGGGCTGGCCCACAAGGCAGATTGGCTGGGCTGCTGCGACGGCTGACTAGCTTGTTGGCCCTACCTTTACCACGTCCCTTGCCACCACATCCACTACCGCGGCCCCTGCTACCCCTGTCGCGGTAGAACCACGGCTGGTTGTTCTACGGCAGAGGCGGCTGGCCGACGGCAATGTGATTTGGCATAGGCGTTACAACTGCTAATGCCTTTTGGTTGTGCTCATCTTGCTTCGCACGTCAGGTTTCCTCCAACAGTAATTGCGAGCGGGCTTTATTAAAACTGGGTAGAGGGTCAGCCTGCTGTATCATCGTGGCTAGAGTGTCATATTCACCCTTTGGGAGGCCTGCAACCAATTGTAACACCATCTTTGTTTCGGAAACAGGCGTACCGACGTTGGATAATTGGTCTGCCACCAGTTTCAACTGCTTGCAATACTCAGATATATTAGAAAAATTGTCAAGACGGGTATTGTTGAATTGTTCTTCCATGTACATTGCACGAGTGTTCTTGTTGTCTTGAAAGATTTCTTCCAAGCGTGTCCATAACTCACGGGCGGAGGAACCCATTTTCATGATCGTGTAGAGTAAATCCTTAGATATTGTGCCATATATCCACTATTTGACGACGGCATCGAGACGACGCCATGTTGTGTTATCGATTTCGGGAGGGCGAGGGACGAAGTCGTCAATATGGTCAAGCATATGATATATATGCGTGAATGCGAAATAGTTCCACACATGACTAATATTGGCCATCTTCCTGATCAAGAATCAAAGGAACAAAATTCTTGATGTTAGTAACGGCAATAGCCGGATGGAAAAATGGTGAGGAGAGGTTTGTGGTAGGTGTTTGGATGACGACTGGGTAGAAGCGGAAGCGTCAGAAGACGTGGGAGTAGCCATAGGATTCATTAGGGTAGTGGAGAGACACATGAAAAGAAGAAAAACCGAGAGAGGGGGGTAACCGACTGCCGATTTTTTTAGGGGGGGGCGGCGGTAATTGAAGATGCTCTAAGTTTTTAGGGTTTTGGTTGTGATACCATGCAAGATAGTATTAATCTCCTTTGGGAAGTCTTTCTCACTATTACAAATATATATAATGTACAATATAGAACCCTAATACAATAAGAATCTTAGTTTATCATAATTATACATCACTAAATATTTACATAATATATGGGATATATTCTAATTATGAGTAGGGATTATTGTACACGTTAATGGGATATATTCTAATTATGGGTAGGAATTATTGTACACGGTAATAACATGAACTACTTATATAAATTTGGATAATTTTCACCCTAGCTAGGCCCAAGATTCATTCTTTACCCATTCCAAAAGTAAGCCCAAAGAACGATCAGCTGAACAAGAAAATTGAATTGAGAGAAAAGAGGAGCAGAATTATGTAACATTTCCAAGTGGGGTTTTTGATTTTCAAGATCATAAATAAGAAAAATGAGAAATAATAATAATTAGTAAAACAATATAATACAGCGTATTATGAAGCAAAATTTTGAAGATAAAATGAAAAATGAGAATTTGAGTACTCAGTGCCCACGGTCGACCTTTAAAGCTAGTAAAGATTCAGAGGAGTTCAATGATAGTGTCTTTATATCTATATTTATCTATATTATTTTAAAAGCATGAATATAAATATTAATTGACTAAAATATTCTTTAAATATTGAACGACTTTTATGCCCTTCAATAATTAAATTACTCCTTAACATCAATGCCTAAAAACGTAAAAGTAATTCACATATTGTAGAGTCCAACTCAATATGACTTTCTTTGCGTTCAGTTAGTGAAGGAAACATATTGTTATATCACTATTTGAATGGAAATCAAATTCTATATTCGTTATATATAGTATGTAGTTATGTAATATAAATACTAGACAATGGGGAAGCTGATTGTGAAGCCTAAACAAACCAAATATTAGACATATTTGCAGAGCCGAGTATTGAAAATCAACTAAGAATTGGGTTTTCCACATATTATTTTGACAATACAAGTGACTAGCCAAGGCGAGGGAGAGGAGGGCATGTGACTTGGATCACGTGAGGTGTATCAAGGACGAGGACGACAAAGTATTGGTGGAGGACGCGCATATTAGGCGTAGGTGGCAGTCTTACTTCCATAGACTCTTGAACGAAGAAGGAGATAGATACATTGTGATGGGAGACCTGGAGCAATCTCGTAGGTATCAGGATTTTGGGTATTATAGTAGCATTAGAGTAGAGGAGGTTAAATGTGTTGTTCGCATGATGCGCAGGGGATGAGTGACCGGACCTGATGAGATCCTAGTTGAATTTTGGAAGAGCGCAGACAGGACCAGTTTGGAGTGGCTGACTGAGTTGTTTAACGTCATTTTGAAGACGGTGAGAATGCCCGAAGAATGGAGGTGGAGTACAATGATCCATCTGTACAAGAACAAAGGTGATATACAGAGTTGTAAATATTATAGGGATATCAAACTGCTAAGCCACAATATGAAAGTGGGGGAGAGGGGTCATGGAGATGAGGGTGAGAAGAGGCGTGTCTATTTTCGATAACCAGTTTGGATTCATGTCGGGACGTTAGACCACAAAAGTCATTCATCTTATTAGGAGGTTGATGGAGCAGTATAGGGAGAGGAAAAGAGACTTACATATGGTTTGCATCGACCTCGAGAAGGCATATGACAAACTTTCTAGAGAGGTTCTATGGAGATGTACATGTGGCGTACACTAGGGAGATCAAGGATATGTGTGATGAAGCCAAGACCACGGTACGAATAGTAGGAGGAGACACGGAGTACTTTTCCAGTAATTATGGGGCTGCACCAGGAGTCAGCTCTTAGCCCATTCCTGTTTACCTTGGTGGTGGATGGACTGACGCGACAAATCTAAGGGGAGGTGTCATGGTGTATGTTATTTGCAGACGACATAGTCCTGATTGATGAGACTTGCAGCGAAGTGAATGCTAAGTTGGAGGTTTGGACACAAACTCTGGAATCTAAAGGATTTAGGTTAAGCAGGACCAAGACAGAATACTTGGAGTGCAAGTGCAGTAACGGGAGCGACCTTGAGACAAACGTGGAGGTGAGGCTTGGTACACAAGTCATCCCAAAGAAAGAAAGCTTCAAGTACCTCGGGTCTATTATCCAAGGGAATGTAGAGATTGATGACGATGTCACACATCATATTGGGGCAGCGTGGATGAAATGGAGGCTCGCATCTGGAGTCTTATGTGATAAAAAAGTGCCACCAAAACTTAAAGGCATGTTCTATAGGGCGGTGGTTTGACCGACTATGTTATATGGGACAAAATGTTGGTCAGTCAAGACTTCGCACATCCAAAAAATGAAAGTTGCAGAGATGAGGATGTTGAGATGGATGTGCGGGCATACAAGGAGGGATATGATTAGAATGATGTTATCTGGTATAGAGTGGGAGTGGTCTCGGTGGAGGATAAGATGCGGGAAGTGAGGTTGAGATGGTTTGGGCATGTGCAGAGGAGAGACACAAATGCCCCAGTGTGGAGGTGTGAGAGGTAGGCTATGGACGGGTTCATGAGGGGTAAAGGTAGGCCAAAGAAGTATTGGGGAGAGGTGATTAGACGTGATATGATGCAGATGCAACTTACTGAGGACATGACCATAGATAGGGGGTGGTAGAGGACACATATTAGGGTAGAAGGGTGGTAGGTAGTCGAGCGTAGTCCTACTTACGCTTGCAAACTGGTAGTGACAACGTTAGTATTGTAGGCCTGCTTAGCCAATCATACAAATAGGCACATTATGGCTTTACAGTAACCTATAGCTGCTTTTCTGCTGATATGTATCATTTAGTGTACTTTGTTTAGCTTATTTACCTGCACTAGTTAATACTTACTTTATCAAAATGCGCGTATGCAATTTGATACCAGCATTTTCATACTGCTTTTAAATTTTTAAAATTTTCCCGAACTGTTGCTCTTTCTTGATTTACTTTTGTTTTGCTTTTGCTTTTGCTTTTGCTTTTGCTTTTGCTTTTGCTTTTGCTTTTGCTTTTGCTTTTGCTTTTGCTTTTGCTTTTGCTTTTGCTTTTGCTTTTGCTTTTGCTCTATCTTGAGCCGATGCTCTATTGGAAATAGTCGCTCTACCTACCAAGGTAGATGTTAGGTCTGCGTACACTCTACCCTCCCCAAACCCCCACATTGTAGGATTTCACTGGGTATGTTGTTGTGTGTTGTTATTAGTTTGACAATATTAAATGTATATGACTTGATTTGTGAGAATTATTCATACGTCATAATCAAGATGAGTTTGTTCATTATGAAGCACGAAGCAATTAACAAACAGAAAACTTAAAATTTTATATCAGTTTTTAGTTATGCAATTAAGGGATGGCCTTCTTATTTATCCGCATAGTAGGTAAACTATAATTCTCCCATTCTTGCTGTTGGTTTTACATTATAAATATAAATAAGATGAGAGTACAATTTCTTTAAAGAAAGGTCACTAGAGGTTTGAACTTAGTTTTTTTTATTGTTTCTTCTTTTTCTTAAAAAGATAATGCTATATATTAGCTTATATCCGAAGTTATATTGGTGCTATCTGTTGGAAATTAGCCTTTGGCGGGAAGATGCGTCCACCCATCTTTGATGAATTAAACACTAGTGTTTCGCATGTTGGAGACCTTGTCTCTTCGCACATGCATGATCTACGAAGTAAGTAGATGACCATAGGGCCAAGAATCGTCTAATTTCGTTGAGAAATGAAAGAGATATTGGTCCACGAAGTAAGGTGTTTGAGACATGGAAATGTGGTGTGGGACAAATCTACCACATCGGTGGGAATAAGAAGAATTGCTCTCTATATAAGTCTCTAATTGGTAAAGGGTTTGGGACCCCAAGGGGTATCCCATGTTTTTAAAGGAGGGAAGACCTAGATGTGCTTGGGGTATAAGCCCACACGCGCGCCGCCACCGCCCGCCAGTCCCGTCCGGTTCCGGGTTCAAGGGTAGTGGGGCTGTGGGCCTGTCTAATATTATATTTTTAGACCAGAGAACTCTGCCAGATGTACAGTTTGATCCCTGAAGTTTCATATGTACAGTTTGGACCAGAATTATTTCATATGTACAATTTGGTCCCTGAAGTTTCAATATTTATAGTTTGGTCCCCAGAGTTTCAGGGAAGGTGACGGAAGGCCGTTGGATTGCGTTTTGGAGCATTAATCAGCAATTACTTGGCTGATTAACTCTCCATTAACAGCCCATTAGTTGGGCAATTGAGCAGCCTCCTTCATGACCTTAATTCACCTCATTCATGGCATTAAAACCTGCTATTACAGCCCTCCTTTAAGGGTCATTACAGCCTTGTTTGTGGCTGTTGGACAACCCCTCCTCATGCTATATATTGAGCTTCATTTGGCTCAAAACAGGAGCAAGAAACAGGCCAGAAAACAGACGAAGAAACATGCAGCAAACAGGTCAAAAACAGACCACAAAAACTGCATTTTCAGCACAAAACAGTAGCTGAAAATTCAGAAAAACAGTGGCTGAAAATTCAGCAAAATAGTGGCTGAAATTCAGCAAAACAGTGGCTGAAAAACAGTGACCAAACCCTCACGTATACACAAGATAGACACTACAGAGACACATTATATACACAGAGACAAAAGAGAAGAGTAGACATAAACTCTTCCTTCCTATTCCATATCTTCAGCAAGTCAAGTCATATTTGTTTTCTTCGCCAGGCTCAACCTATTGGCTTTGTAGTGTTGAGATTAAAGTGTTGTTTTATCTTGGGAGACTATTGCCCGCTAACGTAAAAGCATATATACGGGGCAATCTTGTCTTAAGGATAGAGGGCTATCCTCGACTCAACACACAACGTTGTAACGATCCAGATTTAGTTGTTTCTTGATTTCAGGTTATCAAGATTCAAGACACAACAAGCTTGTGGCAAGAAAAGAAGATTGGTCTATTTGTTCAACAAGATTCAATTTCTGAAGATTGAATATTTGTTCATCCTTTCGAATATTTGTAATAGTTATTACTTCCCGTACTGCTCTATAAAGTACCATAGAATACCAACAATTTAAGACAAGATCGTATTGTAATACTATTAGTGTTCGAAAGATGTCGGTCAAAAGTTGCGTGACCAAATCTGGATTTGGCAATGGTTTTCTGGTAGAAGAGAGTGATGATGATGAACGTGTTCATGGTGTCACCGCTACCAAGACTGGTTGGAACAAGCACTCACGAGAGCCTGAGGATGTCAACTGGGACAAGAGGAGAAGACTAAAGATGTACTTCTATCTTGCAGCAGAAGGCATGTATCTATCCCAGACAAAAGATTCGAATAATGGTGAGAAGGAAATGGACACTCAGTCTGATGAAGTGACTGAGGTGAGCCAGAATCCAAAATTGGGATAAGTATTTTTCTTACTTGGCAAGAATAAAGATTAAATGATAAGTATTTTTCTTACTTGTCAAGAATAAAGATTAAATGATAAGTATTTTTCTTACTTGTCAAGAATTAAGATTAAATGATGTCTGATTAAAAATGGATTAAAGTAAGGAGGAATATGAAAATAATTTATATTTCTTACGCTTTAACAAATCAGAAGTTTAATCTCATCTTCTTTTCCGTTTAAAGATTGGATTTTGTAAACGACTTAAGAAGATCCGTTCTTTTAAGTGTAATTATTAAAGTGTGTAAAGTATGTTCGCACATACGAGGGAGAAAGATCCACTGACTGTGCGAAAACTGTTACCACACTTAAGTAAGCGCCAAGAATTATCTGGGCACCAATCATAACGGAAGAAGTCTAAAAGTTAATGACGTTGAGTCTGTCATATTATTTGGCAGAAGATCCTTCATAGGATGATATTGGACAATCAGTCATACAAAGCCTCCGGGCGACTGTAGTGGGCCAAAATTCCTTTGATATGATGATATTGGACACTCAGTCATATAAAGCCTCCGGGCGACTGGAGTGGGGCCAGAATTCATTTCATAGGAAAAGTAATGGACACCTAGTAAGGTGGGTCAGAGTTTCCAGGTCTGAAATGATCTGAAGGCCTAAAGAAAGGCAGAAAAGAAATTGGACACTCAGTATGCCAAAGCAACTGGAGTGGGCCAGAGTATCCATATCACATATGATCCGGTTGCGCCCTAACCACGGGCAAGAGGTTGTTCATATGAAGCAACGCCACCTCTAAAGTAGAAGGGGTTGGAGAGGTTGTCCTCAATAGGACTTCAGGGAATGAGATCACTCTAATATGAGGTGATACATGTCCCAAACTTGGTTTAAGGGACGCTGTTGGTCAAGCTGGTTTGAGACTAGTCAAACAGGTCTATAATAACTAAGAATGGTACAGTATATGCAGAGCCAAATGAATGATATATTTGTAATCCGTGCATCTATGCCATCATAGATTAAGACACGTTAAATAGCAAGTCATTCAAAAGCTAACGATGTTGAGATTGTTGCCTTCTGTCGACATAAACCCTCAAAATGAATGTGATGTAGATGAAGAGGCAAAATCACCTTTCCAAATTCCGTCAAGGGAATAGCGAAAGAAGTACCGCTCCTCTAGAACTTAGTCAGACCTACTTGGGTGATTTGAAGTTTATACAAAATAGAGGGGGGAGACAAGTATGTTGTGACCTTCATTGATGATGGTAAAACGTATGGAATTCTTTGTTTGTTAAAAAGCAAAGATGAAGTTGTTGAAGCGGATAAGCGCTACAAAACAGAAGTTGAAAATCAACTAAGCCTACGGATTGAGAAATTCGTAGTGATAGAGGGGGATAATGTGAAGCATCGTTCATTAAACGACTGTTCATTTCTCACCTCAGTCCAATGGTGTTAGCCAGACGCAAAGTCGTACGCCCAAATTATGTGGGGTGGCTTGGAAAAAGTTGGAATACTGAAATAGGTCAAGTTGTACCTAAGACTGTAGATTGCATATCTGTCAGGATCTGCAAATAACAGTAGTGTTGATCGCCTCTTGGCGTCAAAGAATGTTGAATTCTTTGGAGATAACTTTTCTTGAAAAAGAAAAAAGGAGTAATTGCTCAAGGTTGACAAGAACCCGGGAGGGCCTGACTGTCCGGAACTATACATTCCGTATCTACAGGACTCGGAAGTTGCTGTCTATCCGAAATTTAATATTCCAGATCTGCAGAACTCAGGGATTCTAGATGTTGAACCGAGACGGAGCAAAGAAGGGGACAAAGACTTGTTCCATCCTTTTAGCTTGTATGGTTAAGAATGAACCATGGACAATTAACAAATAATTGTCATCTCCAAAAGCGCTGCTTTGGAAAGAAGCAACAAAAAGAGAAATAAACTCTATCATATAGAACCATACTTGCGTAATGGTTGATCTTCCTCCGGGAAAAGAACCTTTGGGTTGTAAGATGTGCTCCCCTATGAGTAGCTTCACATACAGGGCCATTGCAGTCTTGCGTGGTATGAATATTGAATTAGCCTTCCCAACCGGAGAGTTGGAAGAAGAGGATCAGAGTTGGTTTGCTGAACTGTTGGGCTTCTTCCTGAACTTTCATTTTGGTCCCTGAAATGTTTACATTTTGGTCCTGATAGTTTCAGATAAAACAGAAATAATGAATCTGACCACAGAAACATTGACTCTGAAATTAGAAAGCCAACAGTTGGAGAATCAGCGATCACGAAAGCAAAAGTCATATTGAAATAAAGTCTCGATATGAAAGATATGGGTATCACAGATGACATCTTAGGAATTGGATTTCTAAGACATCTAACGGACTGGTCGATAGTTGACAGTCTCGTTGAAGCCACCAATGGATATGAATCATAGAACTTATTGGAATCATGGTGCACCCATAGACAAGGAGCGATATGCACAGGTCGTGTGTAGTTCAATGTATTGTACACACTACAACCGACCTGGTATCGTCCTACGAACAGATCAGTTGAACTAAGGTTCACTGATGATCTTAATACATGATCAATAGAAGGCTTTAAGTCAGATATGACGATATCTGAGTTATTCGCTTATCTACGGATTATAGTATTTTGGATGTCCAGCGGTTCTGGAAGAACACAGTGATGCAAACTGGATATCAGATCTGAAGAACACCAAAGCCACAAGTAAATGTGTATGGTGGGTCTTGGAAAACCCTCTAAGCAAACTTGCATCGACCGATTCATGATGGTATCGGAGTTTATCGCTTTATACAAAGCATGAAAGAAGTTGAGTAACTTCACGACTCATTAGAGGACGTCCCTTATTGGGAGAAACCCGTGCCTTCAGCATTTATACACTGTGGCTAGCCGGTCGGCTTCAGGAAGGACATGGATGATGGCGTCTGGACGTATCTGTCAAGAGACATAAGACCGTATGGCAGTTGATCATCACGGATGTCATTACCTTATTTACTAACTAAGGGATTACCCGAAGATCAAGTGTTCTGCCTGTCTAGAGGAATGGGCTTAAAACCCAAACAATACAAACATTTGCGGTGGTAACCCATCCATACTGATTGGAGATCCCAAGAATTTGGTTCAATAGAAAAACTAAGCGGCAAAAGGTTCAGTTGAGCGCTTCGGTGGAAGCAAGAAGTACTTCGGATGATGATTTCTGTACGAAAACATGAATCTAAAGATGTTCCCGCGATAGACATTAAAGTGATGCCTGCATGGTGGGTAAAGGTTAAGCTTCCAAACCTTTTAAAATATCCTCAAACGGTTGAGGTTAAGGTTGGGGAAACTTTTAATGATTCCTAACACTTGAGAAGTGAGGTATAGCAGGAAACCTTGTAGGAGATCACCTATTTAAGTGCGAGGATGGCCGTCTCAAATGAACGCACTTAAGAATCCGAGTGTGTCCATGGCCACAATGGATAGAAACGTAAGAAGGAAAATGAATAAGAAGAGTTATTGTGTTGATATCATTGTCTTGGCTTACACTAAACACTGACGGTTCAAGACATCACGTTCACCGCGCAGTAAGTAAGTCCGATGGTTTCAACTAGGGAAGGTTCAAAGCGAAAGCTACCACTCCTGATGCAATATCTTTTCGCTGAAAGATTGCTGAAATGTAGGCACCTTGTGCGTGCGCCACAATCTTTCTTTCATAGAGGGGATTGTTGGAAATTAGCCTTTGGCGGGGAGATGCGTCCACCCATCTTTGATGAATTAAACACTAGTGTTCCGCATGTTGGAGACCTTATCTCTTCGCACATGCATGATCTACGAAGTGAGTAAATGACCGTAGGGCCAAGAATCGTCTAATTTTGTTGAGAAATGAAAGAGATATTGGTCCACGAAGTAAGGTGTTTGAGACATGGAAATATGGTGTGGGACAAATCTACCACATCGGTGGGAATAGAAAGAATTGCTCTCTATATAAGTCTCTAATTGGTAAAGGGTTTGGGACCCCAAGGGGTATCCCATGTGTTTAAAGGAGGGAAGACCTAGATGTGCTTGGGTTCAAGGCTAAGCCCACACGCGCGCCGCCGCCGCCGCCCGCCCGTCCCGTCCAGTTCCGGTTCTGAGTTCCAGGTTCACGGGTTCACGGGTCGTGGGGCTGTCTAATATTATCTTTTTGGACCAGAGAACTCTGCAGATGTACAGTTTGATCCCTGAAGTTTCATATGTACAGTTTGGACCAGAATTCTTTCATATGTACAGTTTGGTCCCTGAAATTTCAATAATTACAGTTTGGTCCCAGAGTTTCTGGGAAGGTGACGGAAGGCCCGTTGGACTGCATTTTGGAGCATTAATCTGCCATTACTTGGCTAATTAACTCTCCATTAACAGCCCATTAGTTGGGCAATTGAGCAGCCTCCTTCATGACCTTAATTCACCTCATTCATGACATTAAAACTTGTCATTACAGCCCTCCTTTAAGGGCCATTACAGCCTTGTTTGTGGCTGTTGGACAGCCCCTCCTCATGCTATATACTGAGCTTCATTTGGCTCAAAACATGAGTAAGAAACATGCCAGAAAATAGATGAAGAAACAGGCAGCAAACAGGCCGAAAACAGACCACAAAAATTGCATTTTTATCACAAAACAGTGGCTGAAAATTCAGCAAAACAGTGGCTGAAAATTCAGCAAAACAGTGGCTGAAATTCAGCAAAACAATGGGTGAAAAACAGTGACCAAACCCTCACGTATACACAAGATAAACACTACAGAGACACACTATATACACAGAGACAAAAGAGAAGAGTAGACATAAACTCTTCCTTCCTATTACATATCTTCAGCAAGTCAAGTCATATTTGTTTTCTTCGTCAGGCTCAACCTATTGGCTTTGTAGTGTTGAGATTAAAGTGTTGTTTTATCTTGGGAGACTATTGCCCACTAACGTAAAAGCATATATACGGGGCAATCTTGTCTTAAGGATAGAGGGCTATCCTCGACTCAACACACAACGTTGTAACGATCCAGATTTAGTTATTTCTTGATTTCAGGTTATCAAGATTCAAGACACAACAAGCTTGCGGCAAGAAAAGAAGATTGGCCTATTTGTTCAACAAGATTCAATTTCTGAAGATTGAATATTTGTTCATCCTTTCGAATATTTGTAATAGTTATTACTTTCCGTACTGCTTTATAAAGTACATAGAATACCAACACTATTTCAAAACGAGCTACCCCTGTGGAGAATATCAACAATATTTTATTTAATTTGCAAGAAGGTGTTTGGCATAATTTTTTGAGTTAATATTTTTTTCTTCTTATATGTAAATACTTTATTCAGTATTTGATGTATAGTTTGAAAACCACAAATAAATAATGCTCTTTTATGCTCAAAAAGCAAAGAAATGGATGAAAGAAAGAGATAAAGAAAAAAAAGAAATTAAAATGTGACATAAAACTTGTTGGCTGGTAATACATGGTACAATTGCTTTTATGGTGTCTTCAAAGTTCAAACTATATAACGGGTAAACATAGGTATGAGTTGAAAGTAGACCAAAGTAGTTACGCCCTTCCGAGGCTATTACGAGTTTTAGAAAACTATATGGAGTAGTAAAAAGTAGGGGTGAGCACGGGTATAGGGTACCCAGCTACCCGACCGGAACTGACACTAACGGCTAGGTTCTAGATAGATATATTATAATAACGGGTAGGGTCCGGGTAGTAAAATTAGGAACCGATCAATGTCGCGTACGGTTCCGGCAAATAGAGACAGGGTACCCGGAACCTATAAAATATTAAATATTTTTACTTTTTTGAGAAATATTTGGACCACTTTTAATTTTCTCCAAAATTGTTTGTTGCACGCCTGTACATTGATTTTCACCCCTTTATTTTAGAATGCTCTTTGTGCCCTAAGAGAAAACACCCAAAACTCTCTCAATAACAATGGCGTTTTAGCTACACCACCGAGCTTCATTGTCGTCGTTGTTGAAGCTTTCTCTCAGGTACTTTCATCGTTGTCGTCGTTGAAGCTTCACATTTGCCTCTTTCTCTCCCTTGGTTGTGTTCACGTCGTTCCTAAAATGCATATGGGTTCATATCTAACTCTTCAATTTCTTTTTAATATCCTATGCTTCTGTTCTATTTCAGGCGATATTCATCTTCAATTTGTATTACTTTTTTATTTGAAATGTAAATCTATTTTTAAAATTTGTGTATATTTTTGTAGTTGTGAAGATGAAATTTAGGGATTTACTAGTATAATAAAGCTTTTCTTTTGTATCGAAGAACTTATGAACACGAAAATAAGTTTAATTCAAATATTTTTAAATTTATTTTGAAATCAACACATTCAATTAATTGAGTATCAAATTTGGCTTGCAATTTTAGGTTTTGGTTACAGAATTAAATTTTCTAAAACTTCTTACAATGGTACTAAAAACTCCGATTGCAGGCTAAAAAATACTTGATGAAATTATTTTAGAACTCTTTTTTATTCTCATAGGCTAAAAAATTATTGCTTAATCTGTGTTTTTTTATTTACAGGGTATCCGGGAATCTACCCGGACCCGCAGAGGTCCGGGTAGGTTTCGGATAATGATTGCTACGGGTAGGTTCCGGGTAGTAAATTTAGGAACCGATCTTTTACCGGGTAGGGTCCGGGTAGTTCAAAAATATTAGGGTACCCGGACCCGCTCACCCCTAGTAAAAAGCGAGACAATGCACCTGTAATCATATATTTTACTGATGATGAGAGTAGATTATTATTACTTTACTACTATATATAAGAGGCTAGAAGCAAGCTGGTCTTTATCGACATGACTGCTTCTAATATATATAACGTTACAAGAATATTTATTTTGATACAAACTAGGTAACTAATTAACCTAATTACAAAAGGATTATAATCTTACCTAAAATATGAGATATACAATTAATACAATTAATGAAAGAATATTGGAAAATATTCTATTACACCCCCGCAGTCGAAGCGGGAGGTTCTCGAACACTGACACTGGCTCGAAAATTATAAAATAGTATGCGCGGAAGTCCTTTGGTGAAGATGTCGACAATATGATATCTGGAAGGAACATGAAGGACACGAACTTGACCCCGAGCCACTTTTTCGCGAACGAAATTAATGTCCATCTCAATGTGTTTAGTGCGCTAATGTTGGATGGGATTACCGGAATGATATATCGCACTAATATTATCGCAGTAGACCAATGTTGCATTTTGAATCGGGCAGTGAAACTCAAGTACAAGGTTACATATCCAACAAGACTTAGAGACGACGTTGGCAACACCTCTGTATTCTCATTCTGCACTGGATCGGGATAGTGTAGGTTGTCTTTTGGAAAACCAAGATAATAGGTTATCTCCGAGGAAAATGCAATAACCAGACGTGGAGCGTCGGGTGTCAGGACATCTACCCCAGTCAACATCAGAATAGGTAGTGAGACCAGTGAGCAGAGACTTGTATAGATGTAATCCAAAGTGAAGTGTACCTTGGGCGTATCGTAAAATACGTTTGAGGGCATGCATGTGTGCTTCCGTCGGACTGTGCATGTGCAAGCAGATTTGCTACATGACATAGTATATGTCTGATCTCGTGAATGTGAGGTACTCTAGAACCCCGACCAGGCTATGATAGTGAGTCGGGTCTGAATATGAAAGGTTGAAATCAGCACTAAGCTTGGAATTGGTGTCTATAGGCGTGTGGGATGGTTTGCAAGATGTCATTCGTGCACGGTCAATGATCTTTTCGGCATACTTCTTATGACATAGAAATAGGCCGCCAGAATGTCGAGTGACAGATATGCCTAAGAAATAACTCAGAGGGCCCAAATCTTTCATAGAAAACTCAGAGGAAAATAGAGACATAATGGACCGGCGGAGAGTATAAGATGATGTGGTGAGGATGATGTCATCAACATATAATAATATATAAGCCACATTTGTACCCTTGTTGTAAATGAACAGGGAATGATTGGATATGCTGTGTGAAAAATCGATAGAGGAAACATAATCGGTGAACCGCTGATACCATGCTCGAGGAGCTTGTTTCAGTCCATAGAGCAATTTCTACGAAAGACACACATAATCCAGATGAATTGGATCCCTGAAACCCATAGGCTGATACATATATACCGTTTCATGAAGATCCTTATGTAATAAGGCATTCTTGACATCAAGCAGATGAATTGGCTAATACTTGGATATGGCAATGCTAAGGACGATCCGGATAGTTGCGGGCTTTACGACCGGGCTGAATGTTTCATCACAGTACACTCCCACTTGTTGAGACATGCCATCACCTATAAGACGAGCCTTGTACCTCTAAAAAAAACCCATCATATTTATTTTTATGTCTAAAAATCCATATAGAACGAATGACGTTAGCATTAGGTGGACGGGGTATTAGGTCCCATATTTTATTATCAATAAGAGCATCATATTCGTCAACCATTGCGGCTTTATAATTAGGGTCGGACAAGGCATCCTTTGGGCCACCGTTGGCAGAACCGGGTGTGCAGCTAGTCCCGCACTGGCCGAAGTGGTGGCGGGTGTTGGGGTCTAGGAAGACAGACTATGTAAATGGTGAATTAGAAGAGGGTTTAGGCCATCATCTAGGAAGTCGTAGGAATGTCAACATGGCGAGTGTAGAGAGGCAAAGGGGAATTGAGACTCATCAAATAGGACATGATATGAAATAATAATTTTATGGCTCGACAAGTCAGAGCACGAGTAACTACAGTGATTAGAAGGGTAACCCATAAACACACACGGGGAAGACTGGAGTTGGAGTTTGCGAGTGGTCGGATGAAGAGGATAACAAAGACATCAAAAAATATGCAAGTGTTGGTAGGAGGGGTTCCGACGAAACAGAACTTGAGTGGGCAACTGTTGAGCTAGAGACTTGTTTGGGACTATGTTTAAGAGATAGGTGGTCATGGAGAGTGCATAATGCCAGAATTGATGGGGAATTAAGGCGTGAGCAAGTAGGGCACGAATGAGGTTGTTTATAATTCGGATTTTCAGTTTGGCTTTACTATTTTGTGAGGATGTGTGAGGGTAGAAAAAATGAAAGGTAAGATCATTTTTGGAGCAAAACTGTTTGAATTAGTTATTATCGAATTTTCTGTCATTGTCACATTAAAAACGTTTAATGCTCTTTTCAAATTATATTTTTATGAAAGCACTAAATGAAGAAAAAATGGGGTAGACCTGAGATTTATTTTCGATTGGAAAAGCCCATAGAAAGTTGGAATAATTGTCCAAACACAACAGATAATATCGATGGCCAGCCGTACTCAAAATCCCCATGTCCACAAATCACCATGTATGATATTGAAAGACATTAAAGTATAATTTATGGATGCATAAAATGGTAATTTGACGTGTGTCCCAAAAATGCAAGATTCACATATAGGAGTCCTAGAAATACGGTTGCAATAAATAAAATTATTTTTCCTAAGGGAGCGTAAAACAGAGTCTCCCGGATGTCATAATCTAGAATTCTATAAGGAAGACGAAAGAACAGCAAATGTTGAGGAAATTGAGGATGGATTGTTGACGGCGTTTGAAATATGGTAGAGTTCTCCGGTGTTGTCACATCTCGTTATTCATCTCCGTGCCATAAAATCATTTACAGTAAAACCAAAAGGATCAAAGTCAAGGGAAACCCAATTGTCAATTGTGAAACATCGCACGAATATTAGATTCTTAATGAGTTTAGGGGCATATAGGACATTTTTTAAGATTAGTGGTGGATGTGGTGGGGATAGGGAGGAATGACCATAAACACGGATGAGAATTTCTTGTCCACTACCAATAATAATATTCTGATTTAAATTACTCAAATTGGAATAAGACGAGAGAATACCTTGTGATGCCGTCATGTGAGATGTGGCACATGTGTCCATATACCAATTTTCGTCTGGAGTGTGAGTGACATTGTACTCATAGATGCCTCAATGTCAGTCGATGCATAAGTCGATGAAGGGGGACTTTTGCTGTGTAGGTCTGTTGTGGATGTGGACCAAGTATGCTAGGTTGGGCCTGTCGATTCTGAGGTGGAGTCCATGAGAAAATCATATATGGGCAAGGAGGAAGTGGACTGTTGCAGGTCCTCTTGCCGACAGTTCTGGTTGCCGGACCGGGAGGACCTGCAGTCGACGGAGGGACTGACAGTGGTCGTAAGGGTGGCGTCGACAATGCTGGCCCGAGTGGTGCTGCGTTTGATTTTCCAAGTTTCCTAAAGGATAAGCTTTGAACGGGCCTCATAAAACGGAGGTAACGGCTTGCATTACTGAAGGATGGTGGCAACACCGTCATATGATTCGTTCAAACCTACAATAAATTGTATGACCAATCGCTGATTAGTGACTAGTGCGCCGACGTTGGAGAGTTGGACGGGAAGCATCTTGAGTTCTTGACAATAGGCAGACACATTTTGGAAATCGTCCTGATGAACGTCTTTGAAATGATTTTAAAGGTATAACGCTCGTTGAGTTTTGTTGTTGTGGAAAATACTGTTCAAACGTTCCCACGTTTGGCACTGTCATATGATTCGTTCAAACCTACAATAAATTGCATGACCAATCGCTGATTAGTGACTAGTGTGCCGACGTTGGAGAGTTGGACGGGAAGCATCTTGAGTTCTTGACAATAGGCAGACACATTTTGGAAATCGTCCTGATGAACGTCTTTGAAATGATTTTAAAGGTATAACGCTCGTTGAGTTTTGTTGTCGTGAAAAATACTGTCCAAACGTTCCCACGTTTGGCAGGAAGTGGCATCGGTCTCAATGATGGTGTACAACTGATCATTAAATATCGTGTCGTATATCCACTGAAGGACGACTGCATCCAAACGAGACCATAATACATCATCATAAGTCGAAGCCCGATGGTACGTTTGTGGACTTCGACGTGAGAGGGATGATGTGGTCGATAACTTCGTAAACACGACAATGGATCTTAAAAAGCTCCGCGCATGAGGAGTATTGACCCTTTTCTATCTCAAGAGTCATAGGAATGAAGTTTTTAATGTTGTTTATGGAAAGTGCCGGATGAAGTTTGGTTTTGTCAGCCATGGAAGAGGAAATTTAGGAGGAAGGGGGAGTGAGAATAGCCGAAAAAACTATGGTTCCATCATGGGAGAAAAGAGGGGGGGAGACCGAGAGAGGTCGGCGGCTAGGGTTCCGACGTGGGCTAGGTGCCGATGTGGAAAAAAGGAGGACACCGAGAAGGTGTATCGGCGGCTAGTGTAGGGTTTGTAGTTTTAGGCTACTGATACCATAAAGAAATATGTTCCTTGATGTTTATTGATGAATGATTTACAATATATATAAAGTTACAAGAATATTTACTTTGATACAAACTAAGTAACTACTTAACCTAATTACAAAAGAATTATAATTTTACTTAAAATATGAGATATATAATTAATATAATTAATGAAAAGAATATTAAAAAATATTCTATTAGTATCAAATGACTTGTCTGTGTGATGTCATGTTAATAGTAATTTGCAGCTTTTTTGTACTCTCTTTTTGTTTTCTCCCTACTACACGCACCAAACTTTGTTTTACTCGCCTATAATAAATTGAGTTTGTAGTATTGGAGCTTCATTCAGAAATACCCTTATTGGAACTTCTAAAATGTTTTTCCCGTTTTGGTTGGATTGATTAATATCCAACATTTGATAATTTTTAAAGATAAAGTATTTTGTTTATTATTTCTATGCCTCAATTTATGTGATGTAATTTGACTAGACATAGAATTTAAAGAAAAAAACTTTTGAAATTTGCGGTTTAAGACAAGTCATGGATATTTGTATGACTGTAAATCATTTCATTAGGGGTAAAATAGAAAGTTTCAAGTTAAATTATTTTTAAATATAAAAATATATTATTCTTTTTGGAACAAACTAAAAAGAAAAATGTATCAAATAAATTATGACAGAAAAATGTGTTATTAATATCCATGCGGCAATTCAGTGAGCACATAGCGAACCACCCAAGCCTTCGAAGATGGTTAATATCAATAAAAGCTAAAATTACATAAAGTACAAATGATCTAATTATTTAGAAGAGCAAATTATACAAATAATTGTATGAAACTTTCAAGTTAGAATGACTTTCCAAACTTGAATTTATAAAAAAACTTGATAAGATTGGCTTTTCATGCTTTAAAGTTGAAACTTTTCATACAAGATTTACGACCGCTTAAAAAATTTAATCCTTTTTATTTATTTTAAATTCATACGTATAAATAATTGAATTTAACAGTAGGATTAATAAAGATTGGACCGTGCTGACATGAGGCTTTTCATTAAATTGTGCTACATTTAAGACACCTTCTTAAGATGAGCATTAATATAATAAATAAAAGCACAAATGTGAAACGCGAAATAGGTACATAAAAATAACTATGCATTACCAAAAAAAACTATGATATGTTGTTAGACTTTTATATTTTTAAAAAGTTAAATTATTTCTTTAGAAAGACAATTCTATATTCAATAATATTTTTTTGATATTTTACACTCTGGTCTGCGAGAATGTAAAGTTCCATTTGGTCATTTAATTACATTAAAATTTTAAAATTACTTTATTTGAATTATATATTATATTCTTCTTTTTTATATATTGAAAAAATGAAATTAAACTTCTTACATATTGAATAACAATTTAGAATATCTACACAATTGAAAGTTTATTACTTTTGATACACACTTCGTAATAGTTGACAGAAGATATTTTGAACCACTTTGTCACTTAATTAGAATTTTCTCTTAAGTCAAAAGAATTTAATAACTTAAATATAATTAAAAAATTATTTTATTCTATTTGTACATTATAATTTTTCAAAATAAAGAGATTTAATTGAGTTCCATTCTTCAACCTTGCTACCTTGCTCCTCCACTAAAGAAATTTAAGCATCGCACGCTATTTTAAAAGCATGAATATAAATGTTGGTTGACCAAAATATCTTTTAAATATTGAATGATTTTTACCCCCTTTAAAAGCTAAACTAATCCTTTTAAAAGATTATTACGTAGGATTAAGTTGTATTGTTAGGTGTGTTGGTACTCTATTGTACTTTATAAAGCAGTACATGAAGTAAATAACTATTACAAGTGTTCGAAAGGATGAACAAACATTCAATATTCAGAAATTGAATCTTGTTGAACAAATAGGCCAATCTTCAAAACTGCCGCAAGTTTGTTGTGTCTTGAATCTTGATAACCTGAAATCAAGAAACAACTAAATCTGAATGGTTACAATGTTGTGTGTTGAGTCGAGTGATTGCACTCTGTCCTTAAGACAAGATTGCCCCGTATATATGCTTTTACGTTAGCGGGCAATAGTCTCCTAAGATAAAACAACACTTTAATCTCAACACTAAAAAGCCAATAGGTTGAGTCTGACGAAGAAAAAAAATATGAATCGACTTGCTGAAGATATGGAAAAGGAAGGAAGAGTTTCTATTTTCTCTTCTGTTTTGTCTCTGTGTATATAGTGTGTCTCTGTTGTGTATATCTTGTGTATATGCTCACTGTTTTTCGTCACTGTTTGGCAGTGTTTTTTGTGACTGTTTTGCAGTTTTGTTCACTATTTTGTGCTGCGTTTTGTGTCTGTTTTTGCTAACTTTCAGCCACTGTATTGAGCCAAAAGAGGCATCAATATATAGCATGGAGGAAGGCTGTTCAACTGCCCAAAACATGATTGTTAATGACCATTAGAGAGGACTGTTAATGGCAGGTTTAATGCCATTAGTGAGGCTGTTCATGGCCTTGAAGGAGGATTGTTTATGGAGTAGTTAACAGCCAAGTAATGACTGGTTAATGCTCTAAAAAACAGTCCAAACGGTAGGCAGAAAGTTTCTACCTTCCGTCACTCCCAAAATCAACTTTCCAGAAACTCTAGGGACCAAACTGTAAATATTAAGCAATTTGGGGTCCAAAAAAATAATATCAGAAAGCCCACAGCCCACGACCCGAGACCTACACCGGACGGGCGGCGGCGGCGCGCGTGGGCTTAGCCTTGAACCCAAGCACATCTAGGTCCTCCCTCATTTAAATACATGGGATACCCCTTGGGGTCCCAAACCCTTTACCACTTTAGAGACTTATAAAGAGAGCAATTCTTCATTTTTCCACCGATGTGGTAGATTTGTTCCACACCATATTTACATGCCTCAAACACCTTATTTTGTGAACCAATATCTCTTTCATTTCTCAACGAAATTTGACGATTCTTGGCCCTACGGTCATCTACTCACTTAGTAGATTATGCATGTGTGAAGAGACAAAGCCTCCAACATGCGGAACACTAGTGTTTAATTCATTAAATATGGGTGAACGCACCTCCCTGCGAAAGGCAAATTTCCAACAAGGTGTAAGTGAAATATGAATTTGCATTGACTTCTAATTCTTATGGAATTCCAACTTTTGAAATACTTGACATATTGTATCCGTCCTATATTTGAAGCTCAAAAATCATATCAATTCTAGATTGGTAAGAACACTTTGAACTGCGTAATCAGTACCTCTATATCAACGATTTTAAATTGACGAGCACGGAAGTTTTTACTTGACTAACAGAAATTTTTATTCCTAACACTTGAATGAACTCCTACTCAGACAAATAGTCTTCGTAATAGAACTTTTTTGCTAGATGAATCTCAACTAGGATAGCTTCTGGCCACTTTTGATTTAAAGAAAAAAAAAGACCACAACATTGTGATGAAGAAGCAAAATGAAGAATTCAGTCCCTAACTAATAGTTGTTTGGCCAAGTATCTAAAAAAAGTTGATTAATTATCGTTTACAAGTTGGTGGATATTAAAATTTATGTTGAAAGAAAATAAAATAGTTGAAAATATTTTTAATACATATAAATTTACTGTGTAAAACTATCATAAAAGGGCAATTCAGTGCACAAAGCATCCCACATTTATGAAAGATACGGAAAAGGGACGCATTCTAAGGATGTAATGCAGATAACCTACTCTAATATAAGCATTAGCAGCTGCTTTGGCAGTTCGAAACTATTGTGAAGTCATAAAAACAAATGGAGAGGGTAGGATTTTATTTTATTTTTAATTATTATATCCTACTTTTTGTGATCAACTTACTTTATAAAATAATTAAATATTCTTACGCCTGAAAATTAACTGTTAACCTTTTAAATTAATTTTACTTAGTAACAATTTTTTTACACATTTATATTTGTAAGTGACAATACTAAATATAATGTCACTCAGAGAGAAAACAATATTTACATCTCTATTAGAATTAGTGTTTAACAATATTTTTATATCTCATAAAATAAATATAATGTAATTATAAATAATATTGCCTAATATTTTTTTTTTGTAAAACTGACAGGGAATAACATACAACGCATGTTCGTAGAGACTATGCAGTTAAAAATGCTGATTTGGATTTTCGCCAATTTTAGCCATAGTAAAAGAGGGAAGCTTGGTTCAATACTTCAATTTGGTATGGATTTATTTAGTTTAATGTCGGGATCGAGTTAACAGAGGGAATCGAATAGAATGAGTAATTTTAGGTGAAATCGGATAATTGAGGTCGACTTGGATAAAATTATCAAATAAGGGGGTATATTTATTAAGTTTAATAATGACAGTAGTAACAGTAAGGGGAATAATAGATCTGGGATAAAATTGATCAATAAACGAAAATAAAAGAGTACTTTTGGCCTTTTTCGTGAAATAATTACGGGACAAAGAAAGAAATGACAATGTTTCACAATTTTGAGTACTATTATATCTTTTCATTTTTCTGAAGGGGAAAATAATAGGAGTAGTAAAGTATTACTAGTAGCGGTAAAAAAAGGGAAAAGAAAAGACAAGAAAACGGGAAAGAAGATCAAGGTCACCAGAAAGCATGAAATAAGTACAATTAATGTAAATTTATTTAATTTTAATAATGATGAAGACATATTTAATCACAATTATTAACGGATAAATTTTTTATTTCATTTCACATAATTTCATAGGCAAATTAGACCCTTTTGCACTTTTTTGATGAAAAAGAAAAAGATAAAACTTTTTGGGTAGGGTAGTACACTCTAATTTAAGTGTCTTATTTTTTTTTATGTTAATCTAAAAATATGTTTCTTTCTATATTTAATAAAGTTTTTTTATTTTAAGATAAATTTAAAATTATAAAATTAAAAAGACGGATATATTTTTAATTTAAGATCATAAAATTAAAAAATATGTATTTATTTCAACCTAAGACGGTGAAAGTTAATAGTAGTAGTAAATTATTAGCGGATGTATAGTAAAAAAGGGGAAAGAATATAGATAAAAGGGGAAAGAAGATGAAAGTCACAGAATTATAATCAGTGATGAATCCCAGAAGATTATGATCCAAAACCGTTTAATAAATTGTGATCTTTGGCGATGGAGAATATGAATATGAAGTCAAATTCATCAAACCAAATCCAATCTTCCTATTCCCTCGAAAAGTTTCGCCTCTACGAAACACGTGCTGTACGTTACTTTTTTTTTTTTTGTTGAGAAAATCCCCAATTGATAGTTCTAATAACCAAATTTATGCTTGTTTTTTGATTGCAGAGGTTTTATTTAATAGGGAGTGATAGGAATAAGGAGTTATTCAGAGTGTTAAAGATTGATAGAATGGAGGGTTCAGATCTTAACATAAGTGAAGACCCTGTTGTCTATCCTCCTCTCGAAGTTAAATCCTTACTTCAACGCATTGCTGAAGGAAATAGAGCTACTGGCGGTTTGAATTTTGTTGCTAAAGTTTATGGCATTGCTGGTTAGTCTTTCTTATAAATATTGAGGTCATTTGGTTCCCCGACTAAATTATCCCGTTATTATAGTCTTTGTTATAATTTAGTGTCTTGCATGGTCAAAAGCACACCTGAACTATCACTTTTTCGATAATTTCACACCCCCAACTATCACTTTTCCTGAACTAGGAAAAGGGTTCAGATGATTAGACCAACTATCATCTGAACCCTTTTCCTACATGAATTATCAACTAAGTGTGTTTTAATACATAGATGGTGATAATTCATGTAGATAGGAAAAGGGAACAACATATAATTGGGGTGTTAAACTCGCGAAACAGTGGTAGTTCAGGTGTGTTTTTGACCATTATCTCTTAAAGTTTCTACTAGAAATTTTGGGCTAACTTTTTTGTATTTGATGGATTTGATTAGGTTGCATTAAATTCTTGGAGTCATATTATCTTGTATTGGTGACAAAAAGGCGACAAATTGGATGTATATGTGGTCATGCGATATATAGTATAGACGAAAGCCAAATTATTACAATACCTCATGTGTCGGTCCAAACTGATGTTGCTCATTCGAAAACTGAGTTAAGGTATGCTTTAATCTTTGGAATGAGAAGCTTTTTGCTGCATACTGTTTATATGTCTTTTGAGCTAGTGATGCAATTTCCTTTCTTTTTATTGCTTAAGTATACTCGGAGGGCTTGCATTAAGGGACTGTCTCCCTTTCTTCGATGTTTTGATTAACCGGCCATTTTCAAATCCAGCCACAAGCCCGCAACGTATCTGTTTGGATTTCAACTTTGATAATTTTATTCACTATATAGCGCCAAGACAAAAAGGACCATGCTCTTTAAGGAGTCTATGAAGTCCATCAGAGTATCCATATCATTACATTGTTCATCCTACACAAAAATGTCAAATAATATAAACGCGTGTGCTTTGTACTGTGCACAGCCTCAAGTTTACCCCAAAAAAGTTCAGGATTGCGTTATTTCCACACATTCCATATGATGCATGCAGCAGTTCTTCTTGCTACTAAATGATCCAAATATATTAAGGACTGAAATTAAGGAGGTTCATTGGACTGGTCTTGGAGCATCAGCTCCCAAATAGTCTTTCTGTAATTGTAATAAAGAATAAGGGAGATCGTGAATCCAAACGCACAATATCGTATCCAATCCAACTAGTTTTTTCTATAACTATTGCTAGACAGTTCGCCACCTTATTGCCTCCCGGTAAATAATGTGGTATACTTGTGCCTGATTCATAGCCTTTAATAGGAACCTGCAATCTTTCAACATGTATGTATATAATGCATTTTTTTCTTTTTGAAAATGTAGAAAAAATTCCGACATATTATGCATGCAGGACCAGTTATCCACATTTTCCCTTGTCAGTTTTCAAACCTAACCTTCACTTATTGTACAAATAAGTTCAAGAATAAGCACCAAGTCTGTTAGGTCAAGAAAATTTCCTTTACTATGTTCCTTCTTGAGATAAATTTCCTTGAAAACAACGATTGCAAAGTAGTATACCTCTGTTGTATCCCACATGAAGGTGCTTGATCAATGCCGAGTTTAAGATGTTAGTTTGGCTTATAAATTATATTAGTGGTAATGGAAGAAAATATTGAAGTAGTTAATTGGAAAGTTAGTTTGAAAAAAGAATTTCATTAGTTGAATGAATTTGCATATTTTAAAGTTTTAAATACCCTTTTTCTTTCTCAAAAAATAAAAATAAAAATAAAACAGTATTGAATAATATTATTGCTTAAATAGTGTTAAATTTTGGGATGTCCAAGATAGAAAGAGTATCATATAAATTTGTACGGAGAAAGTAAGTCATTGGTCATTTTTCTCCTGTTTCCTTTTTGAAATGTTCATATTTCTATTCGGTATCTTACTATCTGTTCCTTGTTTAGTGTTTTAAGATGACTGTTGTTGCGTCTGATACGGAAATTATGAAGAAGTTTTACAACTTGAATTCTGTTTATGTTTATTTTTGCACAACCCCACGTTGTGGGATTTCACTGGGTATGTTGTTGTTGTTTATTTTTGCACAAATTTTATGACTTAAGTTTTATTTAGTGAACAAACTTTTGGCCCTTAGATTGTTTCTTGGCTGACTAAAGTTTCAACAATTGCAGGTACAAGAAGCTTTTGTCCAGTGTTGACTTGACAAAAGATTTTTTCTACAGTTACACCTATCCTATAATGCGAAGTTTGCAGAAGAATGTCTTGTCTACGGGTGGGGACGGGATGCCGTATGACAATATTTTTGTCTGGAATAGTTATCTAACACATACAATTCGATCAAGATGCAAGAACACAATGTGGACAATTGCTTTAGTTCATGGGCACTTTAAGCAGGTGTTTGCTTACTTTTCCATTACATTTTTTTGATAATCGAGAAATCCCCAAGGGCCGGTGGTGCACGGTTCAGAATTTGGTGGATAATGGGCCGCTGAGGCAGGGTTCGAACACGTCATGTGCATCTAACCACACATCACGTGTTGCGCTATTACCACTAGACCAAAGCCGGGGTGGGGGTGGGGGGAACATTAAGACTTACTTTTCCATCACGTATGTTGTTTTTGTCTGCCGATAAGCATATTGGATTTGAAGGAGAGCCTTGGTGTAACTGGTAAAGTTGCTGCCATGTGATCAGGAGGTCATGGGTTCGAGCCGTGGTAACAGGCTCTTGCAGAAATACAGGGTAAGGCTGCGTACAATAGACCCTTGTGGTCCGGCCCTTCCCCGACCCCGCGCATACGGGAGCTTAGTGCACCGGGCTGTCCTTTTTTTGATAAGCATATTGGATTTAATTCTCAAGCTTAAAATAGCCATACTGATACCTCTGATTACAAGAACTTTGGATTCATTGCTCAAGCTTAAAATAGCCGTACTCTCTAAGCCTCCTGCTTGTTACTGCATCAGTATTTTTCATGATTTCCTTATGTGATATTGCTGCAGTTTCTTGTTTGCAGAGAACATAAGTTGGTACTTTTTGAAGGACAAATTAGCATGTTTTATCTTTTTGTATGTCTCGTACAATATACATGGATCAAATCTACTTCAGATTATGGAAATGAGAATCAAGGATTATGGTATAGAAAAATTTACAAAATAGTTTTCCTTGCATCTGATTTGGAGATAGCTGATTATAATTACAGTGACATGGGTGGTACCTAATGTATGTCCTATTGGTCAATGAAGTGGGTTGAGAACCATGAGGTCTCAGGTTTAAATCCCAGCGAAGGTAACAATACCCAGTGATTTCTTCCAAAGCTTTGGTGGACAGAGTTACTTGGTACCTGAGTTACTCGATACCTATGCTAGCAAATGAATCAGTATAAGTAGAAAGACACGTCTATCCCGTCTTTGGCAATAGCAGGTACCTCATGGAATTCGTCGAGGTGAGGACAAGCTGGCCTAGACATGGAAGTTATAAAAAATAATTACAGGGACTGGGTCAGTTTGTGCAGTTTACCTTCCAACTACTATCATATAAAAATAGCCAGTTATTATGTTTAAATCTCAAACTGCTGTGGACTTTATTCCTGACAAACCCTGGGATATGATTTGGTAGGTTTTGGCAGATTAGGTTTACCGATAGAAGGGCTTATCTTCCTCCCCAACCATTACAACTACTGTGCGTTCTTTCTTTATCGGAATTCAGAAAAAGAAAGTACAAAGGAATTGATAGTATGGAAGATTCATACACATAGGATAACTTTTTTCTTTTACAGTTAAAATCTTAAGTAGTATTTGTACTTAAATTTGTGTACAAATACAGGTGGATGTGTCTTCATGCCAACAGTCTGATTCTTCATGTACAAATAACTGAGTTTAGTATGTATATTTTTTGTGTTTAATCCATTTTAAGTGGTCTTTATGACAAGGACATAACCATGAGACAGATCCATTTCCCTTATAAAAACTCTTCTGAAGAAATGCTTCAGGAATATTTTGTCATAAAAAAGAAAGAAAGAAATACTTGAGGAATATTAGGTCCAAATCAATGTAGTTTTTGAAATGAGGTTTTGACAAGTTGGCATGAGCTGTTCTTTGGAAACGAGACTATCTACCTGCTCTTTTCACACTTATAGCTTGGTATCTTCTCCTTTAATTTTCTATTTTCATATTTGTTGTAATATATCCCTTCTACTAGAGCATTGCAGACCAGTTGATTATAAATTGCTCGGTCACCTAATTACTAATCTCTGCTTAATGATTGCAGACTAGGCTATCGATATTTGGAAAAGACTTCAGTGTTTCTCTGATTTCTAGACGTTCTCGGCATTTTGCGGGAACACGGTAGGCACTGCCCTTTTTATTTTTTATTTCTCTCGTAATTTTCAGAAGATTTTCTTTTGTTTGCCAGCTTTGTTAAATTGAGTAACTGTACAAACTAAGAAGTTGTGACAAGCAAACTTTTCTTTTCTTCACATTGGTAGAAGAAAACTGAAAGGGAAGACAATAACTTGTCTGAGGAGAAGTTAAGTGAACAAGGTCAATTGGTTGTTTTCTTTTTCTGTTTATTTTTCAGTCTCATTGGGTTTTCCTACTTCGAGTTACTCGAAACTTATTACTCCCTTTGCCCCACTTTGTGTGACACAGTTGCTATTTGGAGAATCAAAGGAGTTTTTCTTGGACCGCAATTTTTTCATATGCCTTTTAAATTTTCTTAATTATTACATGTAACTTATACTACATTTATGCTGTTTCTAAATATGTCACTTCTATTTCAAAAATCTCGAAGATTCTATGTGCGAATTCAAACCGAAAATTAGATAGTTTGACTTTCGTACTCGGAATCATGTCACATAAAGTGGGAGGGAGTATTAAGCTAAGATATGCTGCTAATGTTTATAAGAAATACATCTGTTTTCTAGAGTCTGGACATGTGAAAACTTGTTAGCTTGTAAAGTGCTTACAAGCTAACAAGTTTTCACGTGTCCAGACTCTAGAAAACAGATTTTAGAATCTTACATGCACAGTGGCTTAAATCGTGTTGCATCAAATTGTAGGATGGGTTAAGACCTGAGCTAATTACTCTTCTTTCTTGCTTTAAGAAGTAGCTTGCTCAAGATATTTGTTCTATGCATTAGTTGGGATAAGAGTTTTTGATGTCAAGTGATAGGGAATTTCACTTTTCAGCAAAGCGGACACGATAAATTGCATGTTTATTTTTGTTGGGGCTCAAAATTTAATTTAATATATCGTCAATGCTTTAGTTTTGGCATCAGCTTCTCTTTTCATGTATATGAGTGTATAATGATAATGATACTTACATTTGATCTTATAACCTATCAATGACTTGCTTATCATTCTGTGTTTATTTGATATCTAGAAGGTAACTTCTGAAGCGTTGTTGGGTTTCCTGTGTTATGTGAGATTATGGAATGGTCAATCATCAATTTCATTGCGAGTGTTTATCACAATTATTCAAGAGTTCCATATGATTAATGGTGTAACCGAACACTATATTTTATTGGCACTCTTCTATGGATCTATGTTTTTACTTTTATTTTTTATTTTTTTATTTTTATTACATAGGGTGTACGGGAGGGGAAATGGGGAGGAGGATCCATGTTTTTACTTGGTGATGTATTGATGATATAATTGGCATGGGTAATGCTCAGGAGGGGTTGGCTAAATTGAATCATCTAGTTTCATACTTCCAAGCCTAGAACCTTGGTAGATTCTGTTCTTTTTGGGGATTAAAGTTGCCTAGGCCACATCATACGTTGTTGTTTTACTACGGGAGTATGCTCTTAACTTTCTCTAGAATATAAAGATGTCCATTGCAGGTCCGATGACACTGTTATGAATTCGAGTGTCAATCTTCTTTCAGGTCACAAGGGGCCTCGTAGTGATTTCTTTAGATTGATTTGAAAGTTGAACTATCTCACAATTACTCGATTTGGTATTTTGGCTTTTTGATGAGTGTTATAAGTCACTTCTAGACTCAGTCTAGTAGTCATTGAGATGCAAGTGATCCACATTCTTCATTATATAAAATCTGTTCTAGGAAAAGTATTACTGTATGAGGATCGAGGATATGAACTGTTTGTTGGGTACATAGATGCTAATTGGGCAGGATCATCATTTGATAGATGTGCTACTTCCGAAAATAGTATTCTAGTTGGAGGTAATTTGATGTCAAGGAAAAGCAAGAGTGGTTTCAGAAATAGTTGAAAAGCAGATTAGCAAGTTATGGCATTTCAACTTGTGAACTTATATGGATCAAACCTTTAATCAATGGAATGAAATTTTGGAGAGATTAGTGGAATCCATGCCTAAAAATCAGTTTGCACTTCATATTGCATCAAATATACTATTTCATGATAGGAATATCGATAGTCACTTTGTGAGGAAAAGATACGAAGTTTGTGAGCATGTTTACCAAATCCTTCACGGATCTCAGAACTAGTTACCTATGTAGCAAGCTTAGCATAGACAACTTGTATGCAGTAGCTTGAGGAGAGTGATATATTATTAAGTATAAATAGAGTTAAGCTTATCTAATTATACAACAACATATCCCGTGTAATCCTACAAGTGGGGTCTAGGGAGGGTAAAGTGTATGTAGATCTTAACTCTACCTTGGGAGGTAGAGAGGCTGTTTCTGATAGACCTTCGACTCAAGAAAAAGCATATCAAAGCATGTCAAAAAGAAAATAACGAGATCAAACTATTGAAAGCAGGACAAAGTATTTCGAGAAAGGACAAGGAACACATAATAATAAAAATCAAAGAACAAGAACTACAACAGAAATACTACGAATGCTAGTAAGGAAGGATACATGAGACAACGCCCTACTAACTACTAACCTTCTACCTTAATCGTGCCCTCCACACCCTCCTATCTAAGGTCATGTCCTCGGTGAGCTGTAACTGCATCATGTCGTGTCTAATCACCTCACCCCAATACTTCTTTGGCCTACCTCTGCCTCTCCTAAAGCCATCCATAGCCAACCTCTCACATCTCCGCACTGAACATCCACACTTCTCCTCTTCACATGTCTAAATCATCTTAACCATCTTGTCCTCCATCGAGGCCACTCCCACCTTGTCCTGGATCTCTTTATTCCTAATCCTATCTCTCCTCGTATGCCAACACATCCACCGCAACATCCTCATTTTCGTAACTTTCATCTTCTGAACGTGAGTGTTCTTAATTGGCAACACTCCGCCCCATACAATATAGTTGGTCTAACCACTACTCGGTAGAACTTGCCTTTATGTTTCGGTGGCACCTTCTTATCACACAAGACTCCGGACGCGAGTCTCCATTTCATCCACCCTGCATCAATATCAATACGATGTGTGACATCCTTGTCAATCTCCCCACTTTCTTGGATAATAGACCCAAGATACTTAAAACTCCCCCTCTTCTGGACGACGTGTGTCAAGCCTTACTTCTACACTAGCTTCATGCAGTACGTCACTGAACTTGCACTCCACGTATTCAGTCTTGGTCCGGCTCAACCTAAACCCTTTAGACTCTAGGGTTTGCCACCAAACCTCCAGCTTAGCCTTAACTCCGCTATGAGTCTCGTCAATCAAAACTATGTCATCCGCAAATAACATACACCATGACACCTCACCTTTGATATGTCGCGTCAATACATCCATCACCGAGACAAATAAAAACGGGCTAAGAATTGATCCCTAATGCAACTCTATCACAACTGGAAAGTGCCTCGAATCTCCTTCTTACTCGGGTTTTGGCTCCCTCGTACATGTCTTTGATCACCCCCTAGTGTACGCCATAGGTACACCTCTAGCCTCCAAGCATCTCCATAAAACCTCCCTAGGGACTTTGTCGTAGGCTTTTTCTAGATCGATGAACACCATGTGAAGGTCCTTCTTCCTCTCCCTATACTGCTCCACCAACCTCCTTACAAGATGAATTGCTTCTGTCGTTGAGCGTCCCGACATGAATCCGAACTGGTTCTTCGAAAAGACAGGCCCATCCTTACCCTCATCTCCACCACCCTCTCTCAAACTTTCATCGTGTGGCTTAGCAACTTAATACCCCTATAGTTGTTGCAGCTCTGAATATCTCTCTTATTCTTGTACTACGGAATCATTGTACTCCACCTCCATTCTTCGGACATTTTTGCCGTCTTAAACACGACATTGAACAACTTAGTCAGCCATTCCATACCAGCCCTGTCTTCACTCTTCCAGACTTCCACCGGGATCTCGTCTTGGCCCCATTGCTCTTCCCTTGGGCATCCTACAAATGGCACCCTTAACCTCATCCACCTTTATACACCTACAATACCCAAATCACGACTCCTCTCTGAGTACTCCAAATCCCAGCACAATGTCTTTGTCCCCCTCTTCGTTTAGGAGTTTATGGAAGTATGATTGCCATCTTCGTTTAATGAGTGCCTCATCCACCAATACTTTGCCGTCCTCGTCCTTGATGCATTTTACTTGGTCCTGGTCACGAGCCCTCCTCTCTCACCTTGGTTTGGTTTCTCATCTTGGCTAGTCTGTACAACTTCTTATCCCCGCCTCTGCCCTCTAGTTCTACATATAGGCGTTCAAAAGCTGTTGTTTTCGCTGCCATAACCGCTAGCTTAGCCTCCTCCTTCGCTATCTTATACACGTGAAGATATAATAAGCATATCTAATTATATGCGACGTAATATAGAGTTGATGTCCCACCTCGGATGAATATAGCGATATATGCTCTAAGACATGCGTATAAAAGGATTCAAGAGTAAGACATTAGTCTTCACACATTTCCTCACTTCTTTCTCCCGTTTCTATGATTTCTTACAAATGGTAATTTGAAATTAAAAAAAAAGAACAGGTGTGTTATAGCACTTTCATGCATTCTGCTCTTGTTGTGATTGTGCCACGTTCTAAGTAGCATTCTGTGAAGAGACTCAGATGAGGATCTACATCCATGAACCACCTGTAATTGTGCATGGACGTATGTCATTGCGTGTATGATATATATGTGCGAGAGAAGATCCTAATATATTTTGCTATATAAACTGTATTTGAGCATCATCTTCCTTTTCCCATTGTTCTTAGGTTGTGCCTCCCTGAGATCTTTCTACCTTGCCGTTATATGCCTGACTTGGTTTTCATATGTGCTCGCACAAATAGTACAAATTTTTTTAAGCCTCATCTAAAATATATGTTCTGTTTCCGTGAAGCAATTCTTCAATTTCATTATGCTGCATCTGCATTTCTTTATTTTTCCTTATATTTGCTAAGTTCAGGGAAGGACCAAAAGAGGGAGAACAACAACCCAGGTTAGCATATCTCCTTGCTTGGATTACTGAAATACTAGGGAAGTTCTAAATTGAACTGCGGGTTCCTTGCTATGTATCGTTCACTTGGATTTGACAATATTTATGGCATCACTTTTCTGCTAGGTTAGCTAGTATCAATCATTTGCATGCTCTTACTGTTGTCTGGAAATCCATTTATCATCTATAAGCTCCAGGAATTCTATAAACTCCCCAAAGAGTAAAAAAGTCGAGATGAGGCATATATTTATCTAAATCCGTTATTTGTAGCTAAAGAGAGATAGGATACCATAGACATCATGGAATTGTAGATCATGGATATGTTAAGGGGCCATTTAATCTTGAGATAAAATCCATAAAAACACCATAATACAGCATCCAATGGGGGATTTTGGTGCAAAGCCAGGAACACAAATTAAACTTTGTTCAGGTCTTTGATTGCGGAACAGAAAGATGTCCTAATTCTGTATTAAAATCGTGGGTGAGGTTTCATGATGGAACACCATTTGCTAGCTTGTTTAACATTTACACCTCCAGAAGGGAAAAGGATGGAGAATAACTAGTAAACGGAATGCGGCGGTAGTCATATGCTGTTCTCCCCTTTAGTTATTTACTGTTTCTGTAGCCTGAGCTCCCATTCTCGGTATCACAATCCATCTAATTTAGTTTTTCATCGCATCTATCATTAGACTCTGTTTGTATTGGAAACCAAGATAATCTTAATGGAATGGGTAGACGAAATACCAGGAGAGGTCCTCTTTTTGTCATCTTTTACTTGGAAACCTATCTGGAACCATAAGGCTCTCTTACTGGAGTTGAAATCTTTGTCGTGACTGCAGTGCTTGAGGCCATTTTGACCGAGGACAATCTCCAGAAGAGGGGTAGAAAGTTCTGTGACAAATGTCTTTTGTGTGGATAAATGTCAGTCTGTCAATCCTTATCTACTGGAATGCCAAGTTACCTGTATTTTCGGCACATTTTCTCTGTACTTTGGCTTTCAATGGGTACACATTTTGTAGCACATACTTGCATGAACTCTTGAATTAAAGTTGGGAATTACAGACACTGCCAATTGGTCATACACCCTAACTACATTATGTGGACCCCAGGGAAACTTTGAAGGAAAGAGACAATAGATGCTTCAAAGATTTTTCGTAGTTACAAAGTGAAATTGTGATCTCTAAGAGAACTCCTTTTACGGATAAAGAAGTCTGTGCAGAGGGAATTGCAGATGTTGTGCAGTCTGTTTACTTATTAATCCTAAATAACCCTGTTTTATCCTTGTTCTTTCTTGTTTCTAGGTGGTTCATGCTTTTGATAAATCGGAGGTAGTCTAAGTAGACACTTGCTTGGTGATATTTTACTACAGAGCTGCTACGCATCCGCCCCAAAAAAGAAAAAAAATTAATACTAATAATAAAATAAAAAAATGTAAATAGAAATAAATCAAGAAGCTTTTTTGACTTCTTTGTTGGGGCTATTCATATTCATGGTTTTGTTGGCTGCTGAGAGATTGGCTACATATGCTAAGAGTTATGTGGTTGGCTGGTTTTAAAAAATTAAAGATACATTTTAAGCAGTCATATCACATTTCAAAATCATTCCGAAAGGCATTGTGCAGATTACAATTCTATCTAGGGTCTTGCTTAAGAGTGTTATGAGAGTGCGAAAAACTAGCCCATTTTATTTATATTTCTTTGAAACAGCTTTCCCTTACTAGAAAACCATCACAGTTCTGTTGTTCTCAATCAGAACAGCTGAATAACTGATTTTCCTGTTAATGTGTGAATTAGCACTTCTGTGATCTTTCATGAGTAACTTCAGTAACTGTCGCGGAAGTCTTACCAGTGAATATTCATACTGCAGTTACTTGAAAAGGGGAGTTAATGATCATGGAAGAGTGGCAAATGATGTTGAAACTGAACAAATTGTGCTTGACGAAGAAGCTGGCTCATGCAAAGGAAAAATGAGCTCTGTTGTTCAAATGAGGGGCTCAATTCCTCTTTTTTGGTCACAAGAAGCCTCAAGATTCAGCCCAAAACCAGATATAATATGTAAGAGCAACTAAATTCTTCTACCTGATTGTTACTAGAGAATTTTGAAGGTGGAGTCATCTGTACTTCCATTCTGACTGGAATGAGCTTGCTTGTCTCCTTTCTGACACAAGTACAAAGATATGATCCTACTTATGAAGCAACGAGACTGCATTTTGAAGATCTTGCAATGAGATATGGAAACCCAATAATCATACTAAATCTGATCAAGGTTTGTGCAAAACTGAATCTGGGCCTCCAGAAAATTTACATTGTGTTTGCTTTCTAGTTGATCAGACTAACTTTCTTTTGTCCACCCCTTGAAACTATTTGCTTCGAATGGTTCTAGTCTTTGCATTCCAGCATCCAATATTTGCCTTTTAAAATTTTCTTCAATTCTGTCATTAATGAATTCAATGACTGCAGACGGTTGAGAAAAGGCCACGAGAAATGATGCTGAGGCGTGAGTTTGCCAATGCAGTTGGGTACCTAAATCAGATACTTTCTGAAGAAAATCATCTAAAATTCATACATTGGGATTTTCACAAGTTTGCAAAAAGGTGTAGATTATTTTCCCCTGATCATCCTAATAAGTTCAGATATTCTCTGAAGAAAATCTTTTAAATCCTTTTTTGCTAATTTCTTCCTTTTTTCCCGTGTTAAGCAAGTCTGCAAATGTATTAGCAGTTTTGGGCGGTGTGGCGAGTGAAGCACTTGATTTAACTGGGTTTTACTACAGTGGCAAGCCAGTGGTTGTTAAGAGGCGGGCTACACAACTCAGCCGTACAAGCACTGCGAGGTATTTTTAGCATCTAGTGACATGTGTTTGAACAACCGAGTATCACAAATGTTTTTTTTGGATCAGGCGAGTATCATAATGCTAGGCATGTAATGAGTTACTCTTGAGTCTAAATTTGTTTTTTTCCCTGTCTTTGCAAATGCTAAGGTGATGCTAGTTAGTTATACATTATGTAATTCAATTCTTTCTCTATGCCACGCTACTCATTTTGTTCTTTGGTCTCTCTTTCTCGCCTCTATAAGTGTCTTCCGCCCTTCCATGAAGTTGACGATAAGGATGTTCTGAAGCGTGTATACTATTTTCCCCACTCTTCTTTCTTATCTCTGTCTCTGTCTGTCTCTGTCTGTCTCTCTCTCTCTCTCTCTCTCTCTTCTCATTTGTCTGTTTCGCTACTGTTGCTTCTCAAAGTGTTGCAGAGAGAAAAGAGAAGAGTACAATGGGAAAGGAATGTTATATTAAAATTAGATTGCCTCTCTATATGCGAACCAGTGTGTATCAAAGAGGAGTAAAATGTCTGATGGTGAGTTCTGAAGAAGTTAGACCTCATAATATTACCCATCTCTAACTAAAAGAAAAGAGTCGTGCACCCAATGGTGTGACCTAGTGATCTATGAGGTCTTCGGTTCAAATCCCAACGGAGGCAAAACCACTGGGTGAATCTTCCCATTTGCCCAAGCCTTAGTGGACAATGTTACAAAGTTACTGATACTTGTACCCTGGGAGGTAGCAGGTACCCAGTGGAATTAGTAGAGGCGCACGCAAGCTGGTCCGGATACCATGGTTATAAAAAAAAAGATAAGAGTCATACTCTTTTCGTGGATTATCCAATCTTATCTTTGCGGATAATTATCTTTATGTAGATTCATTTTTGGTACACCTCTTTTATACATGGGCTTTTCCATGATCAGCAAAATTATACTTTACTAAAGAAAAAAGATAAAGATTATTTCTAAATAATAACAATGTTGTCAAAGGCTTGCCTAAGGCATACTTAAACCTTGAAGAAAGGTTCGAAAGAGGTTGGGTGATTCTCCTTGATTAGGCAATCCTTCAATGTAGGAACTAAGGTGCTAAAGCATGTACCACATCGTTATATGAGCTCCCTCGTAAAGAGAGCTACAATAAATTTCACTTAGCCCTTTTGATTCTTTTCTAATTATGGTTTTATATAGTTATCTCAGAAGATTTTTGAAGAAATAGGGAATCGATGCGGCGGTTTCATCAAAACAGAGGAGGAAACAACCCTCAGAAATCATCTTCATTGTGCTCGTATCAAAGTGAAAGGGGACGGAAAAGAGATTCCTAGAGAGATTGAAGTAGATAAAGAAGGCTTAACTTACACTATTCCGGTGTGGGTTGAAGCGCCGGTCAGGGTGAGGTAAGAAAGAACGAGGAGTGGGGAGACACCGCTTTGTCCCGTGGATAATAGTACAGTTCCAGCTGATGCTGAAAGAGACGTAAGGTCTAAAATAGCGGAAAGAGTAGTAGGGCACGTGGACACGTCTTTTGAGGGAGGAAAATATTTTTCACAGGCACGTGAAGGGGGGTTTGACACTAATGGGTCATTTAAAAGTCCAACTGGGCTTTTAGTTCAGCAACTGAAAATGGCCCAAAAGATGAGCCCAACAAAAATAGACCCAATAATTCAAAAAAGGGACATGTGGTCTGATAATGAAGCCCAACTAGAAGACCCAGTAACATTAGAAATCCTTGCGATCAGTATCAACGCAAAGAAAATAGAATCGATTGCTCAGTCTCTCGCGATAACTCCTGTTTTGAAATCTTCAGCGAAAACCATCAGTGGACAGCATGGCGAGGGGACACAAGAAGATCAGAATTTAATTTCCATGGCCGATTTAGTTATGCAAGGGTCTGATTCAATGGAAATTATATCCATGCAGGATGAAGAAGAGAGGGATAATCCAATTGAGGAGGCAATTCCATTGAAAATTCAATTGCCTTCAGACGACAGTAATCCAACAGCAAATACTCCAGATTGGATTAAACAAAATATTCTCAAGATGAGTGAGGTGTTCGGAGAAGATTTCACAGGGTGTGAGGCAGTAGCACAAGAGCTTTTTTTGAAGATAGATGAGCAGAGACAAGCGAACAGAGGGAAAATTCAATCCCTAACAACTCCAAGGTTGAAAGGGATAATGAATTGAAAGGGCTGGACATGGGGAGTAATTTTATAAGTAATGGGACTAGAAGTAGGGGGGGATATCTGGCCATTAAAGATTAATGAAGCTCAATATAGTATCCTGGAACGTGAGGGGGCTGAATTGTGTAAAAAAGGGAAGCTTGGTGAAAAATCTAATTCTTACTTGGAAGCCAGATATAGTGTGCTTTCAAGAGACCAAGTTAGAGGGGGACATAAAAGAGATAATCAAAGAAGTATGGGGGAATAGGTGGACTGATTTTGTACAATTGGAGGCTAGTGGAACAAGGGGTGGTATCATAATAATGTGGGATAAGAGGGATTGGGAAGGAGAAATCAGCAGCTTGGGAACGTACTCTATTACTTGCAAACTCACTGGAAAGATTCAAGATTTCACTTGGCATCTGACTAGTGTGTATATGCTCATAATGATTGTAAAGAAAGGGAGGAGACTTGGGGGGAAATCGCAGCAGCTAAAGGTCTGTTCAGTGGGCCTTAGGTACTTTGTGGGGATTTTAATACTACAAGGTTTCCATGTGAAAAGAAGGGAACTAGAATCACAAAATCAATGACTGATTTTTCGGAGTTCATTGAAGATATGGATCTAGTGGATTTGGCTTTGACTGGAGGGAAATACACATGGAAAAGAGGAGTTAACCATACAACTGCAGCTAGACTTGATATATTCTTAATATCTGAAGACTGGGATGTAAATTTCAAAAACATCAAGCAGTCCATTCTAAATTGAGTAACCTCAGATCATTCACCATTGTTACTTCATTGTGGGAATTGGGAAACATCAAAATCTTATTTCAAGTTCGAGAATTGGTGGCTTGAAGCTGAGGGTTTTATTGATAAACTCAAAGAATGGTGGAACTCTTTCAGTTGTACAGGAAGACCTGATTATATTCTGGCTTACAAACTAAAAGCTTTGAAGGAGAAATTAAAGAAATGGAGCAGATCTTCTAAGGCAACCTGGGCATACAGAAACAGAAAGTTCTACAGAAAATTGATGTACTGGACAGAATCCAGGATCAGAGATTATTGTCAGAAGCTGAGATTGCAGAAAGGGTATCTCTGATGATGGATTTTGAAAACATAGCAAAGCATGAAGAGGTAGCTTGGAGGCAGAGATCAAGGGATTTATGGCTAAAACAAGGAGATAAAATACCAAATTCTTCCATAGAATTGCTAATGCTCATAAAAGAATGAACAATATTGACAAACTTGTGGTGGATGGGGAAAATCTTACAAGGGCAGATGATATCCAGAAGGAGATTGTCAATTACTATGAAAAGTCTGAAACAGAGAATTGGAAACCTCAGTTTAATATGAGGGAATGTCCAGTAATCAGTGAATAAGAAAATCAAGATCTGATGAGGCCTTTTGAACCTCAAGAGATTCTGGAAACTGTCAAGTCCTGTGCAGGTGACAAAGCACCAGGGCCTGATGGTTATACTATGGCTTTCTTTATCAAAGGAAGGGAGATTATTGGTTCAGATGTAATTGCTGCAATACATAATTTTCATAATCAAGAAGTGTTTGAGAAAAGCTTTAATGCTACCTTTGTGGCACTCATACCAAAGAAGGTGGGAGTTGTGGAACTTAATGATTTTAGACCTATCAGCCTGATTGGTAGTGTATACAAAATCATAACCAAGCTATTAGCTGAGAGAATGAAGAAGTTGATCCACAGTCTAGTTGATGAACACCAAATGACTTTCATAAGGGGAAGACAGATTATGGATGCAATACTCATAGCAAATGAGTGCGTGAAGGCGAGACAAAGAAGTAAAGTACCTGGAATCCTTTGCAAGTTGGATATCCAAAAAGCATACGACCACTTAAATTGGGCGTACCTATTGGGAATTCTACTGAAGATGGGTTTTGGCAATAGATGGATCAGATGGATCAGATATTGCATCAGTACAGTAAAGTTCTCAATCTTGGTTAATAGCTCACCAACATGTTTCTTCTCTTCTAAAAGGGGTTTGAGACGGGGATCCCCTATCACCTTTTTTTGTTCATTTTAGCAATGGAGGGGATGAATGATATGCTCCAGACCCCTAGAAGCAAGGGTTGGATCAGGGGTTTTGCGGTAAATTCAAGGGCTGACAACAACATAGAAATCTCTCACCTACAATATGTAGATGACACGTTGATCTTTTGTGATGTTGATATGGAACAGTTGAGGTACTGAGGGTTGTTTTCATCATTTTTGAGGCAATTTCAGGGCTTCATATTAACTGGGGGAAGAGCTTCATCTATCCAGTTAACACAGTGGAGGAGATTGATATGTTAGCTGACATTCTGGGAGGGAAAGTGGGAGAACTACCCACAGTGTACTTGGGTATGCCTTTGGGGGCAAAAAGCAAATCTGGAATATGGAGCAGTGTGATAGAGAAATGTGAAAAGAAGTTGGCAAACTGGAAGATGCAATATTTATCTCTGGGAGGGAGGTTGACACTTACTAATAGTGTGCTAGATGCTTTGCCTACATATATGATGTCACTTTTTCCAGCCCCTGTTAGTGTGATTAAGAGAATTGATACTCTAAGAAATAACTTCTTCTGGCAGGGAAACAGTGATAAAAAGAAATTTCATTTAGTCAAATGGGATATAATGATAAGCAAGAAAGAGGGAGGAATGGGTATAGGGAATTTAAAGGCTCAGAACCAGAGTTTGATGATGAAGTGGTTGTGGAGATATGCATCAGAAGAACCTTTGTGGAAGAAAGTTATTAGGAAAAAATATGGGGAAGAGGGTAGTTGGACCACTAATCTAGTTACCATTCCTTATGGTTGCAGTGTTTGGAGATCCATCAGGAATCTATGGCCAAAAATGTGGAACAAAACAAGACTAAGAGTGGGAAATGGTAGGAAGATCTCCTTCTGGAAAGCCAATTGGATTGGATAAGGTGTATTACAACAACTATTCCCAGATATATACATTTTATGCCAACAACAGGAAGCAACAGTCGCTGAAGCTTGGTCTGAACAAGGATGGAATCTGACTTTTAGAAGACTTCTGAATGACTGGGAAGTGGAGAGGATAACAGAGTTCTACCATACTCTAAATCAATTTAAGAGGGTCACTGAAAGTGCAGATACTTTGATATGGCAAGGAAACTCCCAAGGAGTTTTTAAAGTGATTGAGGCATACAAGATTCTGAGCAAAGTAAATAATCAAGTAGGTTGCTGGCCATAGAAAATGATATGGAAAGTGAAGATTTCATTGAAAGTAGCCTTCTTTTCTTGGCTGGTGGCCAATGAAGCAGTATTGACACAGGAAATGTTGAAAAGGAAGGGATTTAACTTATGTTCCAGGTGTTATTTGTGTGAGAAACAGGCAGAGACAGACAACCATCTCTTTTTACACTGCAAATGGACACAACAGATTTGGAGAATCTTCATTAACCTGAGGGGAATCAAGTGGGTGATGCCAGGGAACACAAAGGGGGTTCTTGATAGTTGGGGGAGAGAAGGACATTGGTCCAATCAGGAGAGATGGAGGGTTGTCCCAGCATGTATTTGGTGGACTATATGGAACGAGAGAAATCAGAGGTGTTTTGAGGGCAAGCAATGTAACATTCAGAAGCTGCAGATGAATTGCATAGCTCTTTATTATTTTTGGTGTAAGCAGGAATGTTTAGTACAAACAGAAGATATTTTGGATGTTTTAGACAATATGTACGAAGTTTCGTAGGAAGAAAAGCTTCTATATCTTGTAATTGGCTGTCTTGGGGGACTATACAGTTTGGTATAGTATACCTGTTGATATATAGAATGTTACCATTGTCAAAAAATAGTTATTATTCTTGAATTATAAATATACTTTTATTTTTCTCTTCATTCAGCCCTTTCTATATTGAAGTGCACACTTTATTTATGGTTTGCAGTTTTAGTGCCAAAAGACCTCACGCTTTTTATGTTTGCCTTCGATAAAATTAACCAACAGATAAAACCTTATCTTCAAATGTGAGAGAAGATTATCTCTACGTTATTTATAATTAAAAGATAAAGAAAAATGAATATTCAAGATAAAAGTATCAATTTTTTTTGTTGGTAAAGATGGTGTTTGAGTCAACTTGCGTTCACCTCAATTGTTCCACCGAGTTCGTGCTACCTATCACCAACAGAGGTATCAAGTAATTCTGCAAACCAAGGTTTGAGAAATCACCAAGAGTTTGTCTCTTGTGCTAATTGAACCCTTTCTCCCATCGTTTTCATCCCACTTCATTGATCACTAGACCATACCCTTGGGTGCAAGAATACTACAATCTGTTATTGACTACATTATTCTTCCTTAGTTAAAATAGCTCGAATTTAAAAATAATCTAGCTACAAGCAAGTAGAAAAGGATACCAAATGCTGCAATTTGCAATTGCCACTGGAGTTAATCAAGCTTCCTCATTGTGGCTTCCGCTTGTTTGAACTTGAGGTGTTGGTTGAATGATGTGGTTATTTCTCAAGGGTAGATGAAGTATTATATTAGTAATTGGTGCTAAAAGTGTAGCAGTGTAATGAAGTGAAATCGAAACCGTGACACCAAGAGTCAATGTCGAAATGGCGCATTTTCAGCTTTTTTAGGCTGAGAGGAGTTTACCCCTAGGCTTTTGTTTGGTGGTAAGAGCGCAACGCGCAATGTGTAGGTTAGACACACGTCATGAGTTTGAACCTTGTTGCAAACAAACACCTAGTATCGTATTTAAGTGGAGAAGGGTAGAGGGGGCAGGTCCATTATTCATTCGAGCTTCTGATTGTGTGCCACTGGTCCTCGAGGATTTCTCGGTTGGGGAAGGTGTAAGGAGGGACAAGGGAAAAAGGGAGAAGAATAGTACAACTGAGAGAAACGAATTCAGAAAGTGCTATTCGTCAAGTCTGGTGATATTCTAAGTCTTCCAAACAAAATATTTGATGTCCCACTTGAATAATTGTGATCTGAACGAGTTAGAAATCTTAAACTAGTAGAATTTTAAGTGAAAAGATTAGACTAGATTAAAAGCTTATGAACAGATAGAGCCTTATCTTCAAATAAGAGAGAACATTACCTCACCTTTTGTTTCTAATTAAAGATAAAGAAAAATAAAAAATAAAAGATAATAATACTGCAATCTTTTATTGCGCTATATCAAGATATCAAGTATAATAATAGTCTTTGTGTTATTGGTTCCTTCACCAAATTTCTGGTCATTGGAATTTCTTCCTAAGTAATACTCCCTCGGTCTCAATTTATGTGATGCACTTTGACTGATCACATAGTTTAAGGGAAAAACTTTTGCAACTTGTGGTCTAAAACAAGACAGAGATATTTGTTTGGCTATAAATCATCTCATTAAGGAAACATGAGATGTTTAAAGTTATAGTTGTTTCTTCAGTTTCCAAAAAAAAGTTACAGTTGTTTTTTAAATATAGAATTGTATCATTCTTTTTGAGACAAACTAAAAAGGAAAGTGCATCACATAAATTGGGACATCGGGAGTAATATACTTTTCAATAGACGATTCTAACATTATTCTGGCACTTGGATTTTTGAGAGCGTGGACCTTTGTAAAACGGTATTCAAGTATAGTTGATCGGGTTTGAAGTAGTTGACATCCAGACAGATATAAGTTAATTATCGTTATTCTAGTCTCAGCCTTTGTATAATCGTTCCACATTATTTGCTATTAAATCCATATCTGGCCTTAGTGATAAGCTGATGTAGCTACTCTGTTGTGGGCTGTAGTCATAAGATGATTTTGCTATTCTGTTGTGGGCCTTGTGGCCAATATTTATCTTACTCTCCATGTAACATTCAGATCTCCTATCAGGTACTATTTCTTTTAAAGTGAATGAGTTGCTAAGGAGAGTTTATCCTTGTGAATTTTGTCAGGATCATGGACATTTAACTGTGTTGATGCACAATTGATTTATGACTAGATATAACTGATTCATGGTGTTTCGTGCAGGGATTCTTCTCTTAGAGATTTGAGAGCAAATTCAGGAGAGCTCTCAAGGATTGGAAGCAGTAATGAAATTCTGAATTCGCTGATCAAACAAGAAAGAGAGGCTGATAGTAGTCAACAAATTGGCAAATATAATGATGAGAATGTAGCACCAAAGTTTCAAAGTGGAGTGCTGCGGACCAACTGCATTGATTGCTTGGACCGAACAAATGTCGCCCAGTATGCTTATGGTCTTGAAGCTTTAGGTCGCCAACTCCATGCCATGGGCTTGACTGATAGACCTAAAGTGGATGCTGACAGTAGCATTGCTGCTGCTCTCATGGATATGTACCAGGGTATGGGTGATGCTCTTGCTCAACAATATGGTGGCTCTGCTGCTCACAACACCGTATGTTCACCGATTCTTACTGTCCGACTTATAAACCAATTTCTCTTAATGTTTCTGAATAAATGTTGATTCCTACAAATTGTTCGTATTGTTGAATAGTTATTTTGGTTAAACTAGGTGTTTCCAGAGAGGCAGGGCAAGTGGAAAGCTACAACTCAGTCGAGGGAATTCCTCAAATCTATCAAACGATATTACAGCAATGCATATACAGATGGTGAAAAGCAAGATGCAATTAACTTGTATATTTCCCTAAACTTTTACCTGCCATGTAATTTTCCTTGTTATGATGCATGCATCTAGGTGGTTAGGAATTTTCCCAATTTGAAGTTGTGGAATTCTTGATATATGGATTTCTGTTGCAAATTTTTTGGGAAGTTATATTTCTTAACAATTTTGTCACATTTTTTTTCATTTCCAGATTCTTGGGATATTTCCAACCTCAGGAAGGGAAACCTGCACTTTGGGAGCTGGATTCTGACTATTATCTTCATGTATCTGGCATAGGAGACGATCTCATCCCAGAGTATGGGTACTTTCATTGCAAATTTTCGTACTTGTAAAATATCTATGGCAGATTCTGTTTATTTAAGTTGATGTCCAAGGACTGTTTAAATTGGCTACTTTTGAGTAGAGATCAAATCAAAACCAAACTTTTTTGGGAAGTTTGAAATTGCTCTATCAAGTATATTCCTCTTTTCCAGTTTGTCCTTCTTTCTTTTTTATTTTTCATTTTTTATTTTGGGTGTCCTAAAATTTCGCCCGTTCGATAAAGGAATTTTTTTCACTTGACTATTAAATGTTTTTAAATAGCCTACCATTGAAAAGGTACCAGTTGCCTACTTTTTCGATAAAGATATTTCAACTTTATCAAGGCAAACTGGTATTTAAATAAAATAAAAATTGAATTCTTAACTTAATGTTCTTGCCAATCAAACTATGATACTTAAATTGGGATGGAGTAGTAGAACAAAAATGTCTTTCTTTTGTCAGTTGCCTACTTTTTCGATAAAGATATTTCAACTTTATCAAGGCAAACTGGTATTTAAATAAAATAAAAATTGAATTCTTAACTTAATGCTCTTGCCAATCGAACTATGATACTTAAATTGGGATGGAGTAGTAGAACAAAAATGTCTTTCTTTTGTCCCACTAAGTTTATCTTATTTACCTGCGTTAGTTACTGCTTCCCTTTTCAGAACGCGCTATCATGGCTTATTCACTTTTGTTAACATCATATTCATACGAATTCGTGTCTGTGTCCGGGTCCGACCGTTTCTCTTGCTTTGCTTCTGTTGCTTTGCTTGTGCTTATGCTTTGTCTTGAGCCGAGGTCTTTCGGAAACAACCGCTCTACCTATCAAGGTAGAGGTAAGGTCTGCGTACACTCTACCTTCCCCAGACCCCACGTTGTGGAATTTCACTGGGTATGTTGTTGTTGTTGTCCCGCTAAGAGCATGATGAGTTGTGACTACTGAGATGCTGCACTCAAATTAATAACCTCTGCGGAATTAAAAATGATAAGGACTTGGCTGCACATATGGATTCTTTTTCTTGAATGCTACAAATTTGCTTGTCCTTTTTGAGTAACGTGAATGGGATTCTTGAATAAACAGAATGTTTCTGAAGTGGTTTTCAGGCCCCAGTTTTGTCAACTGTGTATTTTTAATTAAGGAAAGATTCAAGAAGAAAATTTACTTCTTACGCATGCTTGTCTGCTCACTAATGGATGCTGTCTTAATTCATGGTCCAGTTTGTCATTTGATGCCAGTGCTGTTGGACAAGGAACCGAACTAGCCCCTGTTCCAGCAATCAGAGAGGATTTCTTGCGCATGAAGTTGACATCGTTTGACAAGTTGCTTGAAAGAACATGCTGTCATATTAAGAATGTACGGCTCTGTAGTGAAGCTGATCAAAAATCAGGGAATTCTGGAGTGGCACCTGATGCTGCGTAAGTGTTAACTGTAGTTTAGCGTATAATTTAGTTTGATGTTCCATTTTCAACTCTTTAGTCTTCTGTAGTTTTCATTTACATGCTCAGAGAGTTATAATCACAGCTTCTATCTTTGTACATTAAAATGTTTGCCCTTAAAATCTTGAGTTATAACTAACATGACATCTTGTCAATAATATGTCCAGAAATGCGAAGTGGCAACAGCATTTAACCTTGCTGTCTCCTTCATGCTCATTATTTTAAAATATTTCTGAATCATAAATGTTGAGATGCCTTCAGGGTCGATTCTTAATTTTGTTTTAACTCGTTTCTTTTCTTTGAGTTGAAGGGATGGGCTGACATGGTAAGAACAAAGAAATGAGGTGAACCTTTTTCTTTTTGCCCGTCTTGCTTTGTCTGCCTCTTTAGTTTGTTTATCTTTCTTCTCTTTTTTTCTCTTTTCTTCCTTCAAATTTTAGCTGTACTGTTAGTAAATAATTTTGTGTAGTCAGTCACGAGAGGAACTTACAAGGTGGTTCATTTTTTTTTTTTTGCATTTAGGCTGAATTGAACAATTCTCTTAATTCCTTAAACTACTTAGGAACCATCAAACTTTACATGGTTATCAATTAACACACATCAATTCTTATTTTATCTCACTAACTTCCATTAGTTGGTTACTTCCATTTAATATAATACTCCTGCTAAATAGATTATTGTAATACTTATATTTTTACTTAAAACGTTTTTGTCGAAATGTTTAGTATATACTCTTACGGGAAGTTCAAGCATTAGTTTGAAATAAGAATTAGTTTCCAAAATTTGTAATGCTGTTAGTTTCAATAGTCCAAGAGATACTTAGCTACAACAACGCCTAATTAATGTTTTGGGCGTAGTGGTTGTTAAATATTCTCTTAAACCATTGAAATAATAAAACTAATCCCCGTTAAAAATTGTGGAGGACTAATGCTTATTCAAATGGATATAGAAGATACTTCTACATTTTGTTTGAGCCCTGAGAAAGGAGGAGATTACATGACAAATGGATTCTTTTCTATATTTAGTAACTCTTTAATTCCAACGTGGCACATGGCATGTTTAAGACAACAAGCTCAACGTGAATTTTGGTACATTATACTCATCTGGTTCTAAAGGTCTCCTTTCTTAAACTTGTCCAGTCAAACTAAAGACATAAAATGAAATGGAGGTTGTAACGCAAAATGGTCAAGTGGCGAAAAATAGTCAACGAGCTTACTGTATGATATAATTAATAATGCCTTTCTCTCTCGATATATGTACAAATAAGTGATATCCTATTTCATATCCTTTTAGTTTTCTACCTCTTCCCTTTGTTGACTATCCTTTTTCTACTAACATGATGACAATGCTAGCTGTTGAAAAGGAAAATTGAGAAGAACAATTTCAAACTTACCGTAAGCCTTTTAAATTTTATTGACCAAGTTATTTTACGTGATACATTGTTAGTTTTGTCTTTATTGTTTATGAATTATGATATATAAGTGAGAATACATGTCTATTCTGTTTGCACAGCTAAGTAAAGTTCTGATAAAAATATTATTTCATACTTGTACCAAGAGAAATGAATGGGCATAGGGCGTGAGATAGTGCGGGTGTCAGTACTTATAACTAAATAAAGACACTATTCTAAGAGTAAATCAAGTTTATAGGCTCCCAAACAGCTCCATCTTCATCTGAATAATTCCAAACGAAAGCTCGAGTCTCGACTCATTCTTGCCACTCTTCCTTTGAGATTTTAAAGATTTTTTCGTGTATTTTGATAAACTTTTTTATTTTTATTTTTATCTTCAGTATATTGATTCTTTTCTCTGTAGTGTAAATTTTGCAATATGTGACCAGAAAGTTCTCTTTAGCTGATAATTTTTGAGTCTTTGTTGCAGTGAAATACAGCTTAAGAGCCCGAATTGGCTTTTTGGACAGAGAAAGTATGATAGTAATTCTGCATCACATGCAGTTTCGATTGGGCCTTCAAACGGTGAGAACGAAGTAGATGGTCTTGGTGATCTTAGCTGGATTTCTGGTGTTCCTGATTTAAATCAAGAAGATATCTTTGAAAGGTAGTTTACCTTTACCCTCAAACTTCTCTTGTAGCTCACTTGTCCATTTTGTTTTCTCATTCTCCTTTTTTGGTCGCAAAAGAACGTGTCGTAAAAATAGTCGATGAAGGTGCAGAAGTGAAGAACCTTTTTTTAACGTATTCACTCTTCATAACAGAATGAAATATACAGTTCATCATCAGCTGTATGTGTAATGTCATAGCAAATTATACCTTTACCATTTTACCAAAGTTGATAAGACTGCCTTTGAAATGATGATGATGCAATATCTTGGAGATGACATTAATATCTGGCCATTTGGGTAATATAAACTTTATTTTGTGTGTTAAAATAGATGTTTAACTAGATTATGCTGGAAATATATCTTCTTGCACAGTTTATTTGTTTCTTTAAGTTCAATTGGAATAGTACAAAACGAAAAGGTTATTAAGCAAACATCTAAACTAGGGACTGTATATATCTCCTTTCCTCATTTTAGAATTTCATATATATATATATCTCCTTTCCTCATAAAGAACTGATTAATATGTTTGTTTGGTTCCTTCCTTTCAAGGGACTGTATATACAAAATGCTTTTCCTGTTGTAGCACTCTTCCGTTTCAGTTTACACTCCCTCACTGTTTTAATCCTCTTCTAGATACCTTACAATGACGGCAGCAAATGAAGCTAATGGCTGGTATGGTGGTTCATTGCTTGGTGATCAAGATGAAAGCAGTGAAATCTACCGACATTATGCGGAACTTATCCAGGTACAGATATGTGCAACTTTTGTCTGTAGTCATGCTTTGCTATATTCTGATCCGTGGAAATGTATTGCTGGTTAAGTCGCTCAAATGTTTCATTTTTTTCTCAAAATAAGCTATATTAGATCCTTATGTTGGAGCACTTTCAATTATATTCAGGACTCACATAAGCATGAGGCTGAAAATTTAGTTATTGCAAATTTCAATAACAATTGGCTTATGGCTTCGAGGGAACTTTTAGACCAAGATCCATTAAAAAAAATGTGTTTCGGTTTCAATGAGCAATATTCCTCCATGATATGTGTCGTTGTTAAGTACCTAGTTTTATGTTACGGAAAAGTGGGTGTCTTTGGATTTGCCTTGCTCAGATGATGTTTGTGTAAACAAGCAGGGCCCTGCAATGGAACCTTTCGAACATGATTGTGAGAATGAGAAGTATTACACCGAACTTCTCCTGAAAGGCTCAGTTGATGCCATGGATGATGCAGCTATTGAAGCAGAGATGGAATCTGCTTTCAAGGCGTATGATCAAATTGGTGCAGATCTTGGGATTTTCCCCAAGTCATGTAAGGCATTGGCTGCTGATCCGAGCCAACTAACGAGATGGCTGGTTGGTGAAGACAAGCTGCCCAACGTATGAAAAAAATACACAGATATGCTGCCATGCATGTAATTCACCATTTAATATATTCTGTCGTAATATTTGAGGAACTCTTTTTGAACATTTTAATTTAACGGATAAAAGAGGGTGAGTTTGTGAGCAGCAGGTTTTACTGCTGAAAAGCATGCTGCTCCTGTACAGTTGTATTTTGCATGAAGAAATGTGATCGTCAATTATTCATGTTATGTTCTTCACTTCATAGTACTAAACCTTCCCATTGGTGGTTTGGGGGGGGGGGGGGGGGTTGTGTGTTTGCCTTCTATTACTGCCAACTACTATAAGAAGAGATTGCTGCATATAGTATTTGACTTTTCATTTTACGTTTTGCTTTAAGAAGCACAACTTGGTCTTCCCTTTCTTTTCTCATTAGTTTCTAATAAGGTGCCAATATTGATGTTAGGTTTATTTATATCTTAAGAGTTGTTTTCTTACGGAGTGGGCGTAAGTTTTATGCATTACAGTGCGACAAATATTTACACAGTTGATTATTCTATATCTTAGAGTCGTTTTCTTACGGGATGATGGTAAGTTTTATGCATTACGGCGAGAAATATTTTTACACGGTCTCATAAAGTAATTACATGTTAAATATTTATACAACTAGGTTTTAAGTGTTCTCTTATAGGTGACATTTCTTCGTTAAAATTTTATGGGGTCCTGTTTCCACCATGAACTTTAAGTTATATTAATTTTTTTTAAAAGTAATTAACTTGTAATTTTGGTGTTGATAAATTTTAGATAAAATGATGTTGCTTGTTTATTGCACTGACTTTAAGCTTAAGTAGTGATTGAAAAACTGATTTGCATGTCGAATTGGAAAAAATATATTTGAAGAACTATAATATACTATGAAAATCCCATGATTGAGCTTTGGTTTGAAATTCAAAACTAGAATAATCCAAGAAAAAGGAATTGAAGATTGAAGTTTATATTCATTTTAAAGCTGGGCATAGGTTTAACTGAAGATCCTCCTTGGCGCTGTTTGCGACTTGAAGTTGAGAAGGAGAAATTAGGACCACCATTGCTGACAACTAGAAAGCTTGATTTGGAAAGTTGAATTCGAAATTTGTTGAATAATATTGTTTAGGTATTGCCAAAACTTGTTTAAACTAGTTGCCTTTGGGGCTGATTTGAAGAGGGTTGGATCAAAACTTCAAGCTGAAGCACAAAAATGGAGCTGCAACCGACTTCAGATGAGTTTGAAGTTAGGTTTGATAATTAAGATCTCAAACATATATATTTGAAGTTGGAGATTGTCAAATTTAAGCTCTAGTTCTTACCCAAGTCGAAATCTTTATAATTCTGAAAAATTTCTGAAGTTAAGCTTTAGACTCTAGTTCTTACTCAAGTTCCATGTATGGCTAAAAGACAAGGAAAATGAATAAAGAAGATGAGCTAATGAAAAATGGAGCGCATTCTGTTGTTGTAGATTCCAAATTGGATGGTTTCGAAAAGCGAATTGATGAAAAGATCCAATCAAATTGCAAAGTAAGTGATCAACATTTACTCTCAGCTTGGGCTTTCTTTCGGACAAAATTGGCAAAGTACTCTATCCCATATAAGTGGTTGACTAGACACGGAATTTAAGAAAGAAAGAAATATTTTTAAAACTTGTGGTCTAAAATAAGACATTGAAAAAAAAATGTATAGCTACAAATCATTTCATTAAGGGTAAAATGAGAAATTTAAAGTTTTATGTCATTTTTTTTAGATTGACTTAAAAGGAAAGAGTGTCATATATCCCTCGAACTGGTTGAACATCATCTCATTACATAATTCCTCATATCAATCATATCATAACACCTGGAATCATTTCTCCTCAGGCTTCGAAACACTATTCTTACATATTTTTCGACCTCATCGGACCATACCGTACTTCAATAAAGTAACTCATTCCAACAGTATATATGTATGAATGAATATACATGTGTCACAAGCCAACAATATCAATGAGTACATAAAGGTAGGCATTTGTGATGCATTGTTCATAATAGAAAATCAGTCCAGAAAATGATCATTATCTCACATAATCATCTATTACAGGGAAAAGAATATGACTCAAGTCAATTTCACAAGTAAAGTTCAGATATATCTAGCATAGCCCACTTAACAATAACTGAACCAATTCTAAGTGGATTTGTGCACCACCTCTAATTCCCAAAGGCTCACATGCATACCCCGACAACAATTATACTTTATATGCGCGCTTCAAATCAGAGTCTAAAAAGGAAAGTCATAACCTACTTCGAAGGCCGAGTACGTGCCACGACCTCAAGAAAACACCTTTCCTTTTCGAGAAGCTTCAATTCGATTCAAATCTATCATTAACTCATTCTAGATGAGTGAACGAGTCTAACAATACCCATATTGGTATATTTTCGCAAAAAAACCCCAAAATATTCAAACTCGAACCCCAAAGACAAAACTGGAATTTTATTTTACAAACATCTTACTCATAACCTAAATAGTCATAATCTTAAATTTCATGGAAATCTAATCACGTTAAGGCTTTCAATCTCTCTATTTACTAACCCTAATTTCATGGAAAATCCTTAATTTACCATATAGAATCATGGATTAGGTTGGTAAATCATGAAAGAAATCATGGAAATATACCCAGGAGGCGTTAAAGAACTTACCCCAAAGAGAAAACTTGAATAATGCACTTGAAATCTTTGAATTTAGAGCTCCCTAGTCCCAAAATGTGAAAAATGGACTCTCAAATCGATTTGGGTAAGAAATACCCTCTGAACTCCGACTCTTCTTCGCGATCGCAGTCTGAGACCACGTGACCGCGAGGCTTAACCGCGACCCGGCTAACCGAGCTCATTGCGACTGCGGGGCCATGGCTTACGACTCGCCCAGCTCTACGCACGCATCCACGAGATCGCGAAGCACTCATGAGATCGCGATTGCTTCCCCCACCAAGATATGCGATCGCAACACCCATCTCGCGATCGCGAAGAAGGTTGCCTAGCACTAGAAAACCACCAATCTAGCACAACTCTAAAACTTTCAATCCAACATTTGAAACTCATTCGGGACCCCAAAACACAAACCAAATATGCTACCTGAAAATAAACGACGCTACGAACTTATTCGTGCACTCAAAGCACTGATCCGACATCATTTAGACACTATTTCCCACAAAATCCTCTTAACTTCCTCAAATTTAAAGATTAGGCAACCAAGTATCCAAAACACACTCGAACACCTCAAGATCTGAACCAAAGACTCAACTAAGTCACAAATGATGTTCCAGACCTAATGGAATCGTCAAAATTTAATTTTTGGACACATTTACCCAAAAGTCAACTTTTTCATTTCAAAACTCAAGAAACTTCTTAGAATTTTCTTTTCGAAACAAACCCGATTTACCTCAGGAAGCGCACCATCCCTCCCCGCAAACTATAAACACCGAATTAAAGCATAGAAATGATAATTTAGGGATAATAGGTCCGAAAGGGCTAAGAGACCAAATGGGTTGTTACATTAGATACCAATCAAACAATTGCTCATCCTTGAGCGATAAAGGAAAGGATGGGGAAAGGGTACCTGGACTGTCGAACAACTGAGAATATTTACCTTGCATATCCGCCTCGGTCTCCCAAGTGGCCTCCTCGACCGGACGAGGCTTCTATTGCACTTTAACTGAAGCGATATCCTTGGACCTCAACTTCCTAGCCTGCATGTCCAAAATAGTCACAGGATCTTCCTCAAATGCCAGATTCTGATCAAACAGTACTAAGTCCCATTAGATGATGTAGGACTCATCAGAATGGTACTTCTTCAACATAGAGACATGAAACATAGGATGAACACATGATAAATCCAGTGGCAAAGCCAACTCATAGGCTATCTCACCAATATGCCGAAGGATCTCAAATGGCCCAATACACCTTGGACTCAATATGTCTTTCTTCCCAAATCTCATCACGCCCTTCATAGGCGAGACCTTAAACAGAACATAATCACCCACTATGAACTTCATATCACGAACCTTCCGATCCGCGTACTCCTTCTGTCTACTCTGATCCAATAGAAGCTTCTCATGTATCAACTTCACTTATCTATGGAATCTCTCAATAAGTCTGTATCCCACGGCCTTACCTAAAAAACATGGAACCAACCAATCGGAGATTGAAATTTCATACCATACAAAGTTTTGAATGGCGCCATCTCAATACTCGAATGATAACTATTGTTGTAGGCGAACTTCGCTAAGGGAAAAAACTAGTCCCAGTGACCACCAAAGGTGATCACACATGCTCGCAAAATATCCTCCAAACCTGACTAGTCTGCTCGGATTGACTAACCATTTGCGGGTGAAATGTATTACTGAGATCCAACCGAGTCCTCATTTCCTTCTGTAAGGTCCTCCAAAAATGAGAGGTAAATTGAGTGCCTCAGTCTAAAATGATAGAGATGGGCACTCCATGCAGCCACACAATATCTCGAATGTAGGCCAACTTCTCTGAATTGTAGATACTCAAAACCGAAATAAAGTGTGTGAACTTAGTCAACCCATCCACGATAACCCAAATAGCATCAAACTTGCCCAAAGTCTTCGAAAACCCTACCACAATGTCCATAGCAATCTGGTCCCATTTCCACTCAGGTATAAGAATCATATAAGTCATGCCCCCTAATTTCTAATGTTCATACTTAACCCGTTGACAATTCAAACACTGAGATACAAACTCCAGTATATCATTCTTCATTCGACACAACCAATAATGCTGCCTTAAATCATGATACATTTTCGTAGCACCAGGATTGATAAAATATCTAAAGCTGTGAGCCTCATCTATAATTAATCTAGTTAAACCACCAACCCGAGGAACACAAACTCGCCCCTTAATCCTCAAAAGTCCCTCATAATCAATAATCTCCTTCTTAGCTTCTCATTTAACACATTATCCCGAATCTTGCAGAACTTTGCATCCTCAAACTGTTGAGCCTTAATTTACTCCAAAAGTGATGACCTCACCTCAACACAAGCTAGAACCTTGCGGTTCTAAAATATCAAGGCTCACCATACTATTTGCCAAAGATTGAACCTCCATAGACAAATGACGCTCCTCCATAATCAAATGAGCCAAGCTAACCATACTCACCGCCTTTCGGCTCGACGCACCCGCTACCACATTAGCCTTGCCTAGATGATAAATAATGGTAATATCATAATTCTTGAGCAACTCCATCTATCTACGCTGCCTCGAATTCAAATCTCTATAATTGAATTCTTTTTGAAGACTATGATGGTCCGTGAACACCTCACAATGAACACCATACAAATAATGCCTCAAAACCTTCAAAGAAACGACTACCGCTGCCAACTCCAAGTCATTAGTGAGGTAGTTCTTCTCATGCACCTTCAATTGCCTCAAAGCATAATCTACCACCTTGCGTTATTGCATCAACACATAATCCAGACTAATTCGTGAAACATCATAATAGACGGCGAAATACTCCCCTTCCACCAGTAAAGCTAAAATTGGGGCTGAATGCAATAAAGACTTGAGCTTTTGAAAGCTCTTCTCGCACTCATTCGACCACTGAAAAGGCACATTCTTCTGGGTCAACCTAGTAAAATGTGAATCAATACATGAAAAACCCTTCACGAACCTACGAAACTCTGAATCTTAGTCACCGAAGTTGGCCTGACTATCACAACCCCTTATAGGAATCGTGGCGGCACCTACACATTTTCCACCAGTAGGCGAACCACCCCTAAATCGTTCACATAATTTAATAAAGAAAGGCAGAAAGATAACAAAATACTGAAATAAACTGTAGATCATGATATAAATGCGAAAAATGAAGTATGAGAACCAAACATAACTCCCAAAATCTGGTCAATCAACAAGAGCACTAAGAATCTGATACAAGTCTGGAAATCAAGGCAACATGGGCCAAAAACTGAATACATAGCCTAAATGTCTGATATGTCTCTCGAATACAAATAAAAGACAGAATAAGATAGGAGTCTCCAAGGGTATACCATAGATAGCATCCCCACCCTAAATATTGAAGTCTGCCCGCTCCGATTCACACTCGAGGTCGCGAATTGGTAATGGGATCTGTATATGCATCAGAAAAAGATATAGCAAGTGTATCAAGAGTACACAACGTACACCCATAGATATCATAGACCGACAATGATGGAAGATACATAAAAAGAGATAAATATAAAGTTGACACCAAATAATCCTATACTAAACAGTTCTATAACCCCAATAATGTCATGTTGTCCACATAATAGTTCACATAATCAACATATCACCTTGTTCATATAAGATTTCATAATTATGTAAGTCATCCAGTTCCAAAAGAGTTCCACAACAGAATTCCAAGTACCAACGAGCAAATAACAATCCTTCTTTATCCAAGAATCCAACCAAGTTATCAATAATCAATCTAACACTTAATCCATCAATAGATAATCAATAAAATGATATATCTATGATATGAATGCATTTCATATGCCAGAAATCTTTATCAAGTTCAAATTTTATGAACTGCACACCCATGGGGGACCCGCGAAGTCCATATACTTCTCCAGAATTTCTCCACGAAGCCGATCTCTTATCTATAATAACTGTGGTATGCGTGCAACCCATTCCCCTGTGTATCATCACCATATGAAATTTTCCATCGGATCCTAGCTATGTGGTTGTAGTATCATCATCAATCAATATTGCCAATCTTATAAGTATTCTTACCTTCCCGGTCTCTTGGACCTACAATAATTTAATACCACTCTCATATCAATATCATCATAATCATGAGTGTATGAATGCAAATGACAATAAAAGGTAATAAGTCATGATGTAGTGAGATGCAACAAAGTATAGAGATAATTATCACATGCTTTCAAGAATACATCAACAAATAATTCAAGTACAATCTGGATATCATATCAGAGCATGTGTGATGAATAAGCACAATGATAACAAATATGGCGACGAGCCCACATAATGACGACAAGCCCAATCAATCAGTAGTCGGAACCATCATAAGGCTGATTTCCCAAATCACCCATCATCACAGTTCAACACCAGTACCCACTCAAACGTTCATCACAACTATCTGAGTGGAACCCCCAAGCACGCCTAATATCCCTCAAAATTTATAACTCATTATGTACTTCTATCGGTGTCTAGTGAAAATAAACCGTAGCCTATCTCTAGGCTGAACATGAGCCTCGATCTATCAAATCTCTTCGCTAGCCTTGTCCTTCCGTTGTGCCATATAGTAATCAAAGTCTAACACGCATATACTATTCATTAATATAAAACTTACATATAATACAAGGACATAGTACTTAAAAAAATCAAAACTTTACCAACTCCGGACCCACGTTACCAAGTCTCAAACTTTATTACGCAAAAAAACATAAACACATACTAAGTAATCATATCCTTAAGTTAATTAGAAACCTAAGCTCATTTGGACCTTCAATTGAACAATCTAAGAAAAGCCCAAATTTGTAAATCCTAGAATTTCCCCCAATTCAAAAAGGGTTTCTATAATCAAATTAAACTCCACAACATGATTATCTAGATTCCATACTAATTCACAATAATTAAATTAAACTAATCCATAAACACTCTTAAATCAAAGATTCAACTCTCTTAATCTCATATGAAAACTATGACTCATCTTCTCCAATTCACATGCACACTATAACACCATTAAAAGGGCCTTAAATCATGAAATCAAATCACAAAAGATGGAAATCTTACCCTAAATGAAGAATTCACTCCTAAACTTCTGAATTTCCATTCTGGCGGCTCAAGGTTTGAGAAAAGCTAATTTTGGAAAAGTGATTTGACCTAGAAATTTATTTAGGTTTCCTGATCCAGCGATTCTGCCCTAGCAGAATCGACTCTGCTAGCCCGGTCTCGCTCCCGCGTAAAATTTCCTCGCTGGGGCACAATCACTTGACAGCTCGCCCCAGCGAACCCAATCCCGCAGAGGCACACTCTCCCCTGCGGAATATCCCACCTCCAAGGCAGAATTTCGCCCAAATCTCACAACCCGCTTCTATGGGCCAACCTCCGCAGAGGCGGACACGTAGGAGCAAACAACAGTGTCGTCGAGGCGGACACCCGACACCAGCAAAATGAAAATTAGGCCAAATTTCCACCAAATACCCGAAACACTTTCGAGACCCCTTGAACATAAACAAAATATGCTCTCTTAAGGTAAATAGTGCTACGAACGGACTTCCGACCTCAGATTTCCCATTTAACAGAGCTAAGACCTAGTTTTTTAAAGAATCGTTCAGAATAACCAAATATCCAAATATTACAATTAAGGTCACAAAATACATCCAATTGTCTCGAGAAGCAAACCAATGACTCGACTAAGTCACTAATGATCCTCCGAAACTACCAAAAGAGACGAAACTCGGAAATGAACCCATATACTCAAAAGTCAACCTTGAATCAAACTATTCAACTCTAAGTTTTTCAATTTGGGATTTTCATATGAAACTCATATAAATGGACCTCGGGAACTGTGTCATCCATCCTCGCAACCCCACATAAATTCTATGGGAAGGGTCAAATAAGTAAATAAAGATATTTAGCTAAAAATGACTGGACATGTCGTTACATCAAATATCAATTAAACAAATATTCATCCTCGAACGGAGAGAAATGAACCGAGGAAACGTACTAGAAGTAGTAAACAAGTCATGATATATGCTTCACATGTCAGACTCTGTCTCCCACGTCACCTCCTCAACAGGACGTTGATTCCATTGCACTTTCACGGATGCTATCTCTTTTGAGGTATGCACATCAAGAGCTTAGTATATAAAATGATGAAGTCCCAAAATAATTTTGGACTTAACGAATAGGGCTACTGTGATTGAAATTATATTTTAGTGAGTGGAAAAAGAAGTTATGGACTAGTGTACTATCACACGATGGTGATAATGAGTATATGAAGTGTGTTGAAAATTATTATCATTTAAGTGAATTAAGATCAAGAAATTAATTAAGATTATGGGGTAAATATTATGTGGATCCAAATAAATGGGAGCATCTTCACTTTTAAGCAAAAACAAAGGAAGAAATTATTGAGGTGTATGTTGGACCACATGTATGAGATGTGGACAAAGTTAGTCCCTATGTTTATCCCACTACATTACCATTAAGTGTGCTCATATGATCAGATTTTGTCCCACAAATAAGCCAACCAAAGTTGCCAAACTTTCCACTAATAGAATGAGACAAATGGGATTAAATACTCCAAAATGATGAATCACTTTGTTGGTTACGTGTGACTTCATAAAGGACACACTTTAGCAAATTAATGTTGCTATTAATTATGGAAAACATCCCACGTTTTAGCACATATGGAGACTATACATATATGTTCCTTCTAGTCTTATTAGTGTCATAGTATAGATCCAGATGTGGCCACATATAATGTGGAAAAGGCTGGAATTTATGTCACTTTTTTTACTTTCTTGAGAATTCACTTGAAGCAAAAGTCATGAAGCATATTTTGGTAGAAAGCAACGTGATTTTCAATTCTTAGCAGCAACGTGAGTCCCGATTTTATGGAAGTATAATGTAATTTTTGTCAAGAACAACATATGGGTTTCTCCTACCGCTCGATCTCGTAGTTCTATTTTTATGGCATTGTGGAATTCGGGCTTTCTTTGAAGTGAAGTAAGGTGGAAGAAACTAGTTTTTGGCATATAAGATTGAAGTGTGATTCGGCATTAAAGGTATGTTAAGGCAAATCCTTCTTTCTTTTGGCATGTTCTAAGTACGAAACATAAATGTAATATTGTCCCGTAAATGATTCTATTCTTAGTAGTTAAGGATGTTCATGTTATTCAATTCCTATTGTCAAAGCATGTCTAAATATATTCCTAAATCCTTATTGAGGTATATGAAAAGAATGTTAGTATTCATAATGTTAATCGGAGGTGAAGCGACATTACGTCACCCCGATAAACTCAGAATGTTTCATTATTATGCATGCATTATATTCATGTATTACCCTTGACCACATATGTTATATACACTACTATATGGTATGTATTATATATATGTAGGGGGAAGGGATACGGCGTTATATACGCATACCACCTGATCAACAGGTATATGATGATGATTATGCCCACAGAGGCCGAAATAATATGATGGGAGACGACGTTATATACGCATATAAATATGTATGACCGCATTGTGCAATACATTTAGACATATTATGTTCCTCATAGGCATTCTGCACAGGCATGATACTTAGGAATATTATGGCCCTCTGTGGCATTCTCTATTGGTTGGTTGGTTCTTGTCTCATGTTACTTTCGGGTTTATATTATGCTATTCTTCATGCCTGACATACTCGGTACATCAGTCGTATTGACGTCCCTTTTGTCGGGGGATGCTGCGTTTCATTCCCGCAGGCTTAGGTAAAGAGGGTGATGGTTCGCATTAGCAGGTTGCTGGTTTAGTTGATATTTGAGTACTCTATTTGTTTCAGAGTTGCAGTCTAGTCATGGTATGATATTTTTTGATATGCATGGGGGTATGGCAGGGCCCTGTCCCGACCTTATGATGTTACGTACACTTTAGAGACTTGTAGACAGATGTCCTATGTATAATAGTCATGTATGGCCTTATCGGCCTTGGTATGTATATGTATATAGGTTAGGTCCTTCTGGTTACAAGATTTTATATAACTCTTTTTCAATTTACTATTTTCATATATCAGCAGGGTATCTTGTAGTGGGCCTTGTGGACTATGAAAAATTACGATTATATGGTAAATATATGATTAGTGGTACTCGGCAGGTAATGTCCGTGTGCCTGTCATGACCCTCATGTTTGGGTCGTGATAAACTTGGTATCAGAGCAAGTCTGTCTTAGAAAGTCTACAAGCCGTGTCTAGTAGAGTCTTATTTATGGGTGTGTTGTGCACCACACTTATAGACATGAGGCTACAATGTATTTAGGATACTGGTTACATTCCTTCTTGATCTAGAATCGTGCTGTAGAGCTGAGTTGTAAGAATTCTCTTTCTAAACCTTATCGTGTTTATGATTACAACAATGCCTTCTTCCAGTAGGGCTATGATTAGCAGGAGATTAAGGTTGGATTGAGTGTAAATGCGAGTAGTATGCTCTTTATTGAAACAGATCCATCAGAAGGTATGCGTAAGTTGCTTTCCCAGGTATCGACAAATTTAGTAGTACCGGAGGAGTTGAGGGAACCTCGCGAATCATCAGTCCTACCACCAACTCCGTCTGATTGGATAGAAGGAGATCGGTGCAAGTATTGAATCAATTGGTTGCCTCCCAGGCACGACTTCATCCTAGAGCATATGATAGAGATAGGTCCTTGAGAGGTCATAGAGCTTATAACATAATGAGTTTATTAGTCAGGGATCGCCGATATTTAAAGGGTTTAAAGATGCCCATATCTCAGGGTCAAAGTTGTAAAGGTCGAGTGAGACTGCTCAAACCATCTTGTAGTCAGTATGGTCGAGCGCATACCGGATTATGCCATAAAGGTACAGTGGGTTGGTTTAGTGTGGCAGTCATGGCCACCACGTTCTAAAGTGTCCCAAATTGATGCGCAAAGGTAAGGATAAGATGATTATGAGTTGTATAAATGAAAAACAGAAGACATCATTGGAAGGTTTAGTAGGTGATAAAAATCTACACGTTTTACAGTGACTTTTGTTGATTAGAATGAGGGATATTTTATGTACGTGCGACCTAAATTGTAATGTCTTACAGAGAATAGATTGGGAATTATCCCAGGATATCATTAACGAGAATGGATTTCCACAATCGAATCGTCTGAAGAGTGGCCATCAGTAAATTTAAGAAGATCACGTAAAGTGATGTACACAAAATAGTGAGCCTAAGTCATAAATAAGGATAAAGTTATCCACGGTAGTGGAAGGGGACATAAGTCTCTCGTCTGTGTGTAAAGGGCCATACCACGTATTATTGATAATTACATGTATCAATGTTAGTAGGCTCAGATATGCTATAGGTACTGGACTGGTAAGGTCTTCGGCTTCATTGTGCAGCATGTTTCAATTCTAAATAACATCTGGATAATAATAACTTGTTAGGGGAAATTGAGGATGAGAACTAGGGAACAATCGAAGAATGGTTGTAAGAAATATAAAAAATCATTAATAAGTATGAATGGAATGGTAGGATCAAGTATCAAGGCAGAAATGTTTTCGTTTAATGATGAGTAGAATGAAGGATTACGACAAGAAGGATAAAAAGGTGAATGCGATTATAGTTATGCAGGTTTCACAAAGGTATGATTACTCTAGAACATCGTAAGGACAAACGGTTGATGAGGTTCGTATGAACTCTTCGACCAAAGGTGACGAACCTCCGATGTTCAGGAAAATAGTATGAGAAATACTTTGAGATAAGAGACTCCCCCAAGAAAACTTGAAATGGAAATGTAAAGGTAAGATGAATGAGCGCTCGGTCGATGGGAGATCTAATAATGATAAGACAAGAAAGCTTGACTAGTCATTGGATCATGTAACACCATGAATTAGATCTAAACATAGGAAGCACGGTTCCACAACATATGCAGTCATACCTCTCAGAAAGTATGTAAACGGAAGTAACAGTGAGTAAAGTTCGAGATTAGCACCTAAACATGTAAAAAAGGGCCAATGATGCCTATGGATACAAGGTAGACATTAAAGATATATGTCAAGAGATAATGGCATTATAATGAAGATAAAATGTCAGGAAAATACAGATGTCTATGAGCATTTTTGAACTGACCAAAGGTTCTATGAGATAGATAAATTAATGGGTTTACAGCTTGATGAGATCAACGAAATTTTTTCCCAAAGTGCCATTGACAGAAAGCCTTAGCCACGAGGCAAGTGAAGGAATTTGAATCTAAGTATAATGACCAGGTTTGGATATAGTAGGCCAATGTCATGTAATGCATATTCTTCAGAATCTTTCACGAACTGAATAAGGAAATAAGTTAACAACTCATCCTTTAAGAGATAGTAACGCCAAGGATTGGAATCAGGAGCAATGTTTGAGATTACGTATGCATACAAGAATATTTTAGAATTAAGAAGAGTACGACAAGTAAGAAAATGAGTGAAAAAAATTGTTTATAATTACGAGTAGTGAGAAAGTACGAAAGAGTTAACTGTGATGATACGCGCACTTTAGATTCGAATGACATTATCCATAAAGTTATCACGATTGAGATACTACAAATATAAGAGTTTTCAGCACACTAGTTAGTAAACAAAGCTATATTGATAATAGAATTATTCACCACAAGTGGCTTGACTAATGTGAGGACTAAGGAGAGAAGTTAATCTGAGAGAATGCATCAGTTAGCTAAGTGGGAGTCCTATTGGAGGATTCAGATAGTGATAGCCCTATGACTCAGAATACAACAGGGACATCCCTCATATTAGAAGAAAAGGAACGTCATGATGAAAATCCCATATTTAGAAAAGATCGGGAATGATATCTAACAAAAGAGAACTGAAACCTTCGAGTATAATGGGAGAGGGACCCTCAAATGAAAGGTCCATTTGTGTATTTCCAATATAGCTGGATTATGAGATAAGATTATGATGGAGGTCCATTGCTCATGATATTCCATTCACCGTGGATCTACTAAGATATATCATGATCTCAAAGGTATGCATTGGTCGAACTACATGAAGAGGAACATTGAGGAGGTGGTAGTTCAGTATCTTAATTGTCAGTACGTAAAAGTAGAGCACCAAAAGCCCGGCGGCGTGACTCGGAACATTGAGGTCCCAATGTGGAAATGGAAAATGATTAATATGGACTTTATTACGAGTTTACCCTGCCCTTATTATAAGTTTAATCCTCTTTGAATGATTGTTGATAGATTGACCAAATCAGCTCAATTCTTGGCAGTCAAAACCACCTACAAAGCCGAGGACTACGCAAAGTTGTACGTTAAGGAGATTGTTCGCCTTCATGGTATGTCTATTTCTATTATATCTGACCGAGGTGTGCAATTCACAACTAGTTTCTGGAGACCATTTCAAATAGGGTTTGGACACTCAAGTTAATCTTACACAACTTCAGATAGATGGGCAGACCGAGTGTATGATTCAGACACTCAAAGACAAGGGAAGTTGGGATGACATTTACCCATTATTGAATTTGCGTACAATAACAGTTATCATGCTAGCATCAAAATGTCTCTATATAGGGATTTGTATAGACGGAGATGTGGATCTCCTATCAGATGGTTTGAGGTAGATGGATCAGAGTTATTTGGGCCTGACCTAGTGCACCAAGCCATAGAGAAGGTGAAACTTGTCCAAGAACGACTTTTAACCGCTCAGAGTCGTCAAAATTCATATTCAGATGTGCGATGGCTGGACCTAGAGTTCCAAGTGGATGATTGGGTCTTCTTGAAGATTTCTCCTATGATGGGTGTAATGAGATTTAGGAAAAAAAGGGAAAGCTCAGCTCAAGGTATATTGGGTCATATCGCATAATTCGATGAATCGGCTAAGTGGCTTACGAATTGGACTGTCTTTGGAGTTGGAGTTTGTTAATCCGATTTTCCATGTTTCTATGTTGAGAGCGTGTATTGGAGATTCTTCTCGAATTGTACCGATTAGCGAGTGAAGGTTACAGAGGACATATCATATGAATAGGTTCCTATTATTGTCTTAGATCGACAAGTCCGCAAGTTGAGGACTAAAGAAGTAGCCTCCGTGAAAGTTCTATGGCGGAATAAGAATGTAGAAGAAATGATGTGGGAGGCAGAAGAGGAGATGAACCACAAATACCCTTACCTATTTCATACCAACGCCGAGGTACCGAGATAAGCATAAGGTGAGTTCTATTTTAGATTATTATAATTAATGCTTGGTGACCATGTGAGGTCTGATATAATAATGTATGTTTTATTATATGGCCCCGTGAAGTGGTGGTTGTGTTTGATGGTTACGTGATGAGGATTAGATATGTCACCCCAACATCTGAGGATGAATGTTTCTAAGGGGGAAATGATGTAACACCCCGTACTTTCGGGCGATGGTTTGAAAAGCTAGACGTATGCAAGTAGACCTGAGGCCGAAATTTTTTTGTTATATTGAGGTATGCATATCAAGAGCTTAGTATATAAAAGGATGAAATCCCAAAATAATTGTTGACTTAACGAATGAGGCGACAGTGATTGAAATTATATTTTTGTGCATGACAAAAAAAGTTATGGACTAGTGTAATATCACACGATAATGATAATGAGTATATGCAGTGTGTTTAAAATGATTATCATTTAAGTAAATTGAGATCAAGAAATTAATTAAGATTATGGGGTAAATATTATGTGGATCCAAATCAATGGGAGTATCTTCACTTTTAAGAAAAACAAAGGAAGAAATTGTTGAGGTGTATGTTGGACCACATGTATGAGACGTGGACAAAGTTAGTCCCTATGTTTATCCCATTACAGTACCATTACGTGGGCTCATATGATCAGATTTTGTCCCACTAATATGATAACAAAAGTTTCCAAACATTCCACTAATAGAATGAGACAAATGGGATTAAATACTCCCAAATGATGAATCACTTTGTTGATTATGTGTGACTTCATAAAGGAGACACTTTAGCAAATTAATGTTGCTATTAATCATGGGTAGCATCCCATGTTTTAGCACATATGGAGACTATACATATATGTTCCTTCTAGTCTTAGTATTAGTGTTAGACTGTAGATCCAGATGCGGCCACATATAATGTGGAAAAGGCTGGAATTTATGTCACTTTTTACTTTCTTGAGAATTCACTTGAAGGAAAAGTCATGAAACATATTTTGGTAGAAAGCAACGCGAGTCCCGGTTTTATGGAAGTAAAGAGTAACTTTTCTCAAGAACAACATATGGGTTTCTCTCACCACTCGATCTCGTAGTTCTGTTTTTATCGCATTGTGGAATTCGGGCATTCTTCAAAGTGAAGTAAGGTAGAAGAAACTAGTTTTTGGCATATAAGATTGAAGTGTGATTCGGCATTAAAGGTATGTTAAGGCAGATCCTTCTTTCTTTTGGCATGTTCTAAGTACGAAACGTAACCGTAATATTGTCCCGTATATGATTCTACACTTAGTAGTTAAGGGTGTTCATGTTATTCAATTCCTATTATTAAAGAATGTCTAAATATGTTCCTAAATTCTTATTGAGGTATATGAAAAGGATGTTAGTATTCATAATGTTAATCGGAGGTGAGGCGGAATTACGTCACCCCGATAAACTCAGAATGTTTCATTATTATTCATGCATTATATTCATGTATTACCCTTGACCACATGTGTTATATATACTACTATATGGTATGCATTATATATATGTATGGGAGGGGAAAAGGGATACGGCGTTATATACGCACACCACCTGATCATCTGGTATATGATGATGATTATGCCCACAGAGGCCGAAATGATATGATGGGAGATGATGTTATATACGCATATATATATATATATATATATATATATATATATATATGTATATATATGTATGTATGTATGTATGACCACATTGTGCATGACATTTAGGAATATTATGTCCCTCAGAGGCATTCTGCACAAACATGATACTTAGGAATATTATGGCCCTCTGTGGCATTCTCTATTGGTTGGTTGGTTCTTGTCTCATGTTACTTTCGGGTTTCTATTATGCTATTCTTCATGCCTGACATACTCGGTACATCAGTCGTATTGACGTCCCTTTTGTCGGGGGACGCTGCGTTTCATTCCCGCAGGCATAGGTAAAGAGGGTGATGGTTCGCACTAGTAGGTTGCTGGTTCAGCTGATATTGGAGTACTCTATTTGTTTCAGAGTTGCAGTCTAGTCATGGTATGATATTTTTTTATATGTATGGGGGTATGGTGGGGCCCTATCCCGTCCTTATGATGTTACGTACTCTTTAGAGGCTTGTAGACAGATGTCATATGTATAGTAGTCATGTATGGCCTTGTCGGCCTTGGTATGTATATGTATATAGGTTGGGTCCTTCTGGTTATAGGATTGTACATAGCTCTCTTCCAGTTTACTATTTTTATATATAAGCAGGGTATCTCGTGGTGGGCCTTGTGGACCATGAGAAATTACGATTATATGCTAAATATATGATTACTGGTACTCGACAGATAAGGTCCCGGTGCCCGTCATGACCATCCGGTTTAGATCGTGACATGGATGAATAGAATATCTAGAGCTATGGGCCTCCTCTATAATCAATGTCATCAAATCACCAACTCGATGAACACACTCTACCCTTTATCCTCAGAACCCCATCACTATCAATCACCGCTTCCTTGGCCTCACTACTCATCACCTTATCTCAGATTTTGTATAACTTCACATCATCATACCGGTGGGTCCAAATCTGATCCAAAAGAGACAACCTCACCTCAACACAAGCTAGAATCCTTCTCACATTCGAAATATCAAGTCTCTCAAAATGGTTGGCTAGAGACTGGACCTCCAAAGCCAAAGTACGCTCACAAACAATCAAATGAGCTAAACTTCCCATGCTGACTGCCTTTTGGCTTAAGGCATCCGCCACAACATTGGCCTTGCCTGGATGGTATAAAATAGTCATGTCATAGTTTTTCAATAACTTCATCCACCGATGCTGCCTAGAATTTAAATTCCTCTGATTAAACACATGTTGAAGATTGCGGTGGTCAGTATACACCTCACAATGGACACCATAAAGATAATGCCTCTAAATTTTCAAAGCAAACACAACAACAACCAACTCTAGATCATGACCATTGTAATTCTTCTCGTGCACCTTCAATTGTCTCGATGCATAAACAATAACATTACCCTCATGTATCAACACACATCCCAACCTGATCCTAGAAACATCACAATATATGGTAAAGTCCTTCCCCTTCACCGGAAGGGACAAATCGGGGTTGTGGTTAAAAAAGACTTGAGCTTTTGAAATCTATCCTCACACTCGTCGGACAACTGGAAAGGCACCTCCTTCTAAGTCAAACGCGTCAGATGAGAAACAATAGAGGAAAATCCCTTGATGAACCGGCGATAGTAGCTAGCAAGACCCATAAATCTCTGAATCTCTGTCACTAAAGTCAGTCTAGGTCAGTCCCTGACTGCCTCTATCTTCTTAGGATCAACCATAATACCCTCATTGGACACCACGTGTCCCAAGAATGCCACTGAACTCAACTAAAACTCACACTTTGAGAACTTAGAATATAACTTCTTCTCCTTCAATAACCCAAGAACCACTCTCAGATGTTGCTCATGGTCTTCCTGACTTTTTGAATAGATCAAGATGTCATCAATGAATACAATCACAAAAGAATCCAAATACGACTTAAATATCCCATTCATCAAGGCCATGACTGCAACAGGGGAATTAGTAAGACAAAAGGACATCACTAGGAACTCGTAATGACCATAACGAGTCTGGAAAGTCATCTTGGAAACATCCTAAGCCAGAATCTTCAACTGGTGATACCCGGACCTCAGTCAATCTTTGAGAACATCGAAGCACCCTAAAGCTGGTCGAATATATCATCAATACGAGGGATCATATACTTTTTTCTAATGGTGACCTTGTTCAATTGCCGGTAATCAATTCACATACGCATGGTGCCATCCTTCTTCTTCATGAACAAGACAAGAACACCCCATGGAGATACACTCAGTCTAATGAAGCCCTTACTCAACAAATTTTGAAGTTGCTCCTTAAACTCTCTAAGCTCGGCTAAAGCCATATGGTACGGAGGAATGAAAATAGGTTGAGTACATGGCTCAAGATCGATACAAAGGTCAATATTCCTATCTGGTGGTATACCCGGTAAATCTGGAAAAAAAGACCTCGGCAAACTTACTATCTACTATAATGGACTCAAGGGAAGGAGTCTCCACACTCGTATTCCAAATATGAGCAAGATACGCCAGACAACCCTTGTCTACCAACTTCCTAGCTCGGATGAAAGAAATGATCTTCTTAGGAGCTGGGTTGGGAGTGCCCCTCCACCCTAACCTCGAAAGACCAGACATAGCTAAAGCGACTGTCTTTGCATGACAGTCTTGAATCCCTTGGTACGATGATAGCCAATCCATCCCCAGAATAGTATCAAAGTCAACCATGTCTAAAATGACCAAATCTACTCAGGTATCATATCCCATAAAAGTAATCACACACATACGATAAACTATATCTACAATCACAGAATCACCAACCGATGTGGACACACAAATAGGGACGTCAAACATATCACACCACATATCCAAATCAACAAAAAAGTAGACATACACATATGAGAATGTAGACCATAGATCAAATATCACTGAAGCAGATCGGTGACAGACTGAGATGATACATGTGATGACCGCGTCAGATGTCTCAGCCTCGGGCCTACCCAAAAAAACATAGAAATGAGTGCATCCCACATCAGACTGAGTACCTTAATGGCCACCTCAACCCGAATGAGATCCATCACTCCCTAACGGGGATCCACCAAGAATTGCCTGATGGCCACCACGGCCTGATTGAGATTCTCCTCTGCTAACCTAACCAAAACTCCTAGATGGATGTGCTAGAGTCCTAAGTGAACGGGATATACTAGATATAAGTCTAGTGCACTCGCTCTTGAAATGCTCAATGAAACCACACTCATAATAGGTCCTGGCCGCTGAGGGCTGATGAAAAAAGATAGAAGACCCTGAATGACTACCATGGTCAGAATACCGAGACTAAGAAGCCCTCAAAGATTGGCCCCTACTATAACCGCTCTACCCTATAGAGATAGGGCTTCCTGAACTGGTCGACCATGCTGACCATAATCACGAGAAGTATAACTGTGAGCTGTCCATATCACCTCACCCTCTTATCATGCTCATATCTGGGCATCCTTCCCCTCACAAACTTCACCGTCCTCACATGCTCGGATACTGCCTCAAAAGAAGCCCTAGAGGCCACTAACTATAACATAGCCAACTAAAGGGGAATACTCAAACCTCTCACCAAGCATCTCACTCTCTCTACCTCAATAGGTAGAGACGACGCTGCATAGCACGACAAGGCATAAAACTGAGTCTCATAATATGTAACTGAAGAACCCGTCTGCTCCAATAGCTGGAACTCATCACGCTTGACCAAACGCAATCTAAGAGGCATATACTTCTATAAGAAAACCTGATAAAACCTAACCCAAGTCAATTGAGGTGACCCCGCTGGTTGACAATCAATATAAGCTCTTCACCACTATTTTTCATCTTCTAAAAGCCGAAGGGCCACAAAACTGACTCCGTGCAACTCGATGATACCCAAGGTATGCAACCTCGCATGGTTTCTCACAATAAACTCATACGTATTTTCCTTGGGACAACCATAAAATACCGAAGGCTTCAGGTTTGAAAAGTGCTCCAAAATCTTTCGCTCACCGCGGGTCATAGTTGTCCCTAGAATCAGTCGGGGACCAAACTCTGCAGAAGGAACCTTATCAATAAAGGGTAATGACATCACCGATGGTTGAACCCCGGGAGTATGAAACTCGGGAGTCTGAGTCTGTCCCTCTCTCACATGGGTATGAGAACCACCCAGAGTAGTCGGATGTACGTCCCCCGGGCAAAACCATCAAGTACGCTCAGCAACCTGACCAACATGTCATGTAGGAACGGAGTAGCAATAAATCCAGGCTGATCCTAGGCTGGCCCTATCTCCTCCTCAAGCAACTCGTCCTGAGGCTCAATATACGACTCAGGGGACTCTAATCTAGCATGAGCCTAACCGGCTCTCTATGCCTCACTCCGAGTTGGTGCAACTCATCAGGCTCTACCTCGGCCCCTAGCACGTCCTCTACCGCGCACTACAAATGCAAGTTTTAGTGCCACGAGTCCTCACTATCTGTGAGAGAATAAGAACAAAGGTCAGATACCAATTTGATATAACTTAGCATGAAAGGAATGAAGAAAGTGAAATTTTCTAAATGTCCTATAGCCTCTCAAAGATAAGTACGGACGTCTTCGCACCGATCCACGAGACTCTACTAGACATTGATCTTATATTTAAGACCGTTTAACCTAAATTCTGATACCAACTTAGTCACGATCCCTGGTGGCATCTACATATTTCCACCGGTAGACGATCCACTCCCAAATCATTCACATGATATAATAAATACAAGCGAAAAGATAGCAAATTACTCAAATAAACTGTCGATCATGATATAAATGCAGAAATAAAAGTCTGAGAATCAAACATAACTCCTAAAATTTGGTCAATCTACAATAGCACTAAGAATCTAATACAAGTATGAAAACGAAGGAAACATAGGCCAAAAACCGAATACATAATTTAAATGTCTGGTATGTCTCTCAAATACAATTAAAAGACAGAATAAAATAGGAGTCTCCAAGGGTATGCCAGAGATATCATCCTCACCATGAATACTGAAGTCTGCCCGCTCGGACTCACACTCGAGCTCACGAACTGGTAGTGGAATCTGTATCTGTATCAAAAAAAGATGCAGCAAATGTAGCATGAGTACACATTGTACCCCCATAGACATCATAGGCCAACAACGATGAAAAATAAACGAAAAGAGATAAATATGAAGTTGACACCAAATAATCATATACTAAACAGTTCAATAACCCCAATAATGTCATGTTGTCCACAAAATAGTTCACACAATCAACATATCACCTTGTTCATATAAGATTTTATAATTACGTAAGTCATCCAGTTCCAAAAGAGTTCCACAACAGAATTCCAAGTACCAACGAGCAAATAACAATCTTTTTTTATCTAGGAATCCAAACACGTTATCAATAATCAATCCAACACTTAATCCATCAACAGATAATCAATGAAATGATATATGTATGATATGAATGCATTTCATATGCCAGAAATCTTTATCCTTCGGTATATAGGCATTCAAATTTTATGAACTGCACTCCCATGAGGGACCCGCGAAGTCCATATACTTCTCCAGAATTTCTCCACGAAGCCAAGCCCTTGTCTGTAATAACTGTTGTAGGCGTGCAACCCATTCCCCTGCGTATCATCACCATACGAAATTTCCCATCAGATCCTAGCTCTGTGGTTGTAGTATCATCATCAATCAATGTTGCCAATGTCATAAGTGTTCTTACCTTTCCGGTCTCTTGGACCCACAACAATTCATACAACTCTCATATCAATATCAGCATAATCATGAGTGTATGAATGCAGATGACAATACAAGACAAAAAGTCATGATGTAGTGAGATGAATACAAGTATAGAAATAATTATCACATGCTTTCAAGAATACATCGACAAATAATCCAAGTACAATCAGGATATCATATCAAAGCATGTGTGAAGAATAAGCACAATGATAACAAATATGGCGACGAGCCCACATAATGGCGACAATCCCAATCAATCAGTAGTCAGAACCAGCATGAGGCAGATTCCCTAAATCACCCATAATCACAGTTCAACACCAGTACCCACTCAAACGTTCATCACAACCGTTTGAATGGAACCCCCAAGCACGCCCAATATCCCTCAACATTTATAACTCATTACGTACTTCTATCGGATTCTAGTGAAAATAAACCGTAGCCTATCTCTAGGCCGAACATGAGCCTCGATCTGTCAAATCTCTTCGCTAGCCTTGCCCTTCCGCTTTGCCATATAGTAATCGAAGTCTAACACGCATATACTATTCGTTAATATAAAACTTACATCTAATACAAGGACATAGTCCTTAAACAAATCAAGACTTCAAAACCAACTTCGGACCCACGTTACCAAGTCTCAAACTTTATTACCCAAAAAGCATAAACAAATACTAAATAATCATATCCTTAAGTTAATTAGAAACCTAAGCTCATTTGGACCTTCAATTGAACAATCTAAGAAAAACCCTAATTTGTAAACCCTGGAATTTTCCCCAATTCAAAAATGGTTTATATAATCAAATTAAACTCCACAACATGATTATCTAGCATATTCCATTACTAATTCACAATAATTAAATTAAACTAATCCATAAACACTCTTAAATCAATTATTCAACTCTCTTAATCTCATATCAAAACTATGACTCATCTTCCCCAATTCACTTGCACACTATAACACCATTAAAGTGCCTTAAATCATGAAATCAAATCACAAAGGATGAAAATCTTACCCAAAATGAAGAACTCACTCCTAAACTTCTGAATTTCCATTCTGGCGGCTCTAGGTTCGAGAAACGCTAATTTTGGAAAAATGATTTGACCTAGAAATTTATTTAGGTTTCCTGATCCAACAATTATGCCCTAGCAGAATCGACTCCGCTGGCGCGGTCTCGCTCCCGCGTAAAATGTTCACGCTGGGGCACAATCACTTGAAAGCTCACCCTAGGGTACCCAATCCCGCAGAGGCGTACTCTCCCCTGCGGAATATCCTTCTGCCAAGGCAGAATCTCGCCCAAAGCTCACAACCTGCTTCTATGGGCCAACCTCCGCAGAGGCGGACACGTAGGAGCGAACAACAGTATCATCGAGGCAGACACCTGATACCAGCAAAATGAAAATTAGGCCAAACTTCCACCAAACACCCGAAACACTCTCGAGGCCCCCCAAACACAAACCAAACATGCTCCCTTAAGGTAAATAGTGCTACGAACTAACTTCCGACCTCAGATTTCTCATTTAACCGAGCTAAGATATAGTTTTTAAAGAATCGTCCAGAATAACCAAATATTACAAATAAGGCCACAAAATAAATCCAATGACTCGACTATGTCACAAATGATCCTCCGGAACTACCGAAAGAGACAAAACTCGGAAATGAACCCATATACCCAAAAATCAACCTTGAGTCAAACTATTCAACTCTAAGTTTTTCAATTTGGGGTTTTCATCTGGAACTCATATAAATGGACCTCGGGAAATGTGCCACCTATCCTCACAACCCTACATAATTTCTATGGGAAGGGTCAAATAAGTAAATAAAGATATTTAGCTAAAAATGACCGGACGTGTCGATACATCAAATATCAATTAAATAAATATTCATCCTCGAACGAAGAGAAATGAATCGAGGAAACATACTCGAAGTAGTAAACTGACCGCTGATGGTGGGTGCTTCATAGCATTCTTCTAGTATCACCACACACTCTTCCTCTTAGAACAACATCCCTAAACGTTCATCTGCGACTCCGTCATTGTGCATGGGCATTCTAACTGGGAATGACTGGTGCAGATTGGGAAATGTCTTGTGTAACTATGGAGGACCCCTCTTCTTCTATTCGGTTTTAGAGGCTTCTTTGCGTCTGGGGCGTATCCAAGGCCGTAACAGTAATCATTTCTTGGGATTGACACTGGTTCCTTTATACCCTGTAGCTCTCTGCTTAAACCTTTGTTGGGTTCAAACCTGCTCTGAAGCATGGTGGTGGTAAACATTTTGTATATTGGCGGAATAGGACTTTGCTCATTATCTCCTTTATGGGCAGCCCCAATGAGTTCTACTATGTGGAAATCTGTGTCTTTGAGGATTTCCTCGCTCACTGGCATGGAGTTGTTGGGGTAGTTATAAATGCTACATACTCCTTGAATTACCACCTTATGATTCTCCCATACAAACTTCAATGATTGGTGGAGGGATGACGGTACTGCTCTGGCCATGTGTATCCAGGGCCTGCCCAACAGTACATTATAATTGGCAGTGATGGCCATGACCTGAAACTCTGTAGTGAATTCGGCGAGCCCCATTTGGATTTAAGGTCTATATCGCCAATCGTATCATGTTAAGCTCTATCAAAGGCTATTACATTGTTACGGCTCTAGCATATTTTCCCTATATCATAACCCAGCTGCTTTAGTGTAAATTTGGGGCATATATTGAGACCAACCGCATTGTAGACCAATACTCGGGCTATGACTTTATCTCTACATTTGACTGTGATGTAGAGATCTTTATTGTGGGTTGTTCCTTATTTTTGTATCTCATCTAGAGTGAAGGAAATCTGGTGGGCCCCAATGATGTGGCCTACTATATCGGCCAAAGTTTCACTACTAGTGTCTGCGGGGAAGTGTGTTTCATCCAGTACTCTCATCAGGGCATGTCGATGTTGTGACAAACTCAGCAGTACTCTTATCAGGGACTTTGGCTACATTTTAGGTCAAAAATCTTCAGCCTATCCCTTAGTGATGGTCCTTCATTGGTTCCCTTCTTTTGGGGGCACTCCCCGCGCCAGTTCTTCGAAATGATAGCATCTTCCAAATCTTTTTCATTCCCAAAGCTATTGTTGCTTGTTCAACAAATGTTTTTCTTGGGGCTCAGACTACTTCTTGTGACACTTGAGCCATGACCGATAACATATTTACCACTTTGAAATTAGGTCATTCATTAAGGGTAAGCGAGGCTACTGTTCATTCCAGGATCTCGACAGACCCTTGGAACAATGGTCGGCATATGGCCCAATCTTCTTCCTGCTCATCATTTAAATATGGTTCGAACCGTGGTTGGGCAGAGGATTAGTGTTCATGTTTGGCGTTACCATCTCCAAGATAATTTCCCTTTTACGATCAAGTCATGTAGCTTATGTTTCAGATTGATACAGTCATCTGTATTGTGTTCTCTTCATCCAGAGTGGTATGCACAAGTCTGGTTGGCTCAAAAGAAACGACTCCCAAGGTTCACAGGTGTTTGCGAAATAGTTTGGATCATTCTAGCAGCATTCAATATTTCAAACAACTTCGTTTGAGTTATGAGAAGCGGAGTAAACATCCTTGGAGGCTTTTTTCGAATTTTGGACGTGGAAAATCATATGTGGCCGGAGGCAGCTGGTTTTGATGATTCTGATAGATTTGGGGTTCTTGATAAGAAGGTGCGGGAATTCGATAGTTTGGTTGTGGAGCTTGGTAAGTTGGTATTGGTGTTTGGTAATTTGGTTGTAAAGCTTGATAGGCTAGAGCCGGTGCTTGATAGTTTGGTTGTGCGTAGAATACCGACACAGGATTGTGTGGAGAGAAAATGTAATTGTTTGGCGGTGGAGATTGATATATGTCAAAGGAATATTGTGATCCTTGCTTCTTTCAGCTTCTCGGTCTAGGTGTTTGGGAAATGTTAGTCACATCCTTTTTTTTTCTTCCTTATAGCACCGGCAGTGCTTTGTTGACCAGCCTTGTTGGCTATGCTGACAATTCTTCCCGATTTGAGGTCGTCCTCTATCGCCTCTCCCATTTTTACTAGTTTATATAATGGCCTCATGGCCATAGATAGCATACGGTCGTAGAAATCCAATTTTCGTAATCGAATAAAGAGAAAGACTTATTCCTCCTCTCTTATTGGCGGTTGTACTCGAGCAGCTTTGGCCCTCCATCAACTCTCACATTGGCGGTAGCTCTCGATAGACTTCTACTTGACCTTTTCCAGGTTGTAATGGTCAGGCACGCTCACTACATTAAAGCGAAATCATTTCATGAAATCCCCCTCCATATCTTCCCAAGACTCCCATCGGCATATATCCTGAGTTGTGAACCATTAAGATACTTCTCCCCTGAGGCTCCGGCTAAATAGCCTCATGATTAGAGCCTGGTTTCTTTTTATCCCGGTCAGTTGGTCGCAATATGCTCTCAGATGAACCGTGGGATTCCTTGTCCTGTTGAATAGTTCAAACTCTGGCACCTTGAAGCCTTCATGCAAGTCCAGGTCCGAATGCATATATAAATCATCATAGCTTAGGCTCGTTGCTTTTTGAGAGCCTCTATTAGACTTCTCCAGCAGGTATACCATCTTCTGCTCTATTTCCCTATCCCTTCTATCTTGTTCGTCTCTCCACGCCTTTTTCTATTTCTTTATAATGGTTGAGCTCGGGTAGAGAGTCAATGGGAGTGATTGGAGTGTGTAATGATACTATGGGGTGTGCTGGACGGTTTTTGGAAGTGTCAGCAATTTTAGGTGTTTGATAAGTGGTGGTATTTGGGTATATGCTGAGATCAGCATAAGTGGGTGGTGCCTGATATGTGGGTACTGAGTGAGAAGTCCCAAGTAAGTGGGTGACATTTACTAGTGGTGGGGTTTGGTATGAGGTACCAATATGGGCATTAGGGTACTGACGAGCTCATGGATGGATAAGACGGTGGAGGTTTTCTTGTTTCATTGGCTGCCTCTTTGGTAGCGTTGATTGCTTCATTCTTCGTAATTTATTCTTGAAGGTCTTGAGGTGCATGATCCTCTATGACCAAAGTGTGTTTGTTACACCAATCATTTAGAGTACCAGTCATTTTTTCTTGATTCGGTTCGAAAAGAGATGTTGCTGCAACTTTTGATCTAGTGAAGTATGCCAGTGTGGTACAGCACGGATCAACCCCCTCTTTAAGAAAAGAAAAACTCAAAGGCAGATGACATTACTAACGTTAGTGGAAAATAATAACACAAGATATTGCAGATAAGTTTCATAAAAATCACATAGACTCATGTGTTTGATTTGAACTCTTTATCAATTTTCATTCAGGGAGTATTTTAGTCATTTTGGCCATTTTTTGTTTTGAGGATTTTGGTTTGAAAGTCTTATGGTTAATTTACTACCATGACGGCGTCGAGACCAAAACTGTTCTAATAGGGGGGAATTACAATTTATATAATATAGGGGACGAGACTTAAGTAGACGGCCTACGTATCCCTCCGAGAGAAATTAAGTCTTTCCGTAGTTTGGGTTACATAAAAATTATCTCTAATTTTATTCTAACTGAACCAATTCCCAGACCAGACCCGATAAGGGATTCCTACATATCCCCCTTGTGGAATCAAGTCACACGTAGTTTCTTTTACAAAAAAAAAAAAAGGAGAGGGATACATTTGATTGAATATAAGAAGAGATGCCTAAACTACCCAAAAGATGACTTCTCTCTGAAGCCATGCAATTTCATCGTCTTTACGACCGCGCATTCTCCGGTCGACTTTTCTTAGTAGCTACGGGGTAAAACTACCCATATCTGACTGGTGTTGACTAGATACTCTAGCTCAAACTTGAAATCCTCACATCTTTCAATATCGTGTCCCGGTGCCCCTGAGTAGTACAAATAGATCTTCCCCCTCGAAGTACTGGCGGAGGGTTTCCAAGTAGACTTGACCGGATGAACCTTGCCGGTGCTAGCTAGGGTAGAGAAGAGGCTTGTGTATGAGTCTTCAAAGATAGTGAAGTTGTAGCACCAAACTTGGGTATTTATGGTGATTCCTTCACTAGCCATGATGGGGTCATAAACCAGTGGTGAATGTGGGACTCATAGGTTATGGATAACCTTTTTATCAATTAATCTTATAATCTTCCTTTTGAAGGCCAGGCACTCGTCTATGGTGTGGCCATGTTGGTTCTTATGAAAATGACACCTCTTGTGAGCATAGATGGGTGCATAGGTCAGGAGGATGTCGGGACTGTAACACGATGATCCGGCAGCTTTTAATCCTTCATTTAGTTCGATATTCTGCACTGACCTGGGTGCAACTATGAAAGGCGAAGTGCGAGCTTTGAGGAAATTGCCCACCAGATGGGAGATTATGTACGGGATGGCCCTTGTGGAGTTCCATAGTAATTGACAATTTTTATCGACATTCGGGCCTTTAGGTGTCCAACTCGATTCCCTGGCATATGGCACGGGATCTTTATCAGGCAACTTAGATTCTTGCTTGGGTATCTTAAACAATGGGATGTAGTCATCGACCATGTCTTTGACCTCGTTGTGGAGGTTTTGGCAGTGGCACTTTTACTCAGTAGTCTCTTCTGTAAGGTTTCCTACGAAGTCCAAAATTTGGTCACCCTCTTTCATTTTGTCCTTAGCCAAGTCTATCTTCTCCTAGATCTTGCAAATCTTTATCCGAAGTGACTCTTCGGTTTCCTCATTGCTAATCAATTCAACCACGGGTGAAGTGGCACTTTGGTTGTCTGGAGTATCCATTTGTAGCAAATCAACCTTTAAATTAGATGCAAATTTAGTTTAGTTTTGGTATTTTCCTGTGTTTTTCTTTTGGGTTGGTGTCTGGAATGTGGAACCAATCAAGAATTCAGACGGAAGAAAAGAAAGCATATAAGCAATTATATCACATAATCAATATAATTGGCAATTGTAATAATTGTGTTCCTAAACCTTTTTGAATCAAGGTTTTCTAATCGTTTGAAACATAATTGTGACAACTATTGATTTAAACCATTTCCCGCATAATCATTTTCATTAATAATAAGGCTTTCCCTCGTGGGGTTACAAAATATGAATAAAGCAGTAAATAAAAGATCAGTAGAAGTCGCCTCATGATGAAGCTCTGTATGTCCGAGCTTTCTAGGCCCTTCGAACGGTGGCCTAAATCCAGAGATTGAGTAGACATCAACAATGAATAAACCCAGAAACCTTTCTCTGTGAAGTTCATAGGTGCAGTCTCATCCATATCTCTTCTCATCCGAGTGTTAAGATCCTCTCAACACTTATGAGTGAAGTCCAACTCCTCGGTTAAACTGGATATGATAGTTTGATCATGCTCTATCTTTTCTAAGTACCTAGCATCTGGGTCATTAGCCTATCTCTGAATACGGGTGCCTTGATCTCGGCCTTTGAATCCCTGTCATGACTACACTGATAGCGGTTGGGGCCCGAGGTAAGGGTACCTTACAAATGTGCTCTCACCCATTCGACATAGTCTTGGTGACAACCTGGGCAGAACATGTTCTCATCTAGAGTCTCAAGACCCTATCTCACTCGATCATTCTATTTTCGGATGATGTCAGCAACCCTCTTGATCATATCTTCCTCGTAGTCGATCACATACTCCCCTATGTTCCCTACTTGGGGTATCACTTATCTCCTACCGAACTGTCTTAGGACCCTAATAGATGTATATGGGTGGATTGCCATAAGTGGTAAGAAATGACATTTTCTACATCTCACTATGATGGTCTCGGATATAAAGTCAGGGAATCTCCACTGTATGTTTTTCTCTTGAAGTCTCGAAATGAAAAAAGTCCACCCCTCTTTGGTTTGGTTCCCAAAATATGGACAATTGGCTTTGAGGTTATCTTTCCTAGATTCTGGATCTAGGTACGAAGTACCCTCAGTTTTGTTAAGGTGTTTGATAATCCACCATTTCACTAGTAGGTTACACCCTTGGAAATACCTATGTAGGTTTCGACATTGACCTAAAGCTCGGTATATGTTGGCAAGAATGACAGGGACCAAGTCAAAGTATTTGGTTTCCCCGTTTGAGGTTATGCCATGAAAGATAACATGGGTGACATAAATGGCATGGGTATCTATGGCTTGGTGTCAATCTTGGGAAAGACCATGGTTCATAGAAGGAATATAGCAAAGGTTAGGGGTCGGGTGGCTTCCCAATTAGCGTAGTACTGAACTCCACGGAGTGTTCTAAATAACCTCTTTCGGACCCAAATCGGTTGTAGAGATCCCTAAAGGCTACGATTGGACCGAACATCCAATTGGCACTGGCTAGGAATATGAACTTCATTATCTCGTCGGGAGTAGGCTTATGGGGTACCAAAAGGTTATGGTCAAGTTTCTTCCTCTTTCTCATACACGTCACATTATTATCTATGTAATCCCAGATCTCCTATAATGTTGGGGTCATCTTGAAATCTCTTAACCAAAACACCATTCTATCATAATCTCAATATCTGGTAAGGACTTCTAACATTTCCCTATTTTGTTTCACGGTCATGAGTGAGGATAGATGTCCATACAGTTCATTGCTTCTCTTTGTTGTGGGGCTTCTAGCCATGACCACCAAAATTTCAGCAGCTTGGGTGCGTCTAAAACTATATCAAACTTGAGGTTGGTATGCATCTGCAAAATAGAGCATGGTTAATTCCCCCTTCCCCCAAGAATAATGGTTTATCACATAAGGCATAATCATGTTTCCACATAGTAAGTAGTTGGATGCAGTTTCATCGGGTCATAGACCGTCAAGACACAAGGTAGTCTGCCTAATGGGTCCAGATATGTCTAAAATATTTGAACCCGACTAGGTTAGCATGCCCTAGTTCAATAGGAATTTGGTTTTGCTCTATCTTAGGCAAACTAGAGTGGTTAAGAAAATGACTAAGGGACCCGAGTGGACTACTTAGGATGATTGTTGTCAACTATTGAACGATCGCGAATCAATTTCGTCTTCAACGTGTTCCAATAAAAGTAATTTGGTTCTTTACTGGAGGACGATTGCAAAACTGCATAATCGTCTGTGTGCACTTATGCAAATATGTGTGCATACCATTTGTCGGAATAATGAGATGCATGAATGACAGTTATAATTTGCAGATACTAATTAAACATGTTGTATTGGAACCCTTATGGTTAGAACCTAAGTTTATCCCCAACGAAGTCGTCATCTGTTGCGGTTCACTGTTACGCGAAGCATAAAAGCTACTAGGCCGTTGTTGGTGCTCTAAGTCAAATAATTTATTTTAGAGACTCCACCTAATTTATAGGTAAATTAGGAAACCAAGTTAAAAGGTTTTATTTAGAAAAGTCCGTGAAAATCCTTTTTAAACCAAAGTCAAGGTAAGGGTTCTGATGATCCCCCGGGGAAGGTATTAGAAACCCCGCTACTAAGGATCCATAGAATACGGTTTACCTTCGGGTTCTGTAGCATGTTTAAAGTTATAAATTGCTTAAAATGTTTAGTTTCCGCAAAAAAAACATGTTCATTTCATTTAAAACTCAAAAAGATTTTGAAAACCAAGAAGTTAAATTTCGCCTAAAATGATTCGCACATGGATAATTTCATCAATCCATTTTCAGACTAAAAGTACACTCAAATTTAATTTGAGTAGAACTGTGCTAGATTTTAGTCCAATGGATTGTAAGTATTCCTTATAGGTTTTTGGAAAAATCTTTTCAAGTCATAAAAAACATAATTCATTTTCTGAAATGACATTTCCCTTTTCTTGCCATTTTCCCAAGGTCAAACCATACTCTACAACTTTCCCAAAACCCATACTCCAATCCAAGTTTTAAAGATTGTTGGCCTTAATACTAAATTACTTTAGTACCATCAATGTTTGTGATGAGGTGGTCCTTTAATTATGAGTCTTAGGTTCACGCTATGAGAATATAGTCATCTTTAATTAGTAGGATAGCTTTGCCCCAAAACAAGACTTCTCGACTTGAATCCTGATTAATTGTGTCCAAAACAAAATCAGTCCAAAACAATGTCCAAGTTTAACCCTTTTCATAAACTTTTAAAGACAAATTTAGAACCCAAGTTTTTGTCAAAATCCTCAACTTTATATTCTTCTTGGAAATGGTCCAGTTTTCCCTATACAAAATTGTCCAGATTTCTAAAAAACAATATGTGCAGAGTCCAATACTGTTGTAATCTGTCCGATTTTGTTCGAATTAAATCCCAATTTAGCTCTTAAATTCACTTTATAATCCGATGAAAACATTCAAATTCTTTTACATCTTTTAGAAATCAATTTAAGACGATTCTAGTTAAATGATGTACATATCGTTTGCCTATCCTAAGTCGTAATCATAAAGGTTTCAATATATAGATCAAGTATTTCTTATACAAATAATACATATACATATAAAAATGTAAAGAGGGAGTTTAGGCTGGTGGGTCTACCAAAGCCCACCGATTGGCAATTTTCACCCATAACTGGGCCTTCAATGCGCCGCTACAAGCATCATACTCGACAAGAATATATATTTAGTTAGGCCTTGGCCCAACCGGCTGAAGGAAATGACGAGGCCCATGGAGCCCATCCCGCGTGCATGGACAGAAGGAAAGAGAAGAGGAAAATGAGGACACAAGTTAAAATGCACACACATTCATCTAAATAAAACACACAGATTCATAGATGATTTATAAGCAGATTAAGATACAATGTCTAAAGCCCAAAAAAGAATAGCAAAACAAGGCCCAGATTAAATAGAGGTAACACAAGCATAATAGAAATGCGCTGAAGCCCAAGTCTCAAAAGCACAACAGCAAATAATTGTTCACATGAGTACTACAAGTGGGGCCTGGCCCAAACTAGTATGCAGCGTTCAAGAAATGATAGAGAAAGGGTAACACAAGCCCAGGCTAGAACTCTCCTTCAGCATTTAGAGGAGCATAATACTACCAGTGGAAGAGTTGGGCCAGGCCTGGCAAGCACATGAACAAACAAATTCAAGTGATATACATGAGAATATATTCAACTTGTATACCTGATATACTAAGTACATTCTAGTATATGGTCAATGTACTCTTTGTATATCACAAGGACATTCAACATATAACAAAGGAAAAGGAAAGCAACTAAAATTGTAACATAAATACAACATAAACAGGCTCTTAATCCATACTTTTAACAAAGCCTTCAAGAATTTGATCTTAAATGCCCCTCTACATTCTCCAGTTCATTTTTTAGATTGAAACTATGCATATTTATCAAAGGAAACAGTCACAGGTTCAAGCATATAACATATAATTAGTCATCGTATATCCTAAGTACCAATACTTCAAAACACATGAGCTAGGTTAGCACATAAGGGCAGCATATGCATGAGAGCCTATGTCCTATATTTAAATGCATTCATGCTGAGTTTTCCTTTTGCACTGAAGCAGATGTAATGTAAATAGCTAGGCCAAATGGGAAAGAGTTGAGCTAAACATGCTCAAGGACACATGAGGTAAGACTAAACATGGTTCGTGGTTTAGCTACACTTAGGGACATGCATAACATTTATACTAATTACAAGCATGCAAGGTAGTCATAAAAAGAGAAGGTAAATCGTTTCACACCTAATTCATAATTCAAAAACACCTTACATATCAATGAACACATAACAACTTCCAAATGTCCACCCTAGAACCAATGTCAGCTGAAACTAAGCTAATTAACTCATGACAGCATGTTATCGGGTCCAAACAGAGGCAACTCTTCTAACTACTATATAGGCATAGTGCTCATGGTCACAAACTTAAGAAAACACACAAGATTTCATAAAAAGGGCAATGTTTGACACTCAAGACCAAACAAGAATAGACAAGTTTTGAACTCTTTTCCTTAATTCATAGATGGACAGATATGATTCAGTAACTAATTTCCCTTTTTTAGACAAGATACAGATCATGTAAATTTAGGATTTTAGGCTTCTTCCTAAACAAATGCTGACCTAGGTGACTTGGACTTTATATTAACAATTACAGCATAGATACATGTGAATATATTGCTAAACAAATGAATATTATGACACTTGTAACACAGCTCTGTCACTTGAGGTTCTCAAAAGTTAACATTCATGTGGACTAAACCTGGGTGTAAATAGGCATGTTATGCATGATATTTTGAAGTTGAAACAAATGAAATGACTTAAAAAATAGCACACAAACATAAACAATTCATATTCAAGACTTCAAAGGGGCTACTTGGCTCAAGATATGGTATGGGTTCTAAAATAGACATCTATCAGTCCACACAAGTCAAACACACTACCATTCTTAAGATTCAAACTGACAAATACATAATTGATCCTAAACAAGTGTCCATAACAAACATGTAAAGCCCACAGAGGCACCAGAACTAGACTAGGGAGTCTTGAGGGTCACTTGCCATTGAAATAAACTCAGATTTTCCACAGATGATGAATACAAACTAACACAAAGTGACATAGAGGAGTATTTAGACTATGCTACTCAGATACCAGACCCAAAATCTTCCCAACAAACATATGATTTAGTAAAACATAAGCTAAAATGAGTTTATTAACACCTAATGGCATTTGAGTTATTAACTATTTATTTTAACCATTTATTCAACACCTAAGTACCTCTAACTGTGAAAAAGGGTCAATGAGGAACCAAGTCATCTAACAGTAACATATTAAATCTAAAAAGGGATTATGTCAGTCTTATGTTTAAGTTGTTTGTCTTAGATTAACAAGTATCCACACAAAGGCATAAAGACAAGGATCATCTAATCTATATCATATCACAACAGCTTCAAACTAATATGAAATCAAGTGGAAGGTACTCTATATACTAAAGTAATCTCCTATGGTTCATTACGTGTCTTAAATTACTTAGAATCATTTGCGTACAAGATTAAAGCCGAGATAATATCATTTTTTCCACATGAACTAATCTAAAGGTCATTTGTCACCACACAGGCTCATTAAGACAAGTTTAAAGGTTATCCCAGTAACAAATAAACTACACATTTGATTACAAGTTCATATAAACGACGTAATATGACCTATTAATTATGTTCATCACTCATATTAATCCTAGAGCATTATTTGACTACTAACAGTCCTATAAAAGGCAGTTACCATCACATTATGAACTAAATCAGGATTAATTAAGTTAATAAGATTATAAACAGTGTAAAATTAACTAGAACATGAAAATTAACCATATAACACATAATAGTCAATCATGGAACACAATTTAAATAAGAATTTAAAAAGGAAAACGAATTACCTTGTGTGGAGGAAGCCTAGGGTCGAAGGGGGAGCTTGATCTTCACTCTTGAACCTCCAACACTCGCAAATGACACAAAAAGAAAGGGTTTTAGATGTGATTGACCGATTAAAGCTAAGTAGGGTTCCACCAAAGGAATTGGATCCCAATCAAGCAAAAATTGATCGTATTTGAACTCAAAGTGGCTCTCAAGAAACTTAAAAGCCAACAATTCGAGTTCCGGATCTGTGACAATTACGGAATGGGTTTCAATTTATAGAGAAACCAAATCCTAGAAATTCTAGGTTCGGATCGATGTAGGAGAACGAATTGGGAGGAAATCTCCCTCCAGAAGTTCTCAACCAACCAAAATCATCCATTTGAAATCAAAAGAGACAAGAAACATTAAAATCGCACAGTACGGATGGAGAGGGGTAGCCTTACCTTGATAGGGTGGTGGTGGCACCTCTGCGGAGCCTAGTGAGATAAGGGCAAGGGCCATTAATGCCCTTGCCTAAATTGGACGGACAATGACTGAGGAAAGTTGTGTACACTGCTCCTTTAAAACAATGACATCGGAGAAGACGAATCCACGGCGGCTCTGGTTCCAAGAGACCCTCAACTGGTAAAGTGACAAAAGGGATTGAGGCCTTGCTCGTTTAAGACCAACGTTGGGCTGGAACTAGGCTTTTTTTGCCCCGGGCTCGATCGATTTCTTTTAAAAAATAAAAGAGGCCCAACAAGTTTTACAAAGCTTTAATAAACATATCCATATTTTGCAAATGGGCCAATTTTTTAAATTAAAAGATGACAGAGCAATTTTAAATATATCCTAATTAGGTCAAAAGCTTTATTTTAAACCTAAATTTGACACTGATTGGAAATTTAGATATTTAAATCATGCAAAATCCTTCTAATTTAAAAACATGCTTTGAAGTTGAGATGTAATTCCATTACCCTATTCAAATACTCAATTTCCCAAATTTAAAGGAGTAAAATATTGTTCTCTTTAAATTGAGAGTTTTAAAAAAATTAATTGCATAATTATCTTTAAAATTCTAAAATTGCAATTAATGATCAGATAACATGAAAAAATAAAATATGATACTAAATAAGTATACTGGATGATAATTTGTCAAATGAAATGACAAAATATTTCCAGAATAATTTTGTAAAATCATTTTTTCTAGTAAAAAGTATATTTCACTCCGTCTATGACTTGAGAACTTTGAATAATTAAATAAAATTATTAGAGGATGAAATTTAGGTGTCAACAATGATCAACCCTTTTAAGATTAAGAAAACTTACCTTGGTATCATCCCCTGCATCTAAGCTTGAGTCTTCAGTGTTGATCCTGGCAAGCTGATCAATTTCATCTTCTGAGTCTTCCCTAGTTTCTGAGTTTCATGAAACTATCATAGCCTTTTTCCAGCCTGCTCCCCATGGTGTGCATTTCTTGACTATGTGGTCAGATTCTCCACACAAAACGATCTTTGCACCTATCTTTGTCATTAGACTTTCCTTCTTTAGAACCTTTTTTTCTTTATATGCCTTTTGCTTTTGTGCACCAGTATCCTCAGTTTCTCTACATCTGTGTCTAAATTAGCTTTTGTGGCTTTTAAACCTGGAGGAGCCCTCTTGATTTGATCAACTTCCTTGAGCTAAGTTTGACAAATAAATTATCCATTCGCATTGTGCTTAATTTACTGGCTTCTTCTATGGCTATCATTTTTGGCATCCATGAGTGAGAAAGACTCCTCAAAATTTTGTTGACTAGCTCTTCGATGAAAAATTCCCTTCCAAGAGTCTTAAGTTCACAAACAATATTGGAGAATCTATTAAACATATCATTGACTGATTCTTTTTTGCACATAGCAAATAATTCATACTGTAAATAATTCATACTATCCTATGATATCCTTGAGTCTAAGCCATTTTTCTCAAGACATGCCTTCATGTAGTTGTTTCAGGAACTCCCAAATCTCTTTATCACTAGAGTATCTTGAGATTATGTTGCACTCATCGCTTCTGAAACCATAGTATAAGATATTTATTGTTGTAGCATTCTGTTCCATCATTCTAAAGTCCTCAACAATAAATTCCTCGCTGGTTTTTTGTCTTCTTGTGCCATCATGTCTGATCTTAGTGGGAACCACTGGTCCTTTTGTTGTGATCCTCCAGAGATCATAGTCCAGCTCCTTTAGATCTCTTTGTCATTGGAGCATTCCGAGACTCTGTTGTACTCATCGTTTCCCAAATTACAGAATAAGATATTTATTAATGTAGCATTCTGTTCCATCATTCTAAAGCCTTCAACAACAAATTCCTCGTTGATTTTTGGTATTCTTGTTCCATCATGTTTGATGTGGTGGGAACTAGTGGTCCTTTTGTTATGATCATCCAGAGCTCATAGTCCAACTCCTTCAGGAAAGTTTTCATACAATCCTTCTATAAGTCATAATGTTTTCCATTGAACAATGGTGGCCTGCCAACAAACAGTACTCTACTAAGTCTACTTCTTTGTGCAGCGTTTATCATGATATTCGCTTAAGGTGTTAGCCTTTTTAAGGATAACTTACTCTGAGACCAATTGATATTTTGCACGACCAAATCTATCATATGTGATACCTAATTTGTGTCTCTAAGATAGACCAAGTTACTCTACATGTTATATGCTAGCGTTTGCAGATAATAAAGAATAGAAAAGCAGCGACATAATATTTTTACGTGGAAATCACTCGGCTTACAAAGGATAGAAAATACCACGACCTATACCTCTGTAGGATTTATCCCAATTCCACTAGAATGTGAGCCTCTGTAAATTCAAGTTACAAACTCTATAACATATGAACTAAACTATAATTCCTCTCTCAACAATCTCCCTAGACTGTTGAGCCTACTCCAAGCTATCCCAACTTGAAGTTGAATTTGACTAACACGTATACCTATGAATTTTGCTTATATGAAAGCTGATAAGATACAACTCAATAACAATCATAATACACAAATCTAGACTCAAGAACTGTAAAACATAAACTCTATAAATAGATTCTTCAATCTCTTTCATTGTATTAGGGTGCACTTCTGAAATCAGAACTCTCTCAAATATGCTTAACAATGTTTGCTCAATATTCTGATTTTCTCTCTTTGTGAGTGCGTCAAACTTCTAGATGGCTGGACTTGAATATTTATGGATTTAGGTTGCACTAAGTCGGTTGAACTCAATCTCTATGTAGTAAGACCTAATATGTGAGTGAGGATTTGAGTTGACTTGGATTCTTGCTCTTCAACGCGGCTTCAGCTTTCTTGTAGGAGTGTAAAGTATCTTGATAAGTATGGCAAGAGATATTGTAGCCTTGTACACCAAGTCCTTACCATAAAATACAAATCTTACTGGCGGTAGGACTCTGAGCAGGAAGTTCTTGGACCTAGTTCAAGCATCTGTTCCATTCAATTTTATCTCGCATCTGTGTTTACTATGAAACATGTTCGTAGACTTGGTTATTTCACTTCTACTCTGTGTCTAATTTATTCAACTTTGTATTGCATCTGTCTGTTGGATGGATCACGTCCACAGACCTGGTTCATTTACTTTGTCAATCATCAAAACCTACACTTGTCATTCTTAATAATGCCAACAGGTACGTTAAGACATTAGTATATAATGATCGTTTTTAGGAAAACATTTAAGTCAAAAAATAATATTGAGGGCATTTTTCGTCCAACAGATGGAAGCATGTATTTTTAGTCAAATTTAATGTGTTAAGGATATTTTAAGCTAAAAAATAATATTTAGGGTATTTTTGGACCAATAGGTGGAAGGCGGGTATTTTTCAGCCAAATTCAATAGGTTAGGGGCATTTTTTATCCTTTTCTGTTTTAGTTCGACAATTTGGGAACTGCATAAAGAATTTATTTGACGAATGTTTAGTGCATACAACTATCTCTCCTATAGCTAATGCTTCAGCTGAGATTGTACAAACTACATATGTGGTACTTAAATTATGGAGCACCTTCTAACTAACAAAAAAAAGCATAAAAGAATCAGCAAATGACGAGACAAAGCAAATATGAAGCCCCCTACTATGAAAAGTACTTACGCTTTATTTTTAATTCTTGATCGAGAAATTAAATTATGCTTGAAATAACATAAATATAACCCAAAAATGAAAGTAACAAAACAAGACAGAATGTATTGACTACTATGTTAGCATATATTCGTCAAAAAGAGTTACAATCCCATTAAGAGTCTCACATCGGATATGAAATGGGAACATGGAATTCTTATATGGACTTGGACAATCCTCACCCTATAAGCTAGCTTTTGGGGTTGAGTTAGGCTCAAGATTCATTTTTACATGGTATCAGAGCCAGACCCATTTCAATTCTTTGTTCACCGATATTGGGCCCCCAAATTATATTATCCACGCTCCAGTTAACAAGGTATGGGCGTGCGGGGGAGTGTTAAGAGTCACACATCAAATATGGAATGAGAACATGAACTCCTTATATGGACTTGGACAATCCTCACCCTACAAGCTAGCTTTTGGGATTGAGTTAGGCCTAAGATCCATTTTTTACACCATGAATATGTCCATCTGAAAGTCAATGTCTGCCTTTCCAAAATATGTCATCTTTCCAAATATATATATATACCTACCGCATGATTATATTTAGAGAGATTCATTCACCTTCTTTCTTTACGATATTTTGCCCCGTTCTCTTCTCATCTTCTCTGCTTGTGTTCCAATTTTCAGGTATTTGAGGTCCTTTCTCTTCGACCTAACTTGTAGAGGGAATTTTGTTTTTGGATCTAATCTGAAATGTTGGAGGTAGAAAGTAAAGACTTGAAAAAGGAGAGGCTCTTGGAGCTCATTATCAGAATTAATGGTGAATCTTTTGATAATCATTGATTTGAAATCTGGTTGATATAAAGTTTAAATTTTGTTTGAACATGCAATTTGAATTTTTTAAGCATTTTTCTCATAAACATAAAACTCACAACTTTTTAAAACTATAAAACACCCCAACTCTTATACAATTTTATCGAATGAGCAAATTATAGTTCATAAACAAAGTGTCGGAATATTTTAAGGCGCCGCATTAATAAATCACATATCTCCATGTTCCTTTTATATATAAATATTTTTCGATTATATGCAATTATAAACTTTCAAATAGACATAATCTTACAAAGATTCACTACTCCAATAAATCAACAATAATAGTAACTAGCTATTTTCTAATTAATATAATATTTCTACAAGATACGAACAATCTCTTCACGTCAAGTATATGTCTTTTTTTCGCTAAATTTAAAATGATGGATCTTCTTTTATAAAATATAAACTTATGAGTCAGGTTTAAGCTTGGGGAAATAGTGGGAGGTAGTGGCTGAAAAATGGGAAGAAGAAGAAAACAAATAAAAATAAAATTGGCTAAATATAGCCTCTCACGCGCTGGTTTTGAGTGTATTACACTCATGGTGGTCACTACTCAAGACAATGAAAAGGAAAATTCTCAAGATATAATGGTTCCAAGTAACCCTCCAATCAAACTTCACAACACCTTTCAAAGCAAGGCAGAAATTACTGGCCAGTTTGAAGATAATGAGGAAGACCAAGAACAAGACACTGAGACTACCATATCTGAAGATGTTGTTCGTGGAAAGGACCAATTGAAAATTATGAATAAGGACCAGCAAAATGATAATTCTACTAGGGAATCTCCTGAAGTATCTACTACTGACTCTAGTCCTAGTAACCATACTATCAATGATGAAGATCAATCTCAAGGGAACAAAGAGGAAGATCATGAATAGAAGGATAATTTATCAGATGATGAAGTGGAAGATCATACTATTAATGTTTTTGCTCCAGACCCTGCAGAGACATCAGAAGTGAGTATTCAGCTCAATAAAACAATACATAAAGGGCATCTGTCTCCCAGAGATACTGAAGTAACTAAAGGAAAATACAACAAAAAGCCTAGCATTTCTACTCCTGCACCTATCACTAGAGGCAGGGGAAGATGATCAAATAAGCAACATTAATAATTTCCTTATGATTAATACAATCATATAGAACATTAGAGGGGTGAAGTCCAAAGGGGCGTTTGACGGACTAAAAAAAAATTATTCAAATTCATAAGGTCACTTTTGTGGCATTACAGGAACTTTTGTTCACAATGTTGTTATCAACAAATCCAAACTTCATTACTATAAAGTTGGGTTTTGCTAATGTAGTTACCAATAAGAATGGGAAGATTTGGTACTTATGGGAGGCTGACTTCACTTGTAATGTCATTAGTGCTTGTAATGTCATTAGTGCTCATAGCCAACAGTTGACTATGGAGGTTCACCACAACAGCTGCAATGAGCCTTTCTTTGTCACTATTGTATATGCTAAGACTACTACCAGGAAGAGACAATATTTGTGGAGCAACATCAGAAGGCTTAGCACTCATATTAACAAGCCACGGTCTATTTTTGGAGATTTCAATGTAATAATGGAAGCTGATGAAAAACAAGGAGGCAGAATGCACATAGTCAGTAGGAGCTTGGAGTTTGTGGGTTGTATGGAAGATTGTAATATGATGGATGCTGGCTATACAGGAGACAAATTCACTTGGACCAACTCTAGAAGACTCAGTAAAAGGATTCTTATGAGATTGGATAGGGTCATGTATAATGACAGTTGGTCCCAAAAGTTTCCTTTGGTTAATGTCAGACACCTACCTAGAACTGGCTCAGACCATAGGATGCTTCTGATGAAAAGTGGTAATGTGGATCCCCCAAAAGTTAAGTATTTTAAAATTTTCAAACTTCTGGATTGATCAAAATGACTTTACGGAGAATGTGAAAGATTCTCGGCAAGAAGAAATTAGGGCAAACTATATGTGGATTCTACAGCAAAAATTGAAGAGACTGAGCAAATGCCTCAGTCAGTAGTCTAAAGACTCCATAGGCAATGTCTTTGACAAGGTATAGGAGATGAAAGAGCGGGTGGAAAATGCTGAAGCAGCCTATGCAGTACATAACAATGACCAGAATAGGATGGATCTTCACTCCAAATATGCAAAGCAGATTCATTAGTTAAAAAAAGAATCCTCCATGTTAAAGTAGAAGGCCAGAATTAAATGGGAGGAAGAAGGAGACAGTAACACTAAATATTTCATAGTGTTATTAGACACAAGAGGAAAAGGGCTCGTCTTCATAGAATCAAAGACGAGCATGATAATTGGATTCAAGGGTACGACAGAATTGCAGAGGCTGCTATTAGACACTCCAACAACCTATTTTCCCAGCCTGAGCAACATACTGACTTCAGGATTCTTGATAACATTGAGAGTGCGATGCGGTTACTGCTGAAGACAATGAGTTACTGTCTAAAGTTCCCAATCCTAAGGAAATCTTCCAGGCTATTATATCTCTGGACCCTGATAGTGCCTCTAGTTCAGATGTTTATAATGGAAAATTCTACCGGGCTACTTGGGGTATAATCAAGGAGTGCAATATGGTTGTTGATTTCTTCAAAGGTGGAAAACTTACAAAATATTACACCCATACATGTCTGATTCTATTGCCTAAAGTAGAGTCTCCAAGTAACTTCTCTCAGCTCAGACCTATCAGTTTGAGTAATTTTTCCAACAAGATATTATGCAAGATTATTTCCAACTGGCTCACCAATATCCTTCCTTGTCTTGTATCTCAGAATCAGACTGGTTTTATTAAAGGCAGATTGATTACTGCGAATATTTTTCTCACTCAAGAACTGGTTCAGAACATCAAGAAGAATAGCAAATATGGGAGTATTTTTATGAAACTTGATATGGCTAAAGCATACGACATGGTGTCATGGCTCTTCCTAAAGGCTGCTATAAGGAAAATGGGATTTTCTGAAATTTTCATTGATCTAATTCACAGACTTATTTCTGAAGTTTGGAATTCCGTCATGATTAATGGTCTAAGAAATGGCTTTTTTCCACTCAACTAGAGGACTCAAGCAAGGAGATCCTTTATCACCTGGACTCTTTGTTTTGGCTGCTGAAACACTATCTAAGGCTCTAAACTATTTGCACAACAAGGGAAGATACATTGGTTATACCATGCAACACAATGGTCCTTTTATTAACCATTTGTGTAATGCAGATGACATAGTCATCTTCTCATCTCTCAATAAGAGGACTGTTAAAATAATCATGAAAACCTTGAGGCAATATGAAAAGGATCTGGTCAAGAAATAAACATTAAGAAAAGTATTTTCTTGACTGCTACTAATTCATCTGAAGGCAGAAGAAGGATGCTCAGAAGAATAACTGGCTATAAACACCAGTTGTTTCCTATGAAATACCTTGGATGTCCTATTTTTCCCGATAGGAAGAGGATTTCCCATTTTGCTGATATAACTAAAGCAATGATGAATAAAGTACAAGGATACAACAACAACAAAATACCCAATAAAATCCCACAACGTGGGGTCTGGGGAGGGTAGAGTGTACACAGACCTTACCTCCACCTTGATGGGTAGAGCGGCTGTTTCTGGGAGACCCTCGGCTCAATAAAGTACAAGGATGGCAAGGCAATATTCTATCATTTGGAGAGAGGGCTATCATTATTAAGCATGTACTCTAATCTCAAACTCTACACCCTCTAGCTGCCATGTCCCCTCCTAAGGATATTATAAAACAACTTGAAGGTTATTTTGCAGACTTCTCTGGGGTCAACAGAAAACAAAAAGAGGTATCACTGGAGTTCTTGGACTAATATGTGTTACCCCTCTAAAGAGGGTGGTACATGTTTTAAGAGTCTGGAAGATATTTGTAGATCCTTTGCAGCTAAAAGATGGTGGAGATCGAGGGTTGAAAATAACCTTTGGTCTCAATTTATGATGTCCAAATACTGTCAGAGAAGCCATGTGGTGGCTAGGAAGATTTAAGGGGGCCATTTCTTTTATTTGGAAAGACCTATTGAGAATAAAATCTGAAGTTGAACCATATATATTATGAAGATCAATGAAGCTCAAGTTTTCTTTTGGTGGGACAATTGAACTGGTATTGGTCCTTTGGCTCTATAGCAATCCTGGCAGCCTTACTGTTGCAAACTGTCTTGATGGGGATAATTGGGATATGTACTATATTTCTAAGCTGATGCCAGAATACATCTGTCAAATCATCCAGAACATGAGTAATGGTCCTAGAAACAAAAAAGATCAGGCTATTTGGACCATTAAGTCTTCTGGAATTTTTCATGTGCCAGTGCCTTCCAAACTCTTAGTAAAACTAAAATCCAGAAGTTCCTACATGGAAGTATATCTGGAACAAAGGAATTCCTTTCAAAATGACATTCATCACTTGGAGATCCATCAAAAGAAAACTACCAATGTGTGACAGGATAAAAAAATATGCAAGAAATGCTGACCCAATGTGTTTCTGTTGAGAGCAAGCCAAGGAAGAAAGTCTCTTTCATGTATTCATTCAAGGAGATATGGCCACCAAAGTTTGGTAATTTTTTGGGGATTCTATGGGCATCCATATGCAATACCAGAACATCCAAGCTATGATCTTAGCCTAGTGCAACTATAGTACTAGAAACTCAATGATTAGAGTGGCTTGCCAATGTATTCCCATATTTATTTGTTGGGAACTTTGGAAAGCTTAGAGTTCAATGAAATATGGTCACAAGAAATACTCAGTGGCCAAAATATGATATGAGGTATCTCAACACCTAAGGAGTTACATGAACAAGAAATGATACAAGACGGACACAAGCCGCAAATGGAGCAGGACTTGTAGCACTATGGAATCTTATTGTTAAGAGTCCCACATCGGATATGGAATGAGAATATGGACTTGGACAATTCCCACCCTACAAGCTAGCTTTTGGGGTTGAGTTTGACCCAAAATTCATTCATTACATGGTATCAGAGCCAGACCCATTCCAATTCTTTGTTAATCGATGTTGGGCCCCCAAATTATATTATTCACACTCCAGTTAACAAGGTCTGGGCGTGCGGGGAGTTTTAAGAGTCTCATATTGGATATGGAATGGAATACAGACTCCTTATATGGACTTGGACAATCCTCACCCTACAAGCTAGCTTTTGGGGTTAAGTTAGGCCCAAGATCCATTCATTACACTTATAAAGCTAAGTTGTCCAGTACACCTATTATGTGGGACAAACCTCCTTAGAATGTCATCAAGATTAATACTGATGGGAGCAGTGCAGGACAAGACAACAAAGCTGGGATTGGAGGAATTCCAAGAAATTATAGAGGGGATATCATCATGGCCTTTGCTATACCTTTACAGTTTCGTTCCAATAACAGTACAGAGATCAAGGCTACTCTTTTGGTATCAACTGGATTGATTTCGATTATATTAGTGAAAGCAACCTAGAGGTTGACTCAATGTTAGTTGTGAAATGGTTGGAAGGGTTCATTTACCGTCCCCTGGGAGTTTTTACATGAAGTGGACCACATGAAGACGATCATTGAGAGAAGGCTCATCAAAATCCATCACTTTTTTAGGGAACCAAACACAGTAGCTGATGCTATGGCTATATTTGGGAGCAACTCTCAGTATAGTTTGATTGCTAATATGTTTAACTCTTTGCAGGAAATACCACAAGAATCTAGGGGAGCAGTGAGGATGGACAAGTCTCAACTTGCTAACTTTAGAATCAGACAAACAAGATGAAGATGAATATGAACCACAACAATACAGATAGAAAGAGGAGCTGCAACCAGAAGAAGGTTAAAGACAAGCAGTACAAGAAGGAGCCTGATTTTTTGTATAGAATGGTAGCCATTTTTTGTTGGACTCTTGGTAGTACCTTCATCCTGAATGTACTACATGTCTAATGTAAAAGTAGTAGGATTTTAATTTTCTTTAGTTATGATGTTCCATAAGTATATAGGATCCCTTTTGATGAGAACATAGCTAATTAGAAGTTTTCCTCTAATTACTAGTGTTCTCAGTAGTGAAAGGCACCATTCTGATTGCTGAGAATGCTCAAAAATGTAAAAAGGGAGACATGGTGTAGCCCTCCTCCCATGTATATTTTGATGTTCAATTAACGGTCAATGTCAAATCCCCAAATGACCACAGACCTCACAGTGTGTAGAATTTGGCTTAATATAAAAAAATACACTTACCATGCCATGTTAGCAAAGAATGTCAAATCTGAGTGCTCAATAAGTACAAGATTTAGTTGAGATGTTTAAGTAAAAGATGTTTAACTTGAAAAAAAAATCCAATCTGCTCTGAAAGCACTCTATTCTTTGGCTCTAGGTCTTACTTTTTCTAGCTCAAATGAAAGTTGGGTCTTTTACATTTTGCACCATTATTTGTGAACTCACAATCCTCTTATGTTGGGACTTGGGCCCGTGTCCATTTAATCCGTAAAAGGAGATAAGTTGAAGGACAAATATGTATGGCATCATTATCCTTACATTTGTTTTCTGAATGTCATGGAATCAGATATATATGTCGTCATTCCATGTAGGGGCGAATTTTCCTATGAAATTTGGGTCACGATAGTCTCTTCATAAAACTAAGTATTTAACTACTGGAACTCAAGTCCTAAATGGTGCACTTGGTTGATGTAACGACCCATTTGGTCATTTAGCCCTTTTTGACCTATTATCCCTAAATTATCCTTTATGTGGTCTTAATTCGGTGTTTATATCATGCGGGGAGGGATGGTGTGCTTTCCGAGGTAAATCGGGATCGTTTCAAAAAGAAAATTCTAAGTTAGAAGTTTTTTGAGTTTTGCAATGGAAAGTTTGACTAAAAGTTGACTTTTAGGTAAACATGTCCAAAATTGAGTTTCGTCAATCACATTATGCCTGGAACGTCATTTATGACTTAATCGAGTCTTTGGTTAGGGTACCGAGGTGTTAAAGTGTATTTTGGGTACTTGATTGCCTAATCTAGACTCATTCACTCATCTAGAATGTGTTAATGATAGATTTGCATCGAATTGAAGCTTCTCAAAAAGGAAATGTGTTGGCTTGAGGTTCATGGCACTTTCTCGGCCTTTGAGGTAGGTTATGGCTTGCCTTTTTTGACTCCAATTGGAGGTGAGCAAACAGAGTATAATTGGTTTCCAGGTATTCTTGTGAGCCTTCAGGCATTAGAGGTGGTGCATAAATCCACTTAGGATTGGTTTAGTTGCTGTTATGTGGGCTATGCGAGCCATATCTGAACTTTACTTGTGAAATTGACTTGAGTCATATTCTTCTCCATGTAATAGATGATTCTGTGACATAATGATCATTTTCTAGACTGATTTGCTATCATGAACATGCATCATAAATGCTTACCTTTCTATACTCATTGATATTGTTAGCTTATGAAATTATGCATGTCCATTCATTCATACATACATACTGTTGGAATGAATTACTTGATTGAGGTATGGTATGATCTAATGAGGCCGAAAAATATGTAATAATGATGTTTTGCAGCTCGAGGGGAAATGATTCTGGGTGTTATGATATTATTGATATGAGGAATTATGTTATGAGATGATACTCAACCAGTCCAAGGGATATATGTCGGATGGTAGTGAGTAGTATATGGACCTCACGAGTCCCCTATGGGTCATGACTACTGTCACGACCCAAACCGGAGGGTCGCGATGGGCACCCAAACCTCACCTGTCTAGTACCGCTAGTCGTACAGTCAACATCTAATCATATTTAAACTCGGGCCATAAGGGCCATCACCCAGTACCCTGCTGACACATAGAAATTGTACACTGGAAAGTAACTATGTAAATCTTAACCAGAAAACCCAACTTACGTATATATACATACCAAAGACGATAAGGCCATACATGACTACTATACACATGACACATGTCTACAAGCCTCTAAAAGAGTACATAATATCAAAAGGTCGGGACAGGGCCCCTCTATACCCATATGTACATGCAAAAATATACCGTACCGAGGTTAGACCGACACTCCGAAACAAGGGGAGTGTTCTAATATCCGCTGAATTAGCAACCTACTAATGCGGGTCATCACCTCACCGACGTGAACCTGCGGGCATGAAATGCAGCGTCCCCCGACAAAAGGGACGTCAATATGACTAATGTACTGGGTATATCAAGCATGAAGAATAGTATAACAAAAATACAAAAGTAATCTGAAACAGAAACAACTGAAACAAATAGCCGATAGCAACAGTTGACCAGTAGTGAATGCCTATGAGGGCCCTAATACATATGCCTAAATGTCATGCACAATACAAATGCGGTATACATATAAATATTAGCCACACATGGGTATCTTCCTTCCCATAACAGCCTCTATAGGCATCATTTAATATTGGCCACACATATTCCTTCCCATAACAGCCTCTGTAGGCATCATTTAATATTGGCCACACATATTCCTTCCCATAACAGCCTCTGTAGGCATCATTTAATATTGGCCACACATAGGCATCATATCATATTGGCCACACATGGGCATCTTCCTTTTTCGTGTTATCTGTACCAACTGCAGGTGGTGTTGCATATATAACGCCATTCCCTTTTCTCAATCTCCTACATATATATATATAATACGTACCATATAGTAGTCTATATAACACATGTGGGTCCAGGGTAATACATGAATTTAATGCAAATGCATGAATGACAATAAAACATTCTGAGCTTATCGGATGACATAATATCCTTGCACTTCGGCTAACATTGGGAATATTAACATCTCTCCCATATACCTCAATAAGGATTTAGAAATATATTTAGACATGCTTTTAACATAGGAATCAATAATAGGAATATCCTCAGCTACTAAGGGCAGAATAATTTATGGAATAATATTACGGTTACATTTCGTCACATGGAACATGTCAAAAGAAAGAAATAATTTGCCTTAACATACATGTATCGATTCTACTATCGTCAATGAATGTGACCTTCTTACTAGTTAATCTTGGAATCTCCTTAATGTTCTTGGGATTAATTCATAGAGTAAAGTTGCCGCATGTATACCTTGTCTTGTGCTACGCCTAAAATTAATGAGCAAGTTTCTCTAACTTAGCTCTAACTTCATGAAATAGAGATAGCATTTGCTGAGTGTGTTGGTATAGTATTATGTTTTGGCAGCAAATGATTTCATCCCATTAAATATTTAGGAAATAAGATAGTGCTCCCTCCCCTGGACACATGTCATATCCAAACATAATGCATGCCATCCTAACTTTATCAACTGACACGTAACACCCCCTAATTTTGCATGCACTTTAATGGACTTGCGGTCACTTATCATGCTACACATAATTATTTCCACTTAGTCCTGTCCCCCACTAATAATTCATCAACTAGCTGATCGTTGTTGTCCATTAGCCGATTTATCAATTAGCCGACCATTATTGTCCTACTTAGTAAGTCCTAACTTAGTTCGGGACCGCATCCTTTTTATATACTATACTCTTTATTTACATACGTCTAGATGCTCAAACCATCGCCCGAATGTACAGGGTGTTACAACTACGTTTCAAAGTTCGTAGCATGTGTATACTAGGTTCGGTACTGGCTAGTTGCATTGCATATCATTTGTATTCATCCCATTCTTATTGACTATGTGGTTTAGTGAATTATATGTAATTGATTTGATGTAAAGACCTAAGCTTTGGACTTGTAAATACGAAAATGTTGAATATTTATGTCTGCATTTGATTAAGACTTAGTTTCTAAGTGGTTTATAGTCTAATGAACTTTAAGGCGAACTTACGAAGGAAGGCTTAAGCTTTATGAATCATAATGAATTTGAACGTATTTTAATTGTGATGTAAATGATTGTTTCACTTATGTAGTTTGTCAACTCATATATTATTTATGCGTGTTTCATTCGTTGTTGGTCTATGATGCCTCGAGTACTAGTGTTGTACTCATACTATACTTGTTGCACTTATGTGTAGATACTAATCTAGGCTCCAACTCTAGACCTCGTGGCTGATTGTGAGGTGGTTCATTTAAGATTTTCAAGGTGAGCTACTTGGCCGTTTGTGGCCCCTGAGACCCTCATCTTATCCTTACTTTCTGTATTGATTGATAGAATGCTATTTTGCCCTACGACGCATGTATTCCAAATTTATTAATTTTAGAGCTCTTCTACTATTCAGATCAGATTTTGCGATATGTCTGGGATGACTTGTTAGTAGTTATGATATTTGAGACTTAAGTTAAATTGGTTAATTACTACTTCCACTTTTCTTTGAAATCTTGTTCTTCGAAATAAGGGATGGTTCGCCTATCGGTGGATTAAGCATAGGTGACATCATGACCATGAATAGGGTCGTGACAAGTTGGTATCAGAGCTCCTAGGTTCATTGATCTAATGAGTGTAAGAGAAATGTTTAGTACAGTCTTACAAATTGGTACGTAGATGTTCATACCCATCCTCGAGAGGCTATGGGACATTTAGGAAAAACTTTATTTATTTCTCTCTTATCGTGCTAGTTCATTCCGATTGGTATCCAGTTCACTCTTTTGGTGCAAATTTGTTCCGATTGGTATCTTACACTTGTTCTTCTGTTCTCTCACAGATGGCGATGACGCGATCGACTATTGTTGGAGGCTAGGAGCCGGCACCTAAATCATGCAGTTGTACCAGCTAGGGGGTGAGCATCAACACCTGCTCAGGACCATATCATAGAGGTGACTCTCGATCCTAAGGACATTCCAAATGAGGAGCCAATACCCGTTGAGGATGTTGGACCTACATAGGAATAGTCGGGGTTCGTTACTACTTCTGGCCTTCAAGAGATTTTGTTTCACGTGTTGGGATACATTGATAGTCTGGCCCAGGCGGGCATGATTTCGGTTACTCTATATGGCTCTCAAACTAGGGTAGGAGCTAGACTCCTGATGTTATTCTTGCTCCAGGAATTCGATATCTGGGGGCACAGCCAACTGTCGTTGTGGCTCCCCACATTGATGTTATTCTAGTGGTTGATTTTGCTCTACGGCTTGTTGCTAGGCTAGTGATGTCTCATGAGGAGCATGTGTTATTTTAGAGGTTCACCAAGATGTTCCCTCCCTGGTTCCACGATACTCCTAAGGAGGATGCGTATGAATGTATTATCTATTTTCATGAGATGCTTCACAAGTTGGGAGTGGTGAAGTCGCACGGAGTAGACTATGTTGCTTCTCAGTTAGTTGGGGATGCCAAGCAGTGGTGGAGATCTTATATGGATTGTCAACCAGCTGGCTCTCCACTTTAGACTTGGACTCAGTTTATCAGGCATTTTTGGAGAAGTACGTTCCTCGTACCTTGAGACATGGAGGATGTATGACTTCTTGTCCTTGGAGCAGATGGGTTTATGTGCCGCAGAGTATGAGGCCATATTCCTTGCCTTGGCCCATTGTGCAGTGTCATTATTTCCCATTAAGGCTGAGAGGGTGAGACAGTTTGTGAATGGTTTGATCTTTCCTCTTCGATTGGTGACCTTACATGTTGTATCTTCCGTAGATTCATTTCAGGTGGTGGTAGAGCATGCCAAATAGGTTGAGTTAGTGAGGGTTCACGCGCACGATAGATGTAGTGAGAACATGGCCCATAGATTTGGTAGCTTTTGGTGGTCCTTATAGAAGTGAGGGACACTATGATATGGATCATCATCATCACTCCAGCTGCCCCATCTAGTCTACACTTTAGACTTCAGCAGGTGGTTCTTCAAGTCGTAGTGGCTACAACTGCAGGTAGACTTCCTGAGGTTTGTATTCTCGATATTCAAATCGTGGTGGGTATTTTGATTCTTCAGTGTTAGTTCAGTAGCCCATGTCGAACAAGACTTGCTATGAGTGTGGGGACCCAGGGCATTTCATAAGAGAGTGCCCAAAACTCAAATAAAGTGGAGCCTAGTAGAGCTCTCGATCTCAGGCGTCTAGGCCCCTAGTACCGTTAGCTAGAGGAGGTGAGTGGCCGTGAAGGCAAACAATCCGATGCCAGACGTTCCCATTACTATATGTTTCCTGGTAGACCAGAGGTCGAGGCTTCTGATTTATAGATATTATTTCGATTTATCATCAGCCAACTTCAGTCTTATTTGATTCGTGTTATACTTTCTCTTATGTGTCTTCTTATTTTTCTACAAGTCTAGATATGTTGTGTGATTTATTTGATGTGCCTATTCGTGTCTCTACTTTTGTTGGTGATTCTGTGGTAGTAGATCAAGTCTATCGGTCCCGTGTGGTTATTTTATAGGGTATGACACTTGGGTGGATTTAATTATTCTTAATATAGTGGAGTTTGATATTATACTGAGTATATATTGGCTATCTCCTTATCATACGAATTTGGATTGCCATGCTAAGACAATCACTTTGGCTATGCCGGGTATTCAGAGGTTATAGTGGAAGGGTATTTCTAGCCCAGCACCTAAATATCATATCGTTCATTCGGGCAAAGAAGTTGGTGAATAAGGGGTATTTGTCTTACTTGGCTCATATTCAGGATACTAGCATGTATACTCCATCACTTGAGTCAGTGTTGGTGGTGAGAGAGTTCTCAGATTTTGTTTAACAGATTTTCCTGGTATGCCACCTGATCGAGATATTAATTTCTGTAATGATTTAGAGCCAGACACTTGGCCTATTTCTATTCCACCGTAACGGATGGAGTCAGTAGAGTTGCAAGAGCAATTGTAGGATTTTTCTAGCAATGGATTCATCAGACCTAGTGTTTCTTCTTGGGGTGCTCCCATGTTGTCGTGAAGAAGAATGATAGCTCTATGCGGATGTGTATTGATTATCGGCAATTGAACAAGGTTACAATCAGGAACAAGTATCTAATACCCCACATTGATGACTTGTTTGATCATCATCAGGGTGTATTGGTCTTTTCTAAAATCGATTTGATATCGGCTTACCATCAGTTGCAGATTAAAACTGAGGATATTCCAAAGACAACTTTCAGAATCCGTTATGGTCACTATGAGTTCTTGGTTATGTCTTTTAAGCTTACCAATGCCCCCACAACTTTTATGGATTTTATGAATGGGGTTTTCAAGCCCTATTTGGATTTCTTCTTCATTGTCTTCATCGATGACATCTTGGTTTATTCTCGTACTAGGGAGGATCATGAGAAACATTTAAGGTGCTAGGTTTGTTGAAAGAGAAGAAATTGTATGTCAAGTTTTCTAAGTGGGAGTTTTGGCTTAGTTTGGTGGCATTTTTGGGGCATGTGGTGTCTAAGGATAGCATTATGGTAGATCCTAAGAATATTGAGGTAGTTTGAGATTGGGCCGATGTAATATTCCGTCCGGTCATTTTAAGATAAAAACCCTTATTTGCTTATTTAACCCTTCATGTAGACTCTATGTGGGGTTTGTTATGCGTAGGGATGGGTGGCACGGTTCCCGAGGTCTATTTATATGAGTTTCAGATGAAAATCCGAAATTGAGAAACTTAGAGTTGGATAGTTTAACTCAAGATTGACTTTTGAGTATATGCGTTTGTTTCTGGGTTGCGTCACTTCTGGTAGTTCCGGAGGGTCATTTGTGACTTCGTTGAGTTATTGGTTCGCTTTCCGAGACAATCAGATGTATTTTGTGGCCTTATTTATAATATTTGGATATCTGGTTATTATGGATGATTCTATAAAAAATATGTCTTTGCTCGGTTAAATGGGAAATACAAGGTCGTGAGTGACTTCGTACCACTATTTACCTGAGGAGAGAATGCATGGTTTGTGTTTGGAGGGTCTCAGGAGTATTTTGAGTGTTCGGTGAAAGTTTGGCCTAGTTTTCAATTTGCTGGTGTCTGGTGTCCGCCTCAGCGGCACTATTGTTCGCTCCTGCATCTCTGCCTATACGGAGGTTGGCCTGCAAAAATAGGTTGTGAGCTTTGGGTGAGTTTCAGCCTTGGCAGAGTGATATTCCGCATGGGAGAGTGTGCCTATGTCGGATTGGGTTCGCTGGGGCAAACTGTCAAGTGATTTTGCCAAAATTACCTTTTCTCAAACCTAGAGTCGCCAGAATAGAAATTCAGAAGTTTAGGAGTGAATTCTTCATTTAGGGTAAGATTTCCATCCTTTGTGATTTGATTTCATGATTTAAGGCCCTTTAATTGTGTTATAGTGTGCATGTGAATGGGGGAAGATGAGTCATTGTTTTCATATGAGATTAAGAGAGTTGAATCTTTAATTTAAAAATGTTTATGGATTAGTTTAATTTAATTATTGTGAATTAGTGATGGAATATGCTAGATAAACATGTTGTGGAGTTTAATTTGATTATAGAAATCCTTTTTGAATTAGGGGGAATTCTAGGGTTTACAAATTAGGGTTTTTCTTAGATTTTTCAATCGAAGGTCCAAATGAGCTAGGTTTTATAATTAACTTAAGGATATGATTACTTAGTATGTGTTTATGCTTTTTGGGTAATAAAGTTTGAGTCTTGATAACGTGGGCCCGAAGTTGGTTTTGAAATCTTGATTTGTTTAAGGACTATGTCCTTGTATTATATGTAAGTTTTATAGTAACGAATAGTATATGCGTGTTAGACTTCGATAACTATATGGCGCAACGGAAGGGCAGGGCTAGCGAAGAGATTTGACAGATCGAGGCTCATGTTCGGCCTAGAGATAGGCTACGGTTTATTTTCACTAGACTCCGATAGAAGTACGAAATGAGATATAAATGTTGATTGATTTTGGTTGTCATTGAGACTAGTTCTTACATTTAGCAGAGTTTGCATACAACAACTATCACTCCAATATTGATATGGCACTGTTTGAGGCCTTGATTGGTAGGAGATGTCGTTCTCCCATTAGTTGGTTTGATGCATTTGCGGTTCTACCTTAGGGTACCGATTTGTTGAGGGATTCCTTACAGAAGGTGAAGGTGATTCATGACAAGCTCCTGGCAGCACAAAGCAGGCGGAAGGAGTATGCAGACCAAAAGGTCAATGACTTGGAGTTTATAGTTCGGGATAGGGTTCTATTGAAGGTCTCACCCATGAAGGGTGTGATGAGATTCAACAAGAAAGGAAAGTTGAGTTTGAGGTATATTGGACCTTTTGAGGTTCTTTAGAGAGTTAGAGATGTGGCATATGAGTTGCCTCTGCCACCAAGTTTTTCAGGCGTCCATTTGATTTTTCATGTGTCTATGCTGAAGAAGTATCATTTCGATGGTTCTAATATCATTCAATGGGACTCTGTATTTCTTGATCAGAATTTAGAGTCCGAGGAGGAGCTTGTGGCTATATTGGACAGGCATGTTAGGAAGTTGAGGTCAAAGGAGATAGCATCCGTGAAAGTGCAATGGAATCATCGTCTTGTTGAGCAGGTGACGCTGGAGACAGAGTCTGACATGTGAAGCACATATGCGGACCAGTTTACTACTTCGAGTATGTTTCCTCGGTTCATTTCTCTTCATTCGAGGATGAATATTTGTATAATTGATATCTGATGTAATGACACGTCCGTTCATTTTTAGCTAAATATCTTTATTTACTTATTTGACCCTTCCCATAGAAATTATGTAGGGTTGTGAGGATGCGTGGTACAATTCCCGAGGTCCATTTATATGAGTTTCAGATAAAAACCCCAAATTGAAAAACTTAGAGTTGAATAGTTTGACTCAAGATTGACTTTTGGGTATATGGGTTCATTTCTGAGTTTCGTCTCTTTCGGTAGTTCCGGAGGATCATTTGTGACATAGGCGAGTCATTGGATGTATTTTGTGGCTTTATTTGTAATATTTGAATATTTTGTTATTCTGAACGATTCTTTAAAAATCTATATCTTAGCTCGGTTAAATGGGAATCTGAGGTCGGAAGTTAGTTCGTAGCACTATTTACCTTAAGGGAGCATGTTTGGTTTTTGTATGGGCGGCCTCGAGAGTGTTTCGGGTGTTTGGTGGAAGTTTGGCCTAATTTTCATTTTGCTGGTCTCGGGTGTCCGCCTCGACAACACTGTTGTTCGCTCTTACGTGTCCGCCTCTACGGAGTTTGGTCCATAGAAGCAGGTTGTGTGCTTTGGGCGAGATTCTGCCTTGTCGGAGGGATATTCCGCAAGGGAGAGTGCGCCTCTGTGGGATTAGGTTCACTGGGGCGAGCTGTCAAGTGATTGTGCCTCACCGAGGACATTTTACGCGGGAGCGAGACCGCGCCAGCGGAGTCGATTCTGCTGGGGCAGAATCGCTGGATCAGGAAACCTAAATAAACTTCTAGGTCAAATCATTTTTCCAAAACTAGCTTTTCTCGAACCTAGAGACGCCGGAATGGAAATTCAGAAGTTTAGGAGTGAATTCTTCATTTAGGGTAAGAATTCCATCCTTTGTGATTTGATTTCATGATTTAAGGCCCTTTAATGGTGTTATAGTGTGCAAGTGAATTGGGGAAGATGAGTCATAGTTTTCATTTGAGATTAAGAGAGTTGAATATTTGATTTAAGAGTGTTTATGGATTAGTTTAATTTAATTATTGTTAATTTGTGATGGAATATGCTAGATAATCATGTTGTGGAGTTTAATTTGATTATAGAAACCCTTTTTGAATTGGGGGAAATTCTAGGGTTTACAAATTAGGGCTTTTCTTAGATTGTTCAATTGAAGGTCCAAATGAGCTTAGGTTTCTAATTAATTTAAGGATATGATTACTTAGTATGTGTTTATGCTTTTTGGGTAATAAAGTTTGAGTCTTGGTAACGTGGGCCCGGAGTTGGTTTTGAAGTCTTGATTTGTTTAAGGACTATGTCCTTGTATTATATGTAAGTTTTATATTAACGAATAGTATATGCGTGTTAGACTTTGATTACTATATGGCGCAGCAGAAGGACAAGGCAAGCGAAGAGATTTGACAGATCGAGGCTCATGTTCGTCCTAGAGATAGGCTATGGTTTATTTTCACTAGACTGCGATAGAAGTAAGTAATGAGTTGTAAATGTTGATTGATTTTGGTTGTCATTGAGACTAGCTCTTACATTTGGCAGAGTTTGCACACAACAACTATCACTCCAATATTGATATGACACTCTTTGAGGCCTTGTTTGGTAGGAGATGTCGTTCTCCCATTAGTTGGTTTGCATTTGAGGTTCTACCTTAGAGTACCGATTTGTTGAGGGATTCCTTATAGAAGGTGAATGTGATTCAGGACAAGCTCCTGGAAACACAGAGCAGGCAGAAGGAGTATGCAGACTGAAAGGTCCGAGACTTGGAGTTTATGGTTCGGGATAAGGTTTTATTGAAGGTCTCACCCATGAAGGTTGTGATGAGATTCGGCAAGAAAGGAAAGTTGAGTTTGAGGTATATCAGACCTTTTGAGGTTCTTTAGAGAGTTGGAGAGGTGGCATATGAGTTGGCTCTGCCACCAAGTCTTTCAGGCGTCTATTTGATTTTTCATGTGTCTATGCTGAAGAAGTATCATTTCGATGTTTTTATATCATTTAATGGGACTATGTATTGCTTGATCAGAATTTGGAGTTCGAGGAGGACCCTGTGTTTATATTTGACAGGCAGGTGAGGAAGTTGAGGTCAAAGGAGATAGCATCCATGAAAGTGCAATGGAATCATCGTCATGTTGAGGAGGTGACGTGGGAGACAGAGTCTAACATGTGAAGCACATATGCGGACCAGTTTACTACTCCGAGTATATTTCCTCGGTTCATTTCTCTTCGTTCGAGGATGAATATTAGTTTAATTGATATCTGATGTAATGACACATCCGGTCATTTTTAGCTAAATAGCTTTATTTACTTATTTGACCCTTCCCATAGAAATTATGTAGGGTTGCGAGGATGGGTGGTACAGTTCCCGAGGTCCATTTATATGAGTTTCAGATGAAAACCCCAAATTGAAAAACTTAGAGTTGAATAGTTTGACTCAAGGTTGACTTTTAGGTATATGGGTTCATTTCTGAGTTTCGTCTCTTTCGGTAGTTCCGGAGGATCATTTGTGACATAGTCGAGTCATTGGATTTATTTTGTGGCCGTATTTGTAATATTTGGATATTTGGTTATTCTGGACGATTCTTTAAAAAACTATATCTTAGCTCGATTAAATGGGAAATATGAGGTCGGAAGTTAGTTTGTAGTACTATTTACCTTAAGGGAGCATGTTTGATTTGTGTCTGGGCGGCCTCGAGAGTGTTTCGGGTGTTTGGTGGAAGTTTGGCCTAATTTTCATTTTGCTGGTATCGGGTGTCTGCCTCGACGACACTGTTGTTAGCTCCTACGTGTCCGTCTCTGCTTAGGTTGGCCCATATAAGCAGGTTGTGAGCTTTGGGCGAGATTATGCCTTGGCGGAGGGATATTCCACAGGGTAGAGTACGCCTCTGTGGGATTGGGTTCGCTGGGGCGAGATGTCAAGTGATTGTGCCCCAGCGAGGACATTTTGCGTGGGAGCGAGAATGCGCAAGCATAATCGATTCTGTTGGGGCAGTATCGCTGGATCAGGAAACCTAAATAAATTTCTAGGTCAAATCACTTTTCCAAAATTAGCTTTTGTCTAACCTAGAGCCGCCAGAATGGAAATTCAGAAGTTTATGAGTGAGTTCTTCATTTTGGGTAAGATTTCCATCCTTTGTGATTTGATTTCATGATTTAAGGCACTTTAATGGTGTTATAGTGTGCAAGTGAATTGTGGAAGATGAGTCATAGTTTTCATTTGAGATTAAGAGAGTTGAATATTTGATTTAAGAGTATTTATGGATTAGTTTAATTTAATTTAATTATTGTGAATTAGTGATGGAATATGCTAGATAATTATGTTGTGGAGTTTAATTTGATTATAGAAACCCTTTTTGAATTGGGGGAAATTCTAGGGTTTACAAATTAGGGCTTTTCTTAGATTGTTCAATTGAAGGTCCAAATGAGCTTAGGTTTCTAATTAACTTAAGGATATGATTACTTAGTATGTGTTTATGCTTTTTGGGTAATAAAGTTTGAGTCTTGGTAACGTGGGCCCGGAGTTGGTTTTGAAGTCTTGATTTGTTTAAGGACTATGTTCTTGTATTATATGGATGTTTTATATTAACGAATAGTATATGTGTGATAGACTTCGATTACTATATGGCGCAACGGAAGGGAAAGGCTAGCGAAGAGATTTGACAGATCGAGGCTCATGTTCGGCCTAGAGATAGGCTATGGTTTATTTTCACTAGACTCCGATAGAAGTACGAAATGAGATATAAATGTTGATTGATTTTGGTTGTCATTGAGACCAGTTCTTACTTTTAGCAGAGTTTGCATACAACAACTATCACTCCAATAATGATATGGCACTCTTTGAGGTCTTATTTGGTAGGAGATGTCATTCTCCCATTAGTTGGTTTGATGCATTTGAGGTTCTACCTTAGGGTACCGATTTGTTGAGGGATTCCTTTCAGAAGGTGAATGTGATTCATGACAAGCTCCTGGCAGCACAGAGCAGGCAGAAGGAGTATGCAGACCAAAAGGTCCGAGACTTGGAGTTTATGGTTCGGGATAGAGTTCTATTGAAGGTCTCACCCATGAATGGTGTGATGAGATTCGATAAGAAAGAAAAGTTGAGTTTGAGGTATATCAGACCTTTTGAGGTTCTTCAGAGAGTTGGAGATGTGGCATATGAGTTGGCTCTGCCACCAAGTCTTTCAGACGTCCATTTGATTTTTCATGTGTCTATACTGAAGAAGTATCATTTTGATGGTTCTAATATCATTCAATGGGACTATGTATTGCTTTATCAGAATTTAGAGTTCGAGGAGGAGCCTGTGGCTATATTGGACAGACAGGTTAGGAAATTGAGGTAAAATGAGATAGCATCCGTGAAAGTGCAATGGAATAATCGTCTTGTTGAGAAGGTGACGTGAGAGAGACAGAGTCTGACATGTGTAGCACATAGCCTAACCAGTTTATTACTTCGAGTATGTTTCCTCGGTTCATTTCTCTCCGTTCGAGGATGAATGTTTGTTTAATTGATATCTGATGTAATGACACGTCCAGTCATTTTTAGCTAAATATCTTTATTTACTTATTTGATCCTTCCTATAGATTTTATGTAGGGTTGCGAGGATGGGTGGCACAGTTTTTGAGGTCCATTTATATGAGTTTCAGATGAAAACCCCAAATTGAAAAACTTAGAGTTGAATAGTTTGACTCAAGGTTGACTTTTGGGTATATGGGCTCATTTCCGAGTTTCGTCTCTTTCGGTAGTTCCGAAGGATCATTTGTGACATAGTCGAGTCATTGGATTTATTTTGTGGCCTTTTTTTGTAATATTTGGAAATTTGGTTATTCTGGACGATTCTTTAAAAAAACTATATCTTAGCTCGGTTAAATGGGAAATCTGAGGTCGGAAGTTAGTTCGTAGCACTATTTACCTTAAGAGAGCAAGTTTGGTTTGTGTCTGGGGGACCTCAAGAGTGTTTCGGGTGTTTGGGGGAAGTTTGGCCTAATTTTCATTTTGCTGGTGTCGGGTGTCCGCCTCGACGACGCTGTTGTTCGCTCCTACATGTCCGCCTCTACGGAGGTTGGCCCATAGAAGCAGGTTGTGAGCTTTGGGCGAGATTCTTCCTTGTTGGAGGGATATTCCGCAAGATAGAGTGCGCCTCTGCGGGATTAGGTTCGCTGGGGCGAGCTATCAAGTGATTGTGCCTCTCCGAGGACATTTTACGCGGGAGCGAGACCGCGCCAGCAGAGTCGATTCTGCTGGGGCAGAATCGCTGGATCAGGAAACCTAAATAAATTTCTAGGTCAAATCACTTTTCCAAAATTAGCTTTTCTCGAATCTAGAGCGACCAGAATGGAAATTCAGAAGTTTAGGAGTGAATTCTTCATTTAAGGTAAGAATTCCATCCTTTGTGATTTGATTTCATGATTTAAGGCCCTTTAATGGTGTTATAGTGTGCATATGAATTGGGGAAGATGAGTCATAGTTTTCATATGAGATTAAGAGAGTTGAATATTTGATTTAAGAGTGTTTATGGATTAGTTTAATTTAATTATTATGAATTAATGATGGAATATGCTAAATAATCATGTTGTGGAGTTTAATTTGATTATAGAAACCTTTTTTGAATTGTGGGAAATTCTAGGGTTTACAAATTAGGGATTTTCTAAGATTGTTCAATTGAAGGTCCAAATGAGTCTAGGTTTCTAATTAACTTAAGGATATGATTACTTAGTATGTGTTTATGTTTTTTGGGTAATAAAGTTTGAGTCTTGGTAACGTGGGCCGGGAGTTGGTTTTGAAGTCTTGATTTGTTTAAGGACTATGTCCTTGTATTATATGTAAGTTTTATATTAACGAATAGTATATGCGTGTTAGACTTCGATTACTATATGGCGCAGCAGAAGGGCAAGGCTAACGAAGAGATTTGACAGATCGAGGCTCATGTTCGGCCAAGAGATAGGCTATGCTTTATTTTCACTAGACTCCGATAGAAGTAAGTAATGAGTTGTAAATGTTGATTGATTTTGGTTGTCATTGAGACCAGTTCTTAGATTTGGCAGAGTTTGCATACAACAACTATCACCCCAATATTGATATGGCACTGTTTGAGGCCTTGTTTGGTAGGAGATGTCGTTCTTCCATTAGTTGGTTTGATGTGTTTGAGGTTCTACCTTAGGGTACCGATTTGTTGAGGGATTCCTTACAGAAAGTGAAGGTGATTAAGGACAAGCTCCTGGCAACACAGAGCAGGCAGAAGGAGTATGCAGACCGAAAGGTCCGAGACTTGGAGTTTATGGTTCGGGTTAAGGTTTTATTGAAGGTCTCACCCATGGAGGTTGTGATGAGATTCGACATGAAAGGAAAGTTGAGTTTGTGGTATATCGGACCTTTTGAGGTTCTTTAGAGAGTTGGAGAGGTGGCATATGAGTTGGCACTGCCACTAAGTCTTTCAGGCGTCCATTTGTTTTTTCATGTTTTTATGCTGAAGAAGTATCATTTTGATGGTTTTATATCATTTAATGGGACTCTATATTGCTTGATCAGAATTTGGGGTTCGAGGAGGAGCTTGTAGCTATATTGGATTGGCAGGTGAGGAAGTTGAGATCAAAGGAGATAGCATCCGTGAAAGTGCAATGGAATCATCGTCCTGTTGAAGAGGTGACGTGGGAGACAGAGTCTGACATGTGAAGCACATATCCTAAGAAACTATCCAACTGGACCTCTACCCAGATCTTGGCTCCTCGATAGCGATGAAGTGCCAATGACAGTCAAAGAACCTCGCTCGAAGCGTATATGCTATGACATTAAAATAATAACCTTTTAATAAGATTAAAACATTTTTTGTCAAAATATTGTTTAAACTTTATGATCAACATTTTCCAAAATACTTTTTCAAATTTTAGTTTAAATTCATTGTTACGCCTCGTAATTTTATGTTTCATCTTGTTGTTGATTATTATAGGCATTCCGGGAAGATATGAGACCTTACAGAAGGATAATGAGAGTTTGTAGGTGGTCTATGAAAGTGTCGAGTATATAGAAGTAAAACGGATCAAAGAAATGCATTTTGATAAAAATCTACGGAATCTCATTTTGACAGCCCACAATGATGGACCGTATAATTTTGACGGACCATCAAAATGGGCCCCCACTATATTTTTTGGAGGAAAATTGTCCAAATTGAAAGTAATTTGGACCGTATAGTTATATTTAACATATGCAATGTATTATATATATCTATATTGCCCACAGAGGCCTATGTCATTATATACGCAGAGATACAAATATAATATTGATGATATTGCCCACAGAGGCCTATGGCATTATATACACAATATATATGGATATTAGACTGATGATATAGCCCATAGAGTCCTACAACGTTATATACATGATTATATTTCACTTATGTATATTCTGGCCCACAGAGGTACTTAGAGTACAAGATGTCTTTCCATCACTCTATCTTACAATTATGTATTCAGTTACAGTTTCAACTTATGCATTCAATTACAGTTTCAACTTATGCTTTAATTATAATGTTGTACTTATTTACAATTTCAGCCTTACATATTAACTATATCTTTCATACTGATGTCCCTTTTTTGGGATACTACATTTCATGCATGTAGGTATAGATAGAGATGCAGATGATTCCTCACAGTAGGTGACTCAACTCAGCTGAAGGTTGTCACACTCCTTTATTCCGAAGCAGTATAGTGAGCTGATAAGTATGATGTTGTATATAGTTGGGTAAGGCTGGGCCCTGTCCTATCTAGATGTTGTCGTTATACTATTTAGAGGCTTGCAGACAATTGTCTTGTGTATTATGGTTTTGTGTGGCCTTGTCGGTCTCCCTAGTGGACTTGTTGTGTTTATGTCGACCTTGTTGTCCTGGTGGTATATATATATATGTATAGGTTGGTCCTTTTTTATGTGCAGGTGATTATGTCTCTGGTCAGATAATCATTTATCAGAGGACTTATTAGCCTATGTGTTATTGAGCATGTCACATGTATCAGGGTTAGTATGCTCGGGCCTTAAGGCGTCGGCCACCCCTCCAATGCTGGGGTGTGAAAAATATGGTACCAGAGTAGGTTAGTCCTAGGGATATCTACTAGCTGTGTCTAGTAGAGTCTTGATTATGAGTGTGTTATATGCTAACTTATACACTAGAGGCTACAATGCATTTAAGATGTCGCCTTTATTGAAATCTAGATCGTGCATTGGATGCAAAGTTGTAAGTACTTAAATTCCTATTTTCTCACCTTGGATCTCTTTTTTAGTAATGCTAAAATCAAAGGAGAGTACAGTTAGCAGAAAATTGGTCAAAAATGTGGGAGAAGGTACTAGCTGATTACCACCTGTTAATATAGATTCAAGGACTATAAGGATACTAAAAGGAAATGCGAGTTATTCTATGGAAGAAGATATATGTATGGAAGAAGATCCGTCTATGGAGAAGGACCCATCTGAAGCCCCAGAAGAATTACCCTTCTGAGTGCCATAAATTCTAGTGATGCTGCTAGATTATAGGAGGGCTTGCAAAATAAAGATATTATTTGCGCATCGGTCATTTCTGGTTGGGTTAGATGTGAGTGGTACCATGTACGTAACATCGCCCCCAGTTATTATTCCAGAGCAAGGTCATGTTCAGATACCCCCACAGGTTATGCCTTTTGAGAGGCCAAGAAGCCCATTATCATGGAAGTTGGTTAATCAAGGTTTGCAATAACGAATAGAGGCGAGGAAGATGTAACCAGTAGGCATATTGGAATGAAATAGTTAACAATAGATTTGCGTTGCGAGACGTGTCAGATTGAAGCTCCCAGGTAGAATATAAGAAAGAAAATGGAGATATTGGAAGTAGTAGACCATGCTGTCAACAATGTGGGAGCATGTTTATTTGATATCGAGTTATGTTCTAGATGTGGAGCCTTGGGCCATAGAGTCGGGGAATGCTATGAGGTATTTCAGTAGTTGTGCCATCAGTGTGAACAAGTGCATTATGGGCAATGTCAGGGTGATGTTGATGAGTGCTATTAGTGTGGAAGCAGAAGACATAGAGTATATAGATGCTCGAGATTGAGTCAAAGAGAATAGTAGGTCCCGATGTTATTTAGAGTTAAGCAACATGCAATTAACCAGGTATGTTGATAATTTTATTGAGAATAGCCATGCTTATACTTATGATCGGTTGAATATCATTGTTGTAGGAAGTGTGTAATTCAAATGTACATAGATTGTAAATGGATAATATAAGTGGAAGGTGACAAGTGAAATTATAGTTATGTATCCTAAGTAAAATGACTCAGGAACCAACACTTTTCTTAGCCACATACATAATAAATACTCTTGGGTCCTGTAGCGTATGTGATATCGAGACCTGGAAGACATGTGAATACATGTTTTTAAAAGGGAACTCTCAAATCTAGGGAATTAAAGGAAACCCCTGGAAAACTCTATACGAAAATTGGATTTGCGGAATTAAGTTACCTGAAGCTTCGTTTTGGGAGACAACTAAAGAAAATGGGGTGCGAGATGTTATGCTCAAAATAGTAACCCCATAACTCCTCCACAAGGGTTAAACCATTTAGGAAGATCATGAGACGGGATGAGTTTTATTAGTTAAAGGCAAGCGATATACATTCTTTACTATAAAAGCAAAATATAGCGGGGTTTTTTGATATTAAGTGATGAGATTTTTGAATCCTATGGCATAAGTTTTATGTGTCGATGATGAAAGAATAGCTGGCTGAAGATAGCTTATGATAAAAGCTTGAATGGATAGAAAAATAATGATGAAGACAAGTAAAAGTGTTATCACAGAGTAATGTGGCCGAAGGATGTTCCTCAAATAAGTAAACCGGTGAAAAGACGGTAATAATAAGGTCATCGATAATGAAACTAGAGGGGGACCCAGGATTACACAATTACTATCAAAGATAAGGATATTAGTGAAGAAATGGTACTTAAACTTTTCTAGCCAAAAATATAATGCTTGACATCCATAAATGATGGTACTGGAAATACGCTAAGACGAGGAATCCTTAAAGGAACTCAAGTCAGCAATGTACAAGTTAATTGACTGAACGACGGGTAAAGAAGAGCTCTAATACCAATTACAGGGAGGGAACCTAAATCAGTGGTAAGATTGAAACCATCTATGATTTGAATTTGAATACGTCGAGCACTAGTTCCGCCATGAATATCGACAAGACGTTTAAGAATATGTAAGTGGAAGTAAGGATGAATGAAGCCCGATGTCAGCATATGACGGGCTAATAAAGAAATAGTCTAAGATAGACGATCAGGAATAAAGCTAAAGAATAAGGGCAAGGGAACAAGAGATGAGCGGATGAGTAATGGTAAATTGTGACTGCCAAATGAACTAGAAACCCCACAAGAAGGACAACGCAATGGTCGTAAGGTTAAGGACATTGGTCACAAGGAAAGATGAAATTAGGAAATAAAGGTAGAAGCGTAACTCAAGTACGGTGACCACAAGCAGATCAGGTAGATCAACTCCTTCCAAAGGTGAATCCTTCGATGAAAGAGGGAACATGATAACCCCGAGCATGAGCAATACTGAAAACTAACACGAGTAGGTCAGAGGTTTGCTTTTAGGGAAAAGTGATACATGAGATACCCATCGAACAAATGGTCGAATATAACATATAAATGAATGTTAAAATTCCAAGAGTCAAGTGTTGCGCTCTTAGGATGAAGTAGATGTTGTTTTCAGAAAATAGCAGTCCGGAGTCGGTAAAAACAATAAATTCTTAAGAAATAAGGCCAACGAAAAGGAGGAATGACATCGAAGGTGAGAAAATGTCTTGTTTCCAGTATTTAACAGAAAAAGGGAAATTAAGGTAAATAGAAAGGGGATAATTCTATTAGAGAAAGAATACTGGAGCAAATGTGGGATACAACTAAGGAATAATAAATCTATCTTGAAATACATAGCATCGCCAATAAAGTATGCAAATTTGAAACGTTATGAGAAGCAAGAAGTTCTAACGTAATGAACATGGAAATAATAGACATAGGGTCGTGTACCATTGAAAAACAAAGAGGGGACCATTATGAAAATTACAGGAAATAATCAATCCAAAGAAGTAATAGGTGACCAACAGTAATAGAAACAGGACAAGGATAACTCCCCGAAGCTGAAGGCAAATGAATTCTACCTTACATTAGGAATCGGGGGAGCATCAAGGAAAAAAGGTCAATCTAGAGTCCATTAGAAGGTATTGTGATATGGAGTAAAGGTAATAGCGGGAACCTTATCAAGAGGCAAGAATTAGATATATTGGTTAACAACACCCAAGAAGATGCGCCCTTGAAGTTGAGACATTTCATAAGAATTATTGACTGGTCTGAAAATAATTGTGGGCTATTTCATTATCATCGTAAGCCATTTTGGTACCGGAGATTTGTGTCTAATTGACTCGTAAATTGCGCTATGACAACTAAAACTGCCTACAATCAAAGCTTGGTCGACAATTCATCTTGGAAGTTATCTCGAGCCATTGTAAAATCGTTCTTTATGATAAACAGTTGTTGGAGGAACAAGTCGAAAGAGGTTCTAGATGTTCAGGATTACCCTCACCCCATCCTAGAGAAGCTAATTAAAACTGACATTCAGATCACCAGATGCAGACAATGAGTAAAGGTATGGGACTAGGAAGGAGTTTGGAATAAGGATCGATAGCTAGTAAACGACATACTAACATATAGACAAATATAGGATTATGTATAGCAAGGAAGTAGGAATCTTATTGAATCACAAAAAGGGAAGGGACTCGTAATAGCAATGTCGAATTCGAGGTAGCGAATCATAAGAAAATACTTAGCTTGATGCGGGGATATTTCGAGAAATTTGATTGCAGGAACACGATACAGTGTAACAAGAGAAGAAGATTTATTCTGAGTATATTCACAGTCATAGAGGTTTATTGGAAAATTACTTGAAGTACTACCATGATGGAAATGTAAAAGTAAAAAGGAACTTACCGATGAAGGAAATTCCAAGTGAGCTGTTCATAATTTGAATATTTAGGTGGGACAATGTGGATATATTAAGAAAGGAAAATGGTATAACAGAAAAAGGTAGAGTAGAGGAAGAAATGAATTCAGATAGCCCTATTATTTTCAAATCCTTGACTTTGACGATCATCGTGCCGCAGTCTCTCATTGTAACTTCACTTATGCTCCATGCCTACGCGCTTTGGCACCTAAATCATATCATGAGATGAGAATTGTAACAAATAAATGAAAGACATAGTACAAATGTTAGAATCCAACAGTTTGAGTAAATTACAGTTACTAAACAATTTTGTAAAAGAAATGTACGACCGTGTGGAGGTCGATGATGTATAGAAGTATTGTGCTCATGTAATCCTATGAGGCAATACCTATGGCATTTGAACGCACGAAGGGTTGATATAGTCTTTTGTACAAAAGGACTCTATCAAAAGAACATTGTCAAAAAATATAAGAATCGCTATACTTGAATATTTCAAACTTTAGAGTCATGTTAATATTCATGCGATTTGATCCTTCTATTCCTATTATGTTTACCAATATTGATCCATGTACCTTATTTAAATGGTATTGCTAAAAAAAGTGTATCAGGTGCAGTACATATGTCCGTAGGAGAATATTAAGGTGAGTTATGTCTAACCCTTCTCTGTCGTTATAATTATAAGCGCTTGTGTGAAGTGATTTGATGTTGTATTGCTAATATATCACCCTGTATGGTATTGGATGTTTATTTGGACAACTAGATAAATTTTGGATAGTCCTGTTAACAAGGAAAATTCTGTTGAATTTTTAAAAAACTTGAGAGTTAGAATATCTTCAACATTCACGGACAAATGTTTCTAAGGAGGGAAGGATGTTATGCCTCGTAATTTTATGTTTTGTCACATTATTGATTATTACTGTCATTTTGGGAAGATATGGGACCTTGCGGAAGGATAATGATAGTTTGTAGGTGGTTTACGGATGTGCCAGAGTATATAGAAGTTAAACGGATCAAAGAAATACATTTCGATGAAAATCTGCGGAATCTCATTTTGACAACCCAAAATGATGGACCATCAAAATGGGCCCCCACCGTATCTTTTGGAGGCAGATTGTATGGTCCAAATTGACGGATCGTACAAAATTGTATGGACCGTCAAATTGGTCAATGGTCGACTTAGTTTCGGGTTAAATTGATTTTTAAGTCGTATTTGTCCATTCTTCACCAAACAAGTCCCAAACACTCTCTCTAACCTTCCCAACAGATGTCAATGGTTCCTAAGTGATTTCAGGGTGGTTACACCATAATTCTACTTCTGAAAGTTAGGGAAAGTGACGGAAAATGCTTCTATGGAGTTGCTAGTCACTTGAGAGTTGTTCTTGGAACTAAGGAGATTGAATTCAAGGCTATATTTGCTGAGTAATGTAAGATTAATACTCCTTTTTTTGTTTGTAAGCTTATTCATGTATTAATTAATTGTTTGGGTGGAAAAATCTACAAGTTAGAACTCTAAATGACAAAGGATGTTGTTGTTTGATTTTGGATTGTTGGAGGCTAAGTATATGACTTGTTGTGAATATAAATCATGGGAAGTAACTTGGTTATATTTTAGATATTGTTGTTGTTCTTGTTTAAAGTATTGGTATTAATAATGGAATTACAAGATAGAAGGAGAAATGGCTAGAAATCACGCAAAGGTTGTTTTTGTTGATGTTAACTTATGTTTGGCTGATTTTATATGATTTAAGCTATTGAATGGAGTCGTAAATACATGGATAGCATGGTGGTGATGAGTAGGGGTGACAATGAAGAATTGTTATGATAGAATATGTTGAACCTAAACCATGATTGATCCGAAACATCTTTAATAAGAAGGATATCATTCAAAGGGCGGCTGGAGAGTTGCAAGCTATCATCGTTCGAGAAACAAAGGTATGTAAGGCTCACTTCCTTCTTTTTGGTATGATCGATATTGAAACTATAATTACAAAATTAAATCTGATAAAGACTCCTCTTAAGTCCTTAAGGAAGTACTTGTCATTCTTCCATAAATGTGTTATTACGTATTAACATCTTTCGTACTGATATCCCTTTTTTGGAACACTGCATTGCATGCCCGCAGGTACAAATAGAGATGCAGATGATTTATCATAGTAGGTGGCTCAACTCAGATGAGACACTCCTTTCTTCCGAAGCTGTATAGTGAGCTGATAGGTATGATGTTGTATATAGTTAGGTATTGCGGGGCCCTATCTCGGCCATATGTTGTTGTTATACTATTTAGAGGCTTCTAGACAGTCATGTTGTGTATTATATGCAGTTATTAGGGTCCTAAGACAGTTCGAAATGAGACAAGTGATACCCCAAGTAGGGAACACGGGGGAGTACGTGGTTGACTACGAAGGAGATATGATCAAATGGGTTGCTGACATCATCCGAGAGTAGAATGGTCGGGTAAAGTGGGGTCCAGAGACTCTAGCTGAGGATATCCTTACCCAAGTTGTGATGAAGACTACATAGACTGATTGAGAGCACACTTGCAAGGCACCCTTACACCGGGGACCAACCTATATTAGTGTAGTCATGACACAGATTCAAAGGCAGAGGTCAAAGCACGCTGCATTCAAATATAGGCTGATGATCGATATGCTAGGTACCTAAAGAAGATGGAGCATGACCACACCATCATAGCCAGTCTAACTAAGGAGTTAAGACTTCACCCACGAGTGTATAGAGGACTTAGATACTCGCATGATGAGAGCCATGGACGAGACTACACCTATGATCTTCGAAGAGAAAGGTTACTGGGTTGATTCACTGCTGGTGTCTACTCATCACCAGATTCAGACTGCCCTTTGAAGGGCCAACAAAGCTCAAACAGTCAGAGCTTCATCATCCGCCACTGGAGGTGACTTCTTCTGATTTTCATTCAATGTTTCATATTTTGTAACCCTACTGGGGAAAATATTATTATTAATGAAAATAATTATGGGGCAATGTTTTAATTCAACATATGGCACAATTATGCTTCAAGCAATTAGAAAACCTCGGAGTAACGAGGTTTAAGAATGCGAATATTATAAGTGCTTATGTCATTAGTTATTTAACTGCTTATGTACTTTCATGTGTTTCGTCTGAACTCTTGATTGGTTCCACATCCCGAACACCAACCCAACAGAAAAACACAAGAAAATACCAAAATTAAATTGAAATTTGCAACTCATATCAAAGGTTGATTTGCTACCAATGGACACTCGAGACAGCTAGAGTGCCACGTCACCAGTCATCGATTTGGTTAGCGACAAAGAGACTAAGGAGTCGTGTCAAGCAAACATTCGCAAGATTGACGCAAAGATTAACATGGCTAAAGCCAAGATGAAAGAGGTATATGAGATTTTGGACTTTGTAGGGAACCTCACAGAAGAGTCCCCTGAGAGGAAACATCAATGCCAAAACCTCCCTGATAAGGTCAAGAAAATGGTTGATTACTATATCTCGTTGTTTTAAGACGCCAGAGCAAGAGTCTGAGTTACCTGAAAAAGATCCTATACCATATAGGGAGTCAAGTAGGTTGCTTTAAGGAGTCACCCCAAATGCCGATGATGTTGCCGACTACTATGGGGTGCCACAAGGGCCTTCCCATACATCATCTCCTATGTGGTGGGCGATTGCCCTCAAATCCCGCACCTCGCCTATCAGAGCTGCACCCAAGCCAGTGCGAAACATTGAGGTGTATTAAAGATTGCTAGCTACCGGAGCATCGTGTTTCAGCCCAAACTTCCTCCCAACCTGTACACCCATTTATGCTCACAAGAGGTGCCTCTTCCATAAGAACTAGCCTGGCCACACCATATACGAGTGTTTGCCATTCAAAAGGAGAATCACGAGACTGCTCGATAAAAGTTCTATATTTAACCTGTAGGGCCCACACCCCCTAATGGTCTATGACTCCATCATTCCTGGTTAAGGAATTACCATTGATACCCAAATATAGTGCTGCAACTTCACGATCTTTGAAGACTTGTACGCAAGCCTCTTCTCTACTTTGGTCAACACCGACAAGGTCCAGCCAATCAAGTCTAATTGGAAATCCTCCGCCAGTAAATCCAGGAGGAAGATCTGATTGTATCACTCAGGGGAACCGGGACATAACATCAAAGAATGCGAAGCCTTCAAATTTGAGTTGGAGCTTCTTGTTAACACCTGTCAAGTCTGGGTTGTTTTACCCGCCGCTACTATGAAAGTTGCTGGGAGAATGTGCGGTCATAAGGACGATGACCTACAATGGCTTCAAGGAGAAGTCATCTCTTGGGTAGTTTAGACGTCTCCTTTTATTTTTCAATCAAAATGTTATCCCCTTCCTCTTTTCATAGAAGAAACTACGCCCGACCTGATGTCCCAAGGAGGGAAACATAGGAAGCCCTTATCGGGCATGGTCTAGTTATGATTAGGGTAGAAAACTCGAACTACGGAAGGACCTGATTTTCCCACAGAGGGATACATAGGCAGTCAACATAAGACTTGGCCCATATATTATATAAATTATAATTTTCCCTTATTTATAGAAGAGTTTTTGGTTTCAACGATGTCGTGGTTTCAAGATTAACTATAGACCTTCAAACCAAAACCCTCAAAATAAAAAATGGTCAAAATAACCAAAATACCCCCGAAAAGGAAAATTAATCAAGTGTTCGGATCGAATACATGAGTCTATATGCTTTATGTGCAATTTGTCTGCGGTATCTTGTATTATTATTTTCTACTAACATTACTAACCATTTTATTTTGAGTTATTCTTTTCTTATAGTGGGGGTTGATCCATGCTGTATCACACTGCCATACTTCACCAGATCAAAAACCACAACAGTATCCCTTAATGAGCAGAATCAAGAGAAAATGACTGGTACTCTGGAAGACGCACGTAACAAAGATGTATGGTCATACATGGCACCGCAACTCAGGACCTTCATAATCCGACGCCTCAAGGGGACCTGATTAATTTGCTATTCAGAAAGATCGCTGACTTTCAGGAACAGGTCGCGAAGAATGAAGCCATCAATGCTGATAGAGAGGCAACCGTTAAAATAAGAGGGCCTCGACCACCTTTTCCATCCATGAGCTCACCTATACCCGAGCACTTCCCAGCCACTAATACATATGTTGGTACCTCGTATAAAACCCCACCTCCATCAAATGCCACCTACGTAGCCGGGACTTCCTGCTTAACACCTTCTTATCAGGCACCACCTACTTATGTTGATCCTACTATACACCAAGTAACCACCACTCATCCAACACCCAGAGTTACTGGAACTCCTACAAGCCACCCTACGCACCCATAGTATCTTTCCATACCTCAATCACTCCCATTGACTCTTTACCCGAGCTTGACCATTATGAAGAAATAGAAAAGGTGTGGAGGGACGAACAAGACAAAAGGGATAAAAGAAATGGAGCAGAAGATGGTAGACCTACTCGAGAAATCCAATAGAAGCTCTCGTAAGTCAACGGGCCTAAGCTATGACAACTTATGCATGCATCCAAACCTAGATCTGTCTGAATCCCAAAGCTCATCTAAGAGCGTATTGTGACCAACTATTCGGGATAAAAAAGAACCAAGAGTTGATAATGAGGTTGTTCAGTCAAAGCCTCACGGGAGAAGCATTGGAATAGTTCACATCCCAAGACATCCGTTGTTGGGACTTTTGGAAAGACATGGCACGGGCCTTCATGGAAAGATTCCGCTTCAATGTGGAAACTGTGCCCGACCGTTACTACTTGGAAAAAGTCAAGTAAAAATCTACTGAGAACTACCGCGCGTATGCGAGTATATGGAGGGTCGAAGCCGCTCGAGTACAGCTACCAATGAGCGAGGAAGAACTAGTCTCTATATTCATAGGGTCACAAGAATCAGATTTCTACGATCGCATGTTGTCTATGGCTGGGAGGGCATTCTATAAATTAGTAAAGATAGGAGAGGCGATAGAGAATGGCCTCAAATCAGGAAAGATCGTTCATATAGCCAACAAAGATAACCTAACAAGAAATACCGGGGCTGTAAGAAAGAAGAAGGAGGACATGACAAACGTCACCTATACCCGAAGCTAAAAGAAGAAAGGATCGCAGTCTTCCTTCTACATATACCAGTCTCCACCTTCAAGCAACTACATATAATCCCCATACAACCTTGTGCCGGTATACTACATATAACCAAATTATCAAAAATCGACTCCAACCTACCAACCTCTACAACCAAATTATCAAACACCATTACCCACTTACCAAGCTCCATCACCAAATTATTAAGTTCATGCCCCCACTTACCAAACACCCCAAAATCATCAAAATCATCGAAACCAGCTGCCTTCGGCTATGTATGATTTGCCATTCCTAACTTTGAAAAAAAGCCTCCAAGGATGTTTATTCCACTTCCCGAAACTCGAGGGCACATCACCAAAAGGGAGGCCGGTGATTTTTGGCGCAGAATGCAGCCAAAAAAATATTCCATTGTTGAACATTTAAAGAAGACGCCGACTCAAATATCGATAATGGAACTACTCTTGAGTTCATCATAGCATCGTCAAGCATTGATGAAAGTATTGGATGAGGCACATGTCCCCGCCGAAACAAGTAGTGAAATATTTCCTAATATGGTAAGCCATGTCATTGGGGCCCACAAGATTTCCTTCACTCCTGATGAGTTGCCAAAAGAGGGAACAACCCATAAGAAGGCTCTCTGAATTACTATGAAATATAGAGACAAAGTTATAGCTCGGATACTTGTCGATAATGTGGTCGGTCTCAATATATTCCCCCAATCTAAACACAAGCAGTGAGGGTATGACATTGGGAAAATACGTCATAGCCGTACCAACATAAGAGCTTTCAATAGAGCCCAGTGTGATCCCATTGCCGAAATAGACCTCAACATACAAATGCAGCCCACCGAGTTTACTACTGAGTTTTAAGTTATGGCAATCACCGCCAATTAAAACCTACTATTGGGCGGGCCTTTGATATATATAGCCAGAGCAGTACTATCATCTCTTCAATAATTATTAAAGTTCATATGGGAGAATCATGAAGTGGTAATTCACGGGGCGAGAATCATTCATAACTACCCCAGTAACTCAGTACTAGTAATAGAGGAAATTCCCAAAGACACAAATTTCCACGTGGTAGAACTTGTGGGAGCTACCCACAAAGGGTACGACAAAGAGAGCCTTATGACACCAGTATACAAGATGATTGCTATATCCATGATTCAGAATAGGTTTAAACCCAAAAAAGGTCTTGGAAGAGAGCTCCAAGGTATCAAGGAACCGGAGTCGATTCTGTCGAATGCTTACCATTTTGGCCTTGGGTACATCCCATGATCTGAAGAAGCCTTTGATGATGATCAAAAGAAGAGAGGTCCTCCACAGTTACGTAAACTATTTCTGGACTTGTACCAGTCATTCTTAGTTAGAATGCCCATACAAAATGGCGGAGACGCAAAAGAGGGTTTATGGATGTTGTTCCAAGAGGAAGAGTGTGCCATTATATTAGAGGAATACTATAAAGCACCCACTATCCACAATGCTAATCTGCACGAGTAATTGTCCAACTGGACCTCAATAACGCTCTGTGCTCCTCGGTAGAGAGAATGAATTTAAATTTGCCTTAAAAAATCAGTGAAAATTGGCTGAGGCCCGAGCATTCACCATTTACATATTTATTTTTCTACGTAATGTTTTAAAAAATAGAAATATCTCGATGTTGATCTGAGTCAGGACCATAATTTGTGCTTTCTTTCAATGAAAGCCTCCGTTTATGCAAAAACAATATTTTTATCTTATTTAATTTAACATATTTTATACACTAACCATGCTTTTCCTTGTTTTTCAATAATAATAATAAAACAACTGATAATGTCATGACATGTCTCTAGACGAATGAGTCGAGTGATACAGAAGAAAAAAATATAAGGAGTACGACGAAGAGACCGGGTTACCAGAGGATCTCATCGACGAAGAAGATCACTATGAAAATAGGCAGAAGCCTAATTTGTATGAAACCAAAGTAATTAACCTTGGAGATTAGGAAAGAGTTAAGGAAACCAGGATAAATGCGTATTTTGACGCGTCTTAGAATGAAGAACTAATAAATCTGCTAAGGGAATATGTCGACATATTCACATGGTCATACACGGATATGCCCTGGTTAAGCAAATATGTAGTAGCCCACAAGATACCCATCAACAAGGGTTTCACCCCGGTCAAGCAGAAGATCCAACAATTCAGGCCTTATCTGAGCATAAGAATCAAAGATGAGGTTGAAAAGAAGATAAAATCAGGGGTGGTGGAAGTGACTCCATATCCCACCTGCATGTACCGAAGAAAGATAAAAACATCCAAATTTATATGGACTACCGTGATCTCAATCGAGCTAGTCCCAAGTATAATTTTCCACTTCCAAATATCCACATACTCATCGACAACTACACGAAGCACTAAATACAGTCATTCATGGATTGCTTCACCGATTACCATCAGATTCTGATGAGTGAAGAAGACGCATATAAAATAGCATTCATTACTCCATTGGGGGTATACCACTATCGTGTAATGCTATCCGGCCAAAAAAATGCCTGTGTGACTTACATGAGAGCGATGACCACCATGTTCCATTACATAATTCACAAAGATATAGAAGTATTCATGAATGACGTCATAATCAAGTCACGGGAAAGCTTAGATCACATCATGCACTTGCAGAGGTTTCAACAGACTTCGCAAGTTCAATCTAATGCTAAATTAGGCCAAGTGCGTGTTTGGAGTGCTTGCCAGAAAATTGTGAGGATTCATAATCAGCCGTAGTACATACAGCTAGATCTCTAAAAAATCAGAGCCATTCAAGAGTTGCTGCCGCCAGAGACCAAAAAGGACGTCATGAGTTTCTGGGAAGGTTAAACTATATCAGACACTTTATTGCATAATCTACGATAATTATGGAGCACATCCTTAAGCTATTGAAAAAGAATGGGCCCACCAAGTGGACAGACGAGTGCCAGAAATCCATTGACACTATCAAGTGGTACCTTTCTAATCCGCTAGTCTTGGTCCCTCCTAAGACGGGGAGTTCGATGTTGTTGTATTTGTTGGTATCAGATAGTGCATTCGGATGCATGTTGGCACAACATAATAAAACTGGTAAGAAAGAGCGAGCCATCTACTATCTTAGTAGAAAGTTCAGCCTGCGAGTCCAGGTACACCTTGGTGGAAAAGACATGTTGTGCTCTGACATGTGTAGCACAAAAGCTGAGACACTATTTATCAGCTTACACTACTCATTTGATCTCTAAGATAGACCCTTTGAAGTACATATTAATCCAACCAATGCCTATAAGGAAATTGGCTGAATGGTAAATGGCTTTAAGCGAATTTAACATCATATACGTAGTCCAGAAAGCTATCAAGGGACTAGAATTAGCCAGTTTGCTAGCAGAAAGTTTGGTCGATGATGAGTTTGTGATGCAAGAAAGACCAAGGACTTGAACACCCAACTTGAGCCATTAAGTAGATTGCCAAGGATACCAACAATTCACCATCTACCTATGTAAATAACTCTTATCTCCCTTTAGGACATAGTTAATTTACCATGTCATAAAAGGACAAAACCGAGAGGTCCTCCAAAAAGGTGACAAGACCGTGTGAAGTGATCAAGCCGAGAGGACAAGGGATGAGAATGATCTAGAAGTTAAGGCTTCCAAGAAGACAATTCATGAACCAACTGGTTCATGAATTTGGATAAATTAAAATCTTCAAAATCGATCAAGTGGAGATGAAGAAGTTGGACGAAATGATCATCAAAACAAATACCAAGAATAGAAGCTTCCAACACATTCCAAAAAGATGAGGTTGTTGGGAGAATTTATGAAGCTAACACATTCATGAATATGGTTACATGGGAGACCTAAATCTCGGCCTAGAGAAGAAGAAGAGGTGGCTGAAACACCTTGGTCTCCAAGTCACTCCAAATCCGTTCACACTAGGCCGAACTCCCAAGCAATTGGTGTCCTTTTGTCTTTTTCTAGAATAGTCCATTTTCTACAATAAATAGAGGCCTTAGGCCATTGTAAAATTCAGAATTTGATGAAATATAAAAAGTGAATTTTACTCAAAAGCTAAGGTATTCAACTTGTGTGTTGCATACATTAGTTGGTCTTTGTGCGAGCCTTTGGTTCTTGTGTGAGCCAAACCCCTTAGTGTAAGTTGAAGCTAGGATTGTGTGACCTAGTTAAACCCAAGCTAAGGTTTTCCTTCGGTGTAATATTGGTTAAGAATATGTGACTTAACTTAGTCCAAGCTCAAGGAACCCCCTTTAGTTCAAGTGGACGTTGGAACTGTGTGGTCCAACAAAACCCAAGCCTAGGGTTTATCTAAAGGGCTTCCGACCACCCTCACTTGCCTAGTTCATGGGCTTGTACTTAGCAACCCCAGTATTGACCTTATGGAATTGGTCACCATCTCCTTGGTCTCGACTCGAGCAGTAAAACTCCTATGTCTCTATCCTTGGGCTCATCGACCGCACTTCACTACAACCACAACAACCAAACACTTAACCCAAAACCGTACCAACCAACACTTGGTGTGTGTCCGGATTGCAACTCGCTTTCCGTGTTCATTAATTTTCCAAACCACTTCACTCTTTATACCACCACATCCCACAAGACTCCATAAAAAACCACACCAAAGGTTCCCAACCGAAACCTCCCACAAAGCCCCATCCAATCCCGACAACACCAAACAATCCCCATAACACACCTTGCCGACAACGTCACTGTTTCAGTTCTGTTTCGATGCCTTGACATCATCAAACAACCAAAAACTGACCTTCAAAACAACCCTTAACGTGTCCACAACATCTCTATAAAACGCCTTGACCAAATTCCCTATACAACTATACGAAACAGCCACCAAACACCCCACCCGACAACCCACTTTGAGGCCCATTTTTGGGTCTACCCGAGTATACCCAAGACCCGATCCTCTTACCTTCACTTATCCCTCCGTACTTACATCAGATCGGTATCAGAGCGAGGCAATCCCATCCCATGCTTTGATGCTATGCCTCTCATAAGAAAGGAACTACGGAGGATTATGTATGACGTTTTGACCGACCGATTGCAAGCCTTGAAAAAGGGACTTGCGGATCATGCCGTGGTAAATAATGTTGAATTCGGGGTTGTTAAACGCATCCCATGGCATGAGAAGGGCAATACCTTGTACACCAACCCATTGTACAATGAGGAAAAGACAGGTACCTCCTTTATTAATCCATTATATGATCAGAAGAATATGGAGGAAGACGTTACACTTGTGGAACTGTGTGAAAATTTAGTTCTTCTACATGTGTTGAGTGTTCAACCTGAAGGACACGAGGAGACACAAGATGAACAATTCTTTTACACTCGATACAAAGTACAACACAAGGTGTGCAACATAATTATTGACGGAAGAAGAAGTGTCAACTTGGCCTCCGTGGAAATGGTGGACAATTTAAGACTACCCACCTGTAATCATCCGAATCCATATGATCTCCAACGGCTAAACCAAGATGAAAGGCTAAGAGTAGAAAAACAAACCCTCGTTGGCTTTCAGATTGGAAAGTATGAAGATAGAATATGGTGTGATATCCTCCTTATGGATGCATGTCCTATTTTATAGGGACGACATTGGCAACTTGATCAGAAGGTGAAACATGATAAGGAAAAGAATACCTATTCTTTTCGAAAGGATAACAACAAAATCCGATTGGTTCCATTATCATCGAGTAAGGTGAAAGAAATAAAAATTCGAAGTGCCGAAAAGCGCAAGACTGAGCCTCTCTTACTTAATGCACAAAAGATAGAAAAATAATTTAAGAAGGGGAGTCCTCTAGTCCCATTTGTGCACAAGGAAAGCCTCATGGAGGACACAATTGGAAATATTGGCCCTAAGGAACCCGTGAAGAAATGTGAAGATATGTTGTCGGGTGATCTTACAACTGAGTCTCTATCGACAGAGGGTATTGGACATGCTCTTGGTTTATTTCCAAAAAGTTCATTTCCTAACCACCATTCCTATAGACACCATCCGAAAATGGAGAAGGCATCCACCTTGTTAGTGCCAAGGGGAAGTGAGGCTTGGCACACATGTTTTCTCATCCAAGCGATCGACAACAACATGAAATGCATGTTTTCTATGCCGAGGTAAAAAATTATTTTGAGGAATCAAGTTGAGCCAAATGGTTCTACAAGATAGACTCAAGGAGAGGATACCATCAAAGGGAAACCCGAGAAGGAGATACATAGGGGATGACTACCGAGGTCAAGCATGATCTGTACGAGGAGCGTGTGATGTCATTTAGAGAATGTAACGCTTCAAGTTCTTTCAAAAGTTGCATGCACGATATAAGACAACAATCTATGGATTACATGGCATTAACGGACGGCGTGCATGAGAGCCCCTCCACGGTAGGAACTTCCCTGAATTGTTCCGAGAATGTAAATGGAAGTGTGGTAGGAAACTTCCATGGCTTGCCTTTTTTTGACCGGTGTTTCATCCGAGATAATGGTTTCCACAAATGGTTTGTAATGCCCTTTGGATTATGTGACGTTCCAAGCCATTTCTTGCACGAGGTACTTCGGCCATCCTGGGGAAACTTCACATCATCCGCGGACATTCATGTTAATCTACCCAAGGTGGAAATTCTCCGGAATTGGTCTGAACTTGCATATGTAAGTATGGTCTGAGGCTCCCATAACTTGGCTTCTTTTTGTCCTCATGTCATCCAAGTATATGGCATTCTGGCCATCCCCATTCCACACGATGAGGTGTCGTTCGAAGAGGTTGGTGGAAGTAGTTCCATCTTAACTCAAGACACGGAATCCATAGTTCCCACTAGTGAAGAATTTGGTAACACATGACTAACTTCCTCTACCTATGATTCCTTACTCAAGTGGGAAAATTATTTGAAGTGTGGGCCATTCAAGATATTGTATAGTTTCTGAGAAAACTCATACAAGGAAGGACTTCTGGACGATGATGGGAGTTTAACATTTCATATTGGAAACTTAGCAATGCACTTCTGGACGATCCCGTTATTATTTATTTTATAATTTATCATCGTTAAAAAATCACTTCCCAAAAGTAATTCATTGAAACTGTCATATTCTATTACTCCTATGTTTATTTTGTATTCTAAATCTTGGATTTTGAATCTTAAATTAATACTTTTAGTAATTATTATCTCTCTTTCATTTTTAGGATAATTATAAGTTTGTGGGTCTATTAAATCACAATCATTTTCATTAATCTTACTTATATGTATAAAACTTTTAATAGCTCCAGTGTTTATTTCAGCTATGCAATCTGTTGTTATCATTCCTTTGAATATTATTATCTTAACCTTTAATCTACTTGTGTTTATGTTTATTAAATCTAATATTCTAGGTTGTGTAACACTAGTTTGTCTTGTCGTTATTGGTTCTCTTGTAATACTCAGTCTAGATCCTTCTATATTTGGTATTAATCTTTTTGATGGTGTAAGGGTTCTAGTATTAAAATCCATATATATTTCTTCTGGTATAGTTATTTTGGAGTTTTCCTTATGTTCTATTTGTTCTAATATTTCTTGGTACATTCTTCGTACTAATATGTTCATTTCATGTTGTTTCTTTACATGGTGGTTCCCGGTTAGGGAATATATCATTTTCGTTTCAATACTTATTACTTTACTTCCTGGCGGCATCGTTATTCCATCTAGTTTGTAATATAGTGTCAAGGATAAATCTTTGTGTTCATCTTTTAATGATATACTAAAGTCTGGTTGTACCGTAAATTTTAATTTTTGATATATTAAATTTCCTTTTATTACTGATATTAAAGCATCTTGTAGATTTCCTAGTATCCTATCATCCAATATGTATATTTGTATAGGTGTATCTATGTTCTTCTGAAAGTATGCTTTTATAGTAAATTCTACTCCTCCGAAGTATATGTTTCTATATTTCCTGGCTTCTCTAGTAGATAGTTTTGTTAATTCTCTTGTTATTACTTCATCCGTTATTACGTTAATTTTTGTTCTTCCATTTACACTCGTTGTGTCTATTATGTTTTCATGTTTGTGTTCTATGTATCTTATTTCTTTGTTTCTTTCAAACAATTTTGTTTTAAATATTTTCTTTATAGATAGTTCCTCTTTTTCATCTTGTATTTTCTGGTAAATTTCTGGTTTAAAGCTTAGTGTTTGTGTTGATCCTCATTCATATGTGTTCATCTGATAGTGTATATCCTTAGAGTCTTCTATTATTTCCTTTCCTTTATCCATATTTTAATAGGTTGATGTACTTATACTGTTCTTCGATAATATCTTTTAGATCTGTTAATTCATTATCTTTTCTTATTATTTCCCTTAATTTATCCTCCAGTAGTTTCAAATTTTCTTCTTCTTTTTGTCTTAACTTTTTGTTTTCTAATGCTATCCTATTCCGTAATTCTCTAATAGTTTCTTTCTGTTCATCTATTTGTTTAGAATTTTCTTGTAGACATTGATCTCTTTCTTCTATTAGATCTATACTTATTCTGCAACTTATTATATGTTGATTAATATCTCTATTATATCTAAGAGGTTTTTCTGCTATTATTCTAAGTTCTTCTAACTTGTTTTAGTGTTCCATTAGTCTTTCTTCATCCATAGTGTTCTATCTCCATTCTAATATCTACTTTTAGATCGTATATCATAGCATCTTGTTCGTTTATTCTGGTATTTATTTCTATTATCCTACTATATGTTGTTCTAATTCTTTCTATGTGTGCCGTAATTTCCTCAATTTCATTTTTGGAGTAATTTTCCATTTCTTTTTCAATCGTTATCTATTTTCTTCTCTTTGCTGCTAGCACGACATCTTGAAATACCATTAAGATCTCATTTTCTTTTCTAAAGTCTATCAGAAGATGTTTTACTTCATACGTTTTCCATAATAATTGATTTAACAAATTAACCTTAATAAACTCTTGATGAGTTTTCATTATTTTATATGTTTAATCCTTTTACAGGCTCTGATCAAGGAATAAATGATCAAGGAAAATGAGATTCGTAAATAAAATATGAATATACAAAGAGAAATAATTGAGAAAAAACAAAAATTAAAGGAAATAAGGACATCTTTATCAAAAGATATATTTTCCCAACTAAAATACTTAAAATACAAGGCAAAAGAGATAAAATTAGAAGAAAAAATAAAACAATTAGAACAACAATGTGATAAATTTGATAAAATATGGATAGATATGGGAAATGGATGGAAAAAGAGAATAAACAATCCTGACTATTTCTAGCAAAAAAATTGATGCATTATGGGAAGAGATAGTAGTAAAAGAAAAGCTGAAAAGCACATTGACAATAATGAATGAAATAAAAGAAAATCAAACAAAAATACAACAAATGATAAGAGAAGAACTAACTAACCTATGGAATGTATCTGAAATACCAACCTTCAAAATAATATTAGAAAAACTTAATATGATAATAGAAGACAAAAACAAAGGTAAATAGGTAACAGAAGATAATGAACCCAGTACAAGTAAAGAAAGTACAATGGTTAAAACTACCTCGCAAAAGCCAGAGATAGTATCAATAGATGCATGGAGAAGAAGTAAAAAACCTATAATGATGGACATCAATAAGATAAAACCAAAATTACCATCTCAAGTAGAAAAAACATTGGACAGCCTAGCAGTATTAAATAAAAAGGGATAATTTTAATGGAAAAGCAAGAACCTAATATACCCGGTGTCTTACGTTTTTAAGAAATAATGGAAAAAAGATAATAGAAAAAGAAAGATACAATTATGAACCTATAAGGGCAAGAACACCAAGAGAAGATAAATATTCAAGAGAAGAAAACATTTACCTAAAAAATACAAAAAACAAACCTACGAATACTTAAACCTAAAACTAGACAAACAAGAACTAGAAATATCTGAGTTAAAAACAGGGAATACAAGGTTGAAATTACATAGTAACGAAGAATGGTCTAATAAGTACAAAAAATACAAACACAAGTTTAGAGACACGAAAAATATTAAAAGAAACAAAGGTAGAACTAAAACAAATAAAGGAAGAATTAAATGAAACTAGAGAAGAACTAAAACAAACAAAAGAAGAATTAAAAGGGGTAAAACAAGAACTAGAGGAACTAAAGGAAGAAAAGCAAATCCTTAGAGAACAAATGAGAAAGTTAAAAGGAAAAAAGAAGGTACGAAAAAATACAAGTGATGAAAGTACTAGCAGTAACGAAAAAACTGATAGTAATTCAGATAATAGCGATAAACCAACTAACCAAGAGATACAAGTAGTAGAATTCATAGAGGAAGTAGAAAACGAAGAGAACTCAGAAATAGTAAAAGAAAACAACCAGATAATAGAAGCCCTATAAAAAATGAAAAGAGTATATGCCATCATAGAAGAAGAACATGAAAATGATATAGAAGAAGAATATAATAGACATGCGGAAATAGAAATAGAAACAAATGATATAATAAATGAAGACGCAAATGATTATCCTGAAGAAGAACTAGTAGACCCTAATTTAGAAGTAATAGCAAGAAAATGAACTAGATTACCAAACCACATACCAGTAGGACAACAAGCAGAATTTAAAGAGTTTGTAGGATCAATGGCACAAGGAGTAAATTACAACGGATACTTTCTCGACCTAGATAACATTTATGATGAACAAGAAATAGGAAGAAGAATAACTGATTGGAACCTTGGAATGTATATAGCAATAATGAACTCTACACAAACAGAAAACTTAGAATATATGTATGAATTAATATCTAGAGCATTAATTGGAAAAGTAGCATACTGGATAGAATCTATAGCATACCAACTAAGAGGAGAAGTACTTAGTCATGCAACAGATTGGAAATCTATGTTGATAATATTTGATATTATACTAAAAAGAGAATTCTTAGGAGAAAGATGGTTAGTAGCTAGAGAAAATGTACTTGCAAAAAGAAAAATTGAAATAATAATGAGTTTAAACAATATGAAATGTTGTAAGATTAATAAATTACCAGAATATACAATTAGTTTTAGCAAGTTCTTTTATGAAGCAAGATTTTTACCAGAAGAAGGTCCGATATATTAACAACTTTATTATGACCACTTGCCTACACCTTATAATACTGAGATATCAAAAGAATCCACTCAACTAGAACCAAAAGAAAACACATTAGGAGAAAGAATAAGAGTACTAAGGGCATACTTAATGCGAAAATGCGAAGAATTTAGAATGCAACAAAAAATTAAAAAAGATAAGAAACTAGGATTAAGAGAAATATGTGGATTCACAGAAAGAAGATTAGTATTTGGATGCGATGACAAAAGAAAAGAGAAGTAAAAAGAGTAATAAAAGATATCAAACAAAGAAATACAGGAAAAATAACAATTACAAAAATTATAATAACAAACCAAATTATAGCAATAAGCCTTATTACAAACCTTACAGAAAAAAGAGATTTAAAAGATATAAAAATACCCTTGAAACCAGAAGAAAATTTAGATATAAAAGAAAATTTAGAAAAAGAAGATGTGTAAAACCCGTAGAAACAGAAAAGGCTAAAGAATGTAAATGCTGGAACTATAATGAAAAAAGACATTATGCTAATAAATGTCCAAAACTAAAGAAAAAAGGAGTAAAATACATAAATACAACACAATTTATAATGAGTTTACAACAGATTAGAGAAGACAATGATAAATGGTATGAATATGAAGACTTCTATGTCAGTCAAACTGATGAAGAAAGTGTATCAGACTTAGAAAATATTAACTTCATTAACCAACAATCAGAAAGTGAAGATACTTCTGAGTAAGATGAACATACTAGAAAAAGAAAAAACAAAACTACTAGAAGAAAGAAATTACTGGATACAATGTGAACAATATGTTCGCTATAAACTTGTTACAACTTCAACTACAAGTGAAACAGGAAATAAATATTACAAAGATAGACATACCAAGATTACAAAAAACCTTAAGAGAATAATAGAAAGAATAAGCGAAATAAATTGACAGCTTATAAAAATAAGAAGAAATATACAAATATTAATGGATAATGAAAACATTCGCCAAGAGGTAAGAGAATTAGAACAAGATGAAAACCTCCAACAAAGGTTAAGGGAAATAAGTATTGAACAAAATCCTAATACCTAATGGTAGCAATCTATATATAAGCCCAAATAGAATACAAGATTAACAAAATGATAAAACAAAAAGTCTTTATTGATAGCGGGGCAGATTTATACTTAGCAAGAAAAGACGTATTGGAATCGCATAGGTGGAAGAGAACCAGATCACATAGAGCAAGAGTATCATGGTTTAATGAGCAATCAAAAGAACTAGATATAGTAGCAGAAAACCTGAGAATTGTATTAGGAAAAACTATATTTAGATTACCAATAATATATCAATTAGACAACATGAAACAACAAGTGTTATTAGGAAACGACTTCCTAGATTACTTTAAGACACAAATTATAGATAGTAATACTTTTAGCTTACAAACACCTTGTAATAAATGAATAGTATTAAAAAGAATATTACCAATACATACATTAAGATTATGTACTATAAAAACTGATAGGAATAATAACCTACAATTATTAAAAGAAAAATATCTTAATATACTAAAAATAAACTTTGGAGAAAATCCAATTCAACTATGGGAAAAAGAAAAAATATATGCAGAAATTAAACTAATAAACGAAAATGACATAATTAGATCCAAACCTATTAGATATAGCCCAACAGATCAAAAAGAATTTGAAACCCAATTAAAAGAATTACTAGAATTAAAAATGATACAAGAAAGTAAAAGCCCACATAGTAGCCCAGCCTTTTTAGTAAGGAAACATAGTGAAATGAAAAGAGGAAAAGCCAGAATGGTAATTGATTATAGAGAACTAAATAAAAAGATAATATTTGATGGATATTTTTTACCATATAAAAGAAACCTTATTAACCGACTAGGAAATAAAAAATGGTTTAGTAAATTTGATTGTAAAAGTGGATTTTGGCAAATAAAACTAACAAAGGAATCAAAATCTCTAACAGCCTTTAGTTCCCCTCAAGGACACTATGAGTGGAATGTACTACCCTTTGGATTAAAAAATGCACCACAGATATTCCAAAGAAGAATGGACCAAGTATTTAGAAGATTAACAGAATTTTGCATAGTATATGTAGACGACATATTAATATTTAGCGATAATCTAGACGATAATATAAAACATCTAGAAAAATTTATAATAACTATAAAACAACACGTAATACTATTATCTGAAAAGAAATCCAAAATATTTAAAAATAATATTGAATATTTGGGATATATTATAGATAACGAAGGATTACAACTGCAAGAACATATAGTAACAAAGATAAAAAAATTTAAAGAAAAATTAGAAAATAAAAGAGAAGTACAACAGTTCTTAGGAGTAATAAATTATGCTTCAGACCATATAAAAGGATTTACTACTCTTAAGAAAACCATTACAAGAATTGATAAAGAAAAACATAACCTTTGAATGGAAACGAGAACACACTAAAGCTATAAAAGATATCAAGAAAAAGGTAAAGACATTGCCAAAACATAGAATACGAACAGAAAAAGATCAACTGAAACTCTTTACTGACGCCAATAATATAGGATGGGGAGCAGTCCTCATAGCCTATGATAAATAAGATATAGATAAAGAAAAACCACTTATTTGTGGACATGGAGGAGGAACATGGAAACCAAATGAGAAAAATTATCATATAAATGAAAAAGAGTTATTAGCAGTAAAATTTGGAATAAAGAGATTTCATTACCATTTACTACCAGTAAAATTTACTGTTAGAACTGACAACACACAGGTAAAAGCTTTTATTACAAACAAAATAGATCCTTTACTAGAATTAAATAAAAAGAGAAAATGGCAATCATTCTTTTGTTGTTATGACTTTATTGTTAAGAACATATCTGAAACTAAGAATGTTTTAGCTGATTTTCTTAGCAGATATAATGATGTCGATCAACAGTGATAAAATTGAAGAATACATTACGAACGCCATGAATTCCCTTATACAAACCAATAAAATTCTAATATCCAGATTACAAGAAAACACCAATACTATAAACCAACTCAGAGAAGCCATAAAAAACTTGATAACACTGAAAACCTTACACGATGAATCCCAATCCAGATCACCTATCACTACACCTGAAAAACCAAAAAACCCTACTACTAAAACCATGGCACCATTCGTATCAAAACTAGCAACCATACCATCTTCAATACCATCCTCTTCATCAATAGTATCAATGGCCTACAAGCTGAGATACACACCTGAATACATCAACGCTTATGAAAAAATTAATAAATTTTATGATTATAAGACTAACCCTCACATTCTACGCAGCGGTAAACTGAGCAAGTATCCCAGATTCTTGTGCAGCGAGCAAGCAAACCCGGAAATAGTATCAAAACTATTCACTTATGGTTTTATTGACAAACTAATAGTGGATGAAAACATGAATAACATTGCCAGATTACCAAGAATCATTGTGGAGTCTACAAGACTGATGATGGAATCATTCGGGAAAGGAATATATAAAATACAGATATTTGACGCATCAACAGATCTAACTGGAAACCAATTGTGATATGTCAAATATTTAAAACAGGGAAAAACAGTACCATCAGCGGAGATGACGAAAACCTGAATAAGAAAATACCATGCACTTTAGAGAAATTCCAAGAATGGCTCAGTGCAAAAAGAATATTCGGATTATTAACCTTGAAAACAAGAATAGAAGATATGCTGAGAGCAAAGAAGGCATGTATTATTGGAGACTCAAAAGGAGGAGAAGTAGAAGATATTATTACCCTATATTATGACAATGATATTATGACACAGGACACCATGAGATTAACAGAAATGCATGACAAAATCATAAACCTGAAATACAAACATGCAAAGGAGACAGTAGAACAATAATCAAAAGAAAATTGGACAAAATAGAAGACCTGTAATAAATACCAGGCCTACTATTACCACCAATGTAATAAAAAATGAAGGAAGTTCTGATCCTTTTGCATAAGGATCTGAAAAAATTTACTACTTGAATAGGGATCATGTAGCTTTGCTACTTGAAACCCAACTGAACAGGGAGCCTGTAGTTCTTACTACTTGCAGCCCAAATGAATACGCTGAACATGGAGCCTGTAGTTCTTACTACTTGCAGCCCAAATGAATAGTTTGAACAGGGAGCCTGTAGTTTTCACTACTTGCAGCCCAAATGAATACTTTGAACAGGGAGCCTGTAGTTTTCACTACTTGCAGCCCAACTAGATACTCTGAACATGGAGCTCGTAGTATTTACTATTTGCAGCCCAATTTACTACCATGAATTACTATGTACTACCATGTATTACAAAATCTGATAGAAGATCAACTCAATAAAATACACAACTCAATCAAGGACACCTGTAAAGCAACAACGGTATTATTAAAAAGGACAAAGGACTTTTTGAAAAATCAGCAGACAAACTGTAGCACTTTAGACTTTTGGAAAAGTGATTACTGTTTACTTTACGACTTTAGAAAAAGTGATTACTGTTTACTTTATGACTTTTTGAAAAGCAATTCTGTCGTAATATCAGCCGAGGTTATCTATATAAGGAGCCTCTTGTAACCTGATTATTCATTCGAAAACTTTCTATACAAATCCTTACTTGAAAATCTCTATGTTTAGCAAAACCCCCTCCTTAGTCTATAATCCAGATCAATTATAATATCATAATACCAGAGATAAGAACACTTTGAAATTTTTATCCCTTTTCCCACCGATGTGGTAGATGGTCCCAAACCCTTAGCCAATTTTGAGACTTATAAAGAGAACAATTCTTCCTTTTCCCACCGATGTGGTAGATTTGTCCCACACCATATTTCCATGCCTCAAACACCTTACTTCGTGGACCAATATCTCTTTCATTTCTCAACGAAATTTGACGATTCTTGGCCCTACGGTCATCTACTCACTTAGTAGATTATGCACGTGTGAAGAGACAAAGCCTCCAACATGCGGAACCCTAGTGTTAAATTCATTAAATATGGGTGGACGCACCTCCCCACCAAAGACAAATTTCCAACAATACATGCATGATATCATGAAGTTTTCTATTAGATTTGTTTTGAATGTTGTTCTCTAATTTACAGATCATATTTTCTTTTCTTAATCTTTTTTTATTAAAATACCCATGCATGTAGTACATATTCCAAATCTGAATATGAATCACTATTTCGAGTGATACATGCATGATATCATGAAGCTTTCTATTAGATTTGTTTTGGATGTTGTTCTCTAATTTACAGATCATATTTTCTTTTATTTCTTCTAGCTTTAGTTTTCTCTCTTGAGTTTATATATCATATTCAACATACAAAAGGATAGGATTATTATTTGTTATGTTACTTTAATTTTCAGAAATAGATATAATATACTGGCTTTCATTGAGAATTATTAGCAATGTAACATTATATTAAGATTCTTGAAGATGTGAAGCTGTACATTGTTCCATACGGATTTACTTATGTTAAAGCATGTTTGACAAGGAAAGAGTTCCTAAATTATAGAAGAAACATTTAGCTATTTATTTTGGCGTTAAATTTGGGGACTGACGTCCTGCGGATCTTTTCTTCATCTATAACCCCTAGAGGTCGGAATCTAGATGGTAATCTTATTCTGTTATAGTCAAACTTTTTTCAAAGTTAATCAAATAATTAGCATGTAATCGGGTTGATATTCTTGTTATTCATTTGGGTAATCTTTGGTTCAATAACATTTTTTAATTTATAGTCTATAATCTTCTATCAATCCGTCAGATAACCATAATCTAATCTTATACCAATCGTCTAAACATTCATAATCATAATCTTCTATCATCGTCCAAACAGTTATAATCATAATCAAATATCAACGTCTAAATATCATAATAACAGAGTAATATACTTATCAAAATTATAATTAGAAACATATGGTTTAAGCACATACCTTTAATCAGATTCTCAGATCACCGAAGTAGTACTCAACCCAACATGTGGAATCTGCTACCCTAACGTCTTCCTCGACTAAGCGGGCTTTACGCACACACATGCTCCAGGGGAGATGCAATTACGGGTATCCTCTGATCGTCTTCCTTCCAGTGTTGTGCTCCAACCAGTATAGTTCTAATCATAATAAATCAAAGTATTATACTTCGTGTTCCTATGATATTCTTGGTTGATATAAGATTAATCTTATGTTTGTTCTTGGATGATAGTCGATTAATCTTAAGATGTTCTTGGATGGTAGTCGATTATCTTATGATATTCTTGGATGATTTCGGATTATAGACTGAAGTTTGTTAGTTGAACATCGAGAGTGTTTTCAAAGATTGAAGTTGTATATATTCTTGAATGAAGATCGAATGAATATTCGTCTTGACAAGAGGCTCCTTATATAGATAACCTCGGCTATTCACTATTCCTTACTTTTTAAAGTAAACAGTATTACTTTTAAAAAGTCGTAAAGTAAACAGTACTCAAATAGTCCTAGACAAACTACTTTTCCAAAAAGTCATAAAGGCTACAGTGGGTACAGTTCCTTGTCTGCTACTTTCCGTAAAGGTGTTTTGTCTTCTTCTCTTCTGCTTTCAAAAAGTCGTAAAGGCAATAGTTCCTTGTCTTCTACTTTTTGTAAAGCTGTTTTGTTGTTATACGGTTATTCTTCCAGCTGTCTTGTTTTGCTGTTGTTATCCGGCGAGTAGTTCAGCTGTCATAATCTTCAATGACTTTCGTTAGAATGTCATTTTCACATCGGGTTTATCGGGCTGCTTTCCTGTTTCCAGCTGTCCGTTAGTAACCTGTTGTGATAATCAATTTTATTCTTGATAATCCTTTTTCTTGGATAATACTCCTATAGAATAGGAATGATATCATCGATAATCATTTTAGATAATTATTCTGACGATACTCCTATAGAATAGGAACGATATCATCGATATTCTTTTTGAGATAATTATTTTTATTTTGGGCCACAAGGCCATAATCAATTTTGAGCACTAAGGCTTCTTTTGTCTGGGCTTTCTGTAGTTTAAACTACATCGGGCCATATTCCTTTGGGTCAGAAAGACCTCTTTTCCGTGGTACCGGGTTTTTAATTTTTTTGGATCCATAGGATCTCTTTTCGTTTGGGCTTTACCATAGTTTAAAATATGTTGGGCCATATTCTTTTGGGTCTGTTATGACCTCTTTTCTGAGTTAACAGTAGTTAATCTTATTGGATGCATAGGATCTCTTTTATGGGCTACACATAGTAAAACTATACGCTCCCTGATATAATAATCTTTTGGGCCGTGAGGCACTTAATCGGTTTTGGGCCATAAGGCCATAATCTTTTTGGGTCCGTAGAACCTCTTTTATGGGTTATGCAGTAAACTACATTCCCTGACTGATATTCTTTTGGGCTTTACCGTAGTATAAAACACTACGTTGGGCCATAAGCCTCTTTTAGGTTTTAGGTAGATGAATCTACATAATACCTTTGATAATCTCTTGGGTTGTTAAGCCTCTTTTGGGCTGTTAAGCCATAGTCCGTTTAGGCCATAAGGCCTCCTTCGTAGGCCTCTACATTGTACCTGCAAAAGAAATCAATTTTCCCTCCTTACTCAAAAGGATCAGGATTTTATTCAAAATTATTTTTCCCTCCTTATTCAAAAGGATCAGGACTCTGTTCCTTTTTAATACTCACTTTAGCTGATGATAATGTTTCAGTTTTAATCATGGGTCTTTTCTTTTGTTCTGCCATAATTTTGTAATGGCTGATAGTCTCCTCAGCATGGGTATGCTTTAGATTGGTAATCTTGTCTAACAATAATGTTAGCTCAGTAGTCTCTTTAACCTCTATATCATTGTCATAATATAAGGTCATAATCTCTTCTACATCTCATGCTTTGGAAGTTCCAATCACGGATGCCTTCCGGTTTCTCAGCATGTCCTCTATTCTTGATTTTAATGTCAATAGTCCAAATACTCTTTTTTCACTAATCCAGTTTTGGAACTTTTCCAGTGTACAGGGAATTTTCATGTTTAAATTCTTGTCGTCCCCGCTAATGGTGATGTTCCTTCCTGTCTTAAATATTTGGCATATGACAATTGGCTTACCTTTTAAATCTGTCGAAGCATCTAGGATTTGTATCCCGTACATTCCTTTTCCGAAGGACTCCATCATTAGCTCCGTTGATCAGGTGATAATCTGTGGTAGTTTGGTGAGGTTAATCATTTTTTCATCGGTGATAATCTTGTCAATGAATCTGTATGTGAATAATCGCTCCACAATGTTCGGATTCGCCTTTTCACTGCAAATAAACCTTGGATATTTACTCAGATTTGCACTGCGTACAATATCAGCATTAGTCTTATAATCATAAAATTTGTTAATCTTTTCATAAGCACTAATCACTTCTGGTCTGTATTTCAGTGTGTCTGCCATGGATACCGCTGCTGATGTTGAGGGTATTGCTGATGGCATGGTTGCTAATCTTGATAAGAATGGTTGAAAGGTTTTTTGCTGTGGTGGTGATATTGTAGTCAATTTTTTTCTGTTTATCTTCATTCTGTAGAATCTTTAGCTTTGAGAAGTCTTGTATGGCTTCTGTTAGCTGTTTGATACTCTGGGTATTCTCCTGTAATCTTGTAATCATCATTTCATTAGTATGAATAATCTATTGCATAGCCTTGGCTATGTATTCCTCAAATTCTTTGCTGGTTGACATGTTCCTGCTAAGAATTTAACTCAAATATCTTTAGTCTCAAAATATGTAATAATTAAACGTAATCATGGATTTTAGTCCGGTTCATTTAATCTTCTTTGTAGTTCTTCATCTTGCTCATATTCCTGTACTTCTGATCTTGTATTCTCGTTTCTCATGGCTTCTTCGATTAATCTAGCAATTTCAATTTGTTGCCAGAATATCTCATTTATTCTTGCTCGTATTTCTCCGAGTCTTTTGGTAATCTTGTTATACCTGTCTTGATAATACTTACTTCCAGTTTCATTAACTGTTGAAGTATTAATAATATTATTTCGAGTATATTCTTCACATTGTTCCAATAATCTCTTTCCCTAATCAATTTCATTTTTTCTCTTTCTAGTGGGTTCATTTTTTAATCAGAACTACTTTCACTAGAATCATGGTTAATATAATTTATTCTTTCTGATCCTGATTCTATATCTGTTTCACTGATATAAAATTCTTCATATTTATACCAATTATCATTATCTTCTTTAATTCGTCTTAAACTCATTATAAGCTGTTCATTATTCATGTATTTTACTCCTTTTTTCTTTAGTTTTGGGCACTTATTTGCATAGTGTCCTTTTTCATTGCAATTCCAGCAAGTGCATTCTTTTACTCGTTCTTCTTTAGTCTTTTTTGATTCAATAGGGTTTAAGCTTCTTTTTCTAAACTTTCTTTTACCTCTAAACTTTCTTCTAGTCTCAGAGTTATTCTTATATTTTTTAAATCTTCTTTTCTTATAATTCTTATAGTAAGGATTATTCTTGTATTCTTTTCTAGACCTGTAGTCTTTTTCATATTTATCTCTGTATTTTTTATGTCTTTTATGCTTCTTATATTTCTCTTTTTTATCATCGCATCCAAATTTTAATCTTCTTTCTGTGAATCCACAGATTTCTCTTAATCCAATTTTCTTATCCTTTTTAATCTTTTGCTATAATCTGTATTCTTCGCATTTCCTCATCAGATATGCTCTTAAGACTCTTATTCTTTCACCTAGGGTATTCTCCTTAGGTTCTAGCTGTACGTATTCTTTTGATATCTCAATGTTATACGATATAGGCAAATGATCATAATAAAGCTGTTGATAAATTATTCCTTCTTCTGGTAAGAATCTAGCTTCATAAAAAAAATTACTAAAGCTAATCGTATATTCTGGTAATTTATCTATTCTGCAACATTTCATGTTATTCAGGTTCATGATAATCTCTGTTTTTCTTTCGGCTAGCACATTTTCTCTGGCTACTAACCATTTTTCACCTAAAAATTCTCTTTTGAGAAGTAAGTCAAATATCATCAACATCGACTTCCAGTCTGTCGAATAACTTAAAGACTTCCCCTCTTAGCTGGTATGCTATTGACTCTATCCAGTATGCTGCTTTTCCAATTATAGTCTTAGATATTAAATCATACATATAATCCAGGTTTTCTGATTGGGTGCTATTCATAAATGCAATATACATTCCTAAATTTCAATATGTTATTCTTCTTCCTATTTCATGTTCATCATAAACATTATCTAGTTCTAGAAAATATCCATTATAATTTACTCCTTGTGTCATTGATCCTACGAACTTTTTAAACTCTGCTTGCTGTCCGATAGGGATATGATCTGGTAATCTTGTTGTTCTTCTGGTTACTACTTCTAGATTAGGATCTATCAAATCCTCCTCAGGGTAATCATTAGCATCTTCATTGATTATATTGTCTGATTCTATTTCAGTTTCTATCTGTCCATTGTATTCATTTTCTATATCGCTATCCGGCTCATCTTCTATTATAGCATTTACTCTTTTTTCTCCTTTTAAGGATTTTAATATCTGGTCATTTTCTTTGATTAATTCAGAATCCTCAGAATTTTCTTCTTCTATGAATTCTACAATTCGTAATTTTTGGTTATTCATCTCTTCGCTGTTACTCTGTGGTTTATCACTTTCACTTTGTTTTTCTGATTTTTCTTCAGATTTCTCATTACTGCTAGTCTCATTTTTATCTTTTTTCTTATCATCATTGCTGCTAGTCTCGATATTCCTATCGTTGTTGGTCTTGTTGTTCTCATCACTTAATCTGATTCTCTTTTGATTTTCTTTTCCTTTTAACTTTTTTAACTGTTCTGTTAAAATACGTATTTCCTCTTTTAATCCTAATACTTTTTCTTTTTCTTTTTCCAATTCTTTTGCTCTATTATTTTCTTCTTTTTCGAATCTTTTTGCTTTATTCTTTTCTTCCTCCAACTCTTTTCTTAGTGTTTCTTTTGAGTCTAAGTATTTTTTCTTATACTTTTGATACTTTTCGTACCATTCTTCATTATCTTCTAATTTTAGATTTCTATTCTCGGCATTTAATTCTATAATCTGTTGATCTTTTTTATCTAATTCTACCTTAGCTTCATTAGGTAGGGTCTTCGTATTCAAGTATTTTTCTTTATACTTTTTATACTTATCATACCATTCATCATTACATTTTAATCTTAATTCTTTATTTTCTGCTTTCAATTCCTTAATCTTTTGATCTTTTTTGTCAATATTCTTTTCCTTTTCGGATAAACTTTCCTTTTCAGATAATCCTTGTTTAGTCGGTTTAGATTTCATAGGTTCATATTTATATCTTTCCCTTTCTATAATCTCTTTAGCATGTTTTTTCAAAAACGTAATCGCGCTGGGTTCCATTTAATCTTTTAATCTTTTTTCTAAGTCTGAATGTTTCTCCTGATAAGACCGTCTCCAAAGCTTTTAATCATAAAGTTCTTCATATTTTACTTATAAATCAAACTTTTCCTTGATCGTTTATCTCTATTCCATTGTTGTTAATCTTATATTTTATCATTGTTAGGAAATCACTTCCTAATAACAATTCATTAAGGCTGTCGTATTCTATTACTCCAATGTTGATCTTATATTCTAAATCCTGGATTTTGAATCTTAAATTTATACTCTTGGTAATTATTATTTCTCTTTCGTTTTCAGGGTAATTGTAGGTTTGTGGTTCAATTATCTCACAATCATATTCATTGATTTTACTCACGTGTATAAAACTTTTAATTGCTCCTGTATTTATTTCTGCTACTCCGTCTATTGTTGCCATGTTCTTGAATATTATAACATTGATTTTTAATCTGTTACTTTCTACGTTTATCAAGTCTATTATTCTAGGCTGTATTCCTGGTAGGTTATTCTGTTGGGTAATCACTGATTCTCTGGTTATACTTAATCTTGATCCTTCTATCCTGGGTATTAATCTTTTAGAAGGTGTAATAGTCCGTGTATTAAAATCCATAGTTATTTCTTCTGGTATGGTAATCTTAGAGTTTTCCTTATGTTCAATTTGTTCGAGTATTTCTTTATACATTTTTGGCACTATAATGTTCATCTCATGCTATTTTTTCACATGGTGATTTCCGGTTAAGGCATAAATCATTTTAGTCTCTATACTAATCACTTTACTTCCTGGTGGCATTTCTATTCCATCTAATTTATAGTATAGTGTTAAGGCTAAATTTTTATTCTCGTCTTTCAACGATATGCTAAAATCTGGTTGTACAGTAAACTTTAATTTTTGATAAATCAAATTTCCTTTAATCACTGTTATTAATGCGTCTTGCAAATTTCCTAGTATTCTGTCATCTAATACGTAGATCTGTATAGGTGTGTCAATATTCTTTTGAAAGTAAGCTTTAATTGTAAACTCTACTCCTCCAAAGTAAATATTTCTATATTTCTTTGCTTCCTTAGTCGATAATTTTGTCAGTTCTCTTTTAATCAATTCATCAGTAATCAAATTTATTCTAGTTCTTCCATTAGTACTCATAGTATCGATTATATTCTCATGCTTCTGAGCAATATATCTAATTTCTTTATTCCGTTTAAACCATTTTGTTTTAAATATCTTTTTTACCGATAATTCTTCTTTTTCATTTTGAATTTTTTGATAAGTATCTGATTTAAAACTTAATGTTTGGGTTATTCCTCCTTCATAATTATTCATCTGATAATGGGTTACTTCAGAATCTTCTATTACTTCTTTTCTTTTATCCATGTTTTAATAAGTTAATATATTTATACTGTTCTTTTATTATTTCTTTCAGTTCTTTGGTTTCATTTTCACTGTTAATCTGTTTTGCTAAGCTTTGCTCTTTTAACTTTTTTATTTCTTCATCTTTCTGTCTTAGTCTTTCTTCTCTTAGAGCTGATAGATTTCTTAAAAATATTATTTTTTCATTTTGTTTATTTATTTCTGTATAGTTATCTTTTAACTGTTTATCTTTTTCATCTATTATATCTATATGTCTATTCTACAACTTATGATATGCTGGTTTATGTCTGTACCATATCTAAGTGGTTTTTCAGCTATTCTTTTTAACTGTATAATCGTTTCTTGTTGTTGTACTAGTCTATTTTCGTTCATTTTTTAACAAGTATTCCTTATTACAAGCTCTGATACCAATTTGGGGACTGGCGTCCTGCAGATCTTTTCTTCATCTATAACCCCTTGAGGTCGGAATCTAGATGGTAATCTTATTCTGTTTTCAGAGTTAGTCAAACATTTTTCAAAGTTAATCAAATAGTTAGCATGTAATCGGGTTGATATTCTTGTTAATCATTTGGGTAATCTTTGGTTCAATAACATTTTTTAATTTATAGTCTATAATCATCTATCAATCCGTCAGATAACCATAATCTAATCTTATACCAATCGTCTAAACATTCATAATCATAATCTTCTATCATCGTCCAAACAGTTATAATCATAATCAAATATCAACGTCTAATTATCATAATAATAGAGTAATATACTTATCAAAATTATAATTAGAAACATATGGTTTAAGCACATACCTTTAACCAGATTCTCAGATCACCGAAGTAGTACTCAACCCAACATGTGGAACTGCTACCCTAATGTCTTCCTCGACTAAGCGGGCTTTACGCACACACATGCTCCAGGGGAGATGCAATTACGGGTATCCTCTGATCGTCTTCCTTCCAGTGTTGTGCTCCAACCAGTATAGTTCTAATCATAATAAATCAAAGTATTATACTTCGTGTTCCTATGATATTCTTGGCTGATATAAGATTAATCTTATATTTGTTCTTGGATGATAGTCGATTAATCTTAAGATGTTCTTGGATGGTAGTCGATTATCTTATGATATTCTTGGATGATTTCGGATTATAGACTGAAGTTTCTTAGTTGAACATTGAGAGTATTTTCAAAGTTTGAAGTTTTATATATTCTTGAATGAATATCGAATGAATATTCGTCTTGACAAGAGGCTCCTTATATAGATAACCTCGGCAATTCACTATTCTTTACTTTTTTAAAGTAAACAGTATTACTTTTAAAAAGTCATAAAGTAAACAGTACTCAAATAGTCCTAGACAAACTACTTTTCCAAAAAGTCATAAAGGCTACAGTGGGTACAGTGCCTTGTCTGCTACTTTCCGAAAAGGTGTTTTGTCTTCTTCTCTTCTGCTTTCAAAAAGTCGTAAAGGCAATAGTTCCTTGTCTTCTACTTTTCGTAAAGCTGTTTTGTTGTTATACGGTTATTCTTCCAGCTGTCTTGTTTCGCAGTTGTTATCCGGCGAGTAGTTCAGCTGTCATAATCTTCAATGACTTTCGTTAGAATGTCATTTTTACATCGGGTTTATCGGGCTGCTTTCCTGTTTCCAGCTGTCCGTTAGTAACCTGTTGTGATAATCAATTTTATTCTTGATAATCCTTTTTCTTGGAGGATACTCCTATAGAATAGGAACGATATCATCGATAATCTTTTTAGATAATTATTCTGACGATACTCCTATAGAATAGGAACGATATCATCGATATTCTTTTTGAGATAATTATTTTTATTTTGGGCCACAAGGCCATAATCAATTTTGAGCACTAAGGCTTCTTTTGTCTGGGCTTTCTGTAGTTTAAACTACATCGGGCCATATTCCTTTGGGTCAGAAAGACCTCTTTTCCGTGTTACCGGGTTTTTAATCTTTTTTGGATCCATATGATCTCTTTTTGTTTGGGATTTTCCATAGTTTAAACTATGTTGGGCCATAATCTTTTGGGTCTGTTATAACCTCTTTTCTGAGTTATCAGTAATTAATCTTGTTGGATCCATGTGATCTCTTTTATGGGCTACACATTGTAAAACTATACGCTCCCTGATATAATAATCTTTTGGGCCGTGAGGCACTTAATCGGTTTTGGGCCATAAGGCCATAATATTTTTGGGTCCGTAGGACCTCTTTTATGGGTTATGCAGTAAACTACATTCCCTGACTGATATTCTTTTGGGCTTTACCGTAGTATAAAACACTACGTTGGGCTATAATCTGTTTGGGCCATAAGCCTCTTTTAGGTTTAAAGTAGATGAATCTACATAATACCTTTGATAATCTTTTGGGCTGTTAAGCCATAATCCTTTTGGGCCGTAAGGCCTCCTTCGTAGGTCTCTACATTGTACCTGCAAAAGTAATCAGGATTTTATTCAAAATCATTTTTCCCTCCTTATTCAAAAGGATCAGGATGTAGTATATTCTAGTTTTTAATCATCTAATAATGTGATGGGTAGTATGCGAGTAACCAATCAACCACTCGTATACTAGTTTCCTTTCCATTTATTAGATATCGAATGTATTCGATAGTCCTGTATATACTAACCATTTTATTCACTATTATTTGTCTGACTATTATTCTGCCTTGATCACTTAGTAACTCAGAAGGTTTCATTACGTCGTAATAGAGTAATTCTTTCCAAGCTAAATTTAGCTCTTTACAAAGGATATTCCTCTCAATGACGTACTGCAACCTGTCTTTATTCAATTCTCTAATCTTGCTGAACGATGGATGAGTCTTCATACTGATCCTTCGTCTGCTGCTAATTTCTTAGCTTGCTGCTGCATAAAATATCACGGTTAATTGTAAACATTAATCAATTATTCTTGGGATATTTCCTCAGCTTTGCTGCTGCCTAGAATATCATGGTTTAATCAGATAATCATTATTCTTGGCCATACTTTCTTTTTGCTTAGTCGTCATTGTGATACCTGCTAAGAAAATCAGCTAAAATGTTCTTAGTCCCAGATATATTTTTTACAATGAAATCATAGCAATAAAAGAATGATTGTCATTTTCTTCTTCTATTCAGTTCTGGTAAAGGGCCTATTCTGTTATTGATGAATGCCTTGACCTGAGTATTATCTGTTCTAACCACAAATTTTACTGGTAGAAGATGGTAATGAAATCTCTTTATTCCCAATTTTACTGCCAGTAATTCTTTTTCATTTATGTGGTAGTTCTTTTCATTGGGTTTCCAGGTTCCACCTCCGTATCCACAAATTAATCTTTTTTCTTTATCAATATCTTCTTTATCATATGCTATTAGGATCGCTCCCCATCCTATATCACTAGCATCAGTAAAGAGTTCTAATTGATCTTGATCTGTAGGTACTCTGTGTTTAGGTAATGATTTTACCTTTTCTTTAATCTGGTTAATTGCCTTGGTATGTTCTTCTTTCCATTCAAACGTTACATCTTTTTTAATTAGATCTTGCAGTGGCTTTCTTAGGTATGGTAAATCTTTTATATGATCTGCTGCATAATTTATTACCCCAAGAAACTGTTGTACCTCTCTTTTATTCTCTAATCTTTCTTTAAAGTTTTTAATCTTTGTTACAACATGTTCTTGTAATTGTATTCCTTCACTATCCACAATGTAGCCTAGGAATTCAATAGTATTCTTGAATATTTCTGATTTCTTTTCTGATAAAAGTATTTCATGTTGATTAATCGTTTCAATGAATAGATCTATATGCTTAATATGGTTTTCTAGGTTATCACTATAAACCAAAATATCATTCACATATATAATACTGAATCCGCGATTCTCTAAATACACTGGTCCATTCTTCTTTGAAATATTTGTGGCGCATTTTTAATCCCATGGGTAGTACGTTCCATTCATAGTGTCCTTGAGGGCGAGCACTGTTAAAGCTCTAGATTCGTTGGTCAATTTTATTTGCCAAAATCTGCTTTTACAGTCGAACTTACTAAACCAATTTTTATTCCCTAATCTGTTAATGAGGTTCCTTTTGTAGGGTAAAAAGTAACCATCAAATATAGTCTTTTATTCAATTCTCGATAATCAATTACTAATCTGGCTTTTCCTCGCTTTTGCTCCTTATGTTTCCTTACCAAAAAGGCAGGGCTGCTATGAGGACTCTTACTCTCTCTAATTATTTTCATTTCTAATAATTCTTTAATCTGGATATCAAATTCCTTTTGATCTGTCGAGCTGTACCTTATAGGCTTTGTCCTAACAGTATCGTTTGGATCTGTTAATCTTATTTCTCCATAGATCTTTTCTTTTTCCCAAAGCTGCATAGGATTTTCTCCAAAATTACTTTTTAATTTATTCAGATATTTTTCCTTTAGTAATTCTAGATTATTATTTCTTTCAATTTTTATCGTACATAATCTTATGGTATTTACCGGTAGTATTCTTTTTAGTATAATCCATTTGTTACGAGGAGATTGTAGACAAAATGTATCTTTATTAATTACTTGAGTTTTAAAATAATCTAGGAAGTTGTTTCCTAATAACACTTGTTGTTTCATATTATTCAGTTGGTATACAATTGGTAATATGAAAATAGTCTTTCCAAGTTTAATCCTTACATTTTCTGCTATTATGTCTAATTCTTTAGATTGTTCATTAAATCCTGATACCTTAGCTCTACGTATCCTAGATCTCTTCCATTTATGAGATTCCAGCACATTTTTCCTAGCTCGGCATATGTCTGCTCCACTGTCGATAAACACTTTTTGTTTAATCATTTTATTCTGTTTATACTCGATGTTGGCTTCTATATGGATTGCTATCATTTTAGTCTTTTGTTTAATCTTTTTATAAACTTATTTATGCTTTCATAGTTTTTCCAAAATTTACATCCCTTTTTAGTCTTTCCATTTTCTATAGGTTTTGAGTTGCAGTATTTTTTAGTCTTTTTTCTTTTCTCGGAATTATTGTTGGTAATCCGTTTTACTCTGTTTTTCTTATATTTTTCTTTAAACTTTTTATATTCATTACTCCAATATTTCTCTTTTTTATGACACAACAATTGTAGTCTCTGCTTCCATTTATTCTTTAATCCTATTTTCTTATTCTTGCTATTCCTTTGTTGTAATCGATATTTTTTATCCTTGAGATAAATCTTTATGATTCTTATTCTTTTTTCTAAGATATTTTCTTTAGGTTTATTCTGTTTGCATTCTAATAATCTATCCACTTTATAATATCCTATTCGTCTTAGCTAGTATATTATTAGTTTTTTAAAGTCATCAGTTTTTTCAGAACTAGTTCTAGACGTTAATTTATAATCTAGGTTTTCTAATTGAATTTTATTCGTGTATTTCTCTAGGTTTAATCCTATTATTTCTTCTCTCCATTTATCCTGATTTGATTTTTGGATATTCTTTTTTAAGGGACATATGTTATAATTTACTCTAATGGTCTTTTTAAATTTTATTTTTCGCCTAATAGTTAAACCATTTGATAATCTAGTTATCCTTTTAGTATTCACTTTTAACTTAGGGTTAACTAATAAATCTTTGATTATGATATTCTTCATATTCATATTTACCTGCTCATCTTCTCTCATAACATTTATTCCTAATAATCGGTTATTCTTTTTGATCAATTCAGAATTCTCAGAATTTTTTTCTCCTATGAATTCTATAATATGTAATTCTTGGTTATTAATTTCTTCGCTGTTATTCTGTGGTTTATCACTTTCACTTTGTTTTTCTGATTTTTCTTCAGATTTCTCATTACTGCTAGTCTCATTTTTATCTTTTTTGTTGTTATTATTACTGGTAGTCTCGATATTCTTATCGCTGTTTGTCTCATTTTCTTCATCACTTAATCTGATTCTCTTTTTCTTTTCTTTTCCTTTTAACCTTTTTAACTGTTCTGTTAAAATACGTATTTCCTCTTTTAATCCTAATACTTTTTATTTTTCTTTTTCCAATTCTTTTGCTCTATTTTTTCTTCTTTAGAACCTTTTGCTTTGTTCTTTTCTTCCTCCAACTCTTTTCTCAGTGTATCTTTTGAGTCTAAGTATTTTTCTTATACTTTTGATACTTTTCGTACCATTCTTCATTATCTTTTAATTTTAGATTTCTATTTTCGGCTTTTAATTCTATAATCTTTGATCTTTTTATCTAATTCTACCTTAGTTTCATTAGGTAGGGTCTTTGTATTCAAGTATTTTTCTTTATACTTTTTATACTTATCATACCATTCATCATTACATTTTAATCTTAATTCTTTATTCTCTGCTTTTAATTCCTTAATCTTTTGATCTTTTTTGTCAGTGTTCTTTTTACTCTCTTTTTCGGATGAACTATACTTTTTCTTTTTCCAATTTTTTTGCTCTATTCTTTTCTTCTTTTTCGAACCTTTTTGCTTTGTTCTTTTCTTCCTCCAACTCTTTTCTCAGTGTATCTTTTGAGTCTAACTATTTTTTCTTATACTTTTGATACTTTTCGTACCATTCTTCATTATATTTTAATTTTAGATTTCTATTTTCGGCTTTTAATTCTATAATCTTTTGATCTTTTTTATCTAATTCTACCTTAGCTTCATTAGGTAGGGTCTTCGTATTCAAGTATTTTTCTTTATACTTTTTATACTTATCATACCATTCATCATTACATTTTAATCTTAATTCTTTATTCTCTGCTTTTAATTCCTTAATCTTTTGATCTTTTTTGTCAGTATTCTTTTTACTCTCTTTTTCGGATGAACTATCCTTTTCCGGTAATTCTTGTTTAATTGGTTTAGGCTTTATGGGTTTAAATCTTTCTTTTTCTATTTTTTCCATAATCTCTTTACCATGTTTCTTTAAAAACGTAATCGCACTAGGTTCCATTAGAATTTTCCTTCTTTATTCAGAATTACTAGTCTGTCTATTGAGGACTGACGTCCTGCAAATCTTTTCTTCATCTATAACCCCTAGAGGTCGGAATCTAGATGGTAATCTTATTCTGTTTTCAGAGTCAGTCAAACTTTTTTCAAAGTTAATCAAATAGTTAGCATGTAATCGGGTTGATATTCTTGTTAATCGTTTGGGTAATCTTTGGTTCAATAACATTTTTTAATTTATAGTCTATAATCTTTTATCAATCCGTCAGATAACCATAATCTAATCTTATACCAATCGTCTAAACATTCATAATCATAATCTTCTATCATCGTCCAAACAGTTATAATCATAATCAAATATCAACGTCTAAATATCATAATAACAGAGTAATATACTTATCAAAATTATAATTAGAAACATATGGTTTAAGCACATACCTTTAACCAGATTCTCAGATCACCGAAGTAGTACTCAACCCAACATGTGGAATCTGCTACCCTAACGTCTTCCTCGACTAAGCGGGCTTTACGCACACACATGCTCCAGGGGAGATGCAATTACGGGTATCCTCTGATCGTCTTCCTTCCAGTGTTGTGCTCCAACCAGTATAGTTCTAATCATAATAAATCAAAGTATTATACTTCGTGTTCCTATGATATTCTTGGCTGATATAAGATTAATCTTATGTTTGTTCTTGGATGATAGTCGATTAATCTTAAGATGTTCTTGGATGGTAGTCGATTATCTTATGATATTCTTGGATGATTTCGGATTATAGACTGAAGTTTGTTAGTTGAACATCGAGAGTGTTTTCAAAGATTGAAGTTGTATATATTCTTGAATGAAGATTGAATGAATATTCGTCTTGACAAGAGGCTCCTTATATAGATAACCTCGGCTATTCACTATTCCTTACTTTTTTAAAGTAAACAGTATTACTTTTAAAAAGTCATAAAGTAAACATTACTCAAATAGTCCTAGACAAACTACTTTTCCAAAAAGTCATAAAGGCTACAGTGGGTACAGTGCCTTGTCTGCTACTTTCTACAAAGGTGTTTTGTCTTCTTCTCTTCTGCTTTCAAAAAGTCGTAAAGGCAATAGTTCCTTGTCTTCTACTTTTCGTAAAGCTGTTTTGTTGTTATACGGTTATTCTTCCAGCTATCTTGTTTCGTTGTTGTTATCCGGCGAGTAGTTCAGCTGTCATATTCTTCAATGACTTTCGTTAGAATGTCATTTTCACATCGGGTTTGTCGGGCTGCTTTCCTATTTCCAGCTGTCCGTTAGTAACCTGTTGTGATAATCAATTTTATTCTTGATAATCCTTTTTCTTGGATGATACTCCTATAGAATAGGAACGATATCATCGATAATCTTTTTAGATAATTATTCTGACGATACTCCTATAGAATAGGAACGATATCATCGATATTCTTTTTGAGATAATTATTTTTATTTTGGGCCACAAGGCCATAATCAATTTTGAGCACTAAGGCTTCTTTTGTCTGGGCTTTCTGTAGTTTAAACTACATTAGGCCATATTCCTTTGGGTCAGAAAGACCTCTTTTCCGTGTTATCGGGTTTTTAATCTTTTTTGGATCCATATGATCTCTTTTCGTTTGGGCTTTACCATAGTTTAAACTATGTTGGGCCATATTCTTTTGGGTCTGTTATGACCTCTTTTTTGAGTTAACAGTAGTTAATCTTGTTGGATCCATAGGATCTCTTTTATGGGCTACACATAGTAAAAATATACGCTCCCTGATATAATAATCTTTTGGGCCGTGAGGCACTTAATCGATTTTGGGCCATAAGGCCATAATCTTTTTGGGTCCGTAGAACCTCTTTTATGGGTTATGCAGTAAACTACATTCCCTGACTGATATTCTTTTGGGCTTTACCGTAGTATAAAATACTACGTTGGGCCATAATCTGTTTGGGCCATAAGCCTCTTTTAGGTTTTAGGTAAATGAATCTACATAATACCTTTGATAATCTCTTGGGCTGTTAAGCCTCTTTTGGGCTGTTAAGCCATAGTCCGTTTAGGCCGTAAGGCCTCCTTCGTAGGCCTCTACATTGTACCTGCAAAAGTAATCAGTTTTCCCTCCTTACTCAAAAGGATCAGGATTTTATTCAAAATCATTTTTTCCCTCCTTATTCAAAAGGATCAGGACTCTGTTCTTTTTTAATACTCACTTTAGCTGATGATAATGTTTCAATTTTAATCATGGGTCTTTTCTTTTGTTCTGCCATAATTTTGTAATGGCTGATAGTCTCCTCAGCATGGGTATGCTTTAGATTGGTAATCTTGTCTAACAATAATGTTAGCTCAGTAGTCTCTTTAACCTCTATATCATTGTCATAATATAAGGTCATAATCTCTTCTACATCTCCTACTTTGGAAGTTCCAATCACGGATGCCTTCCGGTTTCTCAGCATGTCCTCTATTCTTGATTTTAACGTCAATAGTCCAAATACTCTTTTTTCACTAATCCAGTTTTCAAACTTTTCCAGTGTACAGGGAATTTTCATGTTTAAATTCTAGTCATCCCCGCTAATGGTGTTGTTCCTTCCTGTATTAAATATTTGGCATATGACAATTGGCTTACCTTTTAAATCTGTCGAAGCATCTAGGATTTGTATCCCGTAGATTCCTTTTCCGAAGGACTCCATCATTAGCTCCGTTGATCTGGTGATAATCTGTGGTAATTTGGTGAGGTTAATAATCTGTGGTAATTTGGTGAGGTTAATAATCTTTTCATCGGTGATAATCTTGTCAATGAATTCGTATGTGAATAATCGCTCCACAATGTTCAGATTCGCCTTTTCACTGCAAATAAACCTTGGATATTTACTCAGCTTTGCCTTGCGTACAATATTAGCATTAGGCTTATAATCATAAAATTTGTTAATCTTTTCATAAGAACTAATCACTTCTGGTCTGTATTTCAGTGTGTCTGCCATGGATACCGCTGCTGATGTTGAGGGTATTGCTGATGGCATGGTTGCTAATCTTGATAAGAATGGTTGAAAGGTTTTTTGCTGTGGTGGTGATATTGTAGTCGGTTTTTTCTATTTATCTTCATTCTGTAGAATCTTTAGCTTTGAGAAGTATTGTATGGCTTCTGTTAGCTGTTTGATACTCTGGGTATTCTCCTGTAATCTTGTAATCATCATTTCATTGGTATGAATAATCTATTGCATAGCCTTGTCTATGTATTCCTCAAATTCTTTGCTGGTTGACATGTTTCTGCTAAGAATTTAACTCAAATATCTTTAGTCTCAAAATATGTAATAATTAAACGTAATCATGGATTTTAGTCCGGTTCATTTAATCTTCTTTGTAGTTCTTCATCTTGCTCATATTCCTGTACTTCTGATCTTGTATTCTCGTTTCTCATGGCTTCTTCGATTAATCTAGCAATTTCAATTTGTTGCCAGAATATCTCATTTATTCTTGCTCGTATTTCTCCGAGTCTTTTGGTAATCTTGTTATACCTGTCTTGATAATACTTACTTCCAGTTTCATTAACTGTTGAAGTATTAATAATCTTATTTCGAGTATATTCTTCACATTTCTTCCAATAATCTCTTTCCCTAATCAATTTCATTTTTTCTCTTTCTAGTGGGTTCATTTTTTAATCAGAACTACTTTCACTAGAATCATGGTTAATATAATTTATTCTTTATGATCCTGATTCTATATCTGTTTCACTGATATAAAATTCTTCATATTTATACCAATTATCATTATCTTCTTTAATTCATCTTAAACTCATTATAAGTTGTTCATTATTCATGTATTTTACTCCTTTTTTCTTTAGTTTTGGGAACTTATTTGCATAATGTCCTTTTTCATTGCAATTCCAGCAAGTGAATTCTTTTACTCGTTCTTCTTTAGTCTTTTTTGATTCAATAGGGTTTAAGCTTCTTTTTCTAAACTTTCTTTTACCTTTAAACTTTCTTCTAGTCTCAGGGTTATTCTTATATTTTTTAAATCTTCTTTTCTTATAATTCTTATAGTAAGGATTATTCTTGTATTCTTTTCTAGACCTGTAATCTTTTTCGTATTTATCTCTGTATTTTTTATGTCTTTTATGCTTCTTATATTTCTCTTTTTTATCATCGCATCCAAATTTTAATCTTCTTTCTGTGAATCCACAGATTTCTCTTAATCCAATTTTCTTATCCTTTTTAATCTTTTGCTATAATCTGTATTCTTCGCATTTCCTCATCAGATATGCTCTTAAGACTCTTATTCTTTCACCTAGGGTATTCTCCTTAGGTTCTAGCTGTACGTATTCTTTTGATATCTCAATGTTATACGATATAGGCAAATGATCATAATAAAGCTGTTGATAAATTATTCCTTCTTCTGGTAAGAATCTAGCTTCATAAAAAAAATTACTAAAGCTAATCGTATATTCTGGTAATTTATCTATTCTGCAACATTTCATGTTATTCAGTTCATGATAATCTCTGTTTTCTTTCATTAGCACTTTTTCTCTGGCTACTAACCATTTTTCACCTAAAAATTCTCTTTTGAGAAGTAAGTCAAATATCATCAACATCGACTTCCAGTCTGTCGAATAACTTAAAGACTTCCCCTCTTAGCTGGTATGCTATTGACTCTCTCCAGTATGCTGTTTTTCCAATTATAGTCTTAGATATTAAATCATACATATAATCCAGGTTTTCTGATTGGGTGCTATTCATAAATGCAATATACATTCCTAAATTTCAATATGTTATTCTTCTTCCTATTTCATGTTCATCATAAACATTATCTAGTTCTAGAAAATATCCATTATAATTTACTCCTTGTGTCATTGATCCTACGAACTTTTTAAACTCTGCTTGTTGTCCGATAGGGATATGATCTGGTAATCTTGTTGTTCTTCTGGTTACTACTTCTAGATTAGGATCTATCAAATCCTCCTCAGGGTAATCATTAGCATCTTCATTGATTATATTGTGTGATTCTATTTCAGTTTCTATCTGTCCATTGTATTCATTTTCTATATCTCTATCCGGCTCATCTTCTATTATAGCATTTACTCTTTTTTCTCCTTTTAAGGATTTTAATATCTGGTCATTTTCTTTGATTAATTCAGAATCCTCAGAATTTTCTTCTTCTATGAATTCTACAATTCGTAATTTTTGGTTATTCATCTCTTATTTGTTACTCTGTGGTTTATCACTTTCACTTTGTTTTTCCGATTTTTCTTGATTTCTCATTCTTGCTACTCTCCTTTTTATCTTTTTTCTTATCTTCATTGTTGCTAGTCTCGTTATTCTTATCGTTGTTGGTCTTGTTGTTCTCATCACTTAATCTGATTCTCTTTTTCTTTTCTTTTCCTTTTAACTTTTTTAACTGTTCTGTTAAAATACGTATTTCCTCTTTTAACCCTAATATTTTTTCTTTTTCTTTTTCCAATTCTTTTGCTCTATTCTTTTCTTCTTTTTTGAATCTTTTTGCTTTATTCTTTTCTTCCTCCAACTCTTTTCTTAGTGTATCTTTTGAGTCTAAGTATTTTTTCTTATAGTTTTGATACTTTTTGTACCATTCTTCAGTATCTTCTAATTTTAGATTTCTATTCTCGGCTTTTAATTCTATAATCTGTTGATCTTTTTTATCTAATTCTACCTTAGCTTCATTAGGTAGGGTCTTCGTATTCAAGTATTTTTCTTTATACTTTTTATACTTATCATACCATTCATCATTACATTTTAATCTTAATTCTTTATTTTCTGCTTTCAATTCCTTAATCTTTTGATCTTTTTTGTCAATATTCTTTTCCTTTTCGGATAAACTTTCCTTTTCAGATAATCCTTGTTTAGTCGGTTTAGATTTCATAGGTTCATATTTATATATTTCCCTTTCTATAATCTTTTTACCATGTTTTTTCAAAAACGTAATCGCGCTGGGTTCCATTTAATCTTTTAATCTTTTTTCTAAGTCTGAATGTTTCTCCTGATAAGACCGTCTCCAAAGCTTTTAATCATAAAGTTCTTCATATTTTACTTATAAATCAAACTTTACCTTGATCGTTTATCTCTATTCCATTGTTGTTAATCTTATATTTTATCATTGTTAGGAAATCGCTTCCTAATAACAATTCATTAAGGCTGTCGTATTCTATTACTCCAATGTTTATCTTATATTCTAAATCCTGGATTTTGAATCTTAAATTTATACTCTTGGTAATTATTATTTCTCTTTCATTTTCAGGGTAATTGTAGGTTTGTGGTTCAATTATCTCACAATCATATTCATTGATTTTACTCACGTGTATAAAACTTTTAATTGCTCCTGTATTTATTTCTGCTACTCCGTCTATTGTTGCCATGTTCTTGAATATTATAACTTTGATTTTTAATATGTTACTTTCTACGTTTATCAAGTCTATTATTCTAGGCTGTATTCTTGGTAGGTTATTCTGTTGGGTAATCACTGATTCTCTGGTTATACTTAATCTTGATCCTTCTATCCTGGGTATTAATCTTTTAGAAGGTGTAATAGTCCGTGTATTAAAATCCATAGTTATTTCTTCTGGTATGGTAATCTTAGAGTTTTCCTTATGTTCAATTTGTTCGAGTATTTCTTTATACATTTTTGGCACTATAATGTTCATCTCATGCTGTTTTTTCACATGGTGATTTCCGGTTAAGGCATAAATTATTTTAGTCTCTATACTAATCACTTTACTTCCTGGTGGCATTTCTATTCCATCTAATTTATAGTATAGTGTTAAGGCTAAATTTTTATTCTCGTCTTTCAACGATATGCTAAAATCTGGTTGTACAGTAAACTTTAATTTTTGATAAATCAAATTTCCTTTAATCATCAAGTATTAATGCGTCTTGCAAATTTCCTAGTATTCTGTCATCTAATACGTAGATCTCAGTATAGGTGTGTCAATATTCTTTTGAAAGTAAGCTTTAATTGTAATCTCTATTCCTCCAAAGTAAATATTTCTATATTTCTTTGCTTCCTTAGTCGATAATTTTGTCAGTTCTCTTTTAATCAATTCATCAGTAATCAAATTTATTCTAGTTCTTCCATTAGTACTCATAGTATCGATTATATTCTCATGCTTCTGAGCAATATATCTAATTTCTTTATTCCGTTTAAACCATTTTGTTTTAAATATCCTTTTTACCGATAATTCTTCTTTTTCATTTTGAATTTTTTGATAAGTATCTGGTTTAAAACTTAATGTTTGGGTTATTCCTCCTTCATAATTATTCATCTGATAATGGGTTACTTCAGAATCTTCTATTACTTCTTTTCTTTTATCCATGTTTTAATAAGTTAATATATTTATACTGTTCTTTTATTATTTCTTTCAGTTCTTTGGTTTCATTTTCACTGTTAATCTGTTTTGCTAAGCTTTGCTCTTTTAACTTTTTTATTTCTTCGTCTTTCTGTCTTAGTCTTTCTTCTCTTAGAGCTGATAGATTTCTTAAAAATATTATTTTTTCATTTTGTTTATTTATTTCTGTATAGTTATCTTTTAACTGTTTATCTTTTTCATCTGTTATATCTATATATCTATTCTACAACTTATGATATGCTGGTTTATGTCTGTACCATATCTAAGTGGTTTTTCAGCTATTCTTTTTAACTGCATAATCTTTTCTTGTTGTTGTACTAGTCTGTTTTCGTTTATTTTTCAACAACTATTCCTTATTACAAGCTCTGATACCAATTTGGGGACTGGCGTCCTGCGGATCTTTTCTTCATCTATAACCCCTAGAGGTCGGAATCTAGATGGTAATCTTATTCTATTTTCAGAGTTAGTCAAACATTTTTCAAAGTTAATCAAATAGTTAGCATGTAATCGGGTTGATATTCTTGTTAATCGTTTGGGTAATCTTTGGTTCAATAACATTTTTTAATTTATAGTCTATAATCTTTTATCAATCCGTCAGATAACCATAATCTAATCTTATACCAATCGTCTAAACATTCATAATCATAATCTTCTATCATCGTCCAAACAGTTATAATCATAATCAAATATCAACGTCTAAATATCATAATAACATAGTAATATACTTATCAAAATTATAATTAGAAACATATGGTTTAAGCACATACCTTTAACCAGATTCTCAGATCACCGAAGTAGTACTCAACCCAACATGTGGAATCTGCTACCCTAACGTTTTCCTCGACTAAGCGGGCTTTACGCACACACATGCTCCAGGGGAGATGCAATTATGGGTATCCTCTGATCGTCTTCCTTCCAGTGTTGTGCTCCAACCAGTATAGTTCTAATCATAATAAATCAAAGTATTATACTTCGTGTTCCTATGATATTCTTGGTTGATATAAGATTAATCTTATGTTTGTTCTTGGATGATAGTCGATTAATCTTAAGATGTTCTTGGATGGTAGTCGATTATCTTATGATATTCTTGGATGATTTCGGATTATAGACTGAAGTTTGTTAGTTGAACATCGAGAGTGTTTTCAAAGATTGAAGTTGTATATATTCTTGAATGAAGATCGAATGAATATTCGTCTTGACAAGAGGCTCCTTATATAGATAACGCCGGCTATTCACTATTCCTTACTTTTTAAAAGTAAGCAGTATTACTTTTAAAAAGTCGTAAAGTAAACAGTACTCAAATAGTCCTAGACAAACTACTTTTCCAAAAAGTCATAAAGGCTACAGTGGGTACAGTGCCTTGTCTGCTACTTTTCGCAAAGGTGTTTTGTCTTCTTCTCTTCTGCTTTCAAAAAGTCGTAAAGGTAATAGTTCCTTGTCTTCTACTTTTCGTAAAGCTGTTTTGTTGTTATACGGTTATTCTTCCAGCTGTCTTGTTTCGCAGTTGTTATCCGGCGAGTAGTTCAGCTGTCATAATCTTCAATGACTTTCGTTAGAATGTCATTTTTACATCGGGTTTATCGGGCTGCTTTCCTGTTTGCAGCTGTCCGTTAGTAACCTGTTGTGATAATCAATTTTATTCTTGATAATCCTTTTTCTTGGATGATACTCCTATAGAATAGGAACGATATCATCGATAATCTTTTTAGATAATTATTCTGACGATACTCCTATAGAATAGGAATGATATCATCGATATTCTTTTTGAGATAATTATTTTATTTTGGGCCACAAGGCCATAATCAATTTTGAGCACTAAGGCTTCTTTTGTCTGGGCTTTCTGTAGTTTAAACTACATCGGGCCATATTCCTTTGGGTCAGAAAGACCTCTTTTCCGTGTTACCGGGTTTTTAATCTTTTTTGGATCCATAGGATCTCTTTTTGTTTGGGATTTTCCATAGTTTAAACTATGTTGGGCCATAATCTTTTGGGTCTGTTATAACCTCTTTTCTGAGTTATCAGTAATTAATCTTGTTGGATCCATGGGATCTCTTTTATGGGCTACACATTGTAAAACTATACGCTCCCTGATATAATAATCTTTTGGGCCGTGAGGCACTTAATCGGTTTTGGGCCATAAGGCCATAATATTTTTGGGTGCGTAGGACCTCTTTTATGGGTTATGCAGTAAACTACATTCCCTGACTGATATTCTTTTGGGCTTTACCGTAGTATAAAACACTACGTTGGGCTATAATCTGTTTGGGCCATAAGCCTCTTTTAGGTTTAAAGTAGATGAATCTACATAATACCTTTGATAATCTTTTGGGCTGTTAAGCCTCTTTTGGGCTGTTAAGCCATAATCCTTTTGGGCCGTAAGGCCTCCTTCGTAGGTCTCTACATTGTACCTGCAAAAGTAATCAGGATTTTATTCAAAATCATTTTTCCCTCCTTATTCAAAAGGATCAGGATGTAGTATATTCTAGTTTTTAATCATCTAATAATGTGATGGGTAGTATGCGAGTAACCAATCAACCACTCGTATACTAGTTTCCTTTCCATTTATTAGATATCGAATGTATTCGATAGTCCTGTATATACTAACCATTTTATTCACTATTACTTGTCTGACTATTATTCTGCCTTGATCACTTAGTAACTCAGAAGGTTTCATTACGTCGTAATAGAGTAATTCTTTCCAAGCTAAATTTAGCTCTTTGCAAAGGATATTCCTCTCAATGACGTACTGCAACCTGTCTTTATTCAATTCTCTAATCTTGCTGAACGATGGATGAGTCTTCATACTGATCCTTCGTCAGCTGCTAATTTCTTAGCTTGCTGCTGCATAAAATATCACGGTTAATGGTAAACATTAATCAATTATTCTTGGGATATTTCCTCAGCTTTGCTGCTGCCTAGAATATCATGGTTTAATCAGATAATCATTATTCTTGGCCATACTTTCTTTTTGCTTAGTCGTCATTGTGATACCTGCTAAGAAAATCAGCTAAAATGTTCTTAGTCCCAGATATATTTTTTACAATGAAATCATAGCAATAAAAGAATGATTGTCATTTTCTTCTTCTATTCAGTTCTGGTAAAGGGCCTATTCTGTTATTGATGAATGCCTTGACCTGAGTATTATCTGTTCTAACCACAAATTTTACTGGTAGAAGATGGTAATGAAATCTCTTTATTCCCAATTTTACTGCCAGTAATTCTTTTTCATTTATGTGGTAGTTCTTTTCATTGGGTTTCCAGGTTCCACCTCCGTATCCACAAATTAATCTTTTTTCTTTATCAATATCTTCTTTATCATATGCTATTAGGATCGCTCCCCATCCTATATCACTAGCATCAGTAAAGAGTTCTAATTGATCTTGATTTGTAGGTACTCTGTGTTTAGGTAATGATTTTACCTTTTCTTTAATCTGGTTAATCGCCTTGGTATGTTCTTCTTTCCATTCAAACGTTACATCTTTTTTAATTAGATCTTGCAGTGGCTTTCTTAGGTATGGTAAATCTTTTATATGATCTGTTGCATAATTTATTACCCTAATAAACTGTTGTACCTCTCTTTTATTCTCTAATCTTTCTTTAAAGTTTTTAATCTTTGTTACAACATGTTCTTGTAATTGTATTCCTTCACTATCCACAATGTAGCCTAGGAATTCAATAGTATTCTTGAATATTTCTGATTTCTTTTCTGATAAAAGTATTCCGTGTTGATTAATCGTTTCAATGAATTGTTCTATATGCTTGATATGGTTTTCTAGATTATCACTGTAAACCAATATATCATCCACATATATAATACAGAAGTCTGCCAGTTCTCTAAATACCTGGTCCATTCTTCTTTGAAATATTTGTGGCGCATTTTTTAATCCCATGGGTAGTACGTTCCATTCATAGTGTCCTTGAGGGGCACTGAACGCTGTTAAAGCTCTAGACTCGTTGGTCAATTTTATTTGCCAAAATCCGCTTTTACAGTCGAACTTACTAAACCAATTTTTATTCCCTAATCTGTTGATGAGGTTCCTTTTGTAGGGCAAAAAGTAACCATCAAATATAGTCTTTTTATTCAATTCTCGATAATCAATTACTAATCTGGCTTTTCCTCGCTTTTGCTCCTTATGTTTCCTTACCAAAAAGGCAGGGCTGCTATGAGGACTCTTACTCTCTCTAATTATTTTCATTTCTAATAATTCTTTAATCTGGATATCAAATTCCTTTTGATCTGTCGAGCTGTACCTTATAGGCTTTGTCCTAACAGTATCGTTTGGATCTGTTAATCTTATTTCTCCATAGATCTTTTCTTTTTCCCAAAGCTGCATAGGATTTTCTCCAAAATTACTTTTTAATTTATTCAGATATTTTTCCTTTAGTAATTCTAGATTATTATTTCTTTCAATTTTTATCGTACATAATCTTATGGTATTTACCGGTAGTATTCTTTTTAGTATAATCCATTTGTTACGAGGAGATTGTAGACAAAATGTATCTTTATTAATTACTTGAGTTTTAAAATAATCTAGGAAGTTGTTTCCTAATAACACTTGTTGTTTCATATTATTCAGTTGGTATACAATTGGTACTATGAAAATAGTCTTTCCAAGTTTAATCCTTACATTTTCTGCTATTATGTCTAATTCTTTAGATTGTTCATTAAATCCTGATACCTTAGCTCTACGTATCCTAGATCTCTTCCATTTATGAGATTCCAGCACATTTTTCCTAGCTAGGCATATGTGTGCTCCACTGTCGATAAACACTTTTTGTTTAATCATTTTATTCTGTTTATACTCGATGTCGGCTTCTATATGGATTGCTACCATTTTAGTCTTTTGTTTAATCTTTTTATAAACTTATTTATGCTTTCATAGTTTTTCCAAAATTTACATCCCTTTTTAGTCTTTTCATTTTCTATAGGTTTTGAGTTGCAGTATTTTTTAATCTTTTTTCTTTTCTCGGAATTATTGTTGGTAATCCGTTTTATGCTATTTTTCTTATATTTTTCTTTAAACTTTTTATATTCATTACTCCAATATTTCTCTTTTTTATGACACCACAACTGTAGTCTCTGCTTCCATTTATTCTTTAATCCTATTTTCTTATTCTTGCTATTCCTTTGTTGTAATCGATATTTTTTATCCTTGAGATAAATCTTTATGATTCTTATTCTTTTTTCTAAGATATTTTCTTTAGGTTTATTCTGTTTGCATTCTAATAATCTATCCACTTTATAATATCCTATTCGTCTTAGCTGGTATATTATTAGTTTTTTAAAGTCATCAGTTTTTTCAGAACTAGTTCTAGACGTTAATTTATAATCTAGGTTTTCTAATTGAATTTTATTCGTGTATTTCTCTAGGTTTAATCCTGTTATTTCTTCTCTCCATTTATCATGATTTGATTTTTGGATATTCTTTTTTAAGGGACATATGTTATAATTTACTCTAATGGTCTTTTTAAATTTTATTTTTCGCCTAATAGTTAAACCATTTGATAATCTAGTTATCCTTTTAGTATTCACTTTTAACTTAGGGTTAACTAATAAATCTTTGATTATGATATTGTTCATATTCATATTTACCTGCTCATCTTCTCTCATAACATTTATTCCTAATAATCGATTATTCTTTTTGATCAATTCAGAATTCTCAGAATTTTCTTCTCCTATGAATTCTATAATCTGTAATTCTTGGTTATTAATTTCTTCGCTGTTATTCTGTGGTTTATCACTTTCACTTTGTTTTTCTGATTTTTCTTCAGATTTCTCATTACTGCTAGTCTCATTTTTATCTTTTTTGTTGTTATTATTACTGGTAGTCTCGATATTCTTATCGCTGTTAGTCGCATTTTCTTCATCACTTAATCTGATTCTCTTTTTCTTTTCTTTTCCTTTTAACCTTTTTAACTCTTCTGTTAAAATACGTATTTCCTCTTTTAATCCTAATACTTTTTCTTTTTCTTTTTCCAATTCTTTTGCTCTATTCTTTTCTTCTTTTTCGAACCTTTTTGCTTTGTTCTTTTCTTCCTCCAACTCTTTTCTCAGTGTATCTTTTGAGTCTAAGTATTTTTTCTTATACTTTTGATACTTTTCGTACCATTCTTCATTATCTTTTAATTTTAGATTTCTATTTTCGGCTTTTAATTCTATAATCTTTTGATCTTTTTTATCTAATTCTACCTTAGTTTCATTAGGTAGGGTCTTCGTATTCAAGTATTTTTCTTTATACTTTTTGTACTTATCATACCATTCATCATTACATTTTAATCTTAAATCTTTATTCTCTGCTTTTAATTCCTTAATCTTTTGATCTTTTTTGTCAGTATTCTTTTTACTCTCTTTTTCGGATGAATTATCCTTTTCCGGTAATTCTTGTTTAATTGGTTTAGGCTTTATGGGTTTAAATCTTTCTTTTTCTATTTTTTCTATAATCTCTTTACCATGTTTCTTTAAAAACGTAATCGCACTAGGTTCCATTAGAATTTTCCTTCTTTATTCAGGATTACAAGTCTGTCTATTGAGGACTGACGTCCTGCGGATCTTTTCTTCATCTATAACCCCTAGAGGTCGGAATCTAGATGGTAATCTTATTCTATTTTCAGAGTTAGTTAAAAAAATTTCAAAGTTAATCAAATAGTTAGCATGTAATCGGGTTGATATTCTTGTTAATCGTTTGGGTAATCTTTGGTTCAATAACATTTTTTAATTTATAGTCTATAATCTTTTATCAATCCGTCAGATAACCATAATCTAATCTTATACCAATCATCTAAACATTCATAATCATAATCTTCTATCATCGTCCAAACAGTTATAATTATAATCAAATATCAACGTCTAAATATCATAATAACAGAGTAATATACTTATCAAAATTATAATTAGAAACATATGGTTTAAGAACATACCTTTAATCAGATTCTCAGATCACCGAAGTAGTACTCAACCCAACATGTGGAATTTGCTACCCTAACGTCTTCCTCGACTAAGCGGGCTTTACGCACACACATGCTCTAGGGGAGATGCAATTACGGGTATCCTCTGATCGTCTTCCTTCCAGTGTTGTGCTCCAACCAGTATAGTTCTAATCACTAAGATTTAAGTGAATTGGGATCACAAAATTAATTGTGTGTATAATTTATTAATCTTAATGGGGGGACAAGCTTAATGGGGATAAATACGTGTAGCTTTATAAAGGATCCTAAATGACTAAGCCTATGTAAACTAAATGGTGGCAGCTCGTGAAGTTGGCCAGCAATATGGGGATTAATTAGTATGGGAGGATCGTGGTTAATTAATCTAAACCCCACCGATACCTTTTTATAAAAGAAACATAGTCCACTTTAGGAGAAGGAGATACAACACCCATTTTCAAGTACTAGGAATTAGGAATTGTAACGTCCTAAACAAAGAGCTGCAACATTCATTCCATTTAGTAAAAGAAAGACCAAAAGAAATGTTCCACTCATTCTTTCACTTGGAGAAATTGCTCCTTTTCATTTATTTTAAATTCAATATTGTGCTCTGGAAATTCGTGGCAGTAACGTTGTTAACATAGCAGCCACGTTGCTTCTACTTCAGCGAAACGAAAGTATGTTAAGGCAAATTATTTTTTCTTTTGGCATGTTCCGTGTAATAAAATATAACCGTGATATTGTTCCATAAATTATTCTACTCCTAGTGGTTAAGAATATTCATGTTATTGATTCCTATGTTAAATCATGTCTAAATATGTTCCTAAGCCCTTATTGAGGCATACGAAAAAGATGTTGATATTCACAGTGTTAGCCGAAGGTACAAGGATATTATGTCACTCATGATGTTTTATTGTTATTCATGCATTTTCATTTGCATTATATTCATATTTTACACTGGACCCACATGTGTTATATACACTACTATATGGTATGAATTATATATATATATATATGGGTGGGGAAAATGGAAAGGCGTTATATATGCATCACCACCTGCAGCTGGTAGAGAAATCACGAAAAGAAAGATGTCCATATGAGGCCAATATTGATGCCCTTGTGTGGCCAATATGATATGATGCCCTTGTGTGGCCGATATAACCTGATTCCCACAAAGGCGGTTATGGGAAGGAAGATGCCCTTGTATGGCTAATATTTATATGTATACCGCATTTGCATTGTGCATAATATTTAGGCATATGTATTAGGGACTCAGGGACATTTACTGCTGGTCAGTTGTTTTTGTCGGTTGTTGTTGTTGTCGACTATTTCTATCAGCTATCTTGGTCGACTATTTCTGTTTCAGATTATTATATATATCTCTGTTATGATGTTTCTTATGTCTGACATACTCGGTACATCAGTCGTACTGACATCCCTTTTGTCGGAGGACGCTGCGCTTCATGCCCGCAGGTTCACGTAGACAGGGCGACGATCCACGTTAGGGATAGTTTCTATGTTTCCATCTCATAGATAGTGCTATAGAACTGATTTATAAGTATTCCACTCATCATCCGTCTCTTGTTTATGATTCCATCAATGCCTACAGCAAGGAAGAAGTTTAAGAGTATAAGGGCGTTGGATACTGCTGCAGGCGAAGGCACTAGCCGATTACCACCCGCTAGCGAGGGCCAGAGTGAGACTCTCGGTGCGACTTCTTCGTATGACTCTCCCAGTTCACCACCATCGGAGGAGATTAGTGGAGCTGCAATACCCCCAGTTCCTCCACTTGATATTCCAGATGTAGATCTTGATATGCGAAGTGTTGTACAGTTATTGACACGATTAGTGGCCACTCAGGCCCATCGTCAGGTTCCCAGTCCTTCTAATAGAGCTGCTAGCACTAGAGCTCGGGATTTCATTAATCTAAATCCTCATGTATTCACGGGATCAGACCTGAACGAGGACTCGCAAAATTTTTTGAATCAGATACAGCGTACCTTCCGGGTAATGGATGCTACCGATACTGAGTCGGTAAAGTTTGCTTCTTATAGAATGCGGGATGTCACGGTGACCTGGTATGAGACATGGGAGCAATCTAGGGGACCTTGTGCTCTACCAGCAGGATGGAGAGAATTCTTATAGGCCTTCTTACAACATTTTTTGTCGGTCGAGCTTCGACGGGCCAAGCAAGACAGATTCCTACGACTTGAGCAGGGCAACATGAGCGTTCGAGAATATATCTTGTAGTTTAATTCATTGGCCGGATATACTTCTACGATTATAGCCGAGATGAGTGACCGGATACACAGGTTTGTTACCGGCTTAGGACCGCACTTGGTCAATGAGTGTACTACGGCTTCTTTGAATTCGAATATGGATATTACTCGCATTCAGGCTTATGCATAGAATTTAGAGGATCGTAAGAGGCAACAATTGGTAGATCGAGAGCGTGATAAGGGCCAACATAAGAGAGCTCGATCCGTCGGTGACGTAAGAGAGTTCAGAGGTGGGCCCAGACCACAACTTTATAGATGACCATTGTACCCGGCAGCTGGTGCATCATTACCATTTTCAAGGTCAATAGTTGATCGGTTTGCTCAATCGTGACCAGGTCAGAGTTCACAAGCGTCATGATCTTATTACAGAGGGGATTCTATTCAGATGAGACCATTGTTGGCTTGATGTGAGCAGTGTGGTATGATCCATTTAGGGTTGTGCCAACAAGGAGCAAGGGTGTGTTATTCTTGTGGTGAACGTGGTCATATTAGGCGAGAATGTCCGACAGGAGACGAAGGTGTTAGAGCCCAGCTGGTTGGATCTACAACAACTTCATCACATTCAGTGTGCCCATCAGGGCAAGGTCAGCAGCCATTATCCGGTCGAGGCAGAGGTAAGGGTGGAGCAACTAATTTTGGTGGGGGCCAGAACTGTGCTTATGCATTTATGAGACGACAAGATCAAGAGTCCTCATCTGATATCATTACATGTATATTATCGGTCTTTTCACACAATGTGTATACGTTATTAGATCCACGCTCCAATCTATCATATATCACCCCTTTTATTGCCTGTAAATTTGGTCTGAAGCCTGAGTTTATAAGAGATTCATTTGTGGTATCTATACCAGTTGTTGAGTCAGTAGTTGCTAGACGGGTCTATCGAAATTGTGCAGTATTAGTTTGTAGCCATCACACTCTAGCGGATTTGGTAGAACTAGAGATGGTTGATTTTGATGTTATTATGGGCATGTATTGGCTGGCATCGTGCTACACTAATATTGATTGTCGAACAAAGATTATTAGATTTCAGTTCTAGGTGAGCCAGTTCTTGAATGGAATGGTAATATGGCGTCGCCAAAAGGTGGGTTTATTTTATACCTTAAGGCAAAGAAGATGATCTCTAAAGGTTGTATATATCATCTTGTTCGGGCAAGAGATATCGAAGTCGAACCACCTAATTCTCAATCAATTTCGGTGGTTAGTGAGTTTCTTGATGTATTTCCAGACGAACTTCCAAGCCTTCCTCCTTAAAGGGAAATTGAGTTCGGTATAGATGTGTTGACAAACACTCAGCCGATATCTATTCCTCCTTATAGAATGGCTCCAACTGAATTAAAGGAATTAAAGGAGCAATTAAAAGATTTGCTTGAGAAAGGTTTATTAGGCCTAGCATATATCCTTGGGGTGCACCGGTATTGTTCGTACGAAAGAAAGATGGTTCGTTATGGATGTGTATCGACTATTGGCAGCTGAACAAAGTCACTATCAAGAACAAGTACCCTCTTCCCCGAATTGATGATTTGTTTGACAAGTTACAAGGTGTAAGATGTTTCTCAAAGATCGACCTAAGGTCAGGATTCCATCAGCTAAGCGTTAAGGAGAAGGACTTTCCGAAGACGGCTATCAAAACAAGGTATGGGCACTTCTAGTTCTTAGTAATGTCATTTGGACTCACAAACGCGTAGGCAACATTTATGGATCTAATGAACAACGTGTTTCACCCATATCTAGACGTATTTGTAATAGTATTTAGAGATGATATTCTTGTTTACTCTCACTCGGAAACAGAGCATGTGGATCACTTGCGAATAATACTATAGACGCTCCGGGATCGTAAGTTGTATACAAAGCTCTCCAAGTTTGAATTTTGGTTCAATTCAGTGGCTTCTCTTGGTCATATAGTGTCAGACGAAGGTATAAGAGTTGATAGAAAATACTATAAAATTCCAGTGGTCTGATGCTTGTGAGCGAGGTTTCCAAGAGTTAAAGGATAGACTAACACGGGCACCAGTCCCTACTCTCCCAGAAGGTCCAGAAGGCTATATTGTGTATTGTGATGCCTCATGAGTAGGTTTAGGATGTGTGTTAATGCATCATGGTAAAGTGATTGCCTATGCTTTAAGGCAATTGAAGAAACCTGAGAAAAACTATCCGACACATGATTTGGAGTTGGCCGCAATGGTCTATGCACTGAAGATTTGGCGACACTACTTGTATGGTGTTCATGTAGACATTTTCATGGATCATAAAAGTTTGCAATACATATTCAAACAGAAAGAGTTGAACTTGAGACAAAGGGGATGGCTTGAATTATTGAAGGATTGTGATTTGGACATCTTATATCATCCCGGTAAAGCTAATGTGGTAGCAGACGCGCTTAGTCGTAAGTCGATGATCAACTCGACTCCGGTGCCGGTCGAAATGAAGGAATTAGTAAGAGAACTCCATCAATTAGCTAGTTTGGGAGTCCAATTAAGGGATTCGGAGGATGGTGGTTTTGTGATTCAGAATGTGTCAGAATCGTCCCTATATCGAAAGTTAAGGAACGTCAGCGGGAAGACCCCAGTTTGAGGAAAATCAGATAAGGCATTCAACAGAATAAGACCACAACTTTTGAGATTGACGAACATGGAGATCTCAGACACTAGGGTGGTTTATGTGTTCCAAATATAGCGAAATTATGAGGTAGATTTATGACGTAAGTCCATTGTTCATGATATTCCATTCACCCTGGATCTACTAAAATGTACTATGATCTCAAGAACATTTATTGGTGGAACGACATGAAGAGGAGTGTGGCGGAATTTGTAGCTCAGTGTCCTAATTGTTAGCAAGTAAAAATAGAGCACCAAAAGTCCGGTGGCTTAACTCAGAATATTAAGATTCCGATCTGGAAATGGAAAATGATTAATATGGATTTCGTTACGGGTTTACCTCTCTCTTACCATAAGTTTGATTCTATTTGGGTAATTGTTGATAGATTAACCAAATCAGCTCATTTCTTGTCAGTCAAAACTACCTACACAGTTGAGGACTACGCGAAGTTGTATATTAAAGAGATTGTTCGCCTTCATGGTGTGCATATCTCTATTATATCTGATCAAGGTGCATAGTTTACAACTAACTTCTGGAAGTCATTTCAGAAAGGTTTAGGCACTCAAGGTAATCTTAGCATAACTTTTCATCCCCAGACAGACGGACAGGCCGAGCGTACGATTCAGACGCTCGAGGACATGTTACGACCTTGTGTATTGGATTTTAAGGGAAGTTGGGATGATCATTTACCCCTTATTGAGTTCGCGTACAATAACAATTATCATGCTAGCATTAAAATGGCTCCATACGAGGCTTTATATGGACGAAGGTGTAGATCTCCTATCGGATGGTTCGAGGTAGGCGAATCAGAGTTATTTGGGACTGACTTAGTACACCAAGCCATAGAGAAGGTGAATCTTATCCAAGAATGGTTGTTATGACTCATAGTCGTCAGAAGTCATACGCAGATGTGCGACGGTGAGACTTAGAGTTTCAGGTAGACGATTGGGTCTTTTTGAAGATTTCGCCTATGAATGATGTAATGAGATTCGGAAAGAAGGGAAAGCTCAGCCCAAGGTATATTAGGCCATATCGTATAATTCGAAAAATCAATCAACTAGCGTACGAGTTAGACTTACCTTCGGAGTTAGAATTTGTTCATCCGATTTTCTATGTTTCCATGTTGAGAGCGTGTATTGGAGATCCTTCCCGAGTCGTGCCGATTGATGATGTGATGATTACGGAGAATTTATCTTATGAAGAGGTTCCTACTGCTATTTTGGATCGATAAGTCCTCAAGCTGAGGACTAAAGAAGTTGCCTCTGTGAAAGTTTTGTGGTGAAATAAGAACGTGAAAGAGGTGACATGGGAGGCGGAAGAGGAAATGATGCACAAGTATCCATACTTATTCCATACTAACGTCAAGGTTCCAAGAGAAGCATAAGGTGAGTTCTATTTTCATGCTATAAGTATGATGTAGATGTAGTAACGTGTGTGATAATAAATGATTCTGTGAACAAGTAGTTGAATTCGTTGGTTACGCGACAAGGAGTAGATATGTCACCCCAACATTCGAGGACGAATGTTTCTAATGGGGGAAAGATGTAACATCCTGTAATTTCAAGCAATGGTTTGAACAACTAGACATATGTAAGTAGACTTGAGGCCAAGGAAATTTTATTATATGGAGGTATGCACATCAAGAGTTTAGTATGTAAAAGGATAAAACCCCGAACTAATTTTGGACGTAAGAAGTGTGACGACGGGGATCGGAAATAAATTTGGTGTGCACATAAAGAGGCGATGTACTGGTATTATATCGCACGATTATGATATTGAGTATATGAAGGTCTTATAAATCACTAAGATTTAAGTGAATTGGGATCACGAAATTAATTGTGTATAATTGATTAATCTTAATGGGGGGACAAGCTTAATGGGGATAAATACGTGTAGCTTTAAAAAGGATCCTAAATGACTAAGCTTAAGTAAACTAAATGGTGGCAGCTCGTGAAGTTGGCAGCGATATGGGGATTAATTAGTATGGAGGGGGGATCGTGGTTTATTAATCTAAACCCCACCGAGACCTTTTTAGATAAGCAACATAGTCCACTTTAGGAGAAGGAGATACAACACCCATTTTCAAGTACTAGGAATTAGGAATTGTAACGTCCTAAACAAAGAGCAGCAACATTCATTCCATTTAGTAAAACAAAGACCAAAATAAACGTTCCACTCATTCTTTCATTTGGAGAAATTGCTCCTTTTCATTTATTTTAAATTCAATATTGTGCTGTGGAAATTCGTGGCAGTAACGTTGTTAATATAGCAGCCACATTGCTTCTACTTCAGGAAAACAAAAGTATGTTAAGGAAAATTATTTTTTCTTTTGGCATGTTCTATGTAACGAAATATAACCGTGATATTATTCCATAAATTATTCTACTCCTAGTGGTTAAGAATATTCATGTTATGGATTCCTATGTTAAAAGCATGTCTAAATATGTTCCTAAGTCCTTATTGAGGCATACAGAAAAGATGTTGATATTCATAGTGTTAGCCGAAGGTACAAGAATATTATGTCACTCAGGATCTTTTATTGTTATTCATGCATTTTCATTTGCATTATATTCATATATTATCCTGGACCCACATGTGTTATATACACTACTATATGGTATGAATTATATATATGTAGGGGTGGGGAAAACGGAAAAACATTATATACGCATCACCACCTGCAGCTGGTACAGATACCACGAAAAAAAAGATGCCCATGTGAGGCCAATATTGATGCCCTTGTGTGGCCAATATGATATGATGCCCTTGTGTGGCCGATATAACCTAATGCCCACAGAGGCGGTTATGGGAAGGAAGAGGCCCTTGTGTGCCCAATATTTATATGTATACCGCATTTGCATTGTGCATAATATTTAGGCATATGTATTAGGGCCTTAGAGGCATTTACTGTTGGTCAGTTGTTTCTGTCGGTTGTTGCTTTTGTCGGCTGTTTCTATTAGCTATCTTGGTCGACTATTTCTGTTTCAGATTATTATATATATCTCTGTTATGATTTTTCTTATGTCTAACATACTCGGTACATCAGTTGTACTGACATCCCTTTTATCGAGGAACGCTGCGTTTCATGCCCGCAGGTTCACGTAGACAGGGCGATGATCTATGTTAGTAGGTTGCTGACTCAGCGGATTTTGGAGCACTCCCCTTGTTTCAGAGTGTTAGTCAATCTTGGTACGATAATTGTTTCATGTGTATACGGGTATGGCGGGACCCCGTCCTGACCTTTTGATGTCGTATACCCTTTAGAGGCTTGTAGACAGGTGTCTTGTGTATTGTAGTCATGTATAGCCTCATCGGCATTTGTGTATATATATATTAGTTGGGTTTCTGGTTTACAGTTTCTATGATTATATGTGTCAGCAGAGTAATGAGTGTCGGCCCTTGTGGCCGCGAATAATTATGTGTAGATGTTAAATGTATGACTAGTGGTACCCGACGGGTATGGTCCGGGTGCCCATCGAGGTCCTCCGGTTTGGATCGCGACAGAAAGGTTGGAGCAGGTGGAATAATCAACTATCAAGAGAGTAACATGATTTTAGCTAACACTGGATCTCTAGAGTTCTGTAGTAAGAATATGACATAAATCAAAGTTGTTATCATTGTTATACATTATAGCACTTTCTTGGGGTTGAGCAATGTTATTCTAGAGATGGATTCCAAGCTCATAATAGACATGATTAATGGAACTAATCATCCTTCATGAAGATTTCAGCAACTGATTGAAGTCATTCAATATTGGCTAAGTAAGCTCCAAGGTACTGCCACACGCTGCTACAGGAGGGTAATACATGTGCTGATATTCTTTCTAAACAATGTTCTTTTTTTTGGCAAAACTGGTATATACCAAAATATCCAAAGTTAGACTAAGGATGTTATTATATCCTACAGGTTGGATAGATGTGGTATAGCTAGTTTCTGGATAAAGAAGAAAAAACTAGGCATTGGCTAACTAGTTGAGAACAAATGATGAATCTGGTAGAAGTGATCACCAGATTTTCTATACATTTCGTTTAAAGCCAACTTGTATAGGAGACCCCTCTAACTTGTGAAAAAACATCCTGTAATTCCTCTTTTTGCTGGGTGGTTACCATGTAGCTACTCCGTTTGTACTACTATTTGATTATAATAAAAATTAATTTAATTAAAAACAAATTGAGATAGCAAATATTGAGCTCTAGATACCTTGAAGGGCATTTCACTATCTAGATATCAATGTTGTGTCCATTTAAAATATCGATGACTATTGAACGTTGTATGTTTTTATGACTGACAAAGTAGATGAACCAATTACATGAATCATGTCTTTAAAAGTATTCTATCTCAGAGTTCAGATGTGGATGAACCAAGTACGTGAACTAGGTCTATGGAAGTGTTTCATCTCAGAGTTCAGATGCGAGTAGAACTCTTGAATTAAGAGATCTCAAGATAAGGACTTAGCGGACATGATGTAAGAGTCCTTGGATGAGTTATTTATGATAAGCTTTAGACTCCTACAACGCATACATGAATCTGTGTGAATAGCAAGAGGTTGCATGCGTCTCAAACACTGTCTCTCCTCGTGAGCCTTATCAAGTAAAGTTTCTATTCAACCGAATTATATATATATATGGAAGTCTTTATTGGAAGAAGGCTACACACTCACATATAAAGAAAAGAAAAATTTTAGCAAACAACCAAAAGCAATATTGGAGAGTTCTAATTGACTACTAGAAGTGCGGCTTGATACGAAGAACCTGATTGAAGAGTCTGTTTTATTGTGCAATGCTTTATAGTCTTCAAGTCTAATATTTTTACTTTCCTAGAGCATTGTAATAGGTATAAACAATTGTAAAATTCAGATTTAAGTTGAGGCAGCTCGGAGTGGGAATCAACAATCTTGAGTGATTGTTGAGTTAGGAATTAGAGTTAGTTCCTAGGATTGCAGAATTTGTAATCTAAATTTGGTGAGGCTCACAAAGTTAGTGGAGTTTGGGATAAATCTTGCAGAAGTGTAGGTCGTGGTTTTTTCACCCTTGTGAGTTGGGTGGTTCCAACTAAAAATAATGTGTTATTACTTTTCAGTTCTTTTGATTCTGCAAACTATACTTGAAAAATATAGAGAAACCTAGTTGATCCTCTAAGCTAAAATCAGGCATAACTTAAGGTAGATAATTGGTCGTGCAATATAACAAGTGTTATTAGAGCGAGTTATCTTTAAGAGGCTAACATCTTAAGAAAAGATCAAGATGAATGATGCACCATCAATTGGATACAGTGAAGGTCATTCAACTCACAGGTCACCACTGTTCAATGAGAAGTACTATGCTTGGTGGAAAGCTCATAAGGAGGATCATCTGCAAGCTGAAGATTCTGAGCTATGCGAAAGGAAAGTATAGAGAAGACTGAATTTGAGGAAGATGACTATAAGATGCTTGCTAAAAATGATGTAATGACTCATTCTGTCATTTTTGGTTTGACACTCTGTTTGACCAAATTGCCCTTCTCACATACCTTTTTTGATGTTTGTGATCCGTGGGGATGGTGACACGATTTCCGAGGTGAGTTAGATAGGTTTTGTGAAGAAAAATCTAAGTTAGAAGTTTTGAAATAGAATGAGTTGACTCAAAGTCGACTGTTGGGTAAACGGGTTTTTTTTAGTTTCATCACTTCTGATAGGTTTGGAACATCATTTATGACTTCCTCATGTTGTTGTTTTGCTTCTCGAGGCATTCAGATGTGTGTTTGAGTCATTTCTTTTTAATTGTGACGTTTGAGAATTTTGGGGGAGTTTTATAGAAAAATGAGTCTTAGCATTATCCATTGGGTATTCCTAGTGCGGGAATAAGTTTGTAGCGTTATTTACACTCAGGTAGCATATTTGATTTGTATTTGGGTGTCTCGAGTGAGTTTCGGGTGTTGGATGGAGAGTTTGATTTTTATGATACTGTTGCTGGGGTAATCGCACCAGCGATGTTCCGGCCTTACCTGTGGAGCTGCTTCTACAGAAGTTAGTCTGCGGATGCAAGTCCTGGTGATGATGGGAGAAGCTGATTCTGCGGTATTTTTTGTGCAGGTGCGAGACCACTTCTACGGACCTCGGTCGCTCCTGCGCGAATTTAGTGAATAAGTTAGGACCGTTTCTGCGGTCATTGTTCCGCGAAGAGAGGCCGCTTCTGCGAGGAAATTCCGCAGAATCGGAGTCACTGTTTTAGAATTATTAAAAGACCCTAGTTCAAATTTAGTCTTCATTTCTCAAATCATTCAAGTCTAGGCTCGGTTTTTGGATGATTCAAGGGGATTCCAACAATTTCATCTAGGGGGTAAGAGTCTCACCTTGATCCCATTAATTACCCATATTTTTCTTTATTATTGTGTGGATTGTGTTATGAGTTAAGGGTAGAAAACCTAGGGTTTGTCCCCAAAAGTTAAGAGAGATTATTTCATGAATTTTAATGCCAAGAACTAGGCTTTATTTGTTAATTCTTCAGTTTTAGACTTGTTAATGATTGGAAAAACTAATTCTAATCCTGAATTTCTTTTTCAATTTCATGATTTCTAAGTGAGGATTTAGGGTTTTTCCAATTTGGGAGTTTTCGATATTAGGGCAATTGAAGGCCTAGATGTGATTAGTTTTCTATCAAACTTAAGAAGGTGACTATTTAGACCTTGAGTATCGTATTTCTAAATTAAAGTTCCGATTTTGCCCTTGTGGGTCCAGGAAATCTTTTGGGGTCGGGTATTTGGATTCGTTGAAAATACTTATCTTTATGGTTGTGTTTAGAATTATCTGTTAATGTAAAATCTATGATATTAGACTACGATCGTTCGAAGGCGCTGGGATTGAGTTCGTGGCACCGGCTCGTTCGTGAGGTAGGCTACGATTTATTCTTTTAGACTCTGATAGATGCATGTAATGCTTATAATTATTTAAGAGTATTGGGTGTGATAGGGGTCCCACCTTAGTGATTGTGCTGAACAACTTGGGTGGGTATCGGTGTATTGTGTTTGGGATGATCACACTTAGGTTTGTTCTGTCAGGTGTTATCTGGGCTATGATAGTTGTGTGTGAACTTATATTTGGTGTGTGCATTGATCTATTTCATCACTCTATGCCTCTTAATATGGAAATACTGAATTATTTAGAATTGTTGTGATATTGATGATATTGAGGTATGTGGTTATTCATCTATTTAAAACATGACTTTCATCTCATGCTACCATGATTAAATGTCTTATTTACCGTTTACATTCATACATTCATATTATCATTGATACTGAGATAGATATGATATGGAATGTTTTTTGGTCTGATGAGGCCGAAAAATAAAGGTGAATGAGTCTGATATGAGACGGTATGGATACTGAGATGATATGATATGAAATGACTCAACAAATAAGTTTGTGTTTGATGCTCAACCAATCCGAGGATTCATGTCGTTAGCTATAAGTGGTGTATGGACTCGCGGAGTCCCACATGGGTCATAGCTATGTGGTCACATTCAGTAGCATGTGTATACTAGGATGATGAAAGGTACCTTGCATTCATGCATTTCATACATCATCATTCACATGAATTGCATGTTATGTGCCTATATGATTATCCATGGCTTGAAGTGATTATATGTTGGAATATCATTGAACTATTTTGAGATTATGTGTTAGGTGGACTCAGTCTTTATATGTATTACATGTTGTCGATCATTTGCGGCCTATGATGCTTACATGGATACGTGGTGTACTTATACTACACTTGTTGTATTCTTATTTGGATGCAGATACAACACCATTTTCAGCAACCCTGGATTTTCCCTTCATTTACCCTTGTTCTTGATTTATTTCCAAGACAATACTATTCAGACACTGTATTCCTTATTATGTAGATGCTATTGTACCGTGTAGACCAGGTTTTGGGAATTGTAATAATTAGATAATTACAGTATATTTATGACTTATTATCTATGGCAAGATAATTTAGTATTACTACTTCTCTCTTTTCTGCTTTTAGGTCTTGTATTGTGTTATTGGGTTTTGGAAATAGTTCGCCTACCGAGAAGTTTGTAGGTGCCACCATGATCCTTGAAAAGGGTGCAAAGGCCAAAAATGCCCTTGTATGTGGTCTTGGACCAGATGAGTGTAAAGGTATCTCTGGTTGGACAATTGTAAAGCAAATCTAGGATGCTCTGGTGAATGCACAAGAAGGAATAACTCAGGTTAGAAAGTTCAGGAAAATCATGCTTTCCACTGAATTTGAGAACTTCACGATGAAATGAGGGTAAACAGTTTTTGAAATGTTCTCCTGATACACGATGATGGTAAACATGTTAACATCACTAAGAAATATCATCATTATGGAGGACTATGTGGACAAATTTCTAAGGACTTTACCAAATTCATTTGAAATGAAGGTCACTCCCATAAGGGAAGCCAAAGACATAGGAGTCATGTCTCTACACGAACTTATTGGAAATCTGAAGACTTATGAGATGGACATGGTAAACTCCAAGGATGAGGAGATATGCGTTATAAGATTCCTTGCATTTAAAGCCACGGAAAGTGAGGATTCCAAAATAGATGAGGAAGAGAAATGGCCCTGATTACTAGAAATTTCAAGAAATTCCTCAAAAATGAAAAACAACATGGCAAGAGAAGTACATCTGGGAAGGCAACAAGTTTTGACAAGCCTCAAGCTGGTGGATGATTCAAGTGTGAGAAAATAGATCATGTGATTACATAATGTCCCTTATGAGAGGCTAGATGGAAGAAGGTAAAGGCAGAAGAAGAAGAAGAAGAAGAAGAGGCAGAAGCAGAGGCAAAAGAAGAAGAAGAGGCAGAAGCAGAGGCAAAAGAAGAAGAAGAAGAGGCAGAAGAAGAGGCAAAAGAAGAAGAAGAAGAAGAAGCAAAAGAAGAAGAAGAAGAAGAAGAAAGGAGGGGGAGGAGGTGGAGGGAGGAGGGGGGGAGGAGGAGGAGGAGGAGGAGGATGAAGAAGAGGAAGAAGAGGAAGAGGAGGAGGAAGAGCAGGAGGAAGAAGAGGAAGAAGAAGAATAAGAAGAAGAAGAAGAAGAAGAAGAAGAAGAAGAAGAAGCGAGAGAAGAGAAGAAGAAGAAGAGAAGAAGAAGAAAAAGCATAGGCGAAGCGGAAGAGGAAGAGGAAGAGGAAGAGAGGAAGAAAAGGAAGAGAGGAAGAAGAGGAAGAGGAAGAGGAAGAGGAAGAAAGAGGAAGAAGAGGAAGAAGATAAAGAAGAGGAAGAAGAGGAGGAGGAGGAGGAGGAGGAGGAGGAGGAAGAGGAGGAGGAAGAAGAAGAAGAAGAAGAAGAAGAAGCAGAACTCAAAGGCCATGATCATTTCTTGGGGTTCAAGTTCTAATGATTACTCTGATGATGAAGTTGACCACTCTACTCTCATTGCTATTAAAAATTCAAATACAGAAACCAAAGAATACAGTAATGTAAATGATCTTGACTTGAAAGATAAGCTTGATTTATTTCCTAAGAAAAGACTAACTTCCTTACTGATCACCTTAATTGATGAATTTCATAAAATAAGTTCAAAAAGGAATCAGTTATTCGGTGGCTTTACTAGCCTTAAATATGAGCTCATTGATGTTAAAGCTAGTAAAGACAAAACTGAAAGGGAAAATTGCTCCCTATAGGAACATCTAAAACAACTTGATTCAATTGTTGTGACACTAAAGTCTGATGTTCTAATATTAACGGTCACTGGAAAAGGTAAATCTACAATTAGTGATCAACAACTCAAAATCGAATTTGATCTCAAGAAAATAAAAAATGAGTTGTACTTTGGGAGAGAATAATCTAGAATGACTGGCGTAGAATTAACCAAAGCAAAACCTGATCTTGAAAGAGTTAGTCGCTAGACACATTCCTCTTAAATGCTCACTAACCTCACGAATAGAAAACATATTGTGGTAAATCTCGACATGTTAGAGCTATGTGCCAAGTGAACTTAATGTATAAGCAAAGAAATCTGAAAATTGTAAATAAAGGAACACTAAAACTATCAAACTTACTGGAACATGTTCGCGAATGTGTTGCCATGGAAGGAGGCAATGTGGCCTTTTGAGGCAGCAAGAAAGGAAAAGCTAAGGGTATTGGAAAGAGAGGCGGATCAAAGGAACATGCTATTAAAAATGTGTACCATGTTGATGGACTGGTGCACAACCTCCTGAGCATATCATAATGATGTGACAGGGGGAATAAGGTTGTTTTTACTTCTACAGGTTGTGAGGTAACTGATCTTAAAACGGGTAATACTGGTTTGACAGTTGAAAGGTACAAAAATGTGTACAAGGTTGACATAATGGACATACCAAGCAATGATCTCACATGTCTAAGTGTGATGGACTGTGACCCCTTGTTCTGGCATAAGAGACTAGGTCATGCGAGTCTAGGTCCACTGAACAAACTGGTCTCCAAGAACTTAGTAATAGGTCTGCCTAACATTAAGTTCAAGAAAGATAAGATTTGTGGTACTTGTGTAAGGGGGAAATAAGTAAGATTATTATTCAAAATCAAGAAGGTAGTCAGCACAACCAAGTCGCTAAAACTTTTCCATATAGACATATGTGGTCCAATGAGAGTAATGAGCCGTGAAGGTAAGAGGTATATTTTTGTGATTGTTGATGACTTCACCAGATTTACCTGGACATTGTTTCTTGCATCAAAGGATGAGGCTTCTGATTCTTTCATCATTCTGATAAGAAATTTATAAATAAAACTAAGAAATAAGCTAACTTCCATGAAATATGACCATGGAACAGAATTCAGAAATGCTAAATTTGAAGAATATTGTTCTAGAAATGGTATGGATCATAATGTTTCCGCACCTAGAACTTTCCAACAAAATGGGGTAGTGGAAAGAAAGAATTGAACTCTTGAAGAAATGGCTAGGGATATGATGTTTGCTAGTGATATTGCTAGGAATTTCTGGGTTGAAGCCATCAACACTGCTTGTTACATTCTTAATAGATACATGACTAGATCACTTGAAGACGAATCCCTATGAATTACTCAAAGGTAGAAATCTCAACATCACTCACCTAAGAGCTTTTTGTTGTAGATGCTTTATTCATAACAATGGAAAAGACTCCTTAGAAAAGTTTTATGCTAGAAGTGATGAGTGAGTTTTCATGGGCTACTCACAATATAGTAAAGCTTTTAGGGTATTCAACAACAAAACTATTTGTGCAAAAGAAAGTGTGCATGTTATTTTTGATTAACCCATTATCATATCTGAGAAACATGCACATAACGATGATGAGGAGCCCATATTCAGTCAAACCACAGTCTCACACAGTAAGTCAAGAAATGATGATAAAATAAGTGATTTTGCTAAACTAGGTTCATCCATCACTGTGTCAACTGGCACACAAATAGGGGGAGCATCTGATGAAACCCCTGATGAACCCGATTCACCTGATGAATCTCAACATACATCCAAGAAATACTCAAGGTTTAACTCTGAAAGAATATAATTATTAGGTATCTCATCCCATTGATAATATTTTAATATACCTAAACTCTGGAATAATAACCAGATTTCTCTCAAGAATTTATGTGCTTTAAATGTTTTTTGTCTATTATTGAGCCAAACAAAGTTAACGAATTTTTGCATGATGCAGATTGGATTATTGTTATGCATGAAGAACTGAATAAGTTTGAAAGGAACAAGGTATGGCACCTGAACCTAGGCCGAAGAATAGAAAAATCATTAGCACAAAATGGGTATTCAGGAACACACTGGATGAGCATGGAATAGTCACAAGAAATAAGGCTCGCTTAGTGGTCCAAGGGTACAATTAGGAAGTAGGCATAGACTATGATGAAACGTTTTTCCCAGTGGCAAGATTAGAAGTAATAAGGCTCTTAATAACCTCTGTTTCTCACATGGAATCCATAGTTCATCAGATAGATATGAAAAGTGTCTTCCTAAATGAATACTTAAAAGAAGAAGTGTATGTGAAATGACCTCTAGGGTTTAAAGATGCTAAACATCCTGACCATCTTTATAAGCTTGACAAGGATCTTTATGGGCTCAATCAAGCTCCACAAGCATGGTATGAGAGATTTTTAAAATTTCTTTTGGCGCATGGTCACGTAAGAGGTAATATTGACAACACACAGTTTCTAAAGGTCAAAGGAAAGAACTTGTTGATTGTGCAGGTCTATGTGGATGACATCATTTTTAGAGTAACAAATGAATCCTCGTCCAAAACATTTTCCACGGTAATGGGGAGTGAATTTGAGATGAGAATGATGGGAGAACTCAATTTCTTCTTGGGATTGCAAATTAAATAAACCTCAACTGACACAATGATCCAACATCAAAAGTATGTCAAGGAATTTTTCAAAAGGTTCAAAATGGAAGATGCCACAAAACTTGACCTTAATGAACCAGGTTTATCTGTTGAGCAAAGGTTGTATAGAGGTATGATTGGATCTCTGTTGTATCTCATTGCTAGTAGACATGACATAGTTTTTCGCGTGACTGTGTGCAAGATTTCAGTCTAATCCTAAGGATCTCACCATCAATATTGTAAAAAATTGTGTTCGGCATAATAGAACCAACCATATTGATATAAGAAACCACTTTTTAAGTTATAATGTTAAAAAAGGTCTTATTTTAATAAAGTTTTATGCCACAAAAGAGAAAATTATTGATATCTTAACTAAAGTCCTAGGAAGAGTTCACTGTGAAAGAAATACGTAAGAAGTGAGGATGATTAAGACTGCATAAGTATCCCTCAATGATTAACTAAAATATTTGCTTCAAAATCGCAAAATGCATTAATTATATAATGTTTTACTCAGTCTTGTACATTTAGTTGTATGTCCTATACAATGATAGTTTCATGATCTCATAAAATATAATAGGTATTTTGTGTCGTAGTGATTGGCTTGAAATGAGAGATTGTGTATCGCTCTTGATGCACCTCATGTATGTATCCCATCTTGTGTAATCAATTGTACACTATGGCCAAAAACATATTGTTAAATATTTCAACCCGATCCAAATTGGTTGTCATTAAGAATGTATTAATTTTTAAAAATAAAATGGGAGTTTTCGTGTGAACCATCCATATCCATCAAAGTACTTTTTGCAATGATGACTCTTTTTTGAACCTACAACTATCACATCACTCTCCTTCCAAGACAATCTTTGAGCTTTTTTGGATAAAACTCCCTTGAAACAAGAACCTACACCTCAATCACATATCCAGTTCATATATGTTTTTTATTTAAACCAACTTCCTCTCCTATTTTCATCTTCATATCAACCTCTGCTTTTATCCCAAACCCTAACTCAAAATGGTCGACTCACCTCCCTCCCCTGATAGAACATATTATCCATCAAGCTCCTTCGATGACTAAAACTATACCGTTCATATCACCATCATAAACAATCCCGTGTTTCCTCATGTACTAATTCAAACATCCATCACTGAAACAATCAACATCACTTTACCCTCCACTGACACAATCAGCACTGCCCCACCCACCATCACTCACTAAAACCAGATTTACACAAGTGATGACAGAAAAATGAATGGAGCTCACAGTAAGGGGGAAAATTGAGAAACCCCAAAATTAAAGGGCCCATTCAGGAGAAGCGCTCTCTACTAAGAATTTTTCTATATTCAGAGCTTGAAGTGCCTAAAAAAAAGTTAGTGGTGAATAGATCTCACTGGATAATGAGTTACTAGACACTGCAAACTCTACCAAATATGATGCCCTCGGCTATTTTGAAAAATGAGTGATGAAAAAAATGGTGGTTCTTGGAGGATAAAGGTTGAAACTGAAAGAAGACCACAACTATCACACCCCAACCTTGAGAGGTGTGACCGGCACCCGGCACCCGGCACCCTAAGGCCTGAGCGTATCAATCCTAATACATGTAACACGTTCTGACATAACATGGGCCAATAAGGCCTCTGATGAATGATTATTGATAAAGACACAAACACATGCACACGGAAAAGGATCAAACTATACATATATATACAACAAGGCCAACAAGGCTGATATAAACACAACGAGTCTACTAAAGAGGCTAGCAAGGCCACACAAGTCTACTATACACAAAACGACTATCTAAAGGCCTCTATAGAGTATGTCAACAATATCTGGTCGGGACAGGGCCTCGCTATACCTGACTATATACATATATGCAACCATCATACCTATCAACTCATTAGACAACTCCAGAAGAAATGAACATGACAATCCTTAGTTGAGTTGAGTCACCTACTGTGAGGTATCACCAGAAGCTCTATCTGTACCTGCGGGCATGAAACGCAGTGTCCCAGAAGGAACATTAGTACAAAAGATGTACTGAATATGTAAGCCTGAAACTTTAAACAAGTACAATATGGTACATGAAGCACAAACTGAAATGATAACTGGATACATAATTGTAAGGTAGAGCAATAGAGAAACAACATGTACTCTGAGTGCCTTTATGGGACAAAATATGCATAAATGACATATAATTGTGTATATAATGCCATGGGCCTCTGTGGGTTGTATAACCAAAATCATATCTGTATAAACCGCATATATAATTCCATAGGCCTCTATGGGAAACATTGTGAATATCATATTTGTATAATCACGTATATAATTTCATAGGACTCTGTGGGAAATATAGATATATAATATATGCATATGACAACCTTTTAAGGAATAGAATACTCTTTTAAATCCGTCAGAGTGATGTAAGGTCGTTACACCTCCGACTCCCTTATGAGGGTTACACACCTTCCTTCTCAGGTGAATCATTAAGAATAATATGACATACGGTTCACTTAATCTTCAATAATACCTACATGGAACCTTTTTATATCAATGTAAGCACTATACAATAGGATATAGAAAGTAGATTCAACCAATAGCAGCTAAGATACACAACCAAGCGACGAAAATAAGTCACAAATGCATTTTTGACGATAGGAGTGCAGTATATACTGGAAAGCAACTCGCAAGTGTTGTTTTCATGTCGGTCATGCCAAAATAGAGAAAGGTAATCCGTACATACCATGTTAGCAGGGAAACACTACTCGTATGACTTCTCGCTAGGCGTATAATCATAAACCTTAAAAATTAAGACAATCTATGTCAATATCCAATCAATGGTTTCATGATTTCGTTGTTGCGATATTTCGTCGAACGCTTAGCATGCAAAATTCCCATGTGTTTCTCTCATAGATATACAAGATACTCTCCCCTATACTTTATCAAATACAAGAATATCAAGATTACCACTTCCATAATCCACAAGATTTTAACCAAAAATTTCCTAAGAATTCAACTAAGCCAACTCAACATCAACTTGTGTCTACTCTAGAGTTTTAGGTAAATTTGCATGAACTATCCTTCACATATGATCCATCTAAGATAGGAGGGGTTTAATATCCTCAAATAGTATCAATAACATACCTTGAAATAATCAAGAAAACACCCACATCAAGTCTCCTTCCAATCATCAAAGAAGCTCCAAGCTTATCCAACACTCTAGGGGGAATTTTGAGGTAACCAAGCTTTCCAAAGGGAATTTCTCAAAATTATGTTAAGGAATTGATATAAAATGGTAGGAGGCTATTAGGATATGGTTGGAGAGCCTTTAGGGTGAGTTTGGGTCAAATTGGACATGAAATGAAATGAAACTTCGAGATTGGGCCTTATATAGGCCTCTCCACCGCCTCCCATCTATGGGAGGATGTGCGACGTAGATGGGGTTTTGTGGCTACATCCTCCACCTTCTATGGTGTAAGGGAGGTGTCCAAATGAGTGCCTTGATCCTCTTCCCCATCCGCGGAGTGGAATGGGTTTTGTGGGGCAAAACGTTTAGCGTATCGTCATATCTTCGTTGAATCTTGTCAAGATGTGATTCCTTTGATCCCAATGACTTATTACCATCCATAAACCTTCTTAAGATCTATTTATGTCATATGTGACCTCGGAACGGATCTCAATTAATCAGAACTTAAATCGGCTAATCGGGTTCTCAAACGTGCGTGAAATGATGGATATAACCCAAGATATTTTGGATATGTTTCCAACTTTCGCTCAGGGCCTTCCTCATCCCTTTTAATGGTCGTTATGCTATTATCATGTTACATGATCTTGAAACGATGCACTTAACGTAAGGATTATAAGCACGAAGGGCATAACAACGCTTTAAACTCTTACGATTTCTTTGATATTAACTCAACCATTTTTTAAGTCTTCCAATGGAACCTTCTTCCTTCTATTAGACTTCTTAACTTAAGGTATATTCGATACGCGAATTTACGGGGTGTAACAACAACTATCAAGGAAAGAATAGCAGTCTGGGTAAAGATAGTGGTTATTCCTAGGGGCAAAAGGTTGATAAAAATAGTGGTTTTGGAGGAAAAATACAAGCTGAGAAAGTTGTTGCACATACCAGCAGATGCAAATCCGCACCCAAATCCTAGTTCCTTAGCCCTTAGTCGTATCTTCTAGAGTCTAGCATTGTCCCTGTCCTTTTGTTGAATGGCATGTTCTGTATTTTGTAAACAAAGATGTGGTACTATATTATGTGATGTTAATAGAAATTATTTTCTTCTCTTATATACAGATATGTGTCTTATTCTTGACTAAAATATCCCAGATATATAATTGAGCTTGTGTTCTATTATGCATGTATAAGTGATAGCCCCAGTGGCCATGAGTTTTATATTAACTACCATTCAATTGATCTTTTATTAAAATGAATCTTTTTTTTAATGATGCCAAAAGGGGGATGATGTATACTGTGTAATATTTATAACTCAATGTTCTAACATGGTTCATCTGAATAGTTCATTCTCTAGGCTATAAAATGGTTAGAACAGGTTACACAAAAGACACAAAGGAACATGAGTTTTTCATCATCAAAAAAGGGGAATTTGTTGACCTTGTATGTTTTACTGATTGACAAAGTGGATGAACAAAGTACATGAACCAGGTCTATGAAAGTATTCTTTATCAGAGTTCAGATGTGGATGAACCAAGTACGTGAACCAGTTCTACGGAAATGTTTCATCTCAGAGTCCAGATGCGAGTAGAACTCTTGAATTAAGAGATATCGAGATAAGGACTTAGTGGAAAAGATATAAGTCTTTGGAAGAGTTATCTATGATAAACATCATACTCCTACAGTGCATATATGAAGCCGTGTGAATAGCAAGAGGTTGCATCCATCTCAAACATTATCTTTCGTCATGAGCCTTATCAAGTAGAGTTTTTTTCAGCCAAATTGCTACCAACCCAAGAGCTATATATATATGTGTGTATGTGTGTGTGTGTGTGTGTGTGTGTGTGTCTTCATTAGACGAAGGTTATGCACTTACATAGAGAGAAAATCAGAATTCGAGCAAATAAGTAAAAGCATTATTTGAGTGTTCTGATTGACTACTGGAAGTGCAGCTTGATACGAAGAACCTGATTGCAGAGTCTGTTTTATTGTGTAATGCTTTACAATCTTCAATTACAGTATTTTGTATTAGGATTGTTTATCGAGTTGTACTTTTTCAGCTTTCCTAGAAGCATTATAATAAGTATAAACATTGTCAAATTCAGTTCCAAGTTGAGGGCAACTCGGAGTGGGAATCAACATTCTTGGGATATTGTTGAGTTAGAAATTAGAGTTAGTTCCTAAAATTACAGAGTTTGTAATCTGAATTTGTTGAAGCTCATAGTGTTAGTGGAGTTTGAAACAAATCCTACAGAGGTGTAGGTCGTGATTTTTTCACCGTTGTGAGCCAGGTAGTTTCCACGTAAAAATATCATGTCATTACTTTTCTGTTCTTTTTATTCCACAAACTACACTTGAAACAGATAAAGTAATCTGGTTCATCCTCTAGGCGAAAATCAGGCATAACATAAGACGGATAATTGGTCGTGCAATATAACAATGACAAGTAACTCAGGGTGAAAAAATATGCAGATACTTAACAGATGAAAACAAATTGATATCGAATCAAACCCAATAGTGAATGGCAACAAAGTAAACAGAAAAAAAAAGAGATTGAGTGAAGAGATCCAAAACATACATCTGCAACGGACAGTAATGTGAAATTAGGATGAAATTGACGCAAGAAAGCATCCATAGCATACAACAACTCTCTCAGTCTCTCTCGAATCTCAGTCCTCAAAGGCAAGAATGAGATATGAAACTAAGAGAAGGCACAAGGCCCAGATAATTGGGAATAAAGGAGAAACAGAAAACGGTAAAAAAAATTCTTAAACTATGTGAAATTGAATAAAAATGCCCTCGTTAATAGTTTGGTACAGAAATATCTTTATAATCACTTATTGGCTCAAAAATGCCATTTTTTAAACTAATTTTTTTTTCTTTTTAAATATATCTTTTTCCTAATAATTTTTTTTTGATGAAGCCCTCTCTTGTTTCTTTTCTTTTAAAATGTAATATTTAAAATAATATTTTATTAGAAAAAGAATGTATTTAAAAATAAAAAATAATATTTTTATTAGAAACCGGATATTGTTTACCCAATTAAGTAACTATAAGAATATTTTTTTATCAAACTATTAAAGTAGGGCATTTCTGACCCTTTACCGAAGAAACAATATGGCCTTGGGGCTGGGGCACGTTAATATGGGCCTGAGAATGAGATTGGGAATTCAGATTAGTGTTATTATATTTTGTATTTGTGTTATATACATATATTATAAAATCAAGAAAATTTCATATTTTTAGTAAAAGTCATTTTTTTCAAATTTGTTTTATATCTGTCATATGTTATTTTTATACATTAATATGCTACATGTCACCCAAATTCACATAAATTAAAAACAATCTGAAAAAATGGATTTTATTAAAAATATGAAATTTTCTTGATTTTATAAAACTCATTATTTTAAAAGAAATCTGAATTTTTTTTATTATTAAAAAATCTGGAAAATATATTTTTTTAAATCAGTTTTTTCAAATTTCTTTTTAAAATTAATCCAGATTTAAAAAATATATTTTTAGGATATTTATTTTTTTTAAAAAATACTTTACAGATTTTTTAATTAAAAATCAATTTTTTTAGAATAATTTTTTAAAAAAGGATATTTTTGAATATTTTCCTAACGGTAGGAGTAAATTTGGCCCTAACTTGTAATGAAAGGGGTATATTTAATTACTTTAGCTAACAAAGGACAAAATTAATTAATAAACTAAAATAAAAGAATATATTTGATCATTTACCCTATATTATATTATTTTTCATATATTAGGCCAAGTAATTGATGCAAGACCAGCTATTGACAGACACATCGATAGAACATGTGCTCAATGGATTCAACCAAACTCATCAGTTCCAACACAGACAATATACTTTCTCCATTTCAATTTGTTTGTTTAATTTGATTGGATTTATCATTAAAAAAATAAATAAGATTTTTGAATGTGGTGTTAAATTAAAAATATGTATAATATATTATATTTTTTTTAATTTTGTAGTTTTAAACATGCCATGTAAAAATTAAAATTTGAAGAGTTATCAAATTAAAAAAAGAAACTCTTTTTGAAACATACTAAAATTGAAGGAAAGTAAGACAAACAAACTGAAAATGAGGGAATATATAATTAGTAAAATTTAGCAAATTATGTTCTGAACTATAATTTTAAAGGTACAAAAGTTTTAGTGATAAAAATATTAAAATTTTAAATTCGTCAAATATAATCATGAATTCGTTACGATGTATAACGACCGTGAAAACATTTGATCAATCGTTTTTCGCCAACTTTTGTCAAAATCAGTAGAAATAAATATTCTAGTATTTAGGGACTTGAATGATGATTGATATCACTCTTCTTGGAGAGTACTGTCGTCCACCTTTTGTTACTCTTCCGTTTATTTTTATTTTTGTAAAAAAAAATCTTTTTACTCTTTCATTTTCTGATTGTACCAAAATATGTCAAATTTTAGAAGTAGCTTTCTTTCTTCCAAAAGTAGTTAACTTTAAAACTTGAAGCCGCATGTTTATCTTAATAATGTATATATAAAACGATCTAAATAGAAAGCACAAAAAAAAACGTCTTCTCTAAATTGCATTAGAAAAGCAAATATGACAAATTTAAAGGAACAGAGAGTAGGTGGTTTAGAGGGATAAAAGGGGTTCATCCAAATTCCCTTTGTCGAAAAATCACATTGTAATTTATATATATATAATAAAAATATTTATTTACGGATATATAGTACATAATAAATTAAACTTTAACAAGAATTGGGGATCGGATGCGAGCGAAATTCCTGCTAATGACTGGGATGTTCAGTCGACTCCCTCCCTTTTGTGGGGGTACCGACCGCTACGAGTGAGCAGAAAAGGGAGGAGGAAAGAGGCCCTGGTGAACCGTTATAATTAGTGAACAAGTGTAAGCTTCGCTGCCCTTCAGTATGGAGTACTGACCACACCGAGGGACAGGCCCTGAAGCGAAGGACAGGAACGAGCGGAATCAATGTGTTCCTATTTCTGACCTTGCACCGACCATCCAATGGATAATTTATATATATAAAATAAAAATATTTATTTACGAATATATAGTACATAATAAATTAAACTTTATTTTTTTGATAAATCCTGCCTCTACCACTCGGAGGGTGTAGTATTTTCCTAGAAGTTAGAGTTATTAGAGTGCCTATGGACTACGTGTTTCTTCCTTAATCTTTTTTCCCATTTAAGTTGTATGGAGTTTAATTTGTACACATATTTAAACAGTGACCCTTGACACTAACGAGAACAAGTTTAAACAAAAAAAAGCGTGAACTCAAGCAGAGGCGGAGCCAGAATTTGAAGTTTATGAGTTCAGTATTTTAAGACAGATCAATGACCAAATCTAATATATAATAACCCTCAAACTAACGAATAAGTATTGATACTCAATATATATTTAGAAAAGCAATGAACTACTTAAACATTATATAAATATAAATGTTAACATGATTTTTTTCTTTTTCTAATTGTCAATTTTATGTTTTGTTTTAAAAAATAAATTCTTTTAAGAAAATCAGTATATATTACTGAGAAAAACGTACAGAGAAGAAAAGAAACTGTTTAAAGTTTAAAAAAGAAATCCGCACACATAATGCAGCTTTATGTTTTCGTAGCAAAAGAAAACTGCTTACATATAAGGGCTCGAACCCCATAAAATTCATGGATAAGGACTTTCCTACAGAACACCTTACCACTGAACCAATTGTCCTTTTTTGTATTCAAATTCGCACGTAATATTTATATTTATTTACTTCAATTTCTCATGCAAACACCGAATCTACGTAAAAGCTATTGGGTTCGTCCGAACCCCACGTTGCTGTAACACCCTGTACTTTTACGTTAGGACGCGTTGTATTTAATTCATGAAAGCTCGAAATACTTAGGGTCCTTCATCGGTTTATGGATGGTTTAAAAGAGTGTTTACGGGGTTCATAAAGATTAGAAGTTAAACGAATCGAAAATAGTAAATTTTGTCGAAATTCAATATTTTTGGGATGAAGTACAATCCAAGCTATAATACCGCGTATTTTTGTACTTGGAATTGCCCTTTTGCTGGATTGTTGGTCCGCAGCCCCGCCCTATAGAATGAATAAGGAATCGTCCAACATGAGCAAATTAACCGAATCTGCAAGATCATGTTCAAGTACATATAGATCAAGAGCTCGATGTATAAAAAAATGAAGTCCCGAAATGTTTTAAGACTTAAAACTGGATCGATGATGGCTTGAAATAATATTTCTTTTTTGTGTTTCTAAATAAGGCTACAGACTAGTACTATATCACATGATCATGATAATGAATATATAAAAGATGTTAAAAGTGATTTAAATTTAAACGAATTGAGATTAAGAAATTCATGTGTAATTAATTAAATGTGGGTTGTAGTAAAATAAAGTATTAAACTAAACTAATGGATATCATGAGTGGGCCATCAATGCATGTGGATCCTTAGGTAGTGCGCAGTTGGTGGTCAATATTTTTTTTTACTATCTGAAGAGTGAGTAAATTGGCAGGATCAACATTCCTGCTTAGAAATATCAATTCTTCCACTTAACCTTTTTATGTAGCTTTAGTTTTATGTAATATCTATATTTTTTTACTGGAATTGAAAGTCAACTGTTTTTATTGATAACTTTTGTACGTTTTTTACACTAGAAAGTCCCTAATTTCACATGTTAACAGGTTACTCCCTTAGTTTCAAATTATTTGTCGTTTTTTTTTTGTTGTAGATGACCCTTAAGAAATATTAATAGAGGGTATTTGATTAATATTACATTTATTTATGTCTAAGTTATAATCTCACTCCATTAAACGTTTACTCTATTTATGTGTTATCTCCATTAATAACAAAATTCTATTAAGGGTAAAATGAAAAAAATAATTAATTGTGCCATAAACTACTAAAACGACAAAAAATTTGAGATAACTATTTTTAGTAACCACGATAAATAATTTTAGATGGAGCAGTATTTTATTGGTTATTTTTGGACTTCTTGTTCATCAGAAATTGAAAAAGAAATAGGGAAAAATAAACTAAAATCTAACTTATGTTCAGAAAGTCGTTGTAAAACGTACAAGTGAGTACTTTATCACATGTTAACAGAGTTACTTCCTCTGTTTTAAATTATTTATTATTATTTTTTATTTTACACGCTTTTTATAAAATATTAATTAGAAGGCATTTGACTAATTTTACCTTTATTTATATCTAAGTTATAATCTCTTTATTAAATATTTACTCTATTTATGTGTTATTTCCTTTAATGACAAAATTCTATTAAGGGTAAAACGAAAAAAAATATTAATTGTGCATTGAACTTCTAAAATGATAAATAATTTGAGATAATTATTTTTAGTAACCATGATAAATAATTTGAAACGGGTATTTTATTAGTTGTTTTGCACTTCTTTCTCATTAGAAATAGAAAAGGAAATAGAAAAAAATATACTAAAATTGAACTTATGTCTAGAAAGGCGTGGTAAAACGTACATGTGAGTAATTTATTAGTAATATGAGTAATAAAAATTCAAAAAAGTTAAAAAAAAAAAAAAGAACAAACAATAACATTGGATCGTACGAAGCACGACTACTAACATCTAGTATATATAGATATGCATGTTAATGTGTGGTGGATCCCTTAGCATTAGGTGTTAAGAGAGGTTCCATGAGTAAGTCACCAAAGGTGACACTCGGGTGCCATGTGTAAGTGACTAAAAGTGACATTAGGCTCCTAATTAGTGAGTAAATACATTATAGATATGCATGTTAATGTGTGGTGGCTCCCTTAGCATTAGGTGTTAAGAGAGGTTCCATGAGTAAGTCACCAAAGGTGACACTCGGGTGCCATGTGTAAGTGACTATATGTATATATATATATATATGTATTTGCTGCACATGACCAACAACGTACTACTCCCTTATGCAGTAACATGAAAAAATCACGAGATCAAAATACAATTCCCGTCAAGAGCAACACACGAATTTTGCGCACCGCTTCGATCTCGTTGTTTGTTTTATCACGTTGTTGAATAAGGGATTTCTTCGAAGTGAAGTAAGGTGAAAGAAGAATATTTATTGATATATAAGGTAAGAATTCTCATCTCCTATATATTTTTACGTTCCTCCAGGTCATAGCTAAATTGTGAGATGGGAAATACGGAGTTAATAACGGGAAATCATATAAGGTGTTGTTATTATCGTGTGGGCTGGTTGATGATTATTATAAGTTGTCTTGATGGCTTAAATTTATGGATTTGGGATAGTTGTTGTCGTTCTTAATGTTTTGATTTTATGGGAGGTGAAAGAATCGGGAGAGGTGCTGCTCGATTTATTATAGAACGAGTTTGCCACTCGATATACCTTGTATAGTAGTATATTCTTAGCTTGACAAGAATGTTATCACTGTTGTTGTAGATTGAAGTGTTTTTCAGATAGTGTTCATTGGGATGGTTAGAGTAAATCAATGAAAGGTATGTTAAGGCTAAACTCTTCCTTCTTTTGGCATGATTGTTGAAATGACGACGTACCACGAAACATCCGCTAAAGAGAACTCTGTTCCGGTCTATGGAAGATATGATTGTTTTCTTCACGCTTGAAAGGATTCCATGATTCCTGTTTGTCCCTTGTCGGGAGTAATTTCCGCAATTTATAACATCTCATCTATATTGACATCTTGTGGTTTCTTGTTGGTTTCATGAAAGCTAGAAATGATGAATATTGTCTTGTTGATTTGTATAAAAGATTAAAATGGTATGTTATCTCCATAATGTCAGTCGGAAGTGTAGCGACTCTATTCTTGATGAATTAGGAGCTCTTTCTTAAGTCCTCGTAGGACATATGTATTCATGTTAAAAGGATTCTCTTAGTTTTAAGGTAAAGTGAATATTGTTCACTATGGTCCCAAAATGCTAATCAGGAATCTAGCAATATTACGTCATTACGATAAGCTCATAAAAGTCTCTTATGACTCTTCATGTATGTATGTGGTACCTAGAGGGGGCATGAATATGCTATTATGAATTACCATCGGGCTATAGCCGATCGGGCATATTATGTATCTCTACTTACCACTAAGCTACGACTAGTTGGGCAGACACATATTTACCACTGAGGTACGATCGGTCGGGAAATTTTGTATCGTTATTTACCATCGGTTAGGAAGGTACGTATTTACCACCGAGCTACGGTCGGTTGGAAAGTTACTATCGGTTGGGCAGTTATGTATAGTTATTTATCATCGATTGGGTAGGCACGTATTTACCACCGGACTATGGCCGATTGGTCAGTTACCACTGATCAGTTGGACAGTCGAGCGGTTAGAATTACAACATTAATATAGCGACATAAAATAAGGTTATAAGACTAGAATGACCATTATGTATGTTGTGGCACTTCAGGGGTTCAGGTTGATTTGTATCTCTCTCTTTTATGATTACTTATTATTGTGTTTGATTTTTTTCTTACATATTTAGTACATTATTCGTACTGATATCCCATTGCCTAGGGACACTGTGTTTCATGCTGCACATCTTCAGGTAGGCGAGAAGAGGACCCGCCATTGTAGATAGCTTTCGGATATCAGCTTTTGTTGGTGATATCCACTTCCTGCTATAGTATTGCCGAGTTAAGGTCATGTTTATGTCCTTTTGGGGTATGTCAGGGGCCCTTTCCTGACTTATATATTATATCAACGTTTCCTATTAGAACCTTTGTAGACATGTCATGTGTGTTACAATTTTTTCAGTACGGCCTTATAGGCCTGGATGTTAGTTAGAGATTATATTGGCCTTAGTATGTATATATATACATAGGTTGGGTTATTCTGTTTGCAGGATTTTATGTCACGTTGTTTCACAATTATCATTCTAGGGCCTTGTCGTCCCAAATGATTATACGTTCGCGTGATGATATTAAAGTAGTTCGCTTAGGCCGTTCATGCGCCAGGTGCCAGCCACAACCCCTAAGGTTGGAGTGTGATAAACATGGTATCAAAGTCGAGTTTGTTCTAGGGAGTCTACAAGTCGTGTCTAATAGAGTCTTATTTATGGATGTGTTGTGAACCACATTTATAAACATGAGGCTACAAGGCATATAGGAACAATTACCCTTCTTTGATATTTCATATCATGCAGTAGAGTTAAGTCATAGGAACTTGATTCTAACCCATGCTTGTGATGAGTAAATGTGAAGTTTCTATTAGATCATATGTGCACCGAAGGTGCGAGTATTATGATAGAGCCTTAAGGTATGAATAACAATCTCAGCCCTGCGGGAGAAAGAAGTAGATCATTTAGTGAGGATGTCGGTCAGGGCCGTATGTATGCTTTGGGGTCGACAGAGATTAGAGCCACCACGTGACTAGGATATAAATATGTCATCTGTTTCCTTACTAGGGTGTTATGCGGTAATAGATCTAAGGTTACTTTGTTTTATGTATTTTCATGATTGAGATATTATGTTGGCAAGTTAAGTATCGAAGCACCAAATAGGATTAGAGCATTCTACTTAAGATGAATTGCAAGTAAATACTACGGGACCATAGATCATCATTTAAGTTGAGATATAGACTAATGCTCAGGTTGAATCATATAGAGAGTTTCGTGTTATTACCATAAAATAGGTTCCTACTTGTAGAAATCATACCGGTACGGTAATTTTGTGAGGATATTGAATAGGTGAGTATATGAGAAGTATAAGATGTGTACGTTCTTAATCACATGCTAGCTAATAGGTCGAACGGATTAGTAGTATCCCGTCCTTATATAGGCTTCTACAAGACCATACATTGTTGGAATTTCATTAGTACTCCTCCCATGTGATGTTATAGCCATAAAAGTAAGATATGACTAAGGGTATCAATATTCTTGGAATTAGTTTTTCGCTCAAAGTCTCACCATTACATTCGAGGATGAATGTTTCTAAAGGAGGAAAGGATGTAACACCCCATACTTTTCCGTTCGGCCACGTTATAGTTAATTCACGAAAACTCAGAAGACTTAGGGTCCTTAATCAGGTTATGGATGGTTTAACAGGGTTTTACGGTGTTTTATAAGGATTAGAAGTTAAACGAATCAAAAAGAGTGAGTTTTATCGAAATTCAACATTTTTGGGATGAAATACGATCCAAGATATAATACCATGTATTTTTATACTAGGAATTGAATCGTCCAACATGAACAAATTTAACCGAACCTGCAAAAATAAAGTCATATTCAAGTATGCAGATCAAAAGCTCGATGTATAAAAGAATGAAGTCCTGAAATGATTTAAGACCTAAAAATGGGTCGACTATGACTTGAAATAATATTTTTTTGTATTCCAAAATGAGGATACGGACTAATGTTATATCACATGATCATGATAATGAGTATATGAAGGGTGTTTAATGTTATATTTAAGTGAATTGAGATCAATAAATTCGTTATGTGTGTAATTAATTAATATGGGTGGTAGTAAAATAAAGTATTAAACTAAGCTAATTTGGGATGGCAGGTAAGTATAATTTTGCGGATTCCGCACCGCACCCGCTCCAGTTGGGGCGGATATGGGTATAACTTTGGCGGGTAGTAGGCGGGTATGGGTATTGAAAATGTACCCATCACGGGTAGGCGGGTAGGTTGTGGATTTGCAGTCATACCCGCCTCCCCCACCCCGCATCCGCCCGCGTACCCGCCCGCCTTATACCCGCCCCAAGCCCTAAATATTAGCAGCCCATAAGTCGTGCCTTCAGCCCATAAGTCACGACAAGTCTCCCATTCTCCAACAAAACTCAAAACCCTACACCTCTTCAGTCTTTCACGCCTTCACGCCTCCCTCTCTCTCGTTCCCCTTCACGCCGTCTCTCATCCCTCTCTCATTCTCCACGTCTCTGCCTTTTTCTTTAAAGGAAAAATTAAAAACATTTTTCACGAACCACCTCGACGTCTCTTCCTTTTTCCTTAAAGGGGATGCTGATTGGGAAATATTATTGTCTTTGCTTTGTGCTTTGGGGTTGTCTTGGTGAGCTCAATTTTTGTGCATTTGTTAATTTTACCTATTGGGTTTGTGGAGTTCAATTGAAAAAGTTGAAAAACTTTAGCTTGATTACAAAATATGGCAGGCGGGTACAGGCGGGTATTGGTGGGTGACGGATATCCACTTGGATGGTGAAGCGGGCGTGGATTTAGGAATATACCCGCCTAGGTGGGTATGGATGTTGAAAATTGTATCCACCACGGGTGGCAGGTAGGTGACGGGTATAAAATGTTTTGGCGGGTATGGGTGTAGGGGAGGGGGTACCCGCACCCGCCCCGCCCAATTGCCATCCCTAAACTAATGGATGTCATGAGTGGGCCATCAATCCATGCGGATCCTTCGTTGGTGGGCAGTTAGTGGTCAATACATACATAGATATGCATGTTAATGTGTGGTGGCTCCCTTAACATTAAGTGTTAAGGAGGTGTCATGTGTAAGTCACCAAAGGTGACACTCGGGTGCCATGTATAAGTGACTAAAAGTGACATTAGTCTCCTAATTAGTGAGTAAACATAAGGATATATATATATATATATATATATATGTATGTATGTATTTGTGGCACATTACGCACCTGGACAACAACGCACTACATTCTTATGAAACAACATGAAAAATTCACGAGATCAAAGTATAATTCCCGTCAAGAGCAACACACGGATTTCGCGCACTGCTTCAATCTCATTGTTTCAGTTTATCGCGTTGTTGAATCCAGGATTTCTTTGAAGTGAAGTAAGGTGAAAGAAGTGTATTTCTTAGTATATAAGGTAAGAATTCTCATCTCCTATGTATTTTTAAGTTCAAATAGGTCATAGCTAAATTGTGAGATGAGAAATACGAAGTTAATAACAGAAAATCATATAAGGTTTTGTTATTATCGTGTGGGCTGGTTGATAATTATTATAAGTAGTCTTGATGGCTAATATTGATGGATTTAGGATAGTTGTTGTCGTTCCTATTGTTTTTATTTCATGGGAGGTGAAAGAAACGGGGGAGGTGCTGCCCGATATATTATAGAATGAGCTTGCCGCTCGATATACCTTGTATAGTAGTATATTCTTAGCTTGACGAGAATGTTATCACTATTGTTATATATTGAAGTGTTTTTCAAATAGTGTTCATTGGTATGGTTGGAGTAAGTCGAAAGGTATGTTAACGCTAAACTCTTCCTTCTTTTGGCATGATTGTTGAAATGATGATGAACCACAAAACGTCCGCTAAAGAGAACTCTATTATGGTCTATGGAAGATATGTTGTTTCTTCACTCTTGAAAGGATTTCATGATTCCTGTTTGTCCCTTATCGGGAGTACTTTCCGCAATTTATAATAGCTCGTGTATATTGACATCTTGTAGCTCCTTGTTGGTTTCACGAAACCTAGAAATGATGATAATTATCTTGGTGATTCGTATGAAAGAGTAAAATGGTATGTTATCTCCATAATGGCAGCGAAAGTGTAGCGACTCTATTTTTGATAAATTAGGAGCTCTTACTTAAAACCTCATAGGACGTATTTATTCATGTTAAAAGGATTCTCTTAGTTTTAAGGTAAAGTGAATATTGTTGACCATGGTCCCCAAATGCTAATCAGGAATCTAGCAATATTACGTCATTATGATAAGCTCATAGAAGTCTCTTATGACTCTTTATGTATGTACGTAGTACCTAGAGGGGGCATGGATATGGTATTATGAGTTACCGTAGGGCTACGGCCGATCGGGCAGATTATGTATCTATACTTACCACTAAGCTACGGCTAGTTGGGCAGACACATATTTACCACCACGCTACAGTTGGTCGGGCAGTTACCACCGGTTAGGCAGGCACACATTTACAACTGAGCTACGGCCGGTCGGGCAGTTACCACCGGTTGGGTAGTTATGCATCGTTATTTACCATCGGTTGGGCATGAACGTACTTACCACTGGACTATGGCCGGTTAGGAAGTTACCACAGATCAGTTGGGCAGTCGAGCAGTTAGAATTACGACTTTGATATAGAGGCATAAAATACGATTATAATACTAGAATGACCATTATGTATGTTGTGGCCCTCAGTGGCACTTCAGGGGTTCAGGTTGATTCGTGACTCTCTTTTTTATGATTAATTATTATTGTGTTTTATTTTTACCTTGCATATTCAGTACATTATTCATACTGACGTCTCTTTGCCTGGGCGTCACTCCCCAAACCATGGTATGGTTGGAACACGTCACTTGGTGCCTGGCTCCATGTGACCGAGAAAAACACATGGCTGGCTTGTCATTAAAACATATACTAAATATGATACTGAAAATAGGTAAATCATAGTGTGAAAAGTAGTCTGAAATAGTCATAGCAGAAATAAGTCTGAAAATCAATGTTGACATGACATGTAATTTGACCGTACCGTCGTTTTCAGAAAATTTCCAGAGAGTGGTGAAATCTGGAATTAAGAGACGGAGAAGATTGACGGGCCATCAATAGTTTGTGGTCCGTAGAACTTACAACTTGATCGTCATTTTAAAAAGTGAAATTCGATGGTTTATTTGATAGACCGTAAAATATTTTACGGTCCGTACTTCTTGCCGTCAAATTTCCTTTGCAGAGCGGAACTTGATTTTCCAACATAAACTCCCCATTTTGGTTTCCTACACTCATGGATCATGAACAAGGCTTAGTTTAAAAGTATGAGGTATTACACCGGGGACATTGTGTTTCATGCCGCGCAGGTTCAAGTAGGCGAGGAGAGGACCCGCCATTGTAGATCACTTTCGGATATCAGCTTTTTTGGTGAGCTCCACTTCCTCTTGGAGTGTTACTGAGGTTGGGTAATATTTATGTCCTTTTGGGTACTTTGGGTATGTCGGGGTACCTGTCTTGACTTATATATTATATCGACATTTCCTTTTCGAGGCTTTGTGGACATGTCATGTGTGGTACAATTTGATCAGTACGGTCGTGTAGGCCTGAATGCTGGTTAGAGATTATATTGTCCTTGTCGGCCTTAGTATGTATATATACACATAGGTTGGGTTCTTGTGTTTGCGGAATTTTATGTCATGTTGTTTCACAGTTATCGTTCTGGGCCTTGTCGTCCCAAATGATTATACGTTCGTGTGATGATATTCAAGTAGTTCGCTCGGGCCGTTCATGCGCCAGGTGCCAGCCACACCCCCTAAGGTTGGAGTGTGATAAACATGGTATCAAAGTCGAGTTTGTTCTAGGGAGTCTACAAGTCGTGTCTAATAGAGTCTTATTTATGGATGTGTTGTGCACCATATTTATAAACATGAGGCTACAAGGCATTTAGGAACAATTACCCTTCTTTGATATTTCATATCATGCAGTAGAGTTGAGTCATAGGAACTTGATTCTAACTCATGCTTGTGATGAGTAAATGTGAAGTTTCTATTAGATCATATGTGCACCGAATGTGCGAGTATTATGATAGAGCCTTAAGGTATGAATAACAATCTCAGCCCTTCGGGAGGAAGAAGTAGATCATTTAGTGAGGATGGCGGTCAGGGCCGTATGTATGCTTTGGGGTCGACAGAGATTAGAGCCACCACGTGACGATAATACAAATATGTCATCTGTTTCCTTACTAGGGTGTTGTGCGATAATAGATCTAAGGTTACTTTGTTTTATGTATTTTCGTGATTGAGATATTATATTGGCAAGTTAAGTATCGAAGCACCAAATAGGATTAGAGCATTCTACTTAAGATGAATTGCAAGTAAATACTACGGGACCATAGATCATCATTTAAGTTGAGATATAGGCTAATGCTTAGGTTGAATCATAAAGAGAGTTTCATGTTATTACCATAAAATAGGTTCGTACTTGTAGAAATCATACCGGTACGGTAATTTTGTGAGGATATTGAATAGGTGAGTATATGAGAAGTATAAGATGTGTACGTTCTTAATCACATGCTAGCTAATAGGCCGAACAGATTAGTAGTATCCCATCCTTATATAGGCTTCTACAAGACCATACATCGTTGGAATTTCATTAGTACTCCTCCCATGTGATGTTATAGACATAAAAGTAAGATATGACTAAGGGTATCAATATTCTTGTCATTAGTTTTTCCCTCAAAGTCTCACCATTACATTTGAGGATGAATGTTCCTAAAGGGGGAAAGGATGTAACACCCCATATTTTTCCGTTCGGACACGTTATAGTTCATTCACGAAAGCTCGGAGGACTTAGGGTCCTTAATCGGGTTATTGATGGTTTAACAGAGTTTTTATGGGGTTTCATAAGGATTATATGTTAAAGGAATAAAAAAGAGTAAGTTTTATCGAAATTCAACATTTTTGGGATGAAATATGATCCAAGCTATAATACCTTGTTGCACTTACACTGTAGCTCCACCCTTGAACTCAATTATCCTTTTGTAATTGTGTTCATGTACGTACGTGTGAGGGGCAATTAATGAATTGTAATCTCATATATATTTATAGTAACACAGTCGATATCTGATTTTCGTTACGATATTGTTTGCTCGAAAAATAGCCTCAACTTGTAACGTAGGATGAAACTGACTAATAAAATAAGGTAGAGAGATATTTTACCATTTTCCCTGTTAATAAAGCAAAACAAGCTACAAAAAGACAACATGTGCCTACTCAAGTTTTGGTGGGAGAAGCAAGTATCTGATAAGATAGTCAAAATGTAGGTTAGGCCTAGATATCATAATTATAAATTAAAAACTATAAAAATATATATGATATTTCACAAGAATAATTAATTGACCATCAAAATTGGATTGGATATCTTAAAATTGTAGGATTTTGTTGGGTTCAAAACACATAAGTAAGGCACAACGGAAGTTTAAAATTTTATTTCTTACTTACCCCAACAACTTTGATAATCTGGTATGGTTATACAAGAATCAAAACTTGTAACATAAAGCAAAGAACTTACATGTTATAGTATCTGGAGTCTTTATCTACTATAGGTGCGCACACGAATGCCCTTACGATTGCAAGCTCCAAGCTTCAATGTATTTCTCTTTCGGAAAGCTAGAAAATCCGGCAAAGGTTTGAGAGAGTATTTTAATTCTAAGTCTCTAAGGCTTAGAATGATAATCTAAAATTAGTCTGTAAATAATGAAGAGAATGTCACTATTTATAGGTGAAAATTAGGTCAAACCGGATTGGGCCTGGCCCAAAAATCGAGGCAGAGGCGCCGCGACCCTAGGGTATGGGCGCCGCGGCGCTTGACGTGTTCCTGCACTGTCTCAATTTATTTTCTTTACATTCTTAATTAAATCCAAAATCCAATTTTGACTTAATTAAAACAATCATTATTCATTTAAATATTCTCTCAATACATCCTTAGATCGAAAGGACAATCGACATAGTGTGACCTTACAGGCCTTCACATATCGACATTAATCAAATTAAGGTCTACGTGGAGCTCCTAGACGGCGCCGCAAGACGAACTCAATATGTGAAGTACGTTTACACGAATCCAGTAAACTTAACCTCTATGTGGTAAGATAAAATTATTTCATTCACGACACACCCCATCAAGCATAGGATTTGTCAAGTGTCTATCCAAATGGCTTAATCATTGTATCTCATCTATATTAGTTGACAACTAGACCATATTCTAAATATGTCTATTGTGTTGGCCAACGACTCAGTCAACCTAATATCACTGAGAATCCGAGTGTTCTCTCGAATATACATTCGAGGAATGAATCCTAATCTTGGCTCAACTACCACCTTTAATTCACGTTGTAATGTACCCAATACAAGTCATATCTCAACCTATAAGGCATTTGAGCTTAGGACATGATCAAAGTACATTACTTTGTAGACAAAGTGCGTATTGACTTCAAGTCTAAGGACTTCTATCTCCCACACACTGATCATACTTTAGACAAGTATACCAAACAATATATCATCAGAGTATACCAATACTTTCAAAGTATCCATGTGTCCATCACGAGTAGCCATTACTCGTAGCAGGTGAGACATACTACATCCTCTTAGGATGTGATGCAGACCACATGTCGACTTATCACATAACATCGATATCCCATTCTCGATGATCATTAGTTGAAGTTATTTTAAGAGTTACGTTATAATATTAATAACTCACACTATTAATAACAGCGTAACCTCCAGGGATGCATATTATAGAATATTATAAACAATCAATTAATAATTCAATAATTACAAATGCTAAAATATTAATCTCCATTAATAATAATATGAATGTGTATAAAGTACATTTGTCCTTATTCAGATTGTCTCTAGGACATAAATATACTTTCAAAAATGGCAGAGTGGTATCTTTTTAAAAATAAAACCTTAAAAAGGAAAAAAAAATGAAAGAGTTAAAAGCTGAGAATTTGACAGCTCTCTCCGTCCCAATTTATATGATGTAGTTTGTATTGACACGGAGTTTAAGAAATAAATGAAGACTTTTGAACCTTGTGGTCTAAAACAAACCAAAGATATTTGTGTAGTTATAGATCATCTCGTTAAGTGTAAAAGATAAAATCTAAAGTTAAATTGTTGTCAAATAAAGAAATGTGTAATATTTTTTTAAAATTGACTAAAAAAAAATATGTCATATATATTGAAACATGGACAATAGTTACTTACCTACCGAGCAAGACCTCGTACATGGAATATTGCAAAGAGTCCGAGACAAACAAAACTCCAAGAACATAAATTTAAAATGTTTCATATCACGAGACAGAATAATTATATATTAGTATAATTTATATAATTTATATAATTTATTTTTTTATTATATAGAAATAGGGAAATAAAAAATGAGGAGGGGATTATAATGTGGAAATTCGAATGTTCACCAATAAAAGCTAAAATTTGAGATAGTCAATCAATTGAGGTACTAAACCTCTATAATTTATATAAACTATAGATGCGTGTCAAACAGGCCATGTATTTTTCCTCGGAAGTTTCCATGTGATTGACTATTAGTACATTATTCTTGGTGTCATTCTATTGGAATATATGGGAACTCTAATAAAGTAACAGCATGAAATGATTTCTCCGACTATAATTGACAGTTACTTTGAAATTTTTACATGTCTACCAAATGATGAAGAAGACGCGTTATCTATTCCCCAAATTCTCAGTTATGTGATTATTGCTAAAGTGTGTAAACGCACTCTTGAAACCTTAAAGAACCTCTGACCTTATCCTGATTAGTTTGTAAACATTTTTCTTATATAAAACAATTGTTAGGTAAAACTTATCAAATGTTATTTCGAATCCCTTCAAACTGACAAAATCTCATCCGGCGCAATTTTAGAGAATCCATTAGTCAAAGAGGGCGCTCGCGTGCAACAACATAATCATTTTCCATATTTAATGATTCTCAACGACCTGTCAATAAGATTTGGGGTCTAAAGTCAAATTTCACAAAGACCCTAATATATTATTTTAAATTATTAAATATATGTTTATTTAAAATCTATTTTCCTAGCTTTTAGATATAGACTCATTAATTACTGTTTTATATTTTATTTGTTCTAAGAATTCTTTTTCAATTGATAATATAGCTAATCCATTTATCTCTTGATTTATTGTTGATCTAAGATAAGATTTTATAAATTTGAGTTTTGAAAACTTCTTTTGGCTGACGCTGCAGTTACATGAACTGTTAACATTATTCTATAAGCAATATATGTATTTGAAAAAGAATCAAGTCCTTTTATATAATAGAGTATTTCGATGAGATCATTATCTTCTACTTGTATTATTTCTCTTAACGCTTATCATTTTCTTGGCGGATCTTTTCATCATCTAACAACCCTGAAGAGGGTAGGAATATAGATAACATATTAACATATTCATATGTAGGTTTAACCAATAATATGCATGTAGTACGGAAGCAGGTATTATTAACTCAAAATTCATTTTTAAAAAAAATAATAGTCTACAACCTTCTATCAGCATTTAACATCATAATTGCAGAGATGTATACTTATCAAGATTATATTTAGAAACACATAGTCTAAAAACATACCTCTTAGCAGAATATTAAGATCACCGGAGATACTCAACCCACCCTGGCTCTGCCTCCCCCTTTTCCTCTCTGGCGACAGGATAAATGGCCTAGGTGCTGGGAGTTGCTCGACAGACTCTTTCTTAAATTTCCTTTTAAGAGATGGTGTTTTATGGACTAATATGGTTCTTAAATATAAGCTTTCAAAGTATTTATCTTCTGGTATTATGATATTAATCTTGATATTGGCTATAGACTAGAAGGGTTTTTAGCTAGACATGAGAGAGTATTTCAAAGATTGAAGTTGTTGTATTTCGAAAGATGATTTCAGAAGTTACAATGAGACTCTTTATATAGATAACATCGGTTGCCTTTCACTATTGGGATGCTGAAAAAGTAATAAAGTCGATACATTATTGTTACAAAAAGTCCTAAAGAAAATAGTGCTTTGTCTCTTGTCTTTTCATGCTTTGTTTGTCGTTGCTGCCATTTTTTTTCAACATTTGTTGGCTTGTCATCTTCTGTCTTTGATTTCTTGTGGGTCCGGCGGCTTTTGATTTCTTCCACATGCATCTTTACATGTGTCTTCTTTGCACAGAGAAATCTTCTGTCTGTCTTCTTTTCACAAAAAGATGATTTTTTTTCTTCGACGATACTCCTATAGAATAGGAACGATATCGTTTTAATTTTTTTTAATACTCTTATAGAATAGGAACGGTATCTTTTTAGTAGTATAATAATACATGGGCTTTACTGTAGTTTGGACTACATTGGGCCATATTAGTTTGTTACATTGTGGCTTTCTGTAGTTTAAACTACATTGGGCCGTTTCATTCAAAAAGGATTAGGTGATCCTTCTTTTTTCATAGTAACCTGCGTAGTATCCTCCTTTATGCTTATAACAGGCCTTTTCCTCTAGCCTATTAAGAGTTTGTATTGTTCTACTGTCTCATTGGAGTGTTTGTGCTCCATCTTAGTGATTCTATCATGCATGTTGGTAAGGTGTGTGGTGTTTTGTGAGAGTACCTCCTTGTTGTAGTATAGTGTGATAATTTCTTCTGTTTCTCCTCCTTTGGAGTTTCCAATAATGCTAGCTTTGCCTGCTCTTAGCATATCTTCAATTTTTTATTTCAAGGTTGATAGTCCTATGGCTCTTTTGGCACTGAGCCATTCTTGAAACTTTTCTATAGTACATGGTATTTTCATTTTCAGGTCTTTGTGATCTCCGCTTATATTGCTATTCCTTCCTGTTTTAAATAGTTGGCATATAATAATAGGTTTTCCTGTTAAGTCTGTCGAGGCGTCGAACAGTTGTATGCCATAGATACCTCTTCCAAATGATTCCATCATTAACCTAGCAGATTCTACTAAAACATTGGGTAATTTAGCAATATTATAAAAAGTTTCATCTACTAGTATTTTATCTATAAATCCATAAGTAAAGAGTTTAAGAACTATATCAGGGTTTGATTTTTCATTGCATAAAAACCTTGGGTATTTGCTTAATTTTGCACTTCTTAAAATGTGTGGGTTTGATTTATAATCATAAAATTTATTAATTTGCTCGTAAGCTGTAATATACTCAGGTGAGAATTTCACTTTGTCGCACATTGTTACTGCTGTTGAAGACGATGTTGTTATGGATGATGGTATAGTGGTTGGCATGGCTGCAAGTTTAGATGTGAAAGTCTTTGGTTTTCTGTTGGGTTTGGGAAGATTTCAAGGTTTGTAGGGTTTTGAAGTCTTTAAAGGCTTAAGTCAGTTGTTCTAGCAAGTGTGTATTTTCTTCCATTTTGGTTGTAATAATTTTTTGGTTTTGTTTGATGTTTCCTGTAACATTGGTAATATATTCTTCGAATTTGTCACTGCTGATTGACATCGTTGTACCTGCTAAGAAAATCAGCTAGAATATTCTTAGTCCCGGATATATTTTTGACAATAAAATCATAACAATAAAAGAATGTTTTCCATTTTCTTCTCTTATTTAGTTCTGGTAAATGGTCTATTTTATTTGTAATGAAAGCTCTTACTTGGGTGTTATCTGTTCTAACGGCGAATTTTACTGGTAATAGGTGATAATGGAATCTCTTTATTCCAAATTTTACTGCTAATAGTTCCTTCTCTTGACTATGGTAATTTTTCTCATTAGGCTTCCATGTTCCACCTCCATATCCACAAATTAGTGGTTTTTCTTTATCTATATCTTCTTTATCTATATCCTTTTTATCATATGCTATGAGGACTGCTCCCCATCCTATATCACTGATATCAGTAAAAAGTTCTAGTTGATCCAGTTCTGTTGGTATTCTATGTTTCGGCAATGCTTTCACTTTTTCCTTGATTTTATTTATGGCTTTAGTATGTTCTTCCTTCCATTCAAAAATTATATTTTTTCTAGTTAGTTCCTATAATGGTTTTCTCAAAAGTGGTAAATTCTTTATATGGTCTGAGACATAGTTTACTATTCATAGAAATTGTTGTACTTCCTTTTTGCTCTCTAATTTATCTTTAATTTTTTTTGTTACAATGTGTTCCTGTAATTGTAATCCTTCATTATCTATTATGTATCCCAAATATCCTATACTATTTTTGAAGATTTTAGATTTCTTTTCAGATAATAATATTTTATGTTGTTTCACAGTTTTTATAAATTCTTCTAGATGTTTTATATGATTTTCCAAATCATCACTATATATTAATATGTCGTCAACATATACTATACAGTATTCTGTTAATTTTCTGAACACTTGGTCCATTCTTCTCTGAAATATTTGTGGTGCATTTGTTAATCCAAAGGTTAGTACATTCCATTCGTAGTGTCCTTGAGGGGCACTAAATGTTGTTAAAGCTTTTGATTTATTTTTTAGTTTTATTTGGCAAAATCCACTTTTACAATCAAATTTACTGAACCATTTTTTATTCCCTAATCTATTAATAAGGTTTCTTTTGTATGGTAAGAAATATCCATCAAATACAGTTTTCATGTTTAGCTCTCTATAGTCAATCACCATTCTAGCATTTCCTCTTTTTTGTTCACTATGTTTTCTAACTAAAAAGGTTGGGCTACTATGTGAGCTTTTACTTTCTTGTATTAATTTTAATTCTAATAACTCTTTTAGTTGAGTTTCAAATTCCTTCTGATCTGTTGGGCTATATCTAATAGGCTTAGATCAAACTATATCGCTAAGATTTATTAGTTTGATTTCAGCATATATTTTTTCTTTTTCCCATAGTTGCATCGAATTTTCTCTAAAATTTATTTTTAGTATATTGAGGTATTTTTCTCTTAATAACTGTAGGTTATTATTCCTATCCGATCTTATGTTACATATTCTTAGTGTATGTATTGGTAATATTCTTTTTAGTATTATTCATTTATTACAAGGTGTTTGTAGGCTGAAAGTATTATTATTTATCACTTGCGTTTTAAAGTAGTCTAGGAAATTATTTCCTAACAATACTTATTGTTTCATATCATTTAGTTGGTATATAACTGGTAGTCTAAATATCATCTTTCCTAATACTATTCTCATATTTTCTACTACTATATCTAATTCTTTTGTTTGTTCGTTAAAGTCTGATACTTTTGTTCTATGTGTTTTAGATATTTTCCATCTGTGTGGTTCTAATACTTCTTTCTTTGCTAGACATAAGTCTGCTCCATTGTCAATAAAAATCTTTTGTTTTATCATTTTATTAGGTTTGTATTCTATATGAGCTTCTATGTAGATTGCTACCATCTAATTATTGTTTCGTTCTAAATCCATTTCTCTTAATCTTTGTTGAAGCTCTCCATCTTGTTCCATTTCTTTTACTTCTTCTAGTAATTTCTTTCATCTTATCTCACTTAACCTTTCTCCTATTCTGCTAAGGCTTTTTGTAATCTTATTGTACCTATCACTATAGTATTTATTTCCTATTGCACTAGTAGTTGTAATAAGCTTATTGCGAACATACCTTTCATATTTCATCAAGTAATCTCTTTCTTCTAGTAACTTTCTTTCTTCTCGCGACTTTATTTAGTCAGAACTATTTTCACTTTCTGAGTTTTGGTTAATGAAATTAATATTTTCTATTTCACTTTCTTCATCAGTTTGACAGGCATAAAAATCTTCATATTCGTACCAATTATTATTTTCTTCTTTTATTTGTTGTAGACTCATTATAAATTGTGTCGTGTCTATATATTTTACACATTTTTCTTTAGTTTTAGACATTTATTAGCATAATGCCATTTTTCATTGCAATTCCAACATTTACATTCTTTAAGTTTTTCTTCTTCAATTGGTTTTACATATTTTCTTTTCCTAAATTTTCTCTTATACTTAAATTTTTTTCTAGTTTCAGGGGTATTTCTATATCTTTTAAATCTCTTTTTCCTATAAGGTTTGTAATAAGGTTGTTGGTTTTGTCTACTGTAATTATTATATCTTTTATATCTTTTGTGTTGGTATTTCTTTTTATGACCTTTCTTATATTTCTTTTCTCTTTCATTATCCTCACATCCGAATACTAATCTTCTTTCCGTAAATCCACATACTTCTCTTAATCCTATTTTCTTATCTTTTTTAATCTTTTGTTGCATCCTATATTCTTCACATTTTCGCATTAGATATGCTCTTAGTACTTTTATTCTTTCTCCTAATGTATTTTCTCTTGGTTCTAATTGGGTGTATTCTTTTGATATTTCTGTGTTATAAGGTATAGGTAAGTGGTCATAATAAAGTTGTTGATATATTTGAAAGAAATAATCCCCTTGATTATTTTCATTGATTGAATAGATATATATATACAAGTTAAAATAGGAGAATCCTATTCCTAATCTATTCCTAAAACCTTGTTCTACCATAATTCTAACTATAGAATTATGGTAAGTGTATAACACTAATTTATGGTAATAAATATACTACAATATACACACAATATACTTTTCTTAATATACAATATTTGTAATCGATTTTCTCGCTCTAAATATGTGCAGTGGCTGGACGAGAGGCCCAGTTGGGCCAGCTGGCAAAGCAGTCGGGTCAGACTGCGTTCGCTGGATCGCCTTTCACTGGCCGGGCTTCATTGGATCGCATCATTAAGTTGCTTTTATTCTAGCAATATATATGTGATATACACTCGTGATATTCAGTGTATATCATATGTATATTGCTTCATTTAACACACCCCCTTCAGCCATAGCGGGCTTTCAGACCGAGATCGGCCCCTAAAGTCTTCAAAGAGAACCGGCCGTAGACCCTTTTGTAAAGATGTTCCGCAATTTGATAACCAGACTGGGACATGGCATACACGAACTTGACCCTTTGCAACCTTTTTCACGGACAAAATGAATGTCCATTTCGATATGCTTAGTGCGTTGAGGCCGAATCGATTCCTCGACAGTGTAGATGGCACTAATGTTATCGCAGTGATACCAAGGTTGCCTTTTTGAATGGGACAATGAAGCTCCAAAAGCAAATTACGAGCCAACATGATTCGAGACCACATTCGCTACCCTCGATATTCTGCCTCGGCACTTGAGCGTGATAGAGTTGCCTCGACGCTTTGGCTGACCAGGAGACCAAGTTGTTGCTGCCAGGAACATACAGAGCTCAAGTCCATCGTCTGGCCCTGACACCCACTCCCAATCTCAAGATCCGTAAAGAGACAAGTGTGGATGTAGATGATGGATACAAGTGCAACCCATAGTCTAGTGTCCCCTGAATATACCTGAGTAATGCGTTTGATTGCATTCATGTGCTCAACCCTGGATCATGCATGAATAAACATACCGCCGAATCGCATACACGTAATATCCGGCCTGTAGCGTAAGATAATCGGGAGGGCCTCGTAAGATCGCGAGAAGTGCTCGGGCCCTCGTATGGTGCACCGCCGGCCGATCGAAGCCGGGTTTGCATCAATCATGGGAAGTGGACTTACAGGATGACATCCCACTTTCTCTATGATCTCAAGAAAGATATTTTTTGTTGAGACAAAAACAAGCCACCGAATGACGCTGACGCAATCCCCAAAAATAACTCAAAGGTCCTAAGTCTTTCATAGCAAACTCGTAATCGAGCATGGCCATGATAGACTGGCGCAAAGCATCGGAGGAGGCAGTCAAGATGATATCATCTACATACAACAGAATATAGGCCAATGACGAACCACGGCGATAGATGAACAAGCAATTATCTGACCTGCTGTGAGTGAACCTAATAGTCGACACAAAGTCAGCAAATCGTGTATACCAGGCCCGTGGAGACTGCTTAAGCCCATATAATGATTTCTTCAACAAACAGACATGATGAGGGCGGTTGGGATCCTCAAACCCAACCCGTGTTGATGCATATAGACTGCTTTCTCGAGGTCACCATGTAGAAAAAGCATTCTTGACATCCAACTGATGGATTGGCCAAGTCTTTGAAAGAGCTGCTAAGTACACGTTATAATGGTAGCCGGTTGACCACCGGACTAAACGCCTTCACCACAATCAATTCCAACTCGCCGAGTCTTACCATCACCAACAAGTCGCGCTTATGTCGAGCAAAGGACCCATCTGAATTCTCCTTGAGCAAAAATCCACATAGACCGATAACATTAATACTATATGACGGGCACTAACTCCCACGCCTTATTATCAATAAGAGCATTATATTCATCACCATAGCAATTTTCCAATTAGGGTCATTTTAATGCGACACAGATTGCGGGGCAAGTGGGATTTAGATACATCCGGTCGTAAATTAAAATGTCTTTTAGGTGTAAAAATACCTCACTGACCACGAGTGACCTGGCCTATGACTTGAGGAAGAATTGAGGAATTTTTGGGAATTTTTCTCGCTCGGATGGATCGCCAAGAGGGTAGTACCGGCCGCCCAAATCGGTACAGTTGGAGCCTGCTGACCGCAGTCACCGGATCGGCCTAATAATCGAACTGCTCTGGTCGAGCAAAGCAGGGGGCGACAGATCGGGGACCACGGGCAAAGGTCTGGCCGAGGATTTTGGGCACGAGTTGTCCTAAAAATTCCGAATAATATACGGGATATTTGGTCATCCAAAAATTATACGACTTAGGCTCCTGGAGTATGAACTGTAAAGGAATTGGTTTTCATCAAAATGACATGACGATTTATAATGATTTTCTGAGGATAAATCAAAACACTTATAACCACGATGATTCGACGGATAACCCAAAAATACACACTAAGTAGACCGAGCTCAAGTTTGTTAATTGTGGTGGATGGGAATAACTGATAACACAAGCACCCAAAATCTCAAGATGAGAATAAGATGGGTTTTTATTATATAAGATTTTGAGAGGGAAGAATATGTCGACCTTTAGATGAAATTATGTTAAGAAGGTAAGTGGCCATTTGTAGAGAATGATGCCAAAAATACTGAGGTATGGAGGCATGGATTAGAGAGTTCGGACAATGTTATTTATGGAACGCAATTTCATGCGTCGGCTTTCCCATTTTGTGAAGATGTACGAGGACATGAAAACCGAAAATTTATCCTACGAGTAGCACAAAATTCTCGAAACTCCCTATTGTCATACTCCTTCCCATTATCACATTGAATATTTTTTATTTCTTCAATTGAGTATTTAATGAACGCTAAATTTTATGAAGACGGAAACACTTGTGATTTATTCAAGAATTGGAAACGCCCACAAAATCTAGAATAATCATCTAAGAAGAGAACATAATAACGATGACCCATTGAACTCGTAACAGAGATGTCCATAAGTCGCTATGAATAATGTCAAATGGCATAGAAGTATGAGAATTGGAGTCTACAAATGGCAACTTAACAATTTTTCCTAATGAACAAGATCGACAAATTGAGTACGACTGCACTTACAAGAAATAAAGCTATTTTTATCTAAAACTGATAAAATAGAAGATCCCGATGACCCAAACGAGCATGCCACATGGAAGGAGAGATGGTCGCAGTCCGATGGCAAGGTCGACTCGATGGATCAAAACCGGCATGATAGATATAGATCCCCTACTATCACACCTCATGAGATGACTCTCGCCTTGAAATCCTTCACAGAGAAACCGAAGGATCAAATTCAACGGTAAATGTAATTGTCATTTGTGAATTTACGACGCACACTAAATTTTTAATCAATTTAGGAGCATGTAAAGTATTTTTCAAGAGGAGTGGTGGATCGGGGGAGACAACGTCTCGACCATACCCTAGAATTGGAATAGAACCGCCATTACCACGATTATCTCCGAGGGGTGTTCAAATTGGAATAAGATGAGAGAGTACCGAGTCGGAAGTCATGTGAGTAGTGGCCCCCGTGTCCATGTGTACCAATTTTGGTCCGCTGAGTTAATCCCAACGCGTGCATCGCGCCTTCGATATTTCCGGCCTGGAGTAGGGTCACGCATGATGGGCTTGGCGAGGTCGGGCCCAAGAACTCCCGCCGCGGCCGGACCTGGCCCAGAATCGCTACCATCGCCGCTGTTGGGCCATCGCCAAAGCCGCCACCGCCGGGCATCGGGCCTCGATTGTCGCTGCACCCACCGGCCGGAATTTCTGGCCGCTTCGGCCGGTACGGGCTGGCCGCCCACGGTCCATCGCCATCGCTTTCCATCGCCATGGGCCCCACCGCTGGGCTCCATGGGGTGGTGGGCCATCGCTTATTGGGATGGGCCCCACCGAGGTTTTGCCGACCACCGGAACCTCCACCATTGCCACCGCTTGCCCCCTGGGGCGCTTTGTTATTATTTTACGATTATTCTTGCCGCCACCATTATTAAGGTTTTGGCCCAATTATTAACAAAATCGATTGATTAGGAGAGGACGCCATCATGACAATCGACTTGCTCCAGAGTCGCTTTTAGCCAAACCGCTTTTCTAACGTAAGCATGGAGCGGGCTTGATGGAAGTCGGGAAGAGGGTTGCTTTGGCGAAGGAGAGTGCCAACACCATTATAGGCTCCAAAGACCGTAACCAATCAGAACTAGACGATTATTTGTTACCGTGCGCCAACGTTATGAGTTGATCCGCCAATTTCTTTAGTTTCTTGCAATATGCGTAAATGTTCGAGAATACGCCCATTCGAACGAGAGAGAATTCGCTTCGAGTGTGACGACACGGAATGTTGGTTGTCTTGGAATATGTCACGCACCTATTCCATGCAGCCATAGCCGTGGGTATTTGCCCATAATCGTTCTGTGAGAAGGTCCATCAAATAGTGGTGTATATCCACCGAAGAATCCAAGAGCATCAAGTGTAATCCATACCTCATTATCCTCCGCAGGAAGGGGTCCATGAGGAATTATGTGATGAAGAACTTGGTAAGAGATAGCGTGAATTTTAAATAACTTCGGCCCACAATGCATATTGAACGCTTTCCATCTCAAGGACAATTGGGACACTGAGCTTGATATTGGAAACCGTGAGGGAGTGGTGAAAATTGTTCTTAGACATATTTGAAAGAACAAAGAAGGAGGATAAATTTAAGAGAGGTTTTTGAGAGCGGAAGACGAGATATTTGGAGAGAAAACCTTAGGGAGGGGGTTCTCGGCCAAAGAGGAGGCAAAAGTTTGAGAGAAGAAAACTTTTGTTTAGACCTAGTCTCTTAATCACTATGAAAGAAATAATCCCCTTGATTATTTTCATTGATTGAATAGATATATATATACAAGTTAAAATAGAGAATCCTATTCCTAATCTATTCCTAAACTTTGTTCTACCATAATTCTAACTATAGAATTATGGTAAGTGAATAACACTAATTTATGGTAATAAATATACTACAATATACACACAATATAATTTTCTTAATATACAATATTTGTAATCGATTTTTCTGCATTTCTAAATATGTGCAGTGGTCGGACGAGAGGCCCTGGGCTACAGCTTAAGCGTCGGTCGACTGCGTTCGCTGGATCGCTTTGTCATTGGCCGCTGGATCACTGACTGTTATTGCTTTTATTCTAGCAATATATATGTGATATACACTCCTGTATATTCAGTGTATATCATATGTATATTGCTCTATTTAACAATATTAAACCTTCTTCTGGCAAGAATCTTGTTTCATAAAAGAACTTACTAAAACTTATTGTGTATTCTGGTGATTTATTAATTTCGCAACATTTCATGTTATTTAGGTTCATTATTATCTCAATTTTTCTCTCTGCGAGTACGTTTTCTCGTGCTACCAACCATTTTTTCTTCTAAAAATTCTCTTTTTAGTATGATATCAAATATTATTAGCATAGATTTTCAATATCCTGCATGGTTAAATACTTCTCCTCTTAATTGGTATGCTATGGATTCTATCCAATAAGCTACTTTTCCGATTAATGTTTTAGATATCAAGTCATACATATATTCTAGGTTTTCTGTTTGTGTGAAGTTCATTAATGCTATATACATTCCAAGATTCAAATCATTTATTCTTCTTCCTATTTCTTGTTCATCATAAACATTGTCTAAGTCTAAGAAATATCCATTGTAATTTACGCCTTGTGCCATTGATCCTACAAATTCTTTAAATTCAGCTTGTTGTCCTACTGATATATGATTTGGTAATCTAGTTTGTCTTCTATTTATTATTTCCAGGTTGGGATGTACTAATTCTTCTTCTGGATAATCATTTGCATCTTCATTTATTATATCATCAGTTTCTATTTCTGTTTCTATAGGATTATTAAATTCATCATCTATATCACTTTCGGGTTCTTCTTCTATAATTGCATTTACACATTTCATTTTTTGTAAGGCTACTATTATCTGGTTATTTTCCTTTACTATTTATGAGTCTTCTTCCTCTTCTATGAATTCTGCTACTTTTATCTCTTTGTTTACTAAATCAATGTTGTTGTCTTCGTTAGTATCGCTCTCAGTCTTTTTACTACTAGATGTAGTTTCTTCACTTGTTCTATTATTTCTTACTTTCTTTTTACTTTTTAACCTTTTTATCTCTTCTCTTAGGATTTTTATTTCATCTTTTAATTCTCCTAATTCTTGTTTTAGATCAGTTAATTCTTGTTTCACCTCTTTCAATTCCTCTTTTGTTTGTTTTAGTTCTACTTTGGTTTTTTTTTTAATTCTTTCTTTGTATCCTTAAATTTGTGTTTGTATTTTTTATATTTGTTGTACCATTCCTCATTATTGTGTGTTTTTAATTTGATATTTTCTGTTTCTAATTCACATAATTTTCGTTCTTGTTTATCTAATTTTAGATTTAAATACTCGTTGGTTGTTTTCTCTACGTCTTTTAAGTACATATTTTCACTTTTTGAATTATTGTCTAGTGTGATTTTTTCTTTCCTTTTCATTGGTTCATACTTGTATCGTTCTCTTTCTAGTATATTTTTTCCATGGTTTCTTAAAAACGTAAGTACGCTAGGTTCTTGGTTTTCCATTTAACATTGTCTTTTCTTGCTTAACATTGCTAAGCTATCTAATAATTTTTCTACTTTCTTTGACAATCTTGGTTTTATTTTGCTAATATCTTCTTGTCCAAGCATCTATTGGTACTATCTCTGGTTGTTGAGTTGTAGTGCTAATTATAGTATTTTCTTTGCTCGTACTAGGTTCATCTTCTTCTACCTGTTTACCTTTATCTTTACTCTTTTCTTCTACTAATATGTTTAGTTTTTCCAATATTATTTTAAATGTTGGTATCTCAGATACGTTCCATAATTTTGTTAATTCTTCTCTTATTATTTCTTGAATTTTTGTTTGGTTTTCTTTTATTTTATCCATTAATACTAATGTATTCTTCATTTGTTCTTTTACTACTATTTTTCCCATAATGCACTAATTTTTTCGTTATAGCTCATCAGGATTATTAATTCTTTTTCTCCATCCGTCTTTCATAGCTATCCATATTTTATCAAACTTTTCACATTGTTGTTCTAACTTTTTTATCTTTTCTTCTAGCTTTATTTCTTTTGCTTTATATTTTAAGTATTTGAGATGTGAGAATATTTCTTCTGATAAAATTATTCTTATTGATTTTAATTTCTGTTTTTTCTCTATTATTTCTTTCTGTATGTTCATACTTTATTCACGAATCTTGTTTTTCCTTGGTCATTTATTTCAATTCCATTATTATTTATCTTATAATTTATCATGGTTAAAAAGTCACTTCGTAGAAGTAGTTCATTAAAACTATCATATTCTATTACTCCTATATTTATCTTATACTCTAAATCTTGGATTTTGAATTTTAAATTAATACTTTTGGTAATTATTATTTCTCTTTCATTTTCAGGATATTATAAGTTTGTGGGTCTATTAAATCACAATCATTTTCATCAATTTTATTTATATGTATAAAAAAATTTATAGCTCCAGTATTTACTTCAGCTATACAGTCTGTTGCTATTATCCCTTTAAATATTATTACTTTAATTTTTAATCTATTTGTGTTTATATTTATTAAATCTAATATTCTAGGTAGTATAACACTAGTTTGTCGTGACATTGTTGGTTCTCTCGTAATACTTAATCTAGATCCTTCTATTTTTGGTATTAGTCTCTTGGATGGTGTAAGGGTTCTTGTATTAAAATCTATATATATTTCTTCTGGTATAGTTAGTTTGGAATTTTCTTTATGTTCTATTTGTTCAAATATTTCCTGGTACATCCTTGGTACTAATATATTCATTTCATGTTATTTCATTACATGGTGGTTTCCGATTAGGGAATATATCATTTTTGTTTCAATACTTATGACTTTACTTCCTGGTGGCATTGTTATTCCATCCAATTTGTAATATAGTGTCAAGACTAAGTCTTTGTGTTCATCTTTTAATGATATACTAAAGTCTGGTTGTACTGTAAATTTTAATTTTTGATATATTAAATTTCCTTTTACTACTGATATTAAATCATCTTGTAGATTTTCTAATATCCTATCATCTAATATGTATATTTGTATTGGTGTATCTATGTTTTTTGAAAGTATGCCTTTATAGTAAATTCTACTCCTTCAAAGTATATGTTACTATATTTTTAGCTTCCCTAGTAGATAGTTTTGATAACTATCTTTTTATTACTTCATCAGTTATCAAGTTTATTTTCGTTCTTCCATTTACACTCATTGTATCTATTATATTTTCATGCTTATGTGCTATGTACCTTATTTTTTTATTTATTTCAAACCATTTTGTTTTAAATATTTTCTTTATAGATAATTCCTCTTTTTCATCTTGTATCTTCTGATATGTTTCAGGCTTAAAGCTTAATGTTTGAGTTGATCCTCCTTCATATGTATTCATTTGATAATATGTTTCTTTAGAGTCTTCTACTATTTTTTTTCCTTTATCCATATTTTAATATGTTGATGTACTTATACTGTTCTTCTATTATATCATTTAGATCTTTTAATTCATTATCTTTTCTGATTATTTCTCTTAATTTATTTTCTAGAAGTTTCATATTTTCTTCTTCCTTCTGTCTTAACTCTTCGTCTTTTAATGCTATTTTATTTTTTAATTCTTTAATAGTTTTTTCCTGTTCATAAATTTCTTTAGCATTTTCTTGTAAATTTTTATCTTTTTTATTTACTAGATCTGTACTTATTCTGCAACTTATTATATGTTGGTTTATATCTCTATTATATGTAAGGGATTTTTCTGCTATTATTCTAAGTTCTTCTAATTTATTTTGTTGATCTATTAGTCTATTTTCATCCATGGTGTTCTATTGTCATTCGTAGTTCTTCTTTTCTAACTGTTATTTCATTGTTTATTCTGACTAATTCAGTGTTGAGATCTATCAACACTCTGTAGTTTCTTATCACATCGTCTAAATTAGAATTTATCTCTACTAAGTCAGCCTCTTCTTTTATTTTTTCATAATTTTTCAGTTTCTTTATTGCTAGTCCTAGTTTCTTTCATTCTACTAAATCACTATAGTATTTTACTAATGTTTCAGTGTGGTTTCGTCTTTGTATTACCAGGCGTCTTATCCTTTTTAGTATGAGCATCCTTTTATTTAATGCTCTAACTTGTGCAAATTCTTCTCAGATTTTCATTGTTTATAACTTATTCCATTTAAAGACTTTGATACCATTTTCTGGGCGGATCTTTTCATCATCTAACAACCTTGAAGAGGGTAGGAATATAGATGGCATATTAACATATTCATATGTAGGTTTAACAAATAATAGGCATGTAGTACGGAAGCAGGTATTATTAACTCAAAATTCATTTTTTAAAATAATAGTCTACAACCTTCTATCAACGATTAATTTCATAATACCAGAAGATAAATACTTTGAAAGCTTATATTTAAGAACCATATTAGTTCACAAAACACCATCTCTTAAAAGGAAATTTAAGAAAGAGTCTGTCGAGCAACTCCCAACACCTAGGCCATTTATCTCGTCACCGGAGAGGAAAAAAGAGAGGAGGAATCTGGCTGGAAATCCCTAGTTGCATTCTCCTATGTTTGTGGTGACACAAACCAGTCACTCTTTTAGGGTGACCCAAATACCCAATCCCTTTTCTCAAAAGGGAGAAAAGGTTCTGACTTTGCAAAAATTTGAGTTTGATACCTTTTTTTTCTGGTATTCCATATCTAAATCAAAGATGCTCAGGTTCTATTTTGGGTCGAAACTTCATTGTTTGTTGTGAATCAAAACTGATGGGGCATTCTTGGAAACCACACCATTCTTTTAAACACCTCACATGTCTACAAGTCAAAAAGAGAAAGATGAGTGGTTAGTCTATCAAGTCTCCAGTACTTCGGCAGAACAATTAGATGATGTTTCTCCTATAGCTCCTAGCTCTTCTATTGAGCATCAATCGACCGTTGTGGCTTCTGATTCTACACCAACAAGACCGCCAATTGTTCAGGTATATTCGAGAAGATGAGAGATCAACGATACATGTCCTGCTCCAGTTGCTTCGTCATCAGGTCCTTCAGCACCTGATCCTTTAGAAAACCTTGACCTTCATATTGCTCTTCGCAAAGGTACACGTCAATGCAAATCTATATATTTCATTGCTAATTTTTCTTATGACCACTTATCTCTTGCGTCTAGCTCTTTGATTACATCTCTAGACTCCATCTCTATCCCTAAAACATTAAATGAATCTTTGAATCACCCCTAATGGTACCTTGCTATGCTTGAGGAGCTACATGCTTTAAATGGAAATGACACTTAGGATCTGGGGGATTTACCTAAAGGTAAGAAATCAGTAGGATGCAAGTGGGTCTTTGAAATTAAAGTTAATCCAGACAGATATGTGGAACGACTTAAGGTCAGACTTGTGGATAAAGGGTATGCTCAAACATATGAGGTGGATTATTCAGACACCTTCTCCCCGATTCCCAAACTCACTTATGTTCATTTATTTAATTCTCTAGCTACTTCTGAGCATTGGCCTTTGCATCAGTTGGATATCAAAAATGCATTCTTCATGGCGATCTACATGAAGAAGTGTACATGGAGAAACCACCTAATTTTGTTGCTCAATGCGAGTATGGGAAAGTCTGTCATTTGAAGAAATCATTGTATGGATTGAAGAAGAGTTCCAAGGCTTGGTTTGGCAAGTTTGGTGAGGTAGTTCAGGAGTTTGGGTTAAAAAAAGAGTAAGTGTGATCACTCAGTCTTCTATAGATAATCGACAACTGGCATTATGCTTATTGTTGTATATGTCGATGATATTGTTATTATAGGAAGTGACGTTACTGGGATTTCCTCTCTCAAGTCCTTTCTGCATTCTAGATTTCACACGAAGGACTTGGGCTTGTTGAAATACTTATTGGAAGTAGAAGTAAGCAGAAATAAGAAGGGAATTTGTTTGTCCAAAGAAAGTATATTCTTGACCTACTTGCAAAAACTAAAAAGTTGGCAGTCAAACCCTGCACTAGTCCAATAGTTCCTAATGAGCATCTTAAGAAAGATAATGGTGATCCCTTCAACGATCCAGAGAGGTATAGGAGATTAGTTGGTAAACTAAACTATCTCACTATAACTCGTCCATATATTACTTTTGTTGTAAGTGTTGTTAGCCAATTCATGTCCGCTCCTACAATCAAATATTGAGCAGCTTTGGAACATATTCTATGTTACTTTAAAGGAGCCACTGGACTTGGCTTATATATAGCAATCATGGTCATACTCATATTGAGTGTTTTGCAGATATAGACTATGCTGGATCTAAGACTTATAGAAGGTCTACTATAGGCTATTGTGTCTTTGTGGGTGGAAACCTAGTATCATGGATAAGTAAAAACAAAATGTTATTTCACGATCCAATGCAGAATCCGAGTATAGAGATGTGGCACAGGCTATATGTGAGATTACATGGATACATCACCTTCTCACGAAAATTAGGTTAAAGCATACTACACCGATTAAACTTTGGTGTGATAATCTAGATGCTCTTCATACCGCCTCAAATCTAGTGTACCATGAAAGGAAGAAACATATTGAGGTTGACTGTTATTTTATTCATGAGAAGATTAAGGAAAACTTGATTTCCACAAGTTATGTGAAGATAGGAGAACAACTGACTGATTTGCTTACAAGACGGAGTATATAGAGTGCAAGTTCAGTGACTTAATGCATGAGACATATATAGAAGTGAAGATTGAGTCACAAGCAATACCCAAAAGATGAAGCTTCAAGTATGTTCAGTCCATAATACAAGAATATGGGGAGATTGACGATGATGTTACACACCGTATTGGAGCAGGGCGGATGAAATGGAGGCTCACCTCCGAGGTGTTTTGTGATAAGAAATTGTCGCCTAGGATGAAAGGTAAGTTCTACAGTTTGGTGGTTAGACTAGCATTGTTGTACGGGGTAGAATATTGGCCAGTCAAGAATGCTCACATTCAGAATATAAAGGTAAAGAAGATGAGGACGGATGGATGTGTGGTCATACTAGGAGAGATATAATTAGAAATGATGTTATGCGGGACAAGGTTGGATTGACCTTTGTGATGGACAAGATGAGAGAAACGAGACTGAGATGGTTCGGGCATGTGAAAATGAAGAGTGAGGATGCACCAGTTAAGAGGTGTGAGAGATTGGCAATAGCAGAAGTTAGGAGAGGTAGAGGTTGGTCGAACAAGAACTGGAGGGAGGTGATTCGACATGATATGACACAACTTGAACTGACTGAGGACATGACCTTAGATAGGATGATTTGGAGGTCGAGGATTAGGATATAAACTTAGTAAGTAGTTGAATTTTGTTGCACAGTGTGTGAGAGAGGTAGGGGCTAGCCTCTTTACCTCCTATTTTCCTTTTATTTGTTGTGTTATTTAGGTATCGCGTAGATCCATACTCTTATGTGTGTATTACTATGTGTTGCTTTATTTGTTTTGTATGGTGATATTTTGCTATTTTATTTTCATGAATTCCAGCATTGACTACGTTTCTTTTGAGTAGAGGATCTATCGAAAACAACTTCTCTACCCCCACAAAGGTAGAGGTAAGGTCTGCGTACATCCTACCCTCTCCATACCCCACTTGTGGAATTATACTGAGTATGTTATTATTGTTTGTAGAGTAGGTGATGTGACACCTCTCTATGCCAACATTCATATTTATTTTTTTATCTTGAATTTTAAGCTTTTTTTCCTTTTTATGGTTCAAAAGCAACACTAGACAAGAAGATAAAAGGAAGAAAAGAAATGTCCCATCGTACAAGGTATAACCTTTATTTTTGCAGCAGTTACAACATTCTTAATAGCAACCACTTACAACATTTAAATGTCAGAATTAAGACAAAGAAAATAGACACTAGCAACAGTTATAACTTTGATAATGTACATAAGGGGAGAGCAAGAGTTATCTATTCTACAATATTTAAACTCAAGTAGAAAATCACAAAACACTCCAAAAGAGATACTCGAAGTGATCACTCTTGGTAGTTTATTCAGCTCTATCCAACCTCCCATTTCTTCATACAATTGTGTTTTTCTTTTTCTATGTTTTTCCTTTTCTTCGTTTTGAGGAACAACAAACAAGTTTCATTCAACAAATACCAGTAAGAAGAAAATTCAACAACGTACAACACAGGGTCGTCTCAACAAGATTTGGGGCCTAAAGTCAAACTTCATAGAGAGGCCCTAATTTTTTTTAAATCGTCATATATATTTTTATCTAAAATCTACTTTTCTAGCCTTTTTAGTTACAAACTCATTAATTATTGTTTTATACTCTATTTTTTCTAAGAATTCCTTTTGAATTGATAATATAGCTAATCAGTTCAATCTCTTGAGACATTGTTGATCTAAGATAAGATTTTATCAATTTTAGTTTTGAAAACTTCTTTTGGCAGATGCTACAATTACATGAACTATTAACATTATTCTATAAGCAAAATATGTATTTGAAAAAGAATCAAGTCCTTTTATAGTATTGATTATTTCGACTAGATCGTTATCTTCTACTTGTATTATTTTTCTTAACGCTTTTAAATCTGTTAAGGAATGAATGTAGTAATTGTAGAGATTGATTTCAGCATAATTGTAGGGATTGATATCAACATAATTGTAGAGATTGATATCATATCTACATGATCTTATTTTTATTTTTCCATAATTAGGATTTTGTACATGTGTATATATATACTTGTTGATTCATAGAATAAGATATCAAATATTCTTATACCTTCAGTTACATGGTGTTAGAGCCATAAGACTCAAAATTTTGCAAAGTCAGAACCTTTTCTCCCTTTTGAGAAAAGGGCTTTGGTATTTGAGTCACTCTAAAAGAGTGACTGGTTTGTGTCACCACTAGCATAGGAAAACACAACTAGGGATTTCCAACCAGATTCCTCCATTTTCGGCGCGATTCTAGTGGTTGTCCGTCATTTGAACCTTGTTTGGAGACTATTCTCAGGTTTCAGGTGTGTTCGTTCCATTCTCTATTCGATACCTTCTTTTTTTTTGTATTCCAGATCTGAATCAAAGTTGCTCAAGTTCTGTTTTGGATCGAAACTTCATTCTTTATTGTGAAATTATTTTGGACATTGTTCATTTGTTTCTTGTGCGACATATTTTCTCTATTCCGTTGTGCACTTGATAAATTTTTTGGGCTGTCTAAATACTGGTGAAAATGTCTGAAACTAAGAATATTGTGACTGAAATTATTCCAGCCATGTCTAAGATTATTGAACAAAAATTGAATGGTTCTAACTATTTGGAATAGAGTAAGACTATTCGAATGTACCTGCGTAGTGTTGAAAAGGATGACCACTTAGTCCAAGAACCTCCTACTGACGAAACAAAAAAGTCTTGGATGAGAGATAATTCATGATTATTCTTGAAAATTAGGAACTTTATTGATAGTGAAGTTGTTGGTTTGATTACTCATTGTGAATTTGTCAAAGAATTAACGAACTATTTGGAGTTTTTATATTCTGATAACGGGAATATGTCCAGAATTTATGATGTGTGCAAGAATTTTTATCGTGCTGAGAAAGGGAATAAATATCTTACTTCTTATTTTATGGACTTTAACAATACCTATGATAGATTTAATATGCTTCTGCCATTCAGTACCGATATTAAGGTGCAACAGACTCAGAGAGAACATATGGTTATAATGAGTTTTTAGCTGGACTTCCTTCTGAATTTGAGACGGCTAAATCTTAGATTCTTTCTAGTTTTGATATTATATCTCTTAAGGATGTTTTCAGCAGGGTATTACTTACCGAAAATATATCGTCTTCTCAACAGAATATTCTTGTTGCTAAAGGAGGAGGAACTTATTCGAGAAGAAGGAATGATTACAAGGGAGGAAGAAATAAGACCCATCAAGGATTCCAGCAAGGATGTTTTTCATTATTGCTATCAGCCAGGCCAGTGAAAGTGAGACTATAAGAAATTGTTGGATCATAATCAAAATGGCGTTCGAGGAACAGCTAATATTGCAGCTGCTCCTAGCACATCTTCTAATAAAACAATTCTTATCCCAAGTGAGGAATATGCTAAATATTCTCAGTATCAGAAATCACTAAAGGAATCCACTTCAATTGTTGTTGCTGAGTCAGGTAAAGCATGTCTTGTATCCGCCTCAAACAAATGGGTGATTGATTATGATTCTACAAACTATATGACAGGTAATCCTAGCACCTTTGTCAGCTTTCGTTCCCACACATCACCCTCTTTTGTGACCACGACTTATAGGTTAACCTATAATGCTATGAGATCTGGAATAGTTAATCAACCTCATCTATTACCCTGTCATTTGTATTAAGTCTACTAAAATTTGTCTTTAATTTTTTTCTATGATTAGACCTACCAAAGAGCTACAATATTTCATCTCATTCTTCCTTGATCATTATTTGTTTTAGGATTTTGTGATGAAACATATTATTGGTAAATGATATGTATCTGATGATATCTATATCCTTGATGATTAGGTGCCTTGGTCTATTGCCTGCTCTAGTGTCGTGTCTCTATTTGAAGCACATTGTCGCTTGGGACATCCTTTTCTACCTACCTTGAAGAAAATATGTCCTTGGTTTCAGAGTGTTTCTTCATTAGAGTGTGAGTCGTGTCAGTTTGAAAAACATCATCGTAGCTCATTAGGTCCTAGAGTTAATAAACGAGTAGAGTTTGCATTTGAGTTAGTTCATTCTGATGTACGGGGACCATGTCCAGTTGTATCCAAATTTGGGTTTAAGTATTTTGTTACATTGTGGATGATTATTCTCGAATGACTTGGATTTATTTTATAAAAAAATCATTCTGAAGTATTCTCTCACTTTTGTACCTTTTGTGCTGAAATTAAAACCCAATTTGATACAACTGTATGCATACAAATGAGTGATAATGCTAAAGAGTATATGTCAGAAATATTTTAGTCTTACATGAGACAACATGGGATTTTTCACCAGTCGTCTTGTGTTGATACACCTTCTCAAAATGGAGTTGCTAAGAGAAAGAATAGGCATCTCCTTAAAACAACAAGGGCACTTTTATTCCAGATGAAGGTCCCTAAATAGTTGTGGGTGGATGCAATCTCTACAACTTATTTCTTGATTAACTGCATTCCATCTACTGTGCTTACAGGTGGTGTGCCTTACAATGTTTTCTTCCCAAACAAGCCATTATTCCCTATAGAACTAAAGGTGTGTGGAAGAACATGCTATGTTCGAGATACTCATCCATCAGTTATCAAGTTAGATCCCAAGGCCTTGTAGTGTGTTTTCTTAGGTTATTCTGGACTTCAGAAGGGATATCGTTGCTACTCTACTGATCATGGCAAATATTTGGTGTCGACTGATGTGGCATTTTTAAAAACAACACTATTCTTTTATACACCTCCCATGTCTACAAGTCATAAGGAGGAAGATGATTGGTTAGTTTATCAGGTCGCTAGTGTTTCGGTAGAACAATCAGATGATGTTTCTCCTACAGCTCCTAACTCTTCTATTGAGCATCAATCAATAGTTGTGCCTTCTGATTTTACACCAACAAGACCGCTAATTATTCAGGTACATCTGAGGAGATGAGAAATCAATGATACATGTCCTGCTCCGGTTGCTTCGTCATCAAATCCTTCTCCACCTGATCCATTAAAAAACCTTGACCTTCATATTGCTCTTCGCAAAGGTACATGTCAATGCAAATCTATGTATTTCATTGCTAATTTTGTTTCTTATGACCACTTATATCCTGCGTCTAGCTCTTTGATCGCATCTCTATACTCCATCTATGACCCTAAAATAGTAAATGAAGATTTGAATCACCCTTGATGGTACGATGCTATACTTGAGGAGCTACATGGTTGAAATGGAAATGACACTTGGGATCTGGTGGATTTACCTAAAGGTAAGAAATCAATAGAATGCAAGTGGGTCTTTGCAGTTAAAGTAAATCCAGATGGATCTGTGGAACGACTTAAGGCCAGACATGTATCTAAAGGGTATGCTCAGACGTATGAGGTGGATTATTCTGACACCTTCTCTCCAGTTTCCAAACTCACTTTTGTTCGCTTATTTATTTCTCTAGATAATTTTGAGCATTGGACTTTGCATCAGTTAGTTATCAAAAATGCATTTCTTCATGGCGATCTACATGAAGAAGTGTACATAGAGCAACCGCCTGGTTTTGTTCCTCAAGGGGAATATGGGAAAGTCTGTCATTTGAAGAAATTATTGTATGGCTTGAAGCAGAGCCCCAAAACTTGGTTCGACAAGTTTAGTGAAGTAGTTCAGGAGTTTGGGTTAAAAAGCTTAAGTGTGATAGCTCAGTCTTCTATAGACTATCGCCAGCTAGCATTATCCTCATTGTTTCATATGTCGATGTTATTGTTATTACAGGAACTGACGTTGCTTGGATTTTCTCTCTCAAGTCCTTTCTGCATTCTAGATTTCACACGAAGGACTTGGGATCATTGAAATACTTCTTGGGAGTAGAAGTAAGCATAAACAAGAAGAGAATTTGTTTGTCTCAAAGATAGTATATTCTTGACATGCTTGCAAAAATTGAAAAGTTGGTAGCCAAACCCTGCACTAGTCCAATGGTTCCTAATGAGCATCTTATGAAAGATGATGGTGAACCCTTCGACGATCCAGAGAGGTATAGGAGATTAGTTGGTAAACTAAAATATCTCACTATAACTCGTCCAAATATTGCCTTTGCTGTAAGTGTTGTTAGCCAATTCGTGTCTGCTCCTACAATCAAACATTGAGCAACATTGGAACATATTCTATGCTACTTTAAATAAACCTCTCGACTTGGAATATTATATAGCAATTATGGTCATACTCGTATTGAATGTTTTGCAGATGCAGACTATGTTGGATCCAACACTAATAGAAGGTCTACTACAGGCTATTGTGTCTTTGTGGGTGGAAACCTAGTATCATAGAGAAGTAAGAAACAGAATGTTGTTTCACGATCCAGTACAAAATCCGAGTATAGATCTATGGCAAAGGCTACGTGTGGGATTATATAGATACAACACCTTCTCAAGAAAATTGGGTTAAAGCATACTACACCGATTAAACTTTGGTGTGATAATCAAGCTGCTCTTCATATCGCCTCAAATCCAGTGTATCATGAAAGGACAAAACATATTGAGGTTGACTGTCATTTTATTCGTGAGAAGATTCACGAAAACTTGATTTCCACAGATTACATGAAGACAGGAGAATGACTAGCTGCTTTGCTTACAAAATTATTGAATGGAAAATCGAGTTGATTATCGTTGCAACAAGCTGGGCATGATCAATATCTATGCTCCATATTGAGGGGGAGTGTTAAGGAATGAATGTAGTAATTGTAGAGATTGATATCAGCAAAATTGTAGGGATTCATATCAGCATAATTGTAGAGATTGATATCAACATAATTGTAGGGATTGATATCATATCTATAGGATCTTCTTTTTATTTTTTCCATAGTTAGGATTCTGTACATGTGTATATATATACTTGTTTATTCATGGAATAAGATAGCAAATATTCTTATACCTTCAGTTGAAATAATAAATCTAAACCATCAATATCAGAATAATTATTATGTGTTAAAGAAAGTTTAAGGTTAAGACAATAATTTTTCAAACTCCGATCATCTTGTGATCTCAAGATTTTTATTATCTATCAAGTGCTCCTTTCTGGGATTTAATTAATTCTTCAGTTTTTCTCTTTTTCTCTCTTTTTGTATAACCAGATTCATATTTTCTAATTGACATGTTTAAATTGAATAAATTTTAAAAATAACTAAAACAAGAATATATACTTATGAAATGAGAATATCAACAATAAAAAATTTCAATGAAAATAACATAAAGTTAGAATAATAAAACCTGAATCAAGAATTGATAAGTTGATATAATGATATCAAAATAGTGTTGCGTTTCTTCAATATAATGATTACTTGTTTCAATACTTGATATTTTGAAGAAGACACCAAAGTATAAATCTTGATCTTTTGTAAACAGAAGCAATAAATTTTGCAAAGAATGTTTGGGTGTTTAGAAGCTTGCGAATATTCAATAATGAAAAAAAGAAGGAAATAGGTAACTAAATGCAATAAAATAGTTACCCAGCAAAGAAAAATACTATTCTCTTCGTCTCTTTTGAATCTTGTGGTATTTAATTAAAGATGTGTGACATCCTTTAAATTTTGTGATCTTAAACTTGTAAAAACTTACTAAATATAGAAATGTGCATTTTTTAGACAGACCAAAAAAGAAATTAAGACAATCTAGCATGCATTACTGGATTGACTGTCATGTATAATGCACTCAAGTTGTCACCAAACAATGTAGGTTCAGTCTTCAGGCTTACCCCAATCTCATTAAGTATGTATGTTATCCATGTCATTTCAGTTGTTGTTGTGGCTAATACTCTATACTCAGCCTCTCCAGTGGACCTTGCCAATGTATATTATTTCTTGGATGCTCAAGATATACTCCACTTGCCAATGTATATTATTTTTTGGATGCTCAAGATATACAGTTTGCTCCAAGATAGATGTTGTAACCTGTACTTGATCTTCTAATCATAGGAAATCCTCCCTATCTGCGTCAGAGAAGCCATATAATCTGAATGGTGAGTGAGACAATATTCTTAAAACAAACTAAATTGTGCCCTTCACATATGTAAGGATCCTTTTGTCAGCTTGATAATGAGCATTGTTTGGATTTTGCATGAATTGACCTGCTAAATTCACTGCATGAGTTATTTCTAATTTTGTGAGTGTTAAATACTATAGACTGCCAACAATACTTCTATATAATGGAACTTCCACTGGATCACCTACATGTTCTTGTAAACCATGCTTTTGTGCTAGAGGTGTACTTACTGATTTCGCAAGTGCCATGTTAGTCTTGGCAAGCAATTCTGCAGCATACTTACTCTGATTCAGATAGATGATTCTTGTAAAGTAAGTGACCTCAATACCTAAGAAGAAATGCAGAGAACCAAGATCCTTCATAGAAAACTCTTCCCCTAATTCACCAATAATTTCTTAAATTAGTGAAGTATGACTCCCAATGACAATTATATCATCAACATACAGAAGAAGCAAAATTGTTCCTTTTTTACAATGCAGTACAAATAGTGAGGAGTCTGCTTTGCTACACTTGAATCCAATGTTAAGTAGATGTAAGTTGAATTTGTCAAATCAGACTCTAGGTGCCTTCTTAAGATCATACAATGTTTTTTTTGAAAGACACACAATGTCAAGATGTTTAGGTTCAACAAAACCTTATGTCTAGCTCAGTACACTTTCTCTTATAGGGGTCCATGCAGGAATTCATTCTTTAAATCTAGTTTCCTGATACACCAATGAAGACTAACAACAGTTAAGAGAACCACTCTTATAGAAGTGGCTTTCACAACTGGACTAAAAGTTTCTTTAAAATCTGCTCTTAAAAGTTGTGAATTTCTTTTTGAAACTAATTTTGCCTTGTACATATCTGTGGATCCATATGTCTTTAGCTTGGTTTTGAACACCTACCTAGAGTCAACTATGTTCATACCATGTTCCTTAGGCACCAGTGTCCAGGTCTTGTTTTGGTAAAGAGAATTTACCTTTTCTTGCATAGCTGCAAATCATTCTGGAGAGTTGAGTGCCTCAATCACTGTGTATGGTTCCTTTACTATGATCTCCTTGGCTGCAATTGGAGATATGTGACTCACGCACATGGATTTTCATTTTAGCCTTGTCACTATATGATGATCGTGTGCATTTGATATGTGATATGTCGACTCCGTCTCAGTAGCAGGTTCTTATAGTTTGTTCATCTTGATTGGCCTCAGTGTTGAACCAGCATGATAAGTCAACTTCAAGTTGTAGTCCATGTGGATCATGTATTTAGAAGACATTAGGCCTTGGAGATACATTGTCTTTATTGTTCTGAGCTGAGCTTGATTCTTCACTTAGTTTCAATTGACTGAGGTGCAGCAGAAGTATCTGTTGTGCTTGATCCGGTATACTGAGAGTCAGCCAGAATTCAAGTTATGGTCAAGGAAAGACCAGGAGTTGATGCAGGAGTTTGATAAACTATATCATTGTGATCATCTGTGACAATTCTAGGCTGATTAGTTGGTGGTGCATTGAACAATTCCCCTGAAGAAGTATGGTTCTCAGCTAGTTTAGAGTAATCCTGCATCTTGGAGAAAAACTCAAAAAAGCTAGCAAGATGAGTAGTCATTTAAACAATCTAGTGGTGCATCTGATTGTATATAGGCAGTGTATACTCATCAAATATCACATGTTTTGAGATGAACACTCTTCTAGTGGATGGTTGATAACACCTATAGTCTTTATGAAGACTATCGTATTTGATGAGCACACAAGAATAGATCTTTGGAGAGAAATTAGTGTAGCCTTTCAGCTAAACACTTGCATCCAAATACTTTCATACTGTTCTACAAATAGTCTAAAGAATGGAGACTACATATTTAACATTGATGAGGGCATTATGTTGATTAATAACACTACTGTCAACCTTAAGAAATTGAGGCAACTTTGCATGAAACATTAAGGCCAGTACTGTTACTACCATATGCATGTGTTTCCATTCAGAGACTTCATTCTATAGGACATGAGATATGTCTAATAATTCCACAATTTTCTAGGTGCTTAACAAATTCAGTGCTAGTAAATTCACCTTCTCCATCACACTAAAAAAAATTTAATAGTGTTTGTGAATTATTTCTTAACCATCTTTTGAATCTTAACAAAGACCTCATAGAATTCAGATTTCCTTTTTAGTGGATATAACAAGGTGTATATTGTATAGTCATCAATAAATATCGCATAGTACCCTATTTATTGAGATTATTCAACAATTGTTGGACCCAAAGACCACAATATATTTTAAGCAAAGGTTATTTTTCAATTTTATTTCCCAATTCAAAGGGAAGCTTACATCCTTTTCCTAACTGACAGCTAACACATACAGCATGAACTTAATTCTAATACTTAACATCAGTACATTTATTGCAACTAAGAATCTTTAAGGACTTCAACCTAAGGTGTCTTAATCTAGCATGCCAAATACTATCTGTATTCTTTCACTCTTTTAATGCAGATAAAGTATAAATATTATCGTCCTCCAGTACATACAGATGATCCTTTTTAGAACTCTTGGCAAGATGTCTACTTGAGTTCTTGTCCTTTACAACAAAATCACATTTATCAAACACAAGTACACGAGAATTATCCTTTGCAAGTTTACTAACTGAGATCAATTTCTTTTTAATCTTAAGAACAACAAGAATTTCCTTTACTTTTAATCTAAATTTTATTGTATTCCCAATATGAGTGATGTCAAGTTTTAAGTCATTCCCAACAATTATTTTATCAGGACCAGTGTAAGTTTGAATATTTGATAAATTATCTGTTGAATTGATTATATAACTGCTTACACCAGAGTCAGCATACGTGGTCTCATCCTTAGCTGGTGTAATATGTAGACTAACATAAGAGAAGGCTTGTGGCAAATCTTATGCAGCCTGGTAGGAGTAGTCCTACATGTAGAAGCATTTCAAGGCTGTGTGATTGTTCCTGCTAAATATTTGGCGGCTTTCCTTGTTCTTTGGTTGGTTTGCATTCTCAGTGTTCTGAGTATCCTGATTAGTCTGGTTGTTGTTGTCGTCGTCTTGTCAAGTAGGTCCAAAACCCCTGCCTCTTGAGGTGAAGTTTGAGTTTCCCTTTTTGTGAGAGTAACCCCCACAACATCTTCCTCTTTGAGCAGCAAAAGCCATGTTGTAGCCTTGTTGAACCACTTCTTCTTCATCCTCTCTCATGTCGAATCTTCTAAGTGAATTGACAAACTGATTGAAGGTGGGATATGGGGCTTTTTCCAACATGACTGTTCTAAAAGTCTTGTACTTTGGACCTAGTCCTCTAGCAAATTTAATCACCTCACTATCTTCATCAATAGACTTGTGTATGGATGAAAGACAATCAAGTGTACCTTTGAATTACTTTAGATATTCATCAAGCTTTTTGGTTCTTAGCTTGATATTCTACAATTGTTGCTTATGTTGAAATTCCTTGTCTTGGGTTGCCTATAGATATGATTCCTCCAGACATTCCAACATCTCTTTAGTAGTTGAACATCCAACAATGAGGTATATGTTTTCCTCGATTATTGTAGTAGAGATCTAACTCCTCATAAGCACATCATTTTCCTCTTAGTCAATATCCTCAATAGCTTTCCCAACAGCTTTCTTAGTTCCATCAACACTGGGCGAACTGCTTGTGTTTGGCTTGCCTTCCTTGAGCAGGTTAGTCCCCTTCATCATCTAAATCAACTAGAGTATTTGTGTCCTCCATATTAGATAGTTCAAGGGCTTCAGCTTGATGGGACAAGAGGCAATGAGGTGATGTAGAGAAGTAGGTGACAGAGACAAAGAGGTGGAGGATGTTGCTACAACCATGTTTGTTCTAATTTCTGTTGTGGGAAGCATGGATTCATAATAATCTGATACCATATAAAAAATCACAAGATTACGAGAAGAATGAACTGAACAATCGAGTATTTTCTCATACTTTACAATGCCACAACATGGTTATATTAATACAGACATTAGAATGCAGAAAAATAGTCTAGGATAAGTAAGTAGACTTCTACAATGACTTAGGGTTCTACAAGACCTGAACTATTACATTGAGTTGAATACAAACTGATGAAAAGAAGGCCGTAAACTTAAGTTTCCAATATGAGCCGCAAGGTGATTTGCTAGGAGTGCCAAAGATTGCCAACCGTCCTATGGTGACATGCTTAATCTAGAGTGGAGTTGAAGACAAGACTTGAAGATCCAAGAAGGAAACATTTTTTCAGCTTTTATGTAGGTCTTGGCCGAGACCACCTTTTAGCTTGTTTTAATTCCTAGCTTAATTACTAGATCTCATTATAGCTTAACTACTATGCCATGTAATAAGATAAGATGACCAAGCCGAGAACCATCTAGAAGGAGAAGCTTACAACGTTCCCCAAGGAAGTAATTCATGAACTAGCTAGTTTATGCACTTATCTACATGGATGACACAAAAGGGTGGCCTAGAGAACATGAAGAGTTGGGTCTTTTCCATTCTCCCAAATAGGCCGAACCTCTCCCCTTTTCCCATTCGGCTTAGATGTATTTTTATGTCTATCTTGTTACCCCTTCTAGAAGGTTTAGAACTAGTATAAATAGGGGATGTAGTTGATGAAAGGAGACATTGAAATTTTATGAAATATATTTGAGTTTTCTCAAACTTTGCTAAGTTATTCAACTTTTGTGTTGTTATCTTAGTTGGTCCTTTTGTGGTCCAAACCTTGGTCCTTTTGTGGTCCAACTCTCGGTCTTTTTTTGGTTCAACCTTTGGTCCTTTTGTGGTCCAAACCCTAGGTGTAAGTCTAGTTTGAACTTTTGTGATCTAACTATACCCAAGCCAAGGTTCTATCCGGTTACTTTGTCACAAATACATTAGAAGGTCATCTTGGCCTACATCACCTTACCCGCACCCGAACTTGTCTATCAATTTCGTGCCGAATCATTGTCCAAACTGCCTAATCCCTTTCACCCCATTACACTACAACACTTCCCCAGCCTACACCAAAAAGGTCGTTAACCAACTCCTCCAACAAATACCCGAAAACCTAACCAACTACTCCACCGTCCTCACCGGGTTCAACCTTTGTACCTTACTATCCCGATCAGTTTCCGCCACCTTACTACCATCCAACCACCAAAATAACCTAGAACGAGTCTAGTTCATCCTCTCCAAACGCCTTAGTCCCAAACCACATAAGGGCACCCGTACATCTCCCACAAACCTAAACTGACCAGAAACCATCCTATTCCACCAACCTCCATTTGATTCTCATATTTGTGTCCGTCCAGCCTCAAACTAACTCCGACCAACCTAACCATACAATTTCCTCCTTATATACATCAGTTTGGTAACAGAGCAAGCCTTTTCCATCCCACACCTTAACGTTATGGCTAACATAAATGAAGAACTTCAGAGGATCATAAGTGACCTTTTTGCGGAACAAGCGCAAATCTTGAGAAGAGAATTTGTGGGGTGTGTCATTATTAATAAAGCAGAGTCTGGAGAAGAGTTTGCATAAAATAACCCAAGGCATGAAAGGGAAGAGTATCAAGATTGTGGGGATTCCTTTGTTATTGAGGAACACGAAGTTAAGGAGGTCATAGAGGAAGATGTTGATCTTGCGGAAGAGGGTGAAAGTTTAGTACTCCGATGTGTGTTGAGTGTTCAACTTGAAGAACATGAGGAGACACAAAGAGAGCAACTATTTTACACTCAATGCAAGGTAAATGACAAGGTATGTAATATGATCATTGATGGAGGAAGCTGTCCCAATATGGACTCCGTGGAAATGGTAGAAAATTTGAAATTGCCTACCCGCAGCCATCCTAAACCACATGCTCTCCAATGGTTGAACAAATACAAAGGGCTAAAGGTAATGAAACAAGCTCTTGTTAGTTTTCAGGTTGGTAAGTATGAAGATGAAATATGGTGTGACATCCTACCTATGGATGCTTGTCATATTTTATTGGATCGTCCATGACAATTTAATAGGAAAGCACAACATCATGGAGAAAAGAAAGTATATTCTTTTCAAAATGATGACAATAAGGTCCGGTTGATACCATTGTCACCTAGTGAGACGAAGAAAATGAAGATCCGAAATGCCAAGAACCGCAAGGAAAAGTCTGAGGCCCTCTTGATTAATTCATCGGAGATAGAAGATGAGTTGAAGAATGGGAGTCCTATATATGCATTGGTGTGTAAGGATAAGAAGATTCTTGTGGGAAATACAGTTGAAGATGATGACTTGAAGGAGCTCTTGAAGAAATTTAAAGACGTATTTTCGGATGATCTTGCACCCGGATTACCACCAATCAGAGGTATTGAATATGCTATTGGTTTTATTCCAGGAAGTTCATTACCTAATCGTCTAGCTTATAGATGATATCCGGAAGAGGCTAAGGAGTTGCAAATACAAGTGCAAGAATTACTAGACAAAGGCTTTGTCCGAGAGAGCCCTAGTCCTTGTACGGTACCCGCCTTGTTGATGCCAAAGAAAGATGGGACTTGGTGAATATGTATTGGTAGTCGAGCAGTCAATAACATCACCATGAAGTACATATTTCCTATACCAAAATTGGATGATCTTTTGGATGAATTAAGTGGGGCCAAGTTATTCTCTCTCCAAGATAGATTTGAGGAATGGCTACCATCAAATAAGGATACGAGAGGGATATGAATGAAAGACGACTTTCAAGACCAAGTATGGTTTGTACGAATGGCTTGTGATGCCATTTGGATTGTGTAATTCTCCAAACTCTTTCATGAAGCTCATGCACGAGGTACTACCACCATTCATGGGTAAATATGTTGTGGTTTACTTAGATGATATCTTAATTTATAGTCAAGATAGGGAATCTCACTTGTCGCATTTAGAAGCTTTATTTGAGAAATTAAGAGATGTAGAGTTGTATGGCAAATTAGAGAAGTGTACTTTTATGATTACTAGTATCCCATTCTTAGGATACATAGTATCATCCAAGGGCTTTCACGTGGATCCATCCAAGGTAGAAGCTATCCGGAGTTGGCCAGAGCCTACGAATAAGTGAGGTAAGAAGTTTCCATAGTTTGGCTTATTTTTATCATCGTTTCATTCGAGATTTTAGTACCCTTGCTGCCCCTATCACTGAACTAATGAATAATGGTGAGTTTAAATGGTCCCAAGGAGCACAAAGAGCTTTTGAAACCTTGAAGGGAAGGTTATGTGAAGCACAGGTTCTAGCTATTCCAAACTTTGAGAAACTATTTGAAGTTGAATGTGATGTTAGTGGGGTTGGTGTTGGTTCCGTCTTGATTCAAGATAAATGACCTATTGCTTTCTTTAGTGAAAAATTGGTGCATGGATCAATTATTCTACTTATGACAAGGAGTTTTATGCTATTGTGAGATCATTGATCCAATGGGAACATTATTTGAGGCCAAACCCTTTTGTATTATATTCAGATCATGAATCCTTGAAGTATTTACATGGGCAAAGAAAATTGAATCCAAGACATGCTAAGTGGGTAGCATACTTGCAAACTTTCACATTCTCTACAAGGCACAATGATGGATAGTCCAACATAGTGGCGGATGCACTTTCCCAGAGGCACGTAATGTTGACCGTACTTGAACAAAAACTTGTGGGATTTGAAGTGCTAAAGGAATTCTATGAACGAGATCCCGAGTTCAAAGACGTAACGATAGAATGTAATAGTGGAGTTCATATTTCATATTCCATAGTAGAAGGTTTCCTTTTCAAAGAGAACAAATTGTGTGTGCCCAAATGTTCCATGAAGGAATTACTTGTACATGAAGTGCATTCGGGTGGACTAGCTAGACATTTTGGGGTAGTGAAGACTTTGGAGATTCTACAAGAAAACTTTTATTGGCCACGGATGGATAAAGATGTAAATGGAGTGATAAGTAGGTGTTCCACTTGTCAAAAGGCTAAAAATTTCTTCCACAAAGGATTGTATACTCCTTTACCGATTCCGGAGCGACCATGTGAAGGTGTGAGCTTGGATTTCATCCTCGGCTTACCAAGAACACAACGGGGCAAGGACTCTATCATGGTAGTTGTGGATAGATTCTCGAAGATGGCTCACTTCATTACTTGTCACAAGGCCGATGATGCAACACATATTGCGGACTTATATTTGAATGAAGTGGTAAGATTACATGGAGTTCCTAAGACTATTATGTCTGATAGGGATGTGAAGTTCCTAAGTTATTTCTGGAAAACACTATGGAGACTTCTTGGTACCAAGTTGCTATTTATTACCTCCCATCATCATCAAATGGGTGGCCAAATGGAAGTGACTAATAGAACTCTTGGCACACTATTAAGAGGATTGGTAAGCAAGACCACCAAGGATTGGGACATCAAGTTGGCACATGCGGAATTTACTTATAATCGGAGTCAATCTCGTACAACGGTAAAGCTCCATTTGAAATTTTTTATGGCACTAACCCGTTTTTACCTATTGATCTAGTTCCAATCTCAAAGAAAAAAATCCTAAGCTTCACGGCTAAAGATCGAATTGAGGCCTTCAAGAAGTTACATGATCAAATCCGAGCACAAATTCAGAAGGTCAATACCAAGTACATAATGGATGCGAACAAGTCAATGACTCAACCACAATTCTAGCCCGAAGATTTGGTTTGGCTACACCTAAGGAAGGAAAGATTTCCCAACATGAGAAAGAACAAGCTAATGCTGAAGGCGGATGGTACTTTCAAGATATTGGCCAGGTTCGGGGAAAGAGCCTACAAGGTAGAACTTTCGGACAAATATGGAGGTATTAGTTCAAGAATTTGAGGGGAAATTCTATAAAAGAATGGGAGTATGATGAAAAGGTCGTAAACTTAAGTTTTCAACATGAACCGCGAGGTGATTTTCTAGGAGTGCCAAAGATTGCCAACCGTCCTATGGTGACATGCTTAATATGGAGTGGAGTTGAACACAAGACTTGAAGATCCAAGAAGGAAATATTTTTTCGGCATTTATGTAGGTCTTGGCCGAGACCACCTTTTAGCTTGTTTTAATTCCTATTTTACATATTAGATCTCCTTATAGCTTAATTACTATGCCATGTAATAAGATAAGATGACCAAGTCGAGAACCATCTAGAAGGAGAAGCTTCCAACCTTTCTCAAAGAGGTAATTCATGAACTAGCTAGTTCATGCACTTATCTACATGAATGACACAAAAGGGTGGCCTAGACAACATGAAGAGTTGGGTCTTTTCCTTTCTCCCAAGTCGGCCGAACCTCTCCCCCTTTCCCATTCGGCCTAGATGCATTTTTATGTCTATCTTGTTACCCCTTCTAGAAGGTTTAGAACTAGTATAAATAGGGGATGTAGTTGATGAAAGGAGACATTGAAATTTTATGATATATATTTGAGTTTTCTCAAACTTTGCTAAGTTATTCAACTTTTGTGTTGTTATCTTAGTTGGTCCTTTTGTGGTCCAAACCTTGGTCCTTTTGTGGTCCAACCCTCGGTCCTTTTGTGGGCCAACTCTTGGTCCTTTTGTTGTCCAAACCCTAGGTGTATGTCTAGTTAGAACTTTTGTGATCTAACTATACCCAAGCCAAGGTTCTATCCGGTTACTTTGTCACAAACACATTAGAAGGTCATCTCGGCCTACATTACCCGCACCCGAACTTGTCTATCAATTTCGTGCCGAATCATTGTCCAAATTGCCTAATCCCTTTCACCCCATTACACTACAACACTTCCCCAGCCTACACCAAAAAGGTCGTTAACCAACTCCTCCAACAAATACCCGAAAACCCAACCAACTACTCCATCATACTCACCGGGTTCAACCTTTGTACCTTACTGTCCCGACCAGTTTCCGCAACCTTACTACCATCCAACCACCAACATAACCTACAACGTGTCTAGTTCATCCTCTCCAAATTCCTTGGCCCCAAACCACGTAAGGGCAATTGTACACCTCCCACAAACCTAAATTGTTCGGAAACCGTCCTATTCCACTAACCTTCATTTGATTCCCATATTTATGTCCGTCTAGCCCCAAACCAACTCCGACCAACCTAACCATACAATCCCCTCCTTATATACATCACAAACTCTACAATGCTATTTAATTGAGATCTCGTGTGGCTTATCCAGTGTCACTGTTGTGCCACTTGCCTGATCATGTTCAACTTATTAAACAATACAGTGTCACACGAGACTACGTTAAAGCAATAAGAAGGCTTTAAATACCTAAAATGAATAAAATAAGGTTGGATCTATTAGTCAGGCAAGGCACTCGCGTGCAACAACATAATCATTCTGCATATTAGATAGGTCCTCTGTTGTTTTTATCTTTAGATACAGCTGAAGCAGACAGAAAAAAATTCTTTTGTCAAATTAACTACAACTATTTGTAATTTAGATAAAAGTGCTTATCATGGCACTTCTTGCGAGGCTCAATAATGTCATAATATAATAAAGATTCATTACAAGGTAACAAAGTGTTTGAAACATGTTAATGGATGTATAGTGCTACATGAGACTAGGTCGAAGCAATAAGAAGGCCTAAAATACTTAATATAAACAAAATAAGGTTGTAAATCTATTAGTTAAAGAAAGCTCACGTGCAACGACATAATCATTTTGCGTATTTAATAATTTCTCCTTTGTTTTATCTTTATATGCAGTTGAAGCAGAAAAACTAAAATTTACTTTTGTTAAATTAACTAACATTATTTGCAATTTAGACCAAAGTGCTTCTCATGACACTTCTTGTCAAGCTCAATAACGTCTTATAACTAATTAAGATTCACCTAAAGGTAACGAAGTGCTTGGAACAAGTTTACGGATGTGCAATGCCACATGAGACATGGTCGAAGCAATAAGAAGGCTTAAAATACTTAAAATGAACAAAATAAAACGTCTCATGACTTGAGTGGAAATCAGCATTTCATGACCATCGTGTGGAATTATCACGACCCCAAAATAACCTAATTAGTGATGGCACCTACCCCAACTTGGTATGCGAATCAAATTTTATTTTTAATCAATTTCCATTATTAGCAGCTACAATTGAAAGCAAGGTATAAATACCGTAATATATATATGAAATATCATAACATGTAAACAATATAGAAAATCATAAAATATGATGATATGAGTCGAGAGATCTACATATTAGGAAATGCATATGATCGAGTATCAAATACACTGTTTGTATGGCAAAAACAGAAATACAAATTAGGAAGGGAGTCTTCTAGTGTTACGTATCAATCAAGCAGCTCACCCTGAATCTCCAAGAAACAGTCTCTAGATATAGTTGCGAGCTCCACTAGTAACAATACTGCAGAAAAAATTCAATACATATAGCATGAGTACAAAAATAATGTGTACTCAGGAAGTATCATCAACTGATACCAACAAGGTAGTGGTGAAGGTTGATCATAAATATAATTGCTTCAACCTGTACTGTTCATGTAATCTTAACAGATAAGAAAATAACTGCATGAAGATAAATCCATTTGAATCATCATAATAAAATGCACAGATACAAAATGTAAATGATATGATGTTCCCGTCCGAAATATCTACCGTCGGATGACAAATTGATTCATTAACTAAGCGATTTCGGCTGGAAGCGGAACTCTAACTTCCATCAATGGGTTCTCCAACTACTCCAGAAAGCGTTAGGATGGTGATTGAGTAAACTAAATGGTAAGAAACATAAATACGGCTAGAGTGCAGTAAAGGCGATAAAGATAAAATGAAGATATGTAAAATCAGTTGTTTGATTGATTGGTCGTATCTATTTTGTACAAAACGATCCTATATTTATAGTACACGAAAAATAAAACGTGATCCCCCTATGTTAGCCATTAAATTACGCACTAAATCCACTGGCCAATTATGAGAAGGTGGTGCCGATTTTTATTCCTTGTTTTCCTCTTGCACGATTAATGCCACTTCCTTCTAGTTGTTGCTGGTTGTTACCATTTCTTGGGCTCTTTGAGGCGTCTAAATATGTGAGTCTCAGTTGTTCCTCAGAATTATGACTCGGCCAGGCTTACCGTAATAGTCGATGAAGCTTTTCTAGCCAAGGGCTAGGACTAATAGATTTGGCTACGAGTCAATTCGGTTATCGACTTAGAATGATGTTGCTTGCTCATTTTGAGGTCTCCACCTTCGGCTGTCACTTGATTCGGCTAGACACTTAAAAGTATTTTTTGAGTGTTAACAATTTCCCCCTACATTAACTCGAGTGCGACTATTGAGTTGATGGATTAAAAAATAGCCATCTTTTCGTGTGGCAGATACGGGTGTCATTTCAATCACTTTTACCCTAAATGTATGCAATGATGATTTTCTTTGAAAATTTTCTTCCTTTCAACCGAGGCATCTCGGCTTTCACAATTAAATTTCGATGTATTTCAACCGCACGTTTGAGAAAGAGTAGTCTTAATGCGTGTCAACCATATCTCCAAAAAAAGATATTTAAGGAGAGACACCCCTAGAGGTTTCTTCACCTAATTTTCAGTCGTTCTCAAATTCATTTCCTTCTCCAAAGAACCTTATTTCCTTAATCAGAAAACCATGTCTTCATCTTCCTCTCCATCTTCGGGATCAGATAATGCCAATTAGGCTGTTAATGACCTAAACCCTACCTTTGCCTTCATCGATGAATAACTGTTTCTTGCTCCCTACGGTACATCTAAACAGGGCAACCTCCTTCTTTCTCGGTATCTTAGCCCGGCAAACTATGACCTTCCTATTACCTGCGATTGGTTCACCGGTAATCGTTGTTCGGCTAGCCTGCGTACTTGGCCGACCAAGATTACCAACTACTCTGATTGGTTGGAATGAGTGAAATCGGTCAGAGAGGCCGAATGGATACGCATGGGTCTCTATGATGCCATTGCACTGTCGGAGTTTGACCTCTCCTGTAACATTGGTCTCATCTACGCTTTTCTCGATTACTGGCCGACTACTGCCAACGCCTTTGTTTTCCCTTGGGGAATGATGACCCCCACACTGTCTTAAGTGACATAGATGTTGCCGACTTGGGCATCAAGTGACAAAGATGTTTCCGAATACGCCCCTATATTGGGAGCCGAAGCGTCTGTCTTAAGTGACATAGATGTTGCCGACTTGGGAATCAAGATCTCAAAGACTTATTCCGGCTATGGCCACTTCATGACCAATAACAACTGAATATCGCCTCTTTCAGTCGATCATGCCAAACATCATGCTTTCTTACTCTTTTGGTTCAGCCGACACTTTGTCTGCACAGGATCTTGTGTAGTCGTGAAGGAGCTGGAAATTTATGCGGCATTAGCCATTTCGGGGGAAAATGTCAGTTGGGCATCTCTCTTCCTGACTTATCTTTATATGGCTCTTGGCGATGCCAAGGCAAGGTTAAGGGACTCTAGAAATTTAGATACCTTAGTCGGTCCCCTGTGGTTCCTTCAACTGTGGATCACTCTGTATTTCCCGAAGTTTATTCCTGATGATTTTGATGACCGTCGTTTTCCATTAAACCCGCCGGTGGTAGTTGATACTCTTCGAAAAACACCCTTCGTGCCCCAGGACGCTTTCACTATAGTCTCCACTCTGCATGGTCTGTCTCGAAACCATTACACAGATTGGCAATCGGTCCTTGAAAGATGGGTCACCCCCAATTGGGTCCGTCAAGTAGCCGATGACAACCCTATATTCTCTCAGCGAAGAACTATGGCCCTCATATGGGGGCGTATTCTAACGACTAGGGATCTATTGGGTGGCTTAAAGCCCGCATCTAGGAATAATAAGTTGACCACGGAGCCCTATCGGCCAAACTTTCTGGCAAGGCAATTCGGTCTCACTCAACACGTATCATGGCCTCATCATAGTGTTGTTTGTTCAACTCAAATCTGCACTCTTGATGCAAAATATGCAAGGAAAATAGCCGATCACAATCTTGATAGACTCGCACTATTTGACCGGCAGTCGTTTCCCTCCTAGAGCAAATACTACTGTTGCTTTTGACAATTGGTGGAACACGGCCAAAGAGAAATTCTTCCAGTCACCTCTAGATATCTATTGTGATTGGCTGGTTCTATCACAGTAAAATAAGACCCAAGAAACGTCTAAACTATGGACGAAAGAAGCCTCTCTGAAAGTTGCTCCCCTTAAATCGGCTAGACCTGCTGCCTCAAGGTCTTCCATCAGGTTGCGGCAAACGAAGCGAAAAGGTAAATTGCTTTCTACATATGTGTCGACCAGATTATTCGTGTGAATTTTTGGCTAACATCTCTTATGCGTCTTTCATCAACTCAATCCCCCAGCGTTTGTCGATATGGAGACCATTTTTAACAACGAATTCCCGTCACCCAGGAAATATGTTCCTAAGCAACCCAGGCGAAGCAGATGGGTTGTCATCCGAGATCGTACTAAGAAAGAATCCCACAGAACCAGAGTTCCTGTTTCTGCTGATGAAGAGGAGGGAATCGAGGTTTATCCCTTGTCTGGCTTAAATACCTTCGCATCAGCAACCTTTCAACATTTATTTTTTCTATTTGCCTTTCAGGGACCACAACTAACGAGACGCAGATGGTCGTAGAAAGCATTCGATGCCCCTCTTCATATTGGAGGGTCGTCCTCTTCGGATTATGCTTCTACGCATCTGCAGGATCTATTATCGGTTGTCCTCAAGGCCAAAATTTCTCATGTTAAGGCAACCAAAGATTTTTATACTGATGCAGCCGTAGAGGTATACCCTTTCTCTTATGCTTGGTCCTTTACTATTTCCAAACCCTTGCCTCTATTTTGAATATTTCCTTTCTGTACATGAGATGGCTGGATATAATCCCTCAACTGAAACCAAGCCAATTGATGACTCAGAAGCACAAGCTGAGATCATCCCTGAAGACGTGCTTCTGTAATATTTTAGCTCAGTCGACATTGAACCTCCACCATCTTCGCCTATTGGCATTCATCGAGAGCGAGTTGATGAGTCTCTGGCCAGGGGAATCCCAACTAGCACAGAAGAGTTCCATGCTTTGAGGGCTTCTATGTTCTGATTGTCAAAAGAAGCAAAGGATTCCCCAGCTTTGGCAATCGCCTATAATGACATGGCTTTGGCTCTAAATGACTTATTTGCCTTACACAAAATGACCAAAGATAGCCATGATGAGGCGGTCTCTGCTCTGCAACACTTGGGGTCTCTTCGGCAAGAGAAGAACCACATTCAGACTTCTTTCAATGAGGTGAATTCAGAAAGGCAGCAGAATGTCAACTGAAGGAATGACTTGCAGGAGTAGCTATCAAAACTGTGAGCCGATTTGGAGAGGATCTAGGCGGAGATAAAGGTTATTACTCCTGTCATATGCGCTTTGGAATTGACTATTAAGGCCCAAGATTCCTCCCGCTCTTCTTTATTTCGTCAGGGCATTCATTTGGATAACAAGATCCGGGAACTTGGTAACTAACATGTAGTTTCGGAATTGGATCAGAAAGCGACCAGTGAACGGCTGGCCCAACTGGAGAATGAGTGGACTAAGTGGAAAAACAAACTTGCTCAAGCAACGCCAATGCTACCTGCTAGTTTTTTCGAAGTGGTAACCGAGGGAACTTATTCTTCGGTTATGACTATTCATTTGTCAGTTGATTCTGTTGCTCAATTGTTAGCCGACATCCTCATGGACTTGCAATCCGAATCCATCGCTGCTTTTGTTACTCTAGAGATATTGTCAGAAGCCGAACAACAGCTAGAGGACACTCTAGCTGCCGACACTCAAGCTTTTATCGAGACCCCATCAGTTGTAGTGGCTAAGCCTTTGTTGGATGCGAAAAGGGAAGTCCCAGAAGAAGTAGGAGCGGATGAGATAATAGCCGTTGGTTCGGCTGAGGATGAGAGTGAGACTGCGGCTACCCAAGACGACCCAGCAGCCATAGATTCGGCTAATCCTGAGACTTTTGTAATAGATGATGTAGCGCAACCTCTAGCTAGTGAAACACCAACCAACTCGGCTTCCTAGTTCTATTGACCCCAAATCGAAGGGTCTATTTTTGTGACCAGGCAACCGGTCTGTGGCTGTTGTTTACTCCTGCATACCCCAAATCGAAGGGTAATACATTTTTAAGTATTTGTCGTTTACATTTCTGTCAAGCTCTTTATCATGCTTGTCTATTAGTCGATACACGTTGCCAGCAATCTGTTGTCTTACTATGAAGGGTCTTTCCTAATTTGGCGACCATTTACTGAATTTACTATCTTTCATTCCAAGCGGCAACACGGTTTTCCAAACCAAGTCTCCTTCGGCGAACCTTTTAGGCTTAACATATTTGTTGTATGCTTTGGCCATTTTCCGTTTACCAGTTTCAATTCTTTCTAGGGCCATTAGTCGATTTTCATCTAGCTGATCTAACTCAATTAGCATGGCCTGCTGATATTCTTTTAAGTTTAATTCTATTTGGCCACCCGTAATAACTTAACATTAATTTCCAAGGAAAACACTGCATCTTGGTCATAGGTTAGCCGATAAGGTGTTGTCCCAATAGCTGTATACTTAGAGTTTCTGATTGCCCAAATAGCTTCATCCAAAGTGAGATGACATACTGTCGGTCTATCCTCCACAATTTTACTGATTATGTCCACAGTAAGCTTGTTAGCTACCTCGGCTTGCCCATTCGCCTGTGCATAATAAGGTGAGGATGTGATCATCTTGATCCCAAATTTCTCAGCAAAGGCTGCCACCTTAGAACCAGTGAACACCGTCCCTTAATCAGTTGTAATCGTCTCAGGAATACCATATCCATATATGATATGGTGTTGGATAAACTGAATGACATATGTCTGATGAACTCTTTTCATCGGCTGTGCCTCTACCCATTTATTGAAGTAATCGGTAGCCACAATAATGAACTTATGTCCTTTAGCCTATTGCGGGTGAATCTTGCCGATGAGGTCCATAGCCCATCATTTGAAAGGCTACGGCTTCACGATTGGATGCAACAACTCGGCTGGTACCCATTGGATTGGTCCATGTCTATGACACTCTTCAAACCCTTTTGCATATTGAAAGCAATCGGTCGTGATGGTAGGCCAATAATAGCCATGGCGATAAATCAACCACTTTATCATTGGCTTGGGTTTGTGTGATCCACAGATTCCTTCATGGACTTCTCCCATGACTCTTAAGGCCTCTGCCTTATCAATGCACTTGAATAGCACTCCACTTACGCTCTTTTTGTAAAGATCATCATTAATGAGCACATACTTCAAGGCTCTCCTCTTAACCTTAAGGTCCTTGCAAGTGGAAGGATCTTTTAAGTGGCCGATTAACACCTGCTTTCACGAGTTGAGCTGGTCCATGGCTAGGACTTCGGCTGGCAGCTCATCATACTCTAGAGTGAGTAGAGACTTCCTAAAGCCAAAAGATTCTTGTGCTAAGTCATTAGCCTCAACATCCATGCCCGTGGGAACATAACTTAACGTAGATGATGCAAACCCACTAAGTAACATACTAGTCGTTCTGTAACGGGCTAACAAATTTAGATCTTTGCAGTCATATTTCCCAGCCAGCTGCTTGATAACCAGCTGAGAATCTCCACGAATCTCGATGCACTTCACCTTCATAGAGACTAGGAGTTCAAGTCCCATGATGAGAGCATCGTATTCAACTTGGTTATTTGTTAATTTAGAATCTAGCCGATAAGAGAACCTCCACGTTTAATCTTTAGGATTGGTTATCGTTATTCCGGCTCCTTTCTGGGTTCTTGATCCATCAAAATTTAGTGTCCACGGGACGACGTCCATACATACAGTAGAGGGGGTGCATGGGTCTTCCGCATCTACACAAGGGTGGTCTACCAAGAAATTGGCTAACGCTTAACCTTTGACAACCCTGAGTGGCCTATACTCGAGAGAAAATACAGTGAGCTTGATTGCCCATTTCATTAGTCATCCTTGTAAAACAGGTCTATTCAATAAGTATCGGACGATGTCAATTTTTCAAAAAATATGAACCACACGTGGCATTAAATAATGTTTAAGTTTTGTACAAGCAAAGAATAAGGACAAACAAAGCTTCTCTATAGGGGTATATCTAGTTTCAGCCTCATTGAGCATTCAGCTAAGGTAGTAAATTGCCCTTTCGGTTCCATCATCGGCATCCTATGCTAACAGGAAGCCGATAGACAAATTTGTAGCCGAGATGTACAACTGCAATGGTTTCCCTGGCATGGGAGGCACCAGAACAGGAAAAGTTGCTAAGGCCTTTTTAATTTGGTCAAATGCCTCTTGCTTTTCCTAGCCCTATACTAGCTCTTCTGACCCTTTAAGCCTAAGAAAAGGTAAGAAAGCCTTTATTTTTCCAGCTGAAATAGATATGACCTCTTCAAGAAGTTGATCTTCCCTAACAGGCTTTGTAACTCCTTCTTTGTTCTAGGTGGTGTAGATTCCATTACTGTCTGGGCTTTGTTATGATCTATCTCAATACCTTTCTTATGTACCAAGAAGCCAAGGAAATTGCCAGTCGATACTCCGAACATGCACTTAGTTGCATTCATTTTAAGATTATGAATCCTCATTATTTTTAGTGCTTGTTCAAGATCGGCTAAATGATATTTGAAGTCCTTAGACCTCACCACCACATCATCAATGTAGACCTCCAGAGTCTTGCCAGATCAAATCATGGAAGATGGTGTTCACTGCCCTCTGATAAGTAGCACCAGCATTCTTCATACCAAATGGCATAACTACCCACTCGAAAATGCCCAAGGCTCCTGGACATCTAAAAGCAGTCTTGTGAATGTCCTCATCGACTACTGCTACCTGATTATAGCCAGAGTATCCATCCATGAATGTCAACAAATCATTAGCGGCTGCCGAATTGACTAGCATATCGGCTATAGGCAAGACATATTCATCTTTGAGAGTGGCTAGATTTAGCTTCCTATAATCAATACATATCCGAACCTTGTCATTCTTCTTCTTGACTGGCACAATGTTCGCCAACTATTCCACATACCTAGTCGTTCTGATGAACCCGACCTTCAACAACCGTTCAATCTCAGCTTTAATTTGAAGTATCAACTGAGGGTGATATCTTCTAGGTGATTGTTTATGAGGTGTGAAACCCTCCTTAATTCGCAATCTAAATGCCCGCTCGATGGCCTCAGTTAGGGCAGACTCAGAAATTTCCTGTTTATCGGCCGCCTTAGCAATGGATATCATGTGCAATGTTTTCTTCATCTTGCGCAAGGCTTTGGCACGATGTATCCTTCTTTCTGAGACCTGGATATGACACTCGGTGGTGCCTCTTTCTTTCTGAAAGCCTAATTGACGAACCACTTCCCCTCTTCTATATTAGCGGTTGACTTAATCATCCTTCGGGGTTTTAGCTGACCTTCATCCCTCACTATGATACGTAAGAAAGAAATGCCTTCTTTTATATTGAACTCAGCCACCCTCTGTTTAGCTATGGGCAATGATTCCTCATCTATCTGGGGCATGCTTAGCTTCTCATCGACTAGTAGTCATGCTTGCCCCCCAAGCCTGCATTTAGGGTCTGCTGGGTCCCTTTTGAATTTCGGGTATTGTTTGTGAGGTTCCCGAGCAATGTGCTCTGGTGTATAAGGGCACCACGAAAACTGCTTACAATTGGTTTCATGTTCGTGTCCTCATAGATGTTACGTAAGTTGCCTAACCGATCAAACACATAGGTTCTTGTGGCCTCCTCCTTACCAGTGGGCTTCTTTGGGACCCATATTTTTCATCGGTTGTTTCTCATTGACATCATTCGATTGATCTGGCTTAGCAAAGGACACCATAGATACTAGTACTATGGGAAATGGGTCAGTATCAACAGACATTTCAGCTATGCTTTTATCAGCTACCTTGAACCTCCCCACCTTGATGCCCTTTTGAATTGTCTTCCTGAAGAACACACAATTAGAAGTAGCGTGGCTATATGAGTTGTACCATTTACAGTACTTCTTATCCTTGAGCTCTTCGGCAGGTGGAATCATATGGCCATCAAGCAACCAAATCTATTTATCTTTAAGCAGATGATCAAAGATCTGATCTGCCATTGTAATGTCAAACGAGTAACCGACCCTGTCATCAGTTGAACTTGTCTCCTTGCCTTTCGTAGCTTTCAAGGCTGGGAAAGAATAAACCTTATCTCTGATAATCTCAGCTACCATTGCGTCTGCCGTGTAATCGGCTGACTCTGAGTCAGACTCATCTGCCTTAATAATGGATACCAAATAGGAGCATCAATTTCGGTTAGCTCTTCTTTTCTCCTTCTCCTGGATATACTGCTCTATTTGGCTAGCCTTCTCGGCTAATTGGCTTAATTCAGAGCATGATTGTTCCACTAATTTCTCTTTTAGCTGAGGATGCATATTGTTGATTATCATGTGGGCGTATTCCAACTCAGGGAAATGTACAGTACATTTCTCAACCTTCCTTCTGAATCTCTCGATATAATCGGTAGCCGACTCATCGACCTATTGCTTGAGATTTGTCAAATCAGTTACAGTGACCTGAGGTTGGGCCAATAAAATCTTCATGGAAATAACGCTCCATGTCAGCCCAGCTCTGTACGGAGTCGAGGGTCAAGGATGAGAACCAAGCAAATGTTGTTCTGGTTAGAGAAACGGGGAACAACTACAGCTTGTGATACTCATTCTGGCCAACCTCACCACATTAGGTGGTAAATCTGCCGATGTGCTCAATGGTAGATTTTTCGTCATCACCGGAAAATGTGGCAAAATCAGGCGTTTTGAAGCCTCTTGGCAATGGTGTTATTCGATCTACCCAATCGATGTAGGGCTTCCTATAAATAGGCATGTCCAAGGGTTTCAGTTGGATTCCAATGTACCTCTTCATGGTATTCGCGATAGTTTCAGGGTTCATCAACTGTGAAGTCCCCAGTAGATTCTCAGCTGGAACCGGCTAGTAGGCGTTCTGAACTTGAGGCCTCCATTCTATACCTTGTTAAGCAGGGTTTTAAAAGTTGTAGGTATTCTGCTGGATATTACCAATAGGTGGGGTATATCCTCATTGTTGTTGTTTGGCATAGCCACCAAAGCTTGCAACCTGAGCTCCTGGAACAGCCGACAAAGCCTGAGGATATAGTGGAACAGTGTTCCATGTCTTCTCTCTCTGGAAATCAGTCGTTCTGGGAAAGTTTGTGCTTCCTCGATAATATGGATTGGGTACCAGCTGTGACAACTGGAATGGTGTCCTACTGTATACAGCGTCACCAGATAGCCGAGCAGGGTCATAGCCAGGGGCCACCAGCTGCCAATTCGGCTGGCCAACATTGGTCGTATGTACCGTAGGGCCATTTGCAGGAGCGTACGGCATAATGGGTGGCAAACCAAAGTGTCCAGATGCCTGAACTGGTCTCCGAGCCATATTGATCTGCCCATACTACAAACTCGCTTGGTCGAGTGGCACAGTTTACCCCCAGCATTTGGTGGAAACCATACAGTAAACTGGTTACCAAGTGACTAGGTTTGTGCTCCTAGGTGTACTATCGGTTGTACCTGAGTGGGTACTGACTGATACACATTCGGCTAAGGAACAACACCTGGAGTCACATTTGTATGTTACACAGCACCACTCGTCAGAGGGATGGCAGAACTAGCCGAACATTCTCCTGGATGCAGTCTATTGGCTTCTAGTTCCCTCGCCTGCTGAACCTCATTATGCACCATTGGCTTGACAATGTCAACCAATTGTTTGGAAACTTGGTACATAATGTCATTGATGTCTAAGTCAATCTCCTGTCTGATGAATGATATGGTCATGACAGTTGGACCTTCAGGTTGGCTAAGTTCACCCACAACTTGGGTTGATGGAGGAAGTGGAGGGGTATCAACTGATGTAGGCATACCCGAGGAAAATGGTGGCTCGTTGTTCCTTCTAGGAAGATTCTATTTAGGATGTGGACTGGACTCTAGGTTCATTTTCTTACCAGACCTTAGACGCATACGCCAAGCGTGATCCTGAATTGGAGAATCAAACTTCGCTATGGAGTCACCTATGGTCCCACTGGATGGAAAATTGATTCCTTAACTATGCGATTTCGGCTGAAAGCGGAACTCTAACTTCCAGCAATGGGTTCCCCAACTACTCCAGAAAGCGTTAGGATGGTGATTGAGTAAACTAAGTGGTAAGAAACATAAATACGGCTAGAGGGCAGTAAAGGCGATAAAGATAAAATGAAGATATGTAAAATCAGTTATTTGATTGATTGGTTATATCTATTCTGTACAAAATGATCCAATATTTATAGTTCAAGAAAAATAAAACGTGATCCCCCTATGTTAGCCATTAAATTACCCACTAAATCCACTAGCCAACTATGAGGAGGTGGTGCCGATTTTTACTCCTTATTTTCCTCTTGCACGATTAATAGCACTTCCTTTTATCTATTGCTGGTTGTTACCATTTCTTGGTGTCTAGAAGGTTCTTTGACTTGGTCTTCGAGGTGTTCAAATATGTGTGGGTCTCAGTCATTCCTGCGAGGCTTACCATAATAACCGATGATGTTTTTCTATCCGAGGGCTAGGACTAATAGATTCGGCTACGAGTCGGTTCGGTTATTGACTTAGAATTCTATTGTCTGCTCATTTTGAAGTCTCCACCTTCGGCTGTCACTTCATTAGGCTATACACTTAAAAGTATTTTTTGAGTGTTAATATATGCACAGACAAGTATCCTGACGCAATGCATATGATGTTTTGACTCTTTGCCATAACTTTCTCATAATCAGTGTTCCCCGCACTCCACACACACTGATCTGGCTGCGGTGACACGATCAGTGGCCTAAGGAAACTGTCCACTTTTAAAAATAATACTAGGAGCTAATTTAAAGTTTTTCAGATGAAAATAAGGAAAAGGTATTAGCGAATATTCTCCGAATATTCACAGTATATTTTATAATTATGATAGATGTATATTTAAGGTAAATTAGGATTCTTATTGTATTAGGAATCAACCATTTAAGGTAAGTTAGGATTCTTATTGTATTAGGAATCAACCTCTGTACAACTATATATATTGTGATTAATGAAAGGATTCCCTAAGGGAAATTATTCCAATCTTACATGGTATCAAAGTCAAACCCTAATCCCTACTATTCTCTTTTCTTCCTCTCGGCCGACGCCACCCCTACTCTTTTTTCCCTCTCGGTCGACGGTAATAATTTGCCACCATGTCTCGCCCTACTTCCCCCACCAATTCTGGTTCTTCCACTGGCACACTTGACAACCCCCATCAATGTTCATTGTCTTTTTTTCATCCGGCATTCGTCGTTACCAATATCAAGAATTTTATCCCTATCATTCTTGACCGAGAAGACTGTCAATATTCTATGTGGATAGAACTGTTCTATATTCATGCATGTGCGTACAATGTGCTCGACCATATTGATGATTCTGTTACTCGTCCAATCGATGTTGCAGACTCGACCTGGCATCGCCTTGACGTCATCGTCAAACAGTGGATCTACGGCACCATCTCTAAAGACTTGTTGTGTACTATCATGAAAATAGGTGCTACGGCATGTGAACTTTGGGTACGGTTAGAAGAAATTTTTTAGGATAATAAAAATACTCGGGCCGCGTATTTGGAAGAGCAGTTCAACAATACGCGTCTCGGAAATTTTAACATGTCTGAATACTGTAAACAACTGAAACTCATAACCGACCAACTTTTCAATGTAGGGACATCTGTTTCAGAGACCTAGATGGTACTTCAACTAGTTGTGGGGTTACCGAAAGGTGAATGTGATACACTTGCAACGATGATTCAACAAGTCGACCCCCTACCAAGCTTCAATAAAGCACGTTCATAACTTTTGTTAGAAGAGACCCGCCGTGCTAAACAAGAGGAGCACAATCACAAGGCATTAGCCGTTGACGACATGGCACCACCGGCGGCTACCTCCACTCAGCCACCACCGCAAGACCACCACCAACAGCAGTCCCGCGGCGAAGGGCGTGGCGGCAGAGGTTGTGGTAACAACAATAAGGGGAAGGGTCGCGGCAAGGGCAACCAGAACCAGCAACTTGCAGGCCCAGCACCTGCTGCCTACAATCAGTGGGCTGGACAACCCTCTTGGCCCATTATCAGAAACTGGGCCTCACATACATGCCCCTACCCGACATCAGGGGCCCAATTCCAGCAAGGCTGGCAGCCAGGCCTCTTGAACTCCGCCCCCACCAATTGGCAGGCCCACCAACAGCAGCTGGCCCATCTGGTAGCAGTAGTTCAGCACCCGCAAGGCAGCAGCCTGGTCCCCACCGATTTAGGTCAGGCCTTCAACATCGTGAACCTTCAATAGCCCGACGATAATTGTTACAAGGACACCAGAGCCACATCTCACCTCACCCGGTCGTCAGGTAACTTATCTCAGCTACTTCGGTTAAATTGTCCTCAATTTATTACTGTAGGCAATGGTGATCGCATTCCAATTGAAGGTTACGGTAACACACATACCAAACATCTCCACCCGCCTTTCTCCCTAAATCAAGTCCTTTACACCCCTAACATCATTAAAAACTTAATCTCTGTTAGAAAATTCACTCGCAATAATTCTGTGTCTATCGAATTTGACCCTTTTGGTTTTTCTGTAAAGGATCTCAATACGGGGAACATTCTTACACGCTGCAATACTGTGGGAGACCTCTACCATTTCACTCAACTTTCCACTGTCAGACCGCAATCACCTTTATCCCTTCCGGCTATCTCTCCCTCAACTTGGCACAACATACTCGGGCACCCCGGAGATCCTGTTTTTAATTTTCTTAGGACTACTAAGCATATTCAATGTAATAATGGGAAACTTGCCCAACACTGTTTTTCTTGCCCACTTGGCAAGCATACTCGTCTTCCATTTATGTCATCCAACAGTGTTACTTTTTCTCATTTTGATATTGTTCATGCTGATTTGTGGACATCTCCGGTTGTTAGCTCTTTGGGTCACAAATTTTATCTAGTATTCTTAGATGATTTTTCACATTTTTTCTGGATTTACCCACTGAAATTCAAATCTGAAGTTTTTTCCAAGTTCCTCGAATTTCAAAAATTCATTAAAACACAGTTTGAAAAATCTTTCAAATCTTTTCAATGTGATAACGGACGTGAATTTAATAATTCGGCATTTCACACTTTCTGCTCTAAACAAGGCATGGTTTTTCGTTTCTCATGTCCCTATACTTCCTCCCAAAATGGAAAAGCTGAACGAACTATACGTACCATCAATAACATGGTTCGCGCCCTTTTGTTTCATGCCTGTCTTCCACCGCCATTTTGGGTCTATGCTGTTAAAATGGTAGAATTCCTCCTTAATATTTTACCCACTAACACTCTTCAAAACAAGACCCCCACCGAAGTTCTATACCGTAGGATCTCGTCCTATAACCAACTCTGAATTTTTGGTTGCCTATGCTACCCCAATCTAGCCTCCACTGCCCCTCACAAATTAGCACCACAAATTACGCCCTGTGTCTTCGTTGGTCTTGCGTCTAATCATAGGGCTTACCTGTGCTATGACCTGTCCACTCATAAAATCACTATCTCCCGCCACATCACATTTGACGAGACGTATTTTCCATTTTCCAATCTTCGGAAATTTCAAACCACGGACTACACATTTCTTAATGACACAGATCTGTCCCCACCAGTCAAATCATTGTTCCTCTTTTCGTCCATTATTCACGCATCAACGTCGTCGGCGCCGGTAGTCTCACCATCACCGACGTCGTCCGTACGACAGAGAGGTCCCTGTCACCCATTCCCACGGTCGAACAACCACTGCCACCACCAAACTCCCGATCGGTTGTCTCAAAACTCTCTCGCCAACATATCTCCGATCCACCCTCACATCGGAAATCTGCAACCACTACCCATGCATGTACTGCCAAGCTCCACTATCTCGCCACTAATACCGACAACCAACACATACCCCAACCAGTCACCTCCTCCACCCGTCACCGGCGACTCCCAGAATCCGAATTCGAATTCTGAAATAGAAACCCAGCAGTCACTGCCTACCCACCGTATGGAGACTCATGCACAACACGGGATTTTTAAACCCAAGGTCCATTTTAACCTCTCCACACAAACCATATTACCCATTCCAAAAAATCCAAAACTAGCCAAACTGGACCCTAATTGGAATGCGGTCATGTGCAAGGAATTTAATGTTTTAATCAAGCAGAACACTTGGGATTTGGTACTTAGACCGAACGGTGTGAATGTTATCCGGTGTATGTGGCTATTTCATCACAAGTACAGAGACAGTGGTAACTTGGAGCGGTATAAGGCAAGACTGGTTGCCAATGGCACTAATCTGCAGGAGGGTATTGATTGTGGTGAGACATTCAGTCCGGTTGGTAAATCGGCTACTATTCGGATTGTTCTCAGTATTGTTATGGGCATGCATTGGCTTATTCATCAGCTTGATATCAAAAATGCATTTCTTCATGGGGATTTGAAAGAAACTGTGTACATGCATCAGCCCCCTGGCTTTGTTCATCCGGCAGTTCCGCAGTTTGTATGTCGTCTTAGGAAGTCATTGTATGGCTTGAAATAGGTACCCCGCGCTTGGTATGATCGCTTTGCCAGGTATCTTATGCAGATCGGATTTGTATGTAGCAGGTGTGATAACTCTCTCTTCACTTTTTATCCAAGTAGCATCACTGATTATTTGCTATTATATGTGGATGACATTGTTCTTATTGTCGCCTCTAACGGTTTGAAGAATGAAATCATTACTCTACTCAAAACTGAATTTGCTATGACCGACTTGGGCAAGATGAGTTATTTCTTGGGTATATCCGTGACCAAATCCGCAGCTACTATGTTTTTGTGTCAGCGCAAATATGCGGAAGAGATAGTGTACAGGGCTAAGTGACAAATTGTAAAATTATGCCAACTCCGGTTGACTCGAAATCCAAGCTCAGTGTAAATGAGGGTGCGCCAGTGTCTGATTCCACTCTATATCGGAGTCTTGCAGGTGCCCTTTAGTATCTTACATTCACTAGGTCTGATATTGCATATATCGTTCAGCATGTGTGTCTGTTTATGCACGATCCTCGAGAGTCCCATTTTGCGGCCCTCAAACGTATTATCATATACGTTAAGGGCACACTGGACTTTGGACTGCATCTCTACCCCTCTGCCCCGACCAAGTTACTCTCCTACACGGATGCAGATTGGGCAGGACGCCCGGACACACGTCGCTCCACCTCATGCTACTGTGTATTTCTTGGGGATAATCTCATTTCATGGTCCGCCAAGCGGCAAGCCACGCTATCCCGTTCGAGTGTTGAAGCAGAGTATCGCGGAGTTGCTAATGTCGTAGCTGAGCTCTGTTGGCTCTGAAATCTTCTTTTGGAGCTCCAATGTCCACTGCGTAAGGCGTCTATAGTCTACTGTGACAACATATCTGCCATCTATATGTCTCACAATCCGGTCCAACATCAACGGACCAAGAATATCGAGATGGACATTCACTTTGTGCGTGAGAAGGTTGTCCTTGGTTAGGTCAAAATATTACATGTGTCTTCCTCCTATCAGTATGCAGATATTTTTCACAAAGGCTCTACCGCGACAGCTCTTCACCGACTTCCGATCCAGCCTTAGCGTTCGACCTCCTCCCGCTCCGACTGAGGGGGAGTATTAGCTAATATTCTCTGAATATTCACAGTATATTTTGTAATTATGATAGATGTATATTTAAGGTAACTTAGAATTTTTATTGTATTAGGAATTAACCATTTAAGGTAAGTTAGAATTCTTATTATATTAGGAATCAACCTCTGTACAATTATATATATTGTGATTAATAAAAGGATTCCTTAAAGGAAATTATTCCAATCTTACCAAAGGAATTGATATTGTTATAAATCTGGTTTTTAAGAAATTACAAGTAATTCACAGTACTTGAATTTACTCCCTTTTGCAGGTATCACTACACCGTAGGTTCTGAAGCAATAATTTGAAGGACAGAAGCTCTTTCCCATTTCTTGTTGATATTTTTCAGACTTCAGTTAGAGAATATTGTCGTAATTCTGTTTTACATGATGTTTACATCTAAATAGAGATGAAAATCTGAATAGTTTTTGTTAAGCCTTTAATAATGGAGTTTTGCTTTTCCTAGCTATTCTCTTAATCTCAAATTATCAAATTATTTGTCGATGTTCTCTTTTACACACTTCTTTAAAAAAACATTAATTAGGAGTTTTTTATTACAATGTTTCACTTATGTATGCCTTACAATTGAATATTTTACTCTATATTTATGTGTCATCATTTTGAAGTATTTGTAGTATTTAAGAACAATTAATCTAAAGCTAATTAAAACGTGAAAGAAAAATTTACCCTTTCTGGAACTTTTAAAAATGACAAATAATTTACAGACAAGTAAAATCATGAGGAAATAATTTGAGATGGAAGGAGTATTTTCTTTTCTTTTCTTTTCTAAGCTTTCACTTATCAAATTAAAGTATCTTTCCTTTATGGAAGAAGATGAATAAATTACACTCCAAGGATTCTGTTGTCACTTAACAAAAAAACGAATTTAAAGACTAACAACTTTTGACTACATCCACCTAATTTAAAATCGAGTTTCCAACTTAAATTAATTACACTCCCAAGACTTTTCCAACATGATAGTATAGCACTACATGGAAAGTTCCATGAAATTTACACATAAAATATAGTGCTCACTACTATTGAGCGCGATGATGAAAATAGTAATGATTGTGACATAAAGCTAGTTCTGTAAACTACCGTAAGTGTTCATTCGTAAAGCATATATGGAGAAAAGCTTAATATCTATTGCAAAAAGAATACTTTTAATTACTTCTAAGTTGTAAATCGTACCACCAAAGATGTGGTGCAGTGAATGAGGTTGTTTTTTCCTTAACCAAAGGTCTCGGATTCAAGCCCTCATATGAAAAACTCTTAATAGCGCTACCCCCGAATGAGGCTCTATTCGGCGCGAATCCAAATTAATCGGGCTCCAATGTTAACAAACAACGGATGGAAAACTAAAAAAAATAAGTTATAATTGTAAGGGTTAAGGACATAATTGATCATCCGATTCAAACTAAAGACAACCGAATGGCCCAATAATGTGTTAAAACTAGAGATGGCAGTGGATCCTGGATCCAGTGGATCAAGATTCGTTTTATAGGATATGGATCTTCAAAATTTGGACCCGACGGATCCGGATCGGACCCGGATCCATTTCTACCGGATCGGATCTGAATCTTGTATTTGAGATCCGTATCCGGTCCAGATCCGACCCGTGGATCTGTTTTTTATTAAATATATTCATAACATAGAATGTAACTTTATAAGTATTTTCTTAAAATTGCTAAGCACATCCTTGTAAGTTTAATTCTCAAAACAAGTTTAATTTATCCCCGCGTTAACTCAAAAACCAAAAAATAAAGATGTGACTTCGATAATAAAACCAATGTTATATTAGTGAATGACTAACATCTCCTTAGACAAGTAGTTCAAATTATACTCACTTCATTTGTGAAGATTTCAAGCACATGCAAATTCTGAATTGTGAAAATACTAGTCAGCATTTTTTACAACTATTGTCATTGTCCAAGATTTTAAATTAATAGCTCACAATCAAAACGAGACAACGAATAAAATATCTCATATGAAATTTCAAAATTGAAACACAGTAAACTGTTAGCTAAGTAAAAATCGTTTGTCAGTTAAAAAGAAATTCTTAGCAAGGTTACATTCTTAGCAAGGCACAATTGTGGATCCAGATCCGATCCGTGGACCCGGTGGATTCGAATTTGGATTTGATTTTTATGGACCCGATGGATCTGGATTCGGATATGGATCTAGGTATGAAAAATGGATCTAAATCTGTATATAGTATGATCCGATCCAAATCCGATATATTGTCATTCCTAATTAAAACATCTGTTAATCCGTTAACTAAACCCAAAACTAGCCAAAAATAAGGGAAAAGCATTTTCTTGCAAATGGGGGGCGGGGGGTCCCAAATCCACGTAATGTGGCCAAAAAGAAGAAAAACAAATCATCTGCAAGCACCACTTTTGTTTGTCAAATGTCCTCTCCTTCTTCCTCGATCCAATCAATTTTGAGTTCTGAGAAATTAAAAAGAAAAGAAAAGATCAAAGCTTTACCAAGAATGTTAAAAAAAAAAACATAAACCCAGAAAGTAATTTTACATTACATTAAACACCAAATTTCCAAATGCAAGAGCCAACAACAACAACAACTCAATAGACTTCAAAAAACATCAGAAACAAAAGAAAAGATTAAAGCTTTCCCAGCAAATGAGAAGTATAATGTGAAAGTATATATTTCCTAGAATCTATATTAGGGACATAATGTATTTGAATACATTCGTATTATTAATAAGATTAATATTTATGACATTTGTAATTATTGAATTATTATTTGATTGTTTGTAATTATTCATATATGTGCATCCCTTGAGCTTACGTTGTCATTAATAGAGTGAAATATTAATGATAGAACGTAATTATCAAAATAGCCTAAACTAATGATCATCGAGAATGGGATATCGATGGTATGCTATAAGTCGACATATGGTCTGCATCACATTATGGAGAATGTAGTATTTCTCACAGTTGCGAGTAATGGTTACTCGTGATAGACACATGGATACTTTGGAGAAGTATTGGTATATTCTGTCGATAAACTATTTGTTATACATGTCTATAGTGTTATCGGCGTGTCGAATATAAAAGTTTTTTGACTTGAGGTCAATACACACCTTGTTTGCAGAATGATGTACTTTGACCAAGTTCTAAGCTTATACTCCTTCTGGATAAGATACGGCTTGTGTTGGGTGCATCAGGATGTAAATCAAGGTGGTAGTTGAGCCAAGAATATGATTCATCCTCGATTGGAAAATCGAGAGAGCACTCAAGTTATCAATGTTATTAGGTTGACTAAAGTCACTGCCAGTGCAAGAGACATATTTAAAATATGGTCTAGTTGTCAACTAATAAATGTGAGATAAAGTGATTAAGCCATTTGGATAGACACTTGGCAAATCCTGAGCTTAATCGAATGTGTCGCGAATGAAAGAAATTTATAGTTCCGCATAAAGGTTAAGTTTGCTGGATTCAAGTAAACATACATCACATATTGAGTTCGTCATACGACGCAGTCTAGGAGTTTCGTATGGACCTTAATTAGATTAATGTCGATAAGTGAAGGCCTATAAGGTCACACTATATGCGATTGTTTCTTCGATCTAAGAGTGTATTAAGAATGTATTAAATATTCGATTTAGAATCGAGATGTTTAATTTATAATAATTATGAAATATTTATATTTGATAGAAATTATTTAATTAAGTCGGATTGGATTTCAGATTTAATTAAATGTGTTTGATATATTATATGGGTAGTCGGACAAATACAGAGAAGAAATTGGGACATAAATTACTGGCCCAAAATCGACACCTTGGCCGTCCACTTGGACGTGTGAAGTGGACCAGCTGGGCTGGTCCACTGAACATCAAAATGCTCCGGGTTTTTCTGTTTTAAATCTGCTTAGGTTTTGTCCTGAACTCCTATATAAATAACACAAACTCCATAATTATGAAGTTAGTCAGTCAGACCAAATAGAGGATTCAAGACTTAGAGCCTTGAGTTACTTTCTCTCTTCTAACAAAAGAATTCCTAGTGTTCTTCGTTAGATAAATACACTGGGGTTGGAACTTGCAATTGGAGGGACAACTCGCGTGGATACCATAGTAGTGAATCCAGCATACGAAAGTCTGTAAGTTTTCTTTATCGTGTTTTAAACACTTTATATGATTATCGTATAAGACATGTCAGGATCATTATAGGGTATGTAAAAAAAATTTAAACTTCCGTTGTGCTTATGAACCCAACAAATCCCTACATAATGTGTGTGAAATGTTTGATTTTTTTTTTGTTGTAGCTGACCTTTAAGAAAGAGTCCACTTTATTTATTTTTTTGGTTATGTTGGTTGTGTGAATTTGTTGTTATTTGCCTTTATTCAGCCGATTTTGGGAGCGGTGTTTCTGTCTCTATATGTTTATGTATAGGTAGTCCCTGTTACTGATGTATTTATATGTCTGTTTCTTGTCTATATGTACAGTGAACTCCAAATAATTTAATGGAAAAAATATATAATAAGACAAAAAAAGAAGAAGATAATTTAAGTATTATTTTCAGGAAAAAAGATAATGAGAGAAATCATTTTATTTGTATAGAAATTACATCATTGTAGTATAGAATATGTATCACTATTATATATGTATAGAATATGTATCATTGATGTATAAAATATGTATCCATGTATAGAAATTGTATCTTTGTTGTATAGAATATGTATCAATATTGTATATGTATAAAAAATATATCGTTATAGTATACATTATGTATCACTGTTGTATATGTATAGAAAATGTATTATACGTATATAAACAGTAATATTATTGTATAGAATATGTATCCCTACAGTAGTGTATTGAAATTGTATCATTGTTGTATAGAATATGTATCAATACAGTATATGTATAGAAATTGTATCATTGATGTATAGAATATGTATCCCTACGGTATGTGTATCATCGTTGTATAAAATATGTATCAATACTATATATGTATAGAAAATGTATCATTATTGTATAATTTGTGTATAAATAAACATATAATCATGTATACTTATTAATTATACACATATTATATGTATAGAAATTGTATCATTGTTGTATAAAATATGTATCAATATAGAAAATGTACCGTTGTTGTATAAAAAATGTATCACTGTTGTATATGTGTTGAAAATGTATCATTGTTGTATAATTTATGTTTAAAAATATATAATCACCGTATACTCACTTATATATATTATACATGTTTAGGCAATTTTTCTGAAGGCAACAAGCGGAGACCAGAACTCTAATTGAGTTTTTTTGACATACCTGTTTATCTTAACGGTGTCCTAATCATACATCGAGATCACGAAATGACTTTCAAATTATTTATAATAAAATATCCATAATCACTGTTTCAGATCCAATTTTTGATTGGTCGACAAAATATAAAAGGAATTAAGAATCAAAATTTTATTAACGCACTAGTTACCATTAAATGACAGTTTACAATTTGACGAAAGTGGTACTCTGTTGTACTGCGAACCAATTAAAGAGACCTTACCAAGTGACAAGAAAGGTATATAATTAGTGATTATGAGCTAATTACTTTGGAAATTGAGGCATAAAATGAAATTAGAAATGAACAAATTGGCATACCTGACATAATAATAATTGTGTCACAGAGCGAAGCAACAGACCAAATATAAAATTAAAAAAAGTGATGTGAAAAATGGAAGGAGAATTATGGTTTTGCAGGTCGATTGGAAGAAAGAGGGAAAATTTGATTGCGTTTATAAGGCTTTTTGTTTTCTGATATGGAAACTAAGGGATAGTAAATATATACGTTTCTTATTTCTGGTAATTGTGTTCTTCGCACGTGACTACCAATTGTAATTTCACCCAATTTGCATGTGGTAGTGGTTGGAGCTCTTCGACTATGGTACCCTGGTACTTGATATGTCTCACAGGGAAGGTGATTGGTGGGCTATAATGTGTCATTAATTTGGATTGAAATTTTATTTCGGGACATTAAGAGTAAACTTGGGCCATTAAAATTTGTATTGGCCACACAATGTCCTTTTTCAAAGCGTAAAATGTGAGCCCTAGTTTAAGTTTGTGAATGTAGACAAGTTAGGGGTCATTTAACCCCATTAAATAAAAATAACCACGTTATAAAATATCACGTAAATAAAATAATATTTCCATGATTTCTTTTGTGGTTTAAAGTAGGATCAATACATATTTTAACTCAGCCAAAGTCATCACTCACAGTATAGGATGAATGTATATTTCAATTATAGAATGAATGAAATCAACTTAAACACAAATAAAATCTATATATAATATAAAGCTAGGCATAGGGTAGGTGATGATGTACGTCATATTTAAGACGACTATGATGTCAGAGGAATGGAAGTGGAGTACTATTGTCCCGTTGTACAAGAATAAGGGCGATATCTAGAATTGCAATAATTTTAGGGGTATCAAGATATGAAGCCACACTATGAAAGTCTAGGAGAGGGTGGTCGAAATGAGGATGGGGAGGGATGTGTCGATATCCGAGAACCAGTTCGGATTCATGTCGGGATGATCGACCACATAAGTTATTCATCTGTTTAGGAGGTTGATGGAGCAATATAGGGACAAAAAGAGAGACATTCATATGATGTTTATTGATCTAGAGAAGACGTATGATAAAGTCGCTCGGGATATCCCTTGGATATGTTTGGTGTCTATAGGTGTGTTTATGGCCTACATCAAGGCGATTAAGGACATGAATGTGGGAGCTAAGACCCGGATTAGAATAGTGGAAGGTGATTATGAACACTTTCCCATCGTGATGAGGTTGCATCAGGGATCATCACTTAGCTTGTTTATATTTTCTTTAGTGATGGACGAATTAACATGACATGTTCAAGAGAAAGTGGCGTAGTGTATGTTATTTGTAGACGACATAGTTTTGATTGATGAGACGCGTAGTGAGATTAGCGATAGGTTGGTAGTTTGGAGAACGACCTTAGAGTCTACAGGTTAAGAAGGACTAAGACGGAGTATATGGAGTGCAAGTTAAGTGACTTGACATAAGAGACATATGTAGAAGTAAAGATTGAGTCATAAGCTATACCCAAAAGAGAAAGCTTCAAGTATCTTGAGTCCATAATACAAGGAGATAGGGAGATTGACGATGATATTACACACCGTATTGGAGTAGGGTGGATTGAATGAAGGCTCGCATCCGGGGTGTTTTTTGATAAGAAGGTGTCGCCTAGGCTGAAAGGTAAGTTCTACAGATTAGTCGTTATACTAGCATTATTGTACGGGGTAGAATGTTAGCCTGCCAAGAACGCTCACATTCAGAAGATGAAGGTAGCGGAGATGAGGATGTTCATATGGATGTATGGTCATACTAGGAGAGATATAATTAGAAACGAAGTTATACGAGACTGTGATGGACAAGATGAGATAAATGAGACTGAGATGGTTTGGGCATGTGAAAAGGAAGAGTGAGAATACACCAGTTAGGAGGTGTGAGATATTGGCAATAGCAGAAGTTAAGATTAATTCGACAGGACATGACACAACTTGAGTTGACTGAGGATATGACCTTAGATAGGATGACTGGGAGGTCGAGGATTAGGATAGAAACTTAGTAAGTAGTTGAATTTTATCACACTGTGTGTGAGAGAGGTAAGGGGCTAGCCTCTTCACCTCCTCTTTTCCTTTTATTTGTAGTGTTATTTAGGTATCGCGTAGATCCATACTCTTATGTGTGTATTACTATGTATTTCTTTATATTTTTAGTATGGTGATATTTTGTTGTTTTATTTTCTTGAATTTCTGCATTGACTACATTTCTTTTGAGTAGAGGATCTCTCGAAAACAACCTATTTACCTCCACAAAGGTAGAGATAAGATATGCGTACATCCTACCATTTCCATACCCCCACTTCTGAGATTATACTGAGTATGTTGTTGTTGTTTGTAGAGTAGGTGATGTGACACCTCTCTATGCCAACATTCATATTTATTTTTTATCTTGATTTTTTAAACTTATTTTTCTTTTTTATGGTTCAAAAGCAACACTAGACAAGAAGATAAAAGGAAGAAAAGAAATGTCCCATCGTACCAGGTATAACTTTTATTTTTGCATCAGTTACAACATTCTTAATAGCAACCACTTACAACATTTAAATGTCAGAATTAAGACAAAGAAAATAGACACTAGCAACAGTTATAACTTTGATAATGTACATAAGGGGAGAGCAGGAGTTATCTATTCTACAATATTTAAACTCAAGTAGAAAATCACAAAACACTCCAAAAGAGATGCTCGAACACTCCAAAAGAGATTCTCGAAATTATCACTCTTGGTAGTTTATTCATCTCTTTCCATCCTTCCATTTCTTCTTACAATTGTGTTTTTCTTTTTCTTTGTTTTTCATTTTCATAGTTTTGAGGAACAACAAACAAGTTTCATTCAACAAATACCAGTAAGAAGAAAATTCAACAACGTATAACACAGGGTCGTCTCAATAAGATTTGGGGCCTAAAGTCAAACTTCATAGAGAGACCCTAATATTTTTTAAATCGTCATATATATTTTTATTTAAAATCTACTTTTCTAGCCTTTTTAGATACAGACTCATTAAGTACTGTTTTATACTATATTTGTTCTAAGAATTCCTTTTCAATTGATAATATAGCTAATCAGTTCAATCTCTTGAGACATTGTTGATCTAAGATAAATTTTTATCAATATTAATTTTGAAAACTTCTTTTGGCTGAGGCTACAGTTACAGGAATTGTTAACATTATTCTATAAGCAATATATGTATTTGAAAAAGAATCAAGTCCTTTTATATTATTGAGTATTTCGACTAGATCGTTATCTTCTACTTGTATTATTTCTCTTAACGCTCTTAAATATGTTAAGGAATGAATGTAGTAATTGTAGAGATTGATATAAGCATAATTGTAGGGATCGATATCAGCATAATTATAGGGATTGATATCATATCTATAGGATCTTCTTTTTATTTTTTTCATAGTTAGGATTTTTTACATGTCTATATATATACTTGTTGATTCATAGAATAAGATATCAAATATTCTCATACCTTCAGTTACATGGTGTAAGAGCCATAAGATTCAAAGTTTTGCAAAGTCAGAACCTTTTCTCCCTTTTGAGAAAAGGGCTTTGGTATTTGAGTCACCCTAAAAAGGTGACTGGTTTGTGTCATCACTAGCATAGGAGAACGCAACTAGGGATTTCCAGCAAGATTCCTCCATTTTCGGCATGATTCCAGTGGTTGTCCGTCATTTGAACTTTGTTTTGAGACTATTCTCAGGTTTCAAGTGTGTTCGTTCCATTCTCTGTTCGATACCTTCTTTTTTTTTGTATTCCAGATCTGAATCAAAGCTGCTCAGGTTTTGTTTTGGGTAAAAACTTCATTCTTTGTTGTAAAATTATTTTGGATATTGTTCATTTATTTCTTGTGCTGCATATTTGCTCTGTTCCGCTGTGCACTTGATAAAGTTCTTAGGCTATCTAAATACTGGTGAAAATGTCTGAAACTAAGAATGTTGTGAATGAAATTATTCCAGCCATGTCTAAAATTATTGAACAAAAATTGAATGGTTCTAACTATTTGGAATGGAGTAAGACTATTTGGATGTACGTGCGTAGTGTTGAGAATGATGATCACTTAGTCCAAGAACCTCCTACTGACGAAACAAAAAAGGCTTGGCTGAGAGATGATGCACAACTCTATTGATAGTGAAGTTGTTGGTAATGAAACTTGCATCTGGTTCTGGGCATGAAGACTAAGTTGAAGATCAAGATCTTCGAGGAAGGGCTAAAGAGATGTGCGGTCATTGTGGTCGTGGGCCAAGTGTTATTGTAAATAGATTGACATCAATTAAGGATGAACTTGCTGCTATTAACAAATTGTTGGAGACAAAACCAAGAAGGCATTCTAAATGTGTTTCTTCTTTGGTTAGGTTCAGTAGGAAAAGGATCCGGAAGGCATTGCAATTTTCCAATGCTAAGAAGATCAAAGGTAATGTCAACTTCTGTGACATTCAAGTTAGTTAGTAGAAACTGTTATGGTCTATTGTCAATTTATGTGTTATTCACTTCTGTTAATTTTGAATCAGTGATTTTTTTTATGGTTCTCATTTGAGTCATCCTGATTATGTTGATGATGTCCATGATGGCCCTTCTATTTCTTTTCCTGATGAAGTTGTTGATGCTGTTTGCAAGACTCTTCCTTTGACTAAATCTGCCCGTGTCCACAATGATGATGACCCTTCTAGTCATTTTCCTGATCAAGTTGAGGATGTTAGTTGCAAGACTCTTCCTTCAAGTCATTTGCATGTTCAAGTTGATGATGCTAGTTGCAAGACTCTTCCTGGTGAGGTTGCTGATTCTGCTGTTGATAGTGAAGATCGATCATCTGATGAAAGAATTACTGATGTCTTAGCACAGATACATGACGGGGATGACATTGAAGAGTTTGAGATTCTGCTGAAAATGGATATGAGACTGCCAATGAAGAAGTTGTTTGTATTTGGAACAATTGTTTAAGTTAACTTTTGGAACAATTATTTAAATTACATTTGGAACAATTATTTAAGTTACATTTTAGAACAACTATTTAATTTAAGTTAAGCTGTTGTTGGAATAATTATTTAAGTTCTTTTTTTATATCTGCAAATTACTCACCATTAACAATTCATTAATGACAAATTTGATTTGGTTTTTTTATACTTGTCATTTCACAATTTTCACTATTACAATTCACCAGTTATTATAATGAATGTTTTGTGTAGTGCGTATAGTGGTGAAATAAATTTCCCTAATAAAGCTGTTATTATAATGAATGTTTTGTCTACTGAGTCTAGTATTTTGTTATTATAACATATGTTTTTTTAATGTAGTAATTATTATAACGAATGTCGTGTCTAATAAGTCTAGTGGTGAAATAAATTTGCCTAATAATTTTCAAAATGAAGCAATTATTATAACGACTATTTTATATAGTGAGTATAGTGTTAAATTTGCCTAATAATTTAGCAGTTATTATAACGACTATTTTATCTAGTGAGTCTATTGTACAATTTGCCTAATAATTTAGCAGTTATTATAGTGACAATTTTATCTAGTGAGTCTATTGTTAAATTTGCCTAATAATTTAGCAGTTATTATAACGACTATTTTATTTAGTGAGTCTAGTGTTAAATTTACCTAACAATTTGCCTAATAATGTAGCAGTTATTATAACACATGTCATGTCTAGTGAGTCTAGTGGTGAAATAAATTTGCCTATTTTAAATATATGCAAACGTACTGTCAACAATAAAAAAACAAAAGATAAAGTTATATATTGAGATATTTAGGCAAACATAAACTTAATTATTCATATATTTAACAAAAAATGGCCCATACTGCCATTAGAATATATTAAAATTTAAAAATGAGGAGGGGAGTTGGGGGTGATCAAATCATCCATTTCAATCCCCGCTAAAAGGCATAGGGCCCTTCGCATGCGAGCAATACGTCTGATGTTCATCTCCTGGCGCTGAGCATCCTCGTTGTACTAGGCGATTCAAATGAACTCTTATGTTGAGATAGTCTGGACAAAAAATTGTTAATTTCTGCTTGAAGGCATTTTTTATCAAGTGAGAAGAGAAATATAAAGATTGCAAGTGAGAAGAGTAAAAGGTGTGTGTGTTGAAATTACAGGAGTGAAAAGGTGGCGTTTCGTGCTTTAGTAATCAATTACGTCGATTGGTGCAGTGATCAATTAAATCACAATATTTTACGAAGTGGTTTGACAAGGGGAAGACGAACATCTGGAGTTTATTAATAATCTTTTTCTTGGATATTAAGTTTCATGGGCGTTTCATATGATAATAATAAAATATAATTATTAATATTAAGTTTAAGTTAAATATCACTTAAATTTATAAAAACTTACAATGGTGACTAAAAATATGTTAAAAGGCGTGAAATTGGTGACTTGACATATTAATTATTAGAAATTATGTGTAATTACACATTATCTACGACATAAGTTACACTTCAAACATTAGATAACTCTGTATGAAGTTGTACTGTTGATATTAATATCTATGTTTTTTGTAATATATCAACAATAATGATTTAATTTTATAATATTTTAACAATAATGATGTTTTAGGTAATGTAAATACAAAATACCATGAGATTACTATTTTGATAATCATGTTTTTGAATTAAAAAGATAATTTATGTATTAATTTGGAGTATTGTGTTTGTGATCTTGAATATTCTAATAGACTATTCGTCTGGATACAATAAATCCACATGCACGCTGCTCTGAATAATCATTGCATATATTAATATGAGTACACGCCTTTTCAGGCCACAAAGCACCTAATTAAGTAGTTTGTTTCAACTATTATCGATAACATCTTGATAAGCTTTAAAGGTAAATACCAAAATTTACTTTAGACTAAACTTAATTTTAAATACCAACATATTTAGATTTTTTGGGGTAAATTATAATAGCATGTAGTAATATCCAAATATAGTCTATTAGAATACACACTTATGAAACATCTCATAATAAGGTGTTGCTTCACGTAAAGGTGCATTGTTCGGGTTAAATCATTAAAGCAATAGTCCTTATGATGTAATAGAATCCAAATACGATCTATTAGAATACATAATTTTGAAATCTATCATAATAAGGTGCTGCTTCACGAAAATGTGCCTTTTCGGATTAAATCATTAAAGCAATAGTCCTTATAGTGTAATAGAATCAAAATACAGTCTATTAATACTTCTGAAACCTCTCTTAATAAGATGTTGCTTCACGTAAAGGTGCCTTTTTACCTTTTAAGGTGCCCTTTCGGTTCTATAAATATCATGTTTCACGAATTGTAGTGACATTCACAATTACCCTTCTTCACGAATTTCATTAATCAAAAGACCAGACGACAAATTCGATATGAATCAAGGGAACAACTTACCAAATGGTGTACCAAATGGACTACCAAATTACATAGCTCCAGCACCCCCGGGTTATGTAGAACAAATGATAAGCCGCTTATTATGGAATTGTGCATGTCTAGAAACTGACATAAGGGATACAAATGATGAGATCAACCGCTGCAACGCTAGAGATTGAGGTTATGAGGGAAATTTGGAAGAACTCAACAAGACCGTCAGAAGAATAGAGAGGATACTCACTATAGTTCTTGAGGAAAGAGGACAGACTCTTCCAGAATTCAACGGCCCACCAGATTCTCCCCCTCCTAATGCAGATTTCAACAGCCCTACCAATTCTCCCCATCATGTCTAATTAGTTTTTTTAGTATATAGCATAATTACTATTCTCCCCTCGATGTAAGCATTCAGATTATATTAATGCTAATGATAATATTGTCTATTACTATTTCGTGTTGCTTTCAGTTTTTAGTATAAATTTATTTTACCTATGCTAGTGGTCAGTTTGCATATCGTTCAGTTTGAAATCCAAATATTGAATTTCTGCAATTATAATAAACGTAAAAATGGTGTAGTGATAAGTTTGTCAATTAGTCCAGTTTGAAATCTAAATATTAAATATATGCAGTTCTAATATCCGTAAGGACGATCTAGTGATAATATTGTCTATTACTATTTCGTATTACTTCCAGTTTTCAGCACAAAATTATTCCGCCCATGTTGAAGTGGTTAATTAGACTGTACCATTCATCAATTTGTCCAGTTTTAATTCTAAATATTGAATATCTTCAGTTTTAATAATTGTAAAGGTGGTTCAGTTTTATTCCGCCCATATTGAATGGTTAATTAGTCAATTTGCATATCGTCCATTTTCAAATATAAATATTGAATATCTGCAGTTATAATAAATGTAAAAGCGGTGTAGTAATAAGTTTGACGATGGTCCAGTTTGATATCTAAATATTAAATAACATCAGTTCTAATATCCGTAAAGGCGGTCTAGTGATCAGTTTGTCTATCATCGATTTTAAATATGTAACATGTAACATAATAGGAACACTAAATAGTTCAGTTAATTAAATATCTTGCAATAAGATAGAAGTTACAAGTTCACAACACAACACAACAAATTCAAGAAGTTCAAATTAAAAAAATCAGAACACAACATAGAAGACTATTACAACAACTTGAAGGAAAACAAATCAGTCTCTATTGTGTGACAAAGCTTTTGGACAAGTGGTCTTCTTGTGGCCATATTGTTTGCACATTGAGCATTTATATCTCCTCTTTCTGGATATAGATGCTTCCCAGATATCCATACTGCCTTTGACACTTTTTTCGCAATTGATAATTTATTTTCATGAAAGCTAGCATCAATGCATTTACAAACGCCTTTGTGATTATTGATATTTTCCCACGAAAAAACGTGTGTCATCGATAAGGCTTTGGCTGAGTTGTGTTGTACCATACTCGGATGAGCCATATCTGTTGAAATAAATGGAAAAATCATTGTCATTTTCTTGACAAGGATTATTCTTGAATTCTTCAACAAATAAAGATGGCGGGGGTGGGGGTGAACCTACAACAGAATTCTCAGTCACTTTTATTCTTAGAATAGGCCTAGAACCATCACAAGCAATATCAAGAAGATACCGACGAACATGATAATCCGTCTGTATAAATGCAGGAGCAATTTTTTGTCTAGAAGACGCAACACTAATCGTATAACTAATCGTCACGTCGCTGGGCGAGCATTTTAGCTAACCACTTTCAATGATGCTTTCAACCAACTGCTTATATGTACATGGCCTTTGAATTTCAATTGGTACTGTCACCTTTGTTCTAGAATGCCAAATCCAGCAATCTGAAGTATTCACCCATTCACCATAATATTATCCGCCTACTACAATATCATCATCCATAACAAGTAAACTAGACTAATAAAAAGAACAACTCGTCTAAAATAACTTCAACTAGACTAATAAAATAACAGCTCATCTAAAATAACTTCAATTAAATAAATCTTCTACAATTTAGCTGATTAAACATGAAATAATTGAAAAAAAAATGATTATTGATTAATTTTTTTTCTACATATCTGTTGAGCCACAAAATCAAATCCTCACAAATACATAAGCAATTGAACTAATAAATTGGTGATCAATTTCGATGATTTGAATGAAAATTACCAGGAACAAAAATGGAGGTATTCGAGCAGGACGAATAGAGGGAGCTCAGGGCGATGAATCCGAGTCTTACGAAGGTGCATCACTGAATATGAGCAATTTTATAGTAAGAAACGAGCTTCGGGAAGGGAATTAATGGTGGCATACGTGAAAAAGTAGTTGGACAGTTGAATTTTTTGCTATTTGGGAGAAATTATTAATAATTGAATGACAAAAGTGTATTATTTAAAACTTTGTGCCTGGTTTGAAAGCTTGGAATAGTTATAATTTTATTTTATTATTTATTTATTTATTTATTTATTTTTAAATTGTTGGGCGAAAATGTATTTTTTAAAATTTGAGGGTTTATTTTGATGCCCCAACAACTTACCTCCAATTAATTAGCACTAAACCAAATTGAATCCTGCCACTTAATACTAGGAGTGGCGATGGGCGGGCTCGGAGTGCAGCGGGGTCGAGCGGGGACGGGAGAGAAGGCGGGAGTCGAGTGCAGCGGCGGGCTCTGGCGGGGTCGGGTCTGGCGGGACTGGAGCAAGTCCCGTCCCGATCCTGATCCCGTCGGTATCGGGTCGGGGCGGGCTCGGGTCGGGGTCGGGCTCTGGTCGGGATACGGCGGGTTTTCATTTTTTTTTAAAATAACATATGTATAAAAAAAACTCAATAAACAAAACAAGATAGTGTAATAAAAACATCCCAAGGCTATTTTTGTGCCTCTTATATTATTTAATAGACATATGATTTTTTTGTAATACAAATACAATTGTCTAAAATCTAAATTGCAACTTTGTGGTGTTGTCCAAAAGTTGCAAATTACATAATAAAATTACAATTAAAAAAATTACATTTTCAAAAAAACCTGTTCTAATTGCTTGATGATTTCATGTGGTTCTTCGGTTGGAATTGGTATTTGTTGGTCAAATTGATCCACGTCGCTTCCACTACCTTCGGTTAAGATTTCGTTGTAGTTTTCATCATCTTCTTCGTTGATCTCCGGTTGACCGCACCTTCTCCGCTCCGCTCGTATCCAATCTCACGAATAATCTGCAATTTCCAAGTCGTCTCCGGCTAATGAGTGTCTGTGGTCTCCTATTTGATATACACTGCAGAAAAAGCGCTTTGCAGCTTGATTGACGAGGCTTGTATGTTCAAAACATCTCGAGCCATCAATGAAAGTGTCGGAAAGGTCTTCTCATTCCTCCAAAGATTTCAAAGAAGTCTTCATGTCCATCTTCATTGATAACTTCTTGATACGGTACAGAACCCTGCAAAACAAAAATATCCAACTCGCTAATTTGGTTAGTAGTAGAGGTACGACCGCACATTCTATTTCTGAGGCTTTCAATACTAGCCGCAGAAATAACATGTCTTTTGTGAGGTTGTGTTGAAGATGAAGAAGATGGTATGGAAGCTGGTAAGTTACTAGCATTTTCTTGTTGATAAAATCTATATATATTTTTGCATTGGTGTTCTACGCTAGACAATACTTCTTCTTTAGTTTGTTCAATAGGTGGTGGGTGATTTAGATTTTTGGGACTTGGAGGTGGTAGTACTTCTATACAATCGTAAATAGTTTCAATTAGTGATTTAATACCGTCTATTTTAATAGTAGGATTTAATACAGAACCAATAATATAAATAGAGGGAATAGGAATAAAATATTTTTTTATTTTGAGAAACACTTTTTTAATATTTGCCTTATAAGTTTGGTTTTTCCATATATTCACTAAGTAATAAAAATATTAGAGTTATATAAAATAACATAGTTGAAATAGTAGGATAATATATACCGGAAAATTCTTTTGTTGCTTGAAAAAATTTCTCTAAAAATATAATAAGTTCGGAAATTTTTTCCCAATCACTATCTAAAATCATATCAGCTGGCTTTTTATTATGAGAGTTAAAAAATAAAGTTATAGGTAATTTATAGTCATAAGCAACCAGTAGTTGCTCGTATAAAGAATTCCACCTAGTGGATACTTTTTATGGATTTTTTCTAAAAGGTAGTCCACAATCATGACAAATTTTTTTATATTCTTTTCTACGTTGTACTTTGTTACTTTTAAAAATAAAGTTTATAGCAAATTGTATTTTACTAAGAATGTCTTCAAAAAGTGATAGACCATCCTTTACAATTAAGTTATATATATGGCACACACATTTTATATGAAAATGGTCTGGAAAAGATGGAGTTAAACTATTTTTTAAAATTGTAATTGCGTAATTGTTATTAGAAGCGTTATCTAATGTAATAGTCATAATTTTATCGGTAATTCCGTAATAATCGCACACTTGATAAATATTTTCTGCAATAAAAGTACCAGTGTGCCTATCATCTATATATCTATACGCTAAAATACGTTTTTGCATAGACCATTTATAATCTATCCAATGACAAGTTACAATTAAATAATCATGGCCGTTAGTACTACGACCTATATCGACGTGATAGATACTTTGCCATTAAAATGATATAATGAAAACGTAAATATTGTTGATATTCATGCGCGAATTTAAATACATCTCTCTTAACAGTTGATCTAGGAAACCCGTTAAAAGCGAGGATTATATATATCTCTAATGTAATGAATAAAATCGGAGATGAAGGAAATGAAAAAGGCAAACCCTCCACAACAACTAATTTTGATATTGCTTCCCTATCTCTATGTTTATTGTATTTAGAGCCTACAATTCCCCGTCATAGGGTTAATTTGACCTCAGCACTTGGTCCGTGATAAAGACGTGATGTGAACCTTGTCCCGATGGAGCGGGCGTTTGCGCACCGGTTTTGAAGCCTGGTATTGGGCATACCTAGCTGGATGAGCACTTACTACGTGTCTAATTAAACCCCCGTCCCACCGTGACCTTTTCGATTTTAAATTTTAAAATATTTTTACAAATTTTACATATGGCTACTTGATTCTCTACGTCCCTATCAAAAAATGTCCATACATCCGATTTTAATGGTAGTTTCTTTGGACCTCGTCTCATACTAGGGGGAATAGGAGGTATTTCAGTTGAAGGTGCACTAGTGGGTGTGTTGTCATCAACATTAGTGGGTATATCATCTAGATCATCGTCTAAATTAAAGTCTTCTTGAGTTCCAGAAAATAGCTCCTGGTCTAAATCTAATGGTATTGTAGGAAAATGTTGAGTATCAACAAAATCATCCTGTGTAGGAATAAGATGACTAAAAGAAGTACCCTTGCCCTGGTTGCCCCTACTAGAAGAAGCACCCTTACCCTTACCCTTAAACATACCTTTTAATCCTTCCATTTTAATTATGATAATAAATAAATAAATAATTAAAGACAATAAAATTAAGTGATCTAAATAAAATAAACATACAATAATAATTTAATGAAGGAACGAATGTACCAAACGCCGACGTAACGTCGACGTGTAATCGAGAGGTTGAAAATTGAAATTTTGCTCGATGGAAGATCCTCAAGCTAGTTGCCAACTTCACTACCAATTCCCAAATGAATAAATAAAATTGAATATTTAGCAAACAATGTAGACTTGTAGAGAGATATATTGAGAAGTTAGAGAGATTGTAGGAAGATTTGTGAGAAAGATGAAGAGAAAATGAGTTATTTATAGTTGGAAAATTGGGTTAAAGTGTAAATATAATAACTTATGGGTTAAAAATAAATATTAAGGGGTAGGGGTTGGGGAGGAGGGCCTAAAATGGCCGTTGGCCATGACCATAATCTAAAATGGTCGTTGGTGCAACGGTCATTTTTGCAAAGGAGAAAAGGCGGGAGTCGGGCTCGGGCGGGTCGAGGCGGGTCGGGTCTCGCGGGCTTGGGGCGGGCTCGGGTCTCGCGGGACGAGACATCGTTCCATCCCGAGTTCGAGTCCCGCCCTCGTTATTTATTTATTTATTTTTTTTGGCGGAATCGGGGCGGGACCGGGGCGGGTTCGGGACGAGATCAGATCGGGGTCGGGCTGTCCCGGCCCACTGGCCAGCCCTACTTAATACTTAGCAAATTTTGTCCAATCTCCTAAAAAAACTAAGTTGGGATTCTGACACCACACTTCACCTACTTTCCATCTTTCTCTCATCAAACTATTCTTATTCACCAATCCCAAACTGTCACCTATCTTTCCTTTTTTATGCTCCCCCTTCCCAGAAACTCCCTTTGTTATGCTAACAAACTAGTAATATTTTTTTAAGCGATTAATATTTTTTTTGAATAGTATATATATGATAAAATGGGCCCCCATAATTGTGGAGCCTTAGACAATTGCCTAAATGGACTAAAGGAAGAGCCGGCACTATACCAAGGATTTTTCCATTAAACATATATATAATCACATGAGATTTAGGTACAAATAAATTCCCTTTAAAAATTGGGGGAATAGTATATGTTGCGTTTTACTAATAGTTCTCTCATATTTTTAAACAATTAACACTAAATTCTCCTTCTATATAAAGAGGCGCCTCACATATTCATAAGTCACACAACTCAACAGAGTTTTAAGGGAGAGAGGAAATAATTATGAAATTTTCTTCTACTGTCTGCATTTTCTTCTTCATCATGGCTTTAACGATATGGAGTAGTGGAGAAATCCCAATCGCGGAGGCATTAACTCCAGCTGAGTGTAAAGCGGAGAGAACAATTCTGGTGAATGCTTGCAAGTCAGTGGTGACAAGACGTCCGCCTAGCCCGTTTTGCTGCCAGAGGCTGAGGTTGACTCATATTCAATGTGTTTGCTCTGTGATTACACCTAAGTTGGCTGCTTTAGTTGATGTTAAATATGCCATCAAAGTCATCCAAAGCTGTGGAAGACAAGTTCCTCGCCATTTCAAGTGTGGAAGTAAGTGATTTTTTTTCTTTATTGCTTTACTTCCTCCAACTTTATCTCTTTCAAATCATTTAATTTATTAGGTTCAAATTAATTATTTATATTTATTTAATAAATTGGTTAAAATATCTAAAAAGAGTTTGAGCCTAAGATAGTGAACTCATAATTTATAACACTCTACATCGGGCCCTGCCACCGATCCTCCTCTCCTCCTTATACATATTATAAAAAAATATTTATACTATCTGATCACATAAAAGATAATTATATATGAATGCATATAATAAGTAGGATTAACAACTATATAGGAAAATTGGTCAGGTAACCTGCTATAACATGATACACTAGCTAGTACTATTGTATAAATGCGTACACTGTTAGCGTACATAATAAGTTAAATTCTAAACTTCTTGAGAGTCAAAAATTATGTTTAACTTTCATAATTAAGTTTTCAAATGTATTCCTCTATGGTAGAAGTACTTTTGGCGTAATCATAAAATTCTTTAAATTTTCTATAACATTAAATTATTATATGGTTCCAATTAAGTCATGTGGGAAGATTAGAGCTAATTGTCTGAAGGCACATGTGCCTTGTCCAAATGATCCAGTACTTTTTGGTCATAAATATCTAAATTATTGATTGTTTGCTGTTCAAGGATTTTTGTTTAGATACTTCATACCATCCATACATAATGTTTTGATCTAAGAATTCAATTATTACGTGTTTCACCATTAACATATTCTTCCATGTTAAGATCCAAAAAATGGAAGAAACCTTCCATGGAAACTGTCCGCTTTTCAAAATAATACTAGGAGCTAATTTAAACTTTTTCAGATGAAAATAAGGAAAAGGAATTGATATTGTTATAAATCTGGTTTTTAAGAAATTACAAGTAATTCACAGGACTTGAATTTACTCCCTTTTGCAGGTATCACTACACCGTAGGTTCTGAAGCAATAATTTGAAGGACAGAAGCTCTTTCCCATTTCTTGTTGGTATTTTTCAGACTTCAGTTAGAGAATATTGTCGTAATTCTGTTTTACATGATGTTTACATCTAAATAGAGATGAAAATCTGAATAGTTTTTGTTAAGCCTTTAATAATGGAGCTTTGCTTTTCCTAGCTATTCTCTTCATCTCAAATTATCAAATTATTTGTCCTTGTTCTCTTTTACACACTAATTTAAAAAAACATTAGGAGTTTTTTATTACTATGTTTCACTTATGTATGCCTTACAAGATATTATAATTCTTCATTGAATATTTTACTCTATATTTATGTGTTATCATTTTGAAGTGTTTGTAGTATTTAAGAACAATTAATCTAAAGCTAATTAAATTGTGAAAGAAAAATTTGCCCTTTTTGAAACTTTTAAAAATGATAAATAATTTAGAGACAAGTAAAATCATGAGGAAATAATTTGAGATGGAAGGAGTATTTTCTTTTCTTTTCTTTTCTAAGCTTTCACTTATCAAATTAAAGTATATTTCTTTTATGGAAGAAGATGAATAAATTATACTCCAAGGATTCTGTTGTCACTTAAAAAAACGAATTTAAAGACTCCACATCCTTCTTATTACAGCACAAACCCCAAAAAAGAAAACAACTTTTGACTACGTCCACCTAATTTAAAATCCAGTTTCCAACTTAAATTAATTACAACTTTTCCAACGTGATAGTATAGCACTACATGGAGCCCCAGGAACATAGACGAGTTGGTAAGTGACAAGGTGATTGGGGTACAATCACTTCGACGTCGCGGGTTCGAATCCGTGTGGTGACAATCTTTGCTGAAATATTGTAATGGTTGTTGCTGGGTTCGTGTTCCGTTGGTCTTCTCCCTTGCAGGGCTGTCACTCGTGCATATCCCTCGATTTACATCTCACCTGGCCAAGAGGCCTCTGATACAGATGAGAAATTTCGCTAACGGGACTTTCCCCTTCACGAACTATAGCACTACATGGAAAGTTCCATGAAATTTACACAAAATATAGTGCTCACTACTATTAAGTGCGATGATGAAAATAGTAATGATAGTGACATAAAGCTAGTTCTGTAAACTACCATGTGTGTTCATTCGTAAAGCATATATGGAGAAAAGCTTAATATCTATTGCAAAAAGAATACACTTTTAATTACTTCTAAGTTGTAAATCGTACTACTAAAGATGTGATGCAGTGGATGAGATTATTTTTTCCTTCATCAGAGGTCTCGGATTCAAGCCTTGGTATGAAAAACTCTTATCAGCGCTCCCGAATGAGGCTCTATTCGGCTCGAATCCAATTTAGTCGGACTCCAATACGAGTATCATACACCAGATGGAAAACTAATTTTTTTTTTTGTAATTATAAGGGTTAAGGACATAATTGATCATCCGATCCAAACTAAAGACAATCGGATGACCCAATAATGTGTTAAAGGAGATCTGTTAACCCGTTACCTAAACCCAAAACTAGCCAAAAATAGAGCAAAAGCATTTTCTTGCAAATGGGGGGTGGGTGGGTGGGGGTGGGGGTGAGAGTGGGGGGGGGGGGAAATCCACGTAATGTGGCCAAAAAGAAGAAAAACAAATCATCTGGAAGCACCACTTTTGTTTGTCAAATGTCCTCTCCTTCTTCCTCGATCCAATCAATTTTGAATTCTGAGAAATTAAAAACAAAAGAAAAGATCAAAGCTTTACCAAGAATGTTAAAAAAAAAAAACATAAACCCAGGAAGTAATTTACATTACATTAAACACCAAATTTCCAAATGCAAGAACCAACGACAACAAATCAATAGACTTCAAAAAACATCAGAAACAAAAGAAAAGATTAAAGCTTTCCCAGCACAAATGAGAAGTATAATGTGTGTGAAATGTTTGAATTTTTTTTGTTTGTAGCTGACCTTTAAGAAAGAGTCCACTTTATTTGTTTTTTTGGTTATGTTGTTTGTGTGAATTTGCTGTTATTTGCCTTTATTAAGCAGGTTTTGGGAGCGGTGTCTCTGTCTCTATATGTTTATGTATAGGTCGTCCTTGTTTCTGATGTATTTATATGTCTGTTTCTTCTCTATATGTACAGTGAACTCCAAATAATTTAATGAAAAAAATACGGAGAAAAAATGTATTATAATAAGACAAAAAAAGTAGAAGATAATTTAAGTATTATTTTCAGGAAAAAAGATAATGAGAGAAATCGTTTTATTTGTGTAGCAATTTCATCACTGTAGTATATAATATGTATCACTATTGTATATGTATCATTGATGTATAAAATATGTATTCCTGTATAGAAATTGTATCTTTGTTGTATAGAATATGTATCAATATTGTATATATATAAAAATGTATCGTTGTAGTATAGATTATGTATCAATTCTATATATGTATAGAAAATGTATCATTATTGTATAATTTGTGCATAATAAACGTATAATCACATATACTTACTAATTATATGTATAGAAATTATATCATTGTTGTATAAAATATGTATCAATATAGAAAATGTATCATTGTTGTATAAAAAATGTATCACTATTGTATATGTGTTGAAAATGTATCATTGTTGTATAATTTGTGTTTAAAAATATATAATCAACGTATACTCACTTATATATTATACATGTTTAGGCAATTTTTTCTGAAGGAAACAAGCGGAGACCAGAACTCTAATTGAGTTTTTTTTACATACCCTTTTATCTTAACGGTGTCCTTATCGTACATTGAGATCACGAAATGACTTTTAAATTATTTATAATAAAATACCCATAATCATTGTTTTATATCCAATTTTTTATCAGTCGACAAAATATAAAAGGAATTAAGAATCGAAATTTTATTAACGCACTAGTTACCATTAAATGACATTTTAAAATTTGACGAAAGTGGTACTCTGTTGTACTGCGAACCAATTAAAGAGACCTTACCAAGTGACAAGAAAGGTAAATAATAAGTGATTATGAGCTAATTACTTTGGAAATTAAGGCACAAAATGAAATTAGAAATGAACAAATTGGCATACATGACATAATAATAATTGTGTCACAGAGCGAAGCAACAGAGCAAATATAAAATTAAAAAAAGAGATGAAAAATGAAGGGAGAATTAGGGTTTTGCAGGTCGATCGGAAGAAAGAGGGAAAATTTGATTGCGTTTATAAGGCTTTTTGTTTTCCGATATGGAAACTAAGGGATAATAAATCTATACGTTTCTTATTTCTGGTAATTGTGTTCTTCGCACGTGACTACAAATTGTAATTTCACCCAATTTGCATGTGGTAGTGGTTAGAGCTCTTCGACTATGGTGAGCTATAATGTGTCATTAATTTGGATTGAAAGTTTATTTCGGGACATTAGGTTGGGCCATTAAAATTTGTATTGGCCACACAATGTCCTTTTTCCAAGCGTAAAATGTGAGCCCTAGTTTAAGTTTGCGAATGTAGACAAGTTAGGGGTCATTTAACCGCATTAAATAAAATAATCACGTTATAAAATATTACGTAAATAAAATAATATTTCCATTATTTATTTTGTGGTTTAAAGTAGGATCAATATATATTTTAACTCAGCCAAAGTCATCACTCACAGTATAGGATGAATGTATATTTCAATTATAGAAGGAATGAAATCAACTTAAACACAAATAAAATCTATATATAATATAAAGCTAGACATAGGGTAGGTGATGATGTACGTCATATTTAAGACGACTAAGATGCCAGAGGAATGGAGGTGGAGTATTATTGTCCAGTTGTACAAGAACAAAGGCGATATTTAGAATTGCAATAATTTTAGGGGTATCAAGTTATGAAGCCACACTATGAAAGTCTGGGAGAGGGTGGTCGAAATGATAATGATGAGGGATGTGTTGATATCAGAGAACCAGTTCGGATTCATGTCGGGACGATCGACCACAGAAGTTATTCATCTTGTTAGGAGGTTGATGGAGCAACATAGGGACAAAAAGAGAGACATTCATATGGTGTTTATTGATCTAGAGAAGGCGTATGATAAAGTCCCTCGGGATGTCCCTTGGATATGTTTGGTGTCTAAAGGTGTGTTTATGGCCTACATCAAGACGATTAAGGACACGAATGTGGGAGCTACGACCCGGATTAGAATAGTGAAAGGTGATTTTGAACACTTTCCCATCGTGATGAGGTTGCAACAGGGATCATCACTTAGCATGTTTATATTTGCTTTAGTGATGGACGAATTAACACGACATATTCAAGAGAAAGTGTAATGTGTATGTTATTTGCAGATGCCATAATTTTGGTTGATGAGACGCGTAGTGGGGTTAGCGATAGATTGGTAGTTTGGAGAACGACCTTAAAGTCTACAGGTTAAGAAGGACTAAGACGGAGTATATGAAGTGCAAGTTCAGTGACTTGACACAGGAGACAGATGTAGAAGTGAAGATTGAGTCACAATCTATACCCAAAAGAGAAAGCTTCAAGTATCTTGAGTCCATAACACAAGGAGACAGGGAGATTAATGATGATATTACACACCGTATTGGAGTAGAGTGGATGGAATGGAGGCTCGCCTCTGGGGTGTTTTGTGATAAGAAGGTGTCGCCTAGGCTGAAAGGTAAGTTCTACAGATTGGTGGTTAGACTAGCATTGTTGTACGGGGTAGAATGTTAGCCAGCCAAGAATGCTCACATTCAGAAGATGAAGGTAGCGGAGATGAGGATGTTCAGATGGATGTGTGGTCATACTAGGAGAGATATAATTAGAAACGAAATTATACGGGACAAGGTCGGAGTGACCTCTGTGATGGACAAGATGAGATAAGCGAGACTGAGATGGTTCGGGCATGTGAAAAGAAAGAGTGAGAATGTGCCAGTTAGAAGGTGTGAGATATTGGCAATAGCAGAAGTTAGGAGAGGTAGAGGTTGGTCGAAGAAGAATTGGACGGAGGTGATTCGACAAGGCATGACACAACTTGAGCTGACTGAGGATATGACCTTAAATAGGATGATTTGGAGGTCGAGGATTAGGATTGAAACTTAGTAAGTAGTTGAATTTTATCGCACTGTGTGTGAGAGAGGTAGGGGGCTAGCCGCTTCACCTCATCTTTTCCTTTTATTTGTAGTGTTATTTAGGTATCGCGTAGATCCATACTCTTATGTGTGTATTACTATGTATTGCTTTATATTTTTTGTTGGTAATATTTTGCTGTCTTATTTTCTTGAATTTATGCATTTACTACATTTCTTTTGAGTAGAGGATCTATAGAAAACAACCTCTCTACCTCCATAAAGGTAGAGGTAAGGTCTGCGTCCATCCTACCCTTTTCATACCCCACTTCTGAGATTATACTGAGTATGTAGTTGTTGTTTGTAGAGTAGGTGATGTGACACATCTCTATGCCAACATTCATATTTATTTTTATCCTAATTTTTAAGCTAATTTTTCCTTTTTATGGTTCAAAAGCAACACTAGACAGGAAGTTAAAAGGAAGAAAATAAATGTCCCATCGTACAAGGTATAACCTTTATTTTTGCAGCAGTTACAATATTCTTAATAGCAATCACTTACAACATTTAAATGTCAGAATTAAGACAAAGAAATTAGACACTAGCAACCGTTATACCTTTGATAATGTACATAAGGGGAGACCAAGAGTTATCTATTCTACAATATTTAAACTCAAGTAGAAAATCACAAAACACTCCAAAAGAGATACTCGAAGTTATCACTCTTGGTAGTTTATTCAACTCTTTCCAACCTCCTATTTCTTCATACAATTGTGTTTTTCTTTTTCTATCTTTTTCCTTTTCTTCGTTTTGAGGAACAACAAACAAGTTTCATTCAACAAATACCAGTAAGAAGAAAATTCAACAACGTACAACACAGGGTCGTCTCAACAAAATTTGGGGCCTAAAGTCAAACTTCACAGAGAGGCCCTAATTTTTTTTAAATCGTCATATATATTTTTATCTAAAATCTACTTTTCTAGCCTTTTTAGGTACATACTCATTAATTATTGTTTTATACTCTATTTGTTCTAAGAATTCCTTTTCAATTGATAATATAGCTAATCGGTTCAATCTCTTGAGACATTGTTGATCTAAGATAAGATTTTATCAATTTTAGTTTTGAAAACTTCTTTTGGCAGATGCTACAATTACATGAACTGTTAACATTATTCTACAACCAATATATATATTTGAAAAAGAATCAAGTCATTTTATATTATTGATTATTTCGACTAGATCGTTATCTTCTACTTGTATTATTTCTCTTAACGCTTTTAAATATGTTAAGAAATGAATGTAGTAATTGTAGAGAGTGATATAAGCATAATTGTAGGGATTGATATCAGCATAATTGTAGGGATTGATATCATATATATATGATCTTCTTTTTATTTTTTCCATAGTTAGAATTTTGTACATGTCTATATATATACTTGTTGATTCATAGAATAAGATATCAAATATTCTCATACCTTCTGTTACATGGTGTCAGAGCCATAAGACTCAAAATTTTGCAAAGTCATAACCTTTTCTCCCTTTTGAGAAAATGGCTTTGGTATTTGAGTCACCCTAAAAGAGTGACTGGTTTGTGTCACCACTAGCATAGGAGAACACAACTAGGGATTTCCAGCCAGATTCCTCCATTTTCGGCATAATTCTAGTGGTTGTCCGTCATTTGAACCTTGTTTGGAGACTATTCTCATGTTTCAGGTCTGTTCGTTCCATTCTCTGTTTGATACCTTCTTTTTTTGGTATTCTATATCTGAATCAAAGCTGCTCAGGTTCTTTTTTGGGTCGAAACTTCATTCTTTGTTGTGTAATTATTTTGGACATTGTTCATTTGTTTCTTGTGCTACATATTTGCTCTGTTCCACTGTGCACTTGATAAAGTTCTTAGGCTATCTAAATACTGGTGAAAATGTCTGAAACTAAGAATTATGTGACTGAAATTATTCCAGCCATGTCTAAAATTATTGAACAAAAATTGAATGGTTCTAACTATTTGGAATGGAGTAAGACTATTTGGATGTACCTGCGTAGTGTTGAAAAGGATAACCACTTAGTCCAAGAACCTCCTACTGACGAAACAAAAAAGGCCTGGATGAGAGATGATGCACGATTATTCTTGAAAATTAGGAACTCTATTGATAGTGAAGTTGTTGGTTTGATTACTCATTGTGAATTTGTCAAATAATTAATGGACTATTTTGAGTTTTTATATTCTGGTAACGGGAGTATGTCCCGAATTTAGGATGTGTGCAAAATTATTATCTTGTTGAGAAAGGGTAAATATCTTACTGCTTATTTTATGGACTTTAACAATACCTATGAGAGATTGAATATGCTTCATCCATTCAGTACCGATATTAAAGTGCAACAGACTTAGAAAGAACAAATGGCCATAATGAGTTTTTAGCTGGACTTCCTTATGAATTTGAGACGGCTAAATATCATATTCTTTCTCATTCTGACATTATATCTCTTAAGGATGTCTTCAGCAGGGTATTACATACAGAAAATATGTCATCTGCTCAACATAATATTTTTGTTGCTAAAGGAGGAGGAACTTATCCGAGAAGAATGACTGATTAAAAGGGAAGAAGTAATAAGAATATGGAATCCAGCAAGGATGTTTGTCATTATTGCCATGAGTCCGGCCATTGAAAGTGGAACTGTAAAAAATTGATGGATCATAATCAAAATGGCATTCGAGGAAAGGATAATATTACGGCTGCTCCTAGCATATCTTCTGATAAAACAATTCTTGTCTCAAGTGAGGAATATGCTAAATATTCTCAGTATTAGGAATCGCTAAAGTAATCCACTTCAGTTGCTGCTACTGAGTCAGGTAAAGCATGTCTTGTATCCACCGTAAGCAAATGGGTGATTGACTATGGTGCTACAAACCACATGACAGGTAATCCTAGCACCTTTGTCAGCTTTCGTTCCCACACATCACCCTATTTTGTAACCATGGCTGATGTGTCAACCTACAATGCTACGAGATCTTGGAAAGTTAAACCAACCCCATCTATTACCCTGCCATCTGTATTAAGTCTTCTAAAATTTATCTTTAATTTGTTTTCTGTGAGTAGACCCACCAAAGAGCTAAAATATTTCATCTCATTCTTCCCTGATCATTGTTTGTTTCATGATATTATGAGGAAGCAGATTATTGGTAAACGACATGTATCTAATGATCTATACATCCTTGATGATTGGGTGCCTCGGTCTATTGCATACTCTAGTGTCGTGTCTCCATTTGAAGCATATTTTCAGTTAGGACATCCTTTTCTACCTACCTTGAAGAAACTCTATCCTCGGTTCCAGAGTGTTTCTTTATTGGAGTGTGAGTCATGTCAGTTCACAAAACATCATCGTAGCTCGTTAGGTCCTAGAGTTAATAAACGAGTAGAGTCTGCATTTGAGTTAGTTCATTCTGATGTATGAGGACCATGTCCAGTTGTGTCCAAATTTGGGTTTAAGTATTTTGTTACTTTTGTGGATGATTTTTCTCAAATGACTTGAATTTATTTTATAAAATATTATTCTAAAGTATTCTGTCACTTTTGTACCTTTTGTGCTGAAATTAAAACCCAATTTGATACTATTGTACGTATACAATGAGTGATAATGCTAAAGAGTATATGTCAAAAACATTTCAATCTTACATGAGACAACATGGGATTCTTCACCAATCATCTTGTGTTTATATACCTTCTCAAAATGGAGTTGCTGAGAGGAAGAATATGCATCTCCTTGAAATAACAAGGGCACTTTTGTTCTAGATGAAGGTCCCTAAATAGTTTGTGGCGGATGCAGCTTCTACAGCTTGTTTCTTGATTAATCGTATGCCATCAACTGTGCTTACAAGTGGTGAGCCTTACAATGTTCTCTTCCCAAACAAACAACTATTCCTTATTGAACCAAAGGTATTTGAAAGCACATGTTATGTTCGAGATACTCGACTATCACTTACCAAGTTAGATCCCAAGGTCTTGAAGTGTGTTTTCTTGGGTTATTCTTGACTTCAGAAGGGATATCGTTGCTACTCTTCTGATCTTGGAAAATATTTGGTGTCGATTGATGTGGCATTCTCGGAAACTACACCATTCTTTTATACACCTCCCATGTTTACAAGTCAGAAGGAGGAAGATGAGTGGTTAGTCTATCAGGTCGACAATGCTTTGGCAGAACAGTCAGATGATATTTCTTCTATAACTCCAAGCTTTTCTATTGAGCATCAATCGACCGTTGTTCCTTCTGATTCTACACCAACAAGACCGCCAATTATTCAAGTGTATTCAAGAAGATGAGAGATTAATGATACATGTCCTGCTCCAATTGCTTCGTCATCAGATACTTCTCCACCCGATCCTTCTTAAAACCTTGACATTCATATTGCTCCTCACAAAGGTACACATCAATGCAAATCTATGCATTTCATTGCTAATTTTGTTTCTTATGACCATTTATCTCTTGCGTCTAGCTCTTTGATTGCATCTCTAGACACCATTTCTATCCCTAAAGTAGTAAATGAAGCTTTGAACCACCCTTGATGGTACGATGCTATTCTTGAGGAGCTACATGCTTTAAATGGAAATGATACTTGGGATCTGGTGGAATTACCTAAAGGTAAGAAATTAGTAGGATGCAAGTGTGTCTTTGCAGTTAAAGTTAATCCAGATGGATCTGTGGAATGACTTAAGGACAAACTTATGAATAAAGGGTATGCTCAAATGTATGAGGTGGATTATTCAGACACCTTCTCCTTGGTTGCCAAACTCACTTATGTTCACTTATTTATTTCTCTAGCTGCTTCTGAGCATTGGCCTTTGCATCAGTTAAATATCAAAAATGCATTTCTTCATGGCGATCTACATGAAGAAGTGTACATGTAGCAAGCATTTGATTTTATTGCTTAAGGGGAGTATGGGAAAGTCTGTCATTTGAAGAAACCATTGTATGGCTTGAAGCAGAGTCCCAAGGCTTGGTTTGACAAGTTTAGTGAGGTAGTTCATGAGTTTGGGTTAAAAAAAGATTAAGTGTGAGCACTCAGTCTTCTATAGACAATCGGTAGCTGGAATTATCCTCATTGTTGCATATATAGATGATATTGTTATTACAGGAAGTGACGTTACTGGAATTTTCTCTCTCAGGTCCTTTCTGCATTCTAGATTTCACACGAAGACTTGGGCTCATTGAAATACTTCTTGGGAGTAGAAGTAAGCAGAAACAAGAAGGGAATTTGTTTGTCTCAAAGAAAGTATATTCTTGACCTGCTTGTAGAAACTGAAAAGTTGGCAGCCAAACCCTGCACTAGTCCAATAGTTCCTAATGAGCATCTTATGAAAGATGATGGTGATCCCTTCGACGATCCAGAGAGGTATAGGAGATTAGTTGGTAAACTAAACTATCTCACTGTAACTCATCTAGATATTGCTTTTGTTGTAAGTGTTTTTAGCAAATTCATGTCTGCTCCTACAATCAAACATTGAGCGGCTTTGGAATATATTATATGCTACTTTAAAGGAGCCCCTGGACTTGGCATATTATATAGCAATCATGGTCATACTAGTGTTGAGTGTTTTGCAAATGTAGACTATGCTAGATCCAAGACTGATAGAAGATTTACTAAAGGCTATTGTGTCTTTGTGGGTGGAAACCTAGTATCATGGATAAGTAAGAAACAAAATGTTATTTCATGATCCAGTGCAGAATCCGAGTATAGAGCTGGAATTATCCTCCTTGTTGCATATGTCGATGATATTGTTATTACAGGAAGTGACGTTATTGGGATTTCCTCTCTCAAGTCCTTTCTGCATTCTAGATTTCACACAGAGGACTTGGGCTCGTCGAAATACTTCTTGGGAGTAGAAGTAAGCAGAAACAAGGGAATTTGTTTGTCTCAGAGAAAGTATATTCTTGACCTGCTTGCAGAAAATGAAAAGTTGGCAGCCAAACCCTGCACTAGTCCAATAGTTCCTAATGAGTATCTTATGAAAGATGATGGTGATCCCTTTGGCGATCTAGAGAGGTATAGGAGATTAGTTGGTAAACTAAACTATCTCACTGTAAGTCGTCCAGATATTGCTTTTGTTTTAAGTGTTGTTCGCAAATTCATGTTTGTTCCTACAATCAAACATTGAGAAGCTTTGGAACTTGTATTGTGTTAAATCATTAAGATTTTCTTTTCTAAAGTATATATTGAAAGAGAAAAAGAATATCAATTAATAAGTTTTTTGCGGTTTTAGATCCTCCGCTACGCCGTCTGTATTAAGTTCAGTTCATTTTCTTAATGATTGAATTTTAGAACAATTAAAATTGGAAAAGAAGAATTGAAATAAAATATTTGTTTTTGTTTTGAAAAGAAGTATTAATACCGATTATGAGTTCCGATTGGAATTCTGTTCGCGTCGGCCGGTGACATCACACCAACATATTAAATTAGGGTTTGGTTTATATTTTTTATGTACTGCCAACAAAGTGTTTGTTTTTTGTTTTGAAAATTTTCTAATGGTCTTCCCATTCGGTAGGAGTACATGTGATAGAGGTTTTATTATATAAATGTGTAGTTGCTTACAATAATTCACTTGAAACTAATAAACTGGCAGTATTTGCTGTTGGGATAAATTAAGGCCCACTAAATCAAATTTTGACTTGTAAATATTTTAAATTATTTGAAGAAATAAAATTTGAATATTGGTATGTATATATATATTGAGATGTATAAGCTGAAGCTAGATGTCGCCAAAGTGGTCTCTCTTGTGAAGATTTATTTATTTTAAAATATAAAAAGTTTGTGTGTAACCTATCTGAATATTGATCGGCTTAAAGAAAGATTAATATTTAACATAATTACATGTGCATTTTTTGGTAATAAACGTGTGATAATTATTTAGTTTTATGTGTGAATAATTAAATCGGCCCAAAGAAAGATTTAATATTCGACATGTTCTTTTATTATCAATGTTTGATTACTACAAAAATATATCACTTACAAGTTAATATTTTCTCCAAAGATAAAATGTTAATGGAGTTTACCTTTATTCAACTTTATTGTCAGTTTTGGTATAAATCTAACGTGAGCTTATTTTGTTATTGTTCTCTGGCTGAAATTGCACCAGCAAGTATTACTGCCAAAATCAATTTCATTCATATGCTAAATGCACTAACTTCAAATCATAGCAAGATAATCTTAACATAGTGCTCGGAGTCATGGATCTCGACTTTGTGTTAAGGGTTGATTCTCCACCACCTCTTACAGATAAGAGTACTTCTGATGAAAAGATGGAGACGAAAAGGTGGGAGAGATCAAATCGCATGTGTATGATGATCATAGAAGGCCATTCCAGAAACATTCAGGGGCACTATGTCTGACAAGGTTAAGACAACTAAGGAATTTATGGCTGAAATTGAAAAGGTATTTGTCAAGAGTGAAAAGGCTGAAATTGGTATGCTTTTTACAAGGCTGATTTCAATGAGGTACCAAGAAAAAGGTAATATCAGGGAGTATATCATGCAGATGTCTCATCTTGCTACAAAGTTGAAAGCACTTAAGCTGAAACTCTATGAGAACTTGCTAGTGCATCTAGCTTTGATATCCCTTCCATCATAGTTCAGTCATTTTAAGGTGAGCTATAACTGTCAGAAAAAGACTTGGTCTCTGAATGAGCTTATCTCACTCATTTTTTAACCCTAGGTTCAGGAACACTCATTTTAGTTATATAATTCCTTAAAACAAATATCATTTTCTACTTTACAACACCTTTCAAATACTCATTTTAGTAATTCATATATTTCCTTAAAACTCTACTAAAAATAGCGAAAATCAATTAAAAATATTGACCTAATGAGGTCGGTTTTCGTAAAAAATCGACCTAAAACTAGCCTCGAGAAGGTCGCGAAGGCTTAGTCGATTTTTGAACCTCATAAGGTCGCAATTTTTTTAACAAATTTGGAAAAAACCGACCTCCTGAGGCCGGTCTTTTTAATTATTTTTTGAACTGAAGTCGTTTTAAAATTACACAATCATAAAATGCAACATCCAGGAATCAAACCCTGATTTTCACTATGGTAGGATACATTTCTACCACTAGACCATTGGTGCTTGTTTGTGTTGGGAGATTTTACTCTTGTACTTTATAAAGCAGTACGGAAAGTATATAACTATTACAAGTATTCGAAATGATAAACAAAGATTCAATAATTCAACTAGAAATCTGAAATTACAATTGTAGAACGAGAAAAAACCGAAACTGCTTTTGTTATTGCTGAGTCGAGTGTGGCACTCTGTCCTTAAGACAATATTGCCCCGTATGTATCCTTTATACGTCCTGGACAATTTGTCTCCCAAGATAAAACAGCAATGGAACACTTGAGCAAAGGAAACTCAAGAGCTACCGTGAAGAATATTGAGTAACGAAATGATACTTGGAAGTTGTAGGAAGAACGGTTTTTGCTTGTGTATATTTCTGTATTTTCGTGTATCATCTATGTGTCTCAATAATGGTCCAAACTGTACATCTTGAAACTTCAGGGACCAAACTGTACATCTGAAAGAATTTTGGTTCAAACTGTACATCTGAAACTTTATGGACCAACCCGTGACCCGTGACCCGTGACCCGAGAACCCGAGAACCCGAGAACCCGAGAACCCGAGAACCCGTGAACCCGAGAACCCGAGAACCCGAGAACCCGGAACCCAGAACCGAAACCGAACCGGACGGGACGGGCGCGCGGCGGCGGCGCGCGTATAGTCTTTCCTTGAACCGAAGCACATCTAGGTCCTCCCTCCTTTAAACACATGGGATACCCCTTGGGGTCCCAAACCCCAAACCAATTTCGAGTCTTATATACACAACAATTCTTTCTTCCTCTACCGATGAGGGAGAATTGAACACAATACCACACTTTCCATGCTTCAAACACCTTACTTCGTGGACCAATATCTCTTTCATTTCTCAATGAAATTTGACGATTCTTGGCCCTACGGTTATCTACGTGCTTAGTAGATCATGCATGTGTGAAGAACCGGATTCTCCAACATACGTAACACTAGTGTTTAAGCCGTTTAAGATGGTCGGTCGAAACTCCCGCCAAAGGCTAATTTCCAACAATCCCCTCTTGAAAGAGATTTTGGCGCACTCACATGGTGTCTTTTCATTTCCAGCAATATTTCAGCGGACCGATGTTACATAAGGAGAGGTAGCTTCAGCTTTGAACCTTCCATAGTTGAATACCATCGGACTTACTTACTGCGCGGTGAACGTGATGTCTTGAACCGTCAGTGTTTAGTGTAAGCCAAGTCAATGATACCAACACAACAAATTCCCTTACTCTCTTCTTCGTAATGTTTTGTCCGTTTTGGCCATGGACAACGTCTTGGATTCTTAAGTGCGTTCATTTTGAGGTGGCCTATCCTCGCACTTAAATAGGTGATCTCCTACAAGGTATCCTGCTATACCCCACTTCACAAGTGTTAGGAACCATTAAAAGTTTCCCAAAAAACCTAACCTCAACTGTTGATGAGCATTACAGGTTTTGAAAACTTAACCTTTACCCACACTGCAGATAGCACTTAAAGTCTATCGCGGGAGCGACTTTGGATTTGGTGTTTCTTTTCAGAAATCACTATCCGAAGTGCTCATGCTTCCACTGAAGCGATCAACTGAACCTTTACAACTTAGTTTTCCCATTGAACCAAATTACTGGGATCTCCAGTTAGTAAGGTTGGGTTACCACTGTATTGGTCCGTATATTTTGGATTTTAAGCCCATTCCCCTAGACAGGCAGAACACTTGATCTCCGGGTAGTCCCTTAGTTAGTAAATAAGGAAGTGACACCCGTGATGATCAACTGCCCTACGATCTTATGTCTCCGACAGATCCTGACAGATATGTCCAGACGCCGTCATCCGTGTCCTTCTTGAAGCCGACCGGCTAGCCACAATATATAACTGTTGAAGACACGGGTTTCTCCCAATATGGGACTTCCTCTAATGAGTCGTGAAGTTACTCAACTTCTTTCATGCTTTGTATAAAGCGATAAACTCCGATACCATCATGAATCGGTCGATGCAAGTTTGCTTAGAGGATTTTCCAAGACCCACCATACACATTTACTTGTGGTTTTGGTGTTCTCCAGATCTGATGTCCGGTTTGTATCACTGTGTTCTTCCAGAACCGCTGGACATCCAGAATACTATAATCCGAAGATAAGCGAATAATTCAGATATCGTCATATCCGACTTAACGCCTTCTATTGATCATGTATTAAGATCATCAGTGAAACTTAGTTCAACTGATCTGTTTGTAGGACGATACCAAGTCGGTTGTAGTGTGTATAATACATTGAACTACACATGACCTGTGCATATCGCTCCTTGTCTATGGGTGCACCATGATTTCAATTAGTTCTATGATTCATATCCATTGGTGGCTTCAACGAGACTGTCAATTATCGACCAGTCCATTAGATGTCTTAGAAATCCAATTCCTAAGATGTCATCTGTGATACCCATATCTTTCATATCGAGACTTTGTTTCAATATGACTTTTACTTTCAGACTATTGATTCTCCAACTGTTGGCTTTCTAACTTCAGAGTCAATATTTATGTGGTCAGATTCATTGTTTCTGTTTTATCTGAAACTTTCAAGACCAAAATGTAAACATTTCAGGGACCAAGATAAAAGTTCAGGAAGAAGCCCAACAGTCCAGAAAACCAACTCTGATTCTCTTCTTTCAACTCTCCGGTTGGGAAGGTTGTTTCAACATTCATGCCACGCAAGACTGCAATGGCCCATGATGTTAAGCTACTCCCAGGGGAGCACATGTACAAGTAGTCGAGGCTTTGAACTCGTCAGTAGATCCATCTACTTTGTACTCACTTTTGAGTATCCTTTTTTCACAACCCAAAGGTTCTTTTCCCGGAAGAAGATCAACCATTACGCAAATATGGTTCTATATGATGGAATATATTTCTCTCTTTAGCTTCTTTCCAAAGCAGCGCTTTTGGAGATAATAATTATTTGTTAATTGTCCATGGTTCATTCTCAACCATACAAGCTAGAAGGACTGGAACAAGTCTTTGTCCCCTTCTTTGCTCCGTCTCGGTTCAACATCTAGAATCCCCGAGTTCTGTAGATCTGGAATATTATGTTCCGGATAGCTAGCAACTTTCGAGTCCTGTAGATACGGAATGTCTAGTTCCGGACAATCAGGCCCTCGCGGGTTCTTGTTAACCTTGAGCAATTGCTCCTTTTTCCTATTTCAAGGAAAGTTATATTCAATGAATTCAGCATTCTTTGACGCCAAGAGGCGATAAGCACTACTGTTATTTACAGATCTAGTGGATATGCAATCTACAGCTTTAGGTACGAAACCACCTCACATCACAACATTTGTATGTGAGGTCATTTCCATGTCTCACACGGAGGGTTATCCTTATCCTTATGCGGAGTTCTGTTGAGAATCACATTAGTGGTAAGGATCGCCTTGCCCCACATAACTTGGGCGTACGGGTTTGCGCTTGGCTAATACCGTTGGACTGAGGTGAGTAATGAACAGTCATTTAATGAACGATGCTTCACATTCTCCCCCTCTATCGCTATGAATTTCGCAATCCATATGCTTAGTTGATTTCCAACTTCTGCTTTGTAGCGCTTGTCCGCTTCAACAACTTCATCTTTGTTGTTCCACAAACAAAGGATTTCATACGTTGTACCATCATCAATGAAGATCACAACGTATTTGTCTCCCCCCTCTATTTTGTTTAAACTTCAAATCACCCAAGTAGGTGTGACTAAGTTCTAGAGGAGCGGTGCTTCTTTAGCTATTCCCTTGACGGAATTTGGAAAGGTGATTTTGCCTCTTCTCCTACCTCACATTCATTTTGAGGGTTTATGTCGAAAGAAGGCAACAATCTCAACTTCGCTAGCTTTTGAATGACTTGCTATTTAACGTGTCTTAATCTATGATGGCATAGATGCACGGATTACAAATATATCATTCATTCGGCTACAGACGTACTGTACCATTCTTAGTTATTACAGACCTGTTGGAGTAGTCTCAAACCAGCTTGACCAACAGCGTCCCTTAAACCAAGTTAGGAACATGTAACACCTCTTTTTAGAGTGATCTCATTCCTTGAAGTCCTATTGAGGACAACCTCTCCAACCCCTTCTACTTTAGAGGTGGTGTTGCTTCACATGAACAACCTCTTGCCCGTGGTTAGGGCGTAACCATATCATATGTGATTTGGATACTCTGGCCCACTCCAGTTTCTTTGGCAGACTGAGTCTCCAATTTCTTTTCTGCCTTTCTTTAAGCCTTCAGATCATTTGAGACCTGGAAACTCTGGCCCACCTTACTAGGTGTCCATTACTTTTCCTATGAAATGAATTCTGGCCCCACTCCAGTCACCCGGAGGATTTATATGACTGAGTGTCCAATATCATCATATCAAAGGAATTTTGTCCCACTCCAGTCGCCCGGAGGCTTTGTATGACTGAGTGTCCAATATCATCCTATGAAGGATCTTCTGCCAAATAGTGTGACAGGCTCAACGTCTTTAACTTTTAGACTTCTTCCGTTATGATTGGTGCCCAGATAATTCTTGGCGCTTACTTAAGAGTGGTAACATTTTTCGCACAGTTAGTGGATCTCTCTCCATCGTATGTGCGAACATACTTTACACACTTTTAATCATTACACTTAAAAGAACGGATCTTTTTAAGTCGTTTACAAAATCCAATCTTTAAACGGGAAAGAAGAATAGATTAAACTTCTGATTTTTAAAGCGTAAGGAATATAAATTAATTTTATATTCCTCCTTACTTTAATCCATATTTAATCAGATATCATTTAATCTCTATTCTTGACAAGTAAGAAAATTACTTATCCCAATTTCGGATTCTGGCTCACTTCAGTCACTTCATCAGACTGAGTGTCCATTTCCTTCTCACCATTATTCGGATCTTTTGTCTGGGACAGATATAGGCCTTCTGCTGCAAGATAGAATAACATCTTCAGTCTTCTCCTCTTGTCCCAGTTGACATCCTCAGGCTCTCGTGAGCGCTTGTTCCCACTAGTCTTGGTAGCGCTGACACCATGAACACGTTCATCATCATCACTCTCTTCTACCAGAAAACCATTGCCATATCCAGATTTGGTCACACAACTTTTGACCGACATCTTTCGAACACTAATAGTAATACTATACAAATATTGTCTTAAGTTGTTTGGAGATTTTACTCTTGTACTTTATAAAGCAGTACGGAAAGTATATAACTATTACAAGGGGGTGTTTCTGTATTTTCGTGTATCATCTATGTGTCTCAACAATGGTGTAAGGGAGTGTTTATATAGGTGAGGGAGGGGACTGAAAAACTACCTCCATAATAGCCAAATAATGGCCATTATAGGAGGAGTAATTCAGCCAAATAATGGCCACTCGTGACTCGTGACCCGTGACCTGTGACCTGTGACCCGTGACCCGTGACCCGGAACCCGGAACCCGAAACTCGGAACCGGACCGGACCGGACCGGACGGGATGGGCGGGCGGCGGCGGCGCGCGCGCGGTCTTTCCTTGAACCGAAGCACATCTAGGTCCTCCCTCCTTTAAACACATGGGATACCCCTTGGAGTCCCAAACCCCAAACCAATTTCGAGTCTTATATACACAACAATTCTTTCTTCCTCTACCGATGAGGGAGAATTGAACACAATACCACACTTTTCATGCTTCAAACACCTTACTTCGTGGACCAATATCTCTTTCATTTCTCAATGAAATTTGATGATTCTTGGCCCTACGGTTATCTACGTACTTAGTAGATCATGCATGTGTGAAGAACCAGATTCTCCAACATACGTAACACTAGTGTTTAAGCCGTTAAAGTTGATCGATCGCAACTCCCGCCAAAGGCTAATTTCCAACAGTTTGTTCAAAACATTGATTTTTTTTTATTTCCACTCTTCAAATTCATTCGTCATTAACAACTCACTCGAACTCTTATAGTTCTAGCCCAAGACATGCAAATACTCACTCTCGTACTTGTAGGGTTCTATTCTTTTGTATCAATCCTAATCTCCACTTTAAAGTTTTAACAAACTCAACCAATTTATTAGAAACACCCAACTCCTCCATTTCATGTGGTTTGGTACAAATCAAGTTCAATTCCTTCATATAATACTTCTAATGATGTAATATTATCACTAGGATCCTAAGAATTCATAATTTCAACCACGCATTCACTGTTCATTTTTTTTTTAATTTTTAACCCTAGGTTCAAGAACACTCATTTTAGTTATATAATTCCTTAAAACAAATATCATTTTCTACTTTACAACACCTTTCAAATACTCATTTTAGTACTTCATATATTTCTTTAAAACTCTTCTAAAAATAGCAAAAATTGATTAAAAATATTGACCTAATGAGGTCGGTTTTCGTCAAAAATCGACCTAAAACTGGAATCAAGCAGGTCGCAAAGGCTTAGTCAATTTTTGAACCTCATAAGGTTGCAATTTTTTTAAAAAGTTGGAAAAACCCGACCTCTTGAGGCCAGTCTTTTTAATAATTTTTTGAACTGAAGTTGTTTTAAAATTATACAATCATAAAATGCACCATCCATGAATCAAACCCTGATTTTCACCATGGTAGGATACATTTCTACCACTAGACCATTGGTGCTTGTTTGTTCAAAACATTGATTTTTTTTATTTGCACTCTTCAAATTCATTCGGACTCTTATAGTTCTAGCCCAAGACATGAAAATACTCACTCTCGTACTTGTAGGGTTCTATTCTTTTGTATCAATCCTAATCTCTGCTTTAAAGTGTTAACAAACTCAACCAATTTATTAGAAACGCCAAATTCCTCCATTTCATGTGGTTTGGTACAAATCAAGTTCAATTCCTTCATATAATACTTCTAATGATGTAATATTATCACTAGGATCCTAAGAATTCATAATTTCAACCACGCATTCACTGTTCATATTCTTTTTAGTTTTTAACCCTAGGTTCAAGAACACTCATTTTAGTTATATGATTACTTAAAACAAATATCATTTTCTACTTTACAACACCTTTCAAATACTCATTTTAGTACTTCATATATTTCTTTAAAACTCTACTAAAAATAGCGAAAATCGATTAAAAATATTGACCTAATGAGGCTGGTTTTCGTCAAAAATCGACTTAAAACTGGCCTCAAGCAGGTCGCAAAGGCTTAGTCGATTTTTGAACCGCATAAGGTCGCAATTTTTTTAAAAAAGTTGGAAAAAACCGACCTCCTGAGGCTGGTCTTTTTAATTATTTTATGAACTGAAGTCGTTTAAAATTAGCAAACGATGTTAAATTAAAATTTTTATAATTGAAATGCACTAATCATCTTATGGATAATGCATTCATATAATTAATTTTGGTTTCTAAACCATTGATCTTAGGGGTGAGTTTGAGTTGATCAACAGTTGAGTTTGACCGTGAGTTGTTCTAAAAATTTGTGAATAGTTCCCCTAGCCTAATTTAAACCTTTTATTCATGATTTTGAATAGATTGAGACAATTGAAGTTTTTTGGGCAAATTCATTGATATTTTAAGAGAGGTTTGCCTACTAATTATAAGACAAGTGAGACTTTAACTCTTAATTGACTGTCTTTTTCTTAAAAACTTGTTATATTTTTTACTTGTACATATTTAAATCATCTAGCGCATGTCTGTGGGCGATTATGAGCTAGATTGGTTAGTTTTGAAATATCTAGAATTGAGCGTTCGGGTACTAGTATATGTTTTCACAGGATTTAATACTTCTAATAGTTTCCATGATATGATATGATATTGTATTTAGTGTACTTTATCATTCAGTTAGATTTCAAATTTGTATGTACCTTATTGTGATATCTACTATGTTGTTTAGCACACTTTATCACTATATTAGCATCACACACAGTCTGGGTACTATGTATGTTCATATGTTTGGTCGGTTGGACTGAGCTTGAGCAATCGTACTCATGGAACTACAATTAGGTTGAGCTTGAGTGAGCATAATCATGGAAGAACAATCGGGTTGAGCTAAGGTGAACGTTCCCTTGTCCCCACAAATAGGTTTGAGCTTGAGCGATGTCTCGTGACACCATCACAATTTAGCAGTTTGTATATCATGTCTACTTTAATTATCTATATTAATGATTTCAATTTGGTTGCTTTATTTGTATTATATATATATACTTGTATTGCTATGATGAGGTGTTTGTATGCACTATCAATAATTTCTAAATACTTTCCCATGGGCAAGTTAGAAGAGTGAGTTGATGATCTTGCTGGGTCTTTTCGACTCATAGTTACTGCATGTGAGCTTATGTCATAAGCGGGGCTCCAACTAGTGACCAGTGATTTCAGCTAGTTTCCAGTCCTATCCAGTTGAGGTGAGCAACGACTAGTCTATGGAAGTGGCTTCAACTCTTATCATTAGTTTGATTTTAGTCTATATTTCTCTTTATCGAGTTGCATTTCGGAATTAAATGGTCCATGACTTAGTCTCTTGTCTAGTTGTATGGATTGACTTTTGCTACTTTGTATTACGCTTCCACACTTTTATTTATTTGAGACAACATTAGTAGTATTATTTCTTCTTTATTTCTGCGTTTCGTGCATGCTTTAGTTTAGAGGTTCGCCTATATAAGTACTTGTAGTGATCAGGTCAGTCATTTTGAGAATTGATGCTCTGTTTTACGTGTCGTCTATTTCAGAAGCTCAGTAATAATTATTTTGACTTGCTTGGAAAATTTAAAGTCAAACCGATATAATTTTATTCACTTTGAAAGAAGGTTTTATTTTGGAAATTCTGATATTTAATTATTTGAATTAATTGCTCGTTTAGGAAAAATGTGCTCTGATTGGTAAATTGAATATTTCATTAGACTTGTAGTATTATTTATGACTTGTAAAAATTGACAGAACTAATTTTAGAGTTTGTTTAGTTAGTTTTTGACAATTAAGTCGGGTTTAGTACTTAATATGTCTATTTATGGTGAAAATATGATCACGGAAAGAAATAACACTCTGACTTGAAATATGTTAATTATGTTAGCTTAGTATGATCATTTGCGACTTGTAGGAACTTCCGGAATTGAATTCGGACTTTGTTTGGTTAAGTTTTGATGTTTGAATAGTTGGTGTAAGTCGAACGCCTCTGACGTTTTTATGTACTATTATATCCATTTGATGTTGAAATTGCGTTTTGATTGTTGTAATGGATGAGTATAGAAATTTGTGAGCCGTAGCAACTTCAATCATCGAATTATGAGGGCATATATGGTTTTTAGAGCCAAAATAGTGATGTGGTGTTGCTGGTATCTGGTGGTGATCTGCTACTTCGCGACGCACCGTAAGATGTGTAGACTCACTCCTATATAGACTCATTTCGATTTTTTTCATTATTTCACCATAATTGGCCAAATTGAGCTCTTGGGACTAGGATTTTGGGGGTGGAATTTCTTCACAGGCTTCAGGATAATGATTCTCTATCATCTTATGATTATTATATTCAAATTTGAAGTAATTTTATCTGTTAAAACTTGTGATTTATATCCTAATTTTTGAGGTTTTGACATAATTTAAATTATAGTATTTTGAAAATTTGGATGGGCAAACGAGCACAAATTTGAGCGATTTCGGTGTCTATGGATTTATCTCGAAGAGGGGGTAAGTTCCTAACCTCTATTTTTGTATTTCTCCATGCTCACATAGTTATTAGCGTTTTATTCTTGATTTTGGTTGGGAAATATTGAGGAATCCAAAAGTTGAAAAGTGGTAAATCATGGATTTGAGGATCAAGGTGATGACTTTTTGAATGAGTTTTCTAGATTTAGACTAATTAAGATATTCGTTAATTTTTTAATAAAATTTCAAGGTTTTCCCCTTGGGGACACTGTCACGATCCAAAATTTCATTGTGATATGAGGGCACCTACCTTAACTCATAGGCGAACCACAATCATCTAAATAGAATAATATCAATGTAAATGCAGAAAAGTAAGAAAACAACAGAAATTTGATCAAGTCTTAGAACTTAATACATAAACTTGAAAGAAATTCCCAATAGATGTACAGATCTCTAATTAGAATACAAGTATGAAAACCGAATACAAAGTATTGTCTGAAGATGTAAAGGATAGAATCATAAATAATAAGGAAGGAGTTTCAGTGCCGGGATGGAATCTGCGGCTTACCCTGGACTCTAAGCTGAATCTCTAACAATCTTCTCTCAAGCTGCTCCACCACCGTCCGGCTCAGTACATGCACATAGAGTGCAACAAGTGTAGAGTGAGTACGGAAAACAGGTGTACCTAGCAACATTGTTGACTGACCCTAACTATAACGGTGGCGAAGGTTGGTACATTCCGATACTTCTCTACTAGTTAGTCAACTAAGTATAAAACAGTTCAGTTATCCAACCTATCAATAGTTTCTATAGTTCAACAAGTACAAGAATTATCAAGGTTCACAAGTCTTACCACAAAGTCCAAGTATAACTAGAGTCGAGCCCAACATCATTACTAAATTATCCTAAACCCCGTTCAGGGTGTCTAGCCCCATTAAGGCTTACAACTCGACCTCACAACATTTATAAGTCTCAAGTATCAGTATTTCTCCTATCAAAGCCATAAGATCATAAAGTCTACCAAAATGCTGATAATTCCCTGTGAGACCAACAAAACTCCAAACCTCGGTAATCAAAGCATGCCGATCCAATCCCGAACTACCTCAATCTTCTTGCGATCTACCATGATACCATCATTAGTCACCATATGCCCCAAGATATCTACCGAATTGAGGCAGAACTCACACTTTAATTTTTTTGCTTAGAGTTGCTTTTCCTTAAGAATACCAAGCACGATCCTCAAATGTTGCTGGTGCTCTTCCTCGCTCCGCGAATATATGAAGATATCGTCAATAAACATAATCACGAATGAATCCAAGTAAGGTTTAAACACCCTATTCATCAACTTCATAAAGGGTGCAGGTGCATTCGTCAGCCCAAATGGCATCACCAGAAAATCATAATGCCCATATCGAGTCCGAAAAGTCGTCTTAGGAAAATCCTCGACCCTGATCTTCAGCTGATAATAATCGGAACTCAAATAAATCTTAGAAAAGACTGAAGCACCCTGTATCTAATCAAATAAGTCATCGATGTGAGGTATTAGATACTTGTTCTTGATAGTTACTTGTTCAGCTTCTTGTAATCGATACACATGCGCATAGACCCATTATTCTTCTTCACGAATAACACTGGAGCACCCCAAGTAGAAACACTAGGTCGAATAAACCTCTTAATCAAAGATCTTGAAATTTTTCATTCAACTCCGTCAACTCGGCCGGTGCCATCCGATATGGAGCTATAAAAATGGGTTGAGTGCCAAGCTATAGATCAATACAAAAGTCAATATCATGATTCAGCGTAATACTTGAAAGGTCTATAGGAAACACCTCTGTATACTCCAGAACTACCGAAACTGATTCCAATAGAGAAGTCTCCGTACTTATATCACAAACATAAGCCAAATAAGAAAGACACCATTTCTCTACCATCTTATAAGCTTTAAGAAATGAGATCATCTTTTTTGGATACTGGGTAAGAGTACCCTTTCAAACTAACTGAGGAATACCGGACATGGCTAAGGTAACAGTCTTGGCATAACAATCCAAGATAGCATGATACGGAGCTAACCAACCCATACCCAAAATAGCATCAAAATTTACCATATTTAAAACTTTAAGTCTACCTGAGTATCATACCCCATCAAAGTAACTACACAACCCAGATATACCCTATCTACCACTACAGAGTCCCCAACAGGTGTAGAAACATAAATATGCATGGCTATAGACTCACGCATTAAATCCAAACTCAAAAAAAAGTAGGGAGACACATAAGAATAGGTAGAATCTGGATCAAACAAAATTGTAGCAGGTCGACTTAGGTTGGTATGTTGTTGCTTATGTGGTTTATGTTAGCCATGTTTGAACTTTATTTGTAATTTTTATTTGAATTCATATTCATCACTCTACATCTTGATAACATCATGAGAAAATGATTATTCTTGAAATTGATATGTTTGAATGAGATGATATGACAAGTGCTTACCTTCTTCGTACACTCTTGATATTGTTAGCATATGATATTATGTATGCTTCATTCATTCATATGTACATACTGATGAGATGAGTCATTGATCGAAGTATGGAATAGTCCGACGAGGCAGGAAAAAAGATAAGAATGATGATTTTGCAGCCCGAGGGGAAATGATTTCGAGTTATGATATGATTTGATATGTGAGAATACAATATGATATGATATGGTTCTCAGCCTCCGAGTGATATATGTCGAATGGTAATGAGGGGTATATAGACATCGCGAGTCCCCCATGACTATATGGCAAAACTCTTAATATGTGTATACTAGGTTGGTACTGGCCAGTTGCATTGCATATATTTTGCATCTCATATCACTTGCATTCATCCCTATTGATTATGTTGATCCAAGATACATTCTTGATTAAATAAAAATGTTAAACCTTTATACTTGTATTTGACAAAGACTTGAGTTTTAAGAATAATTAGAGCCGGATGGACTTGAAGGTGAATTTAATAAGAAATATTTAAGCTTTATGACCCGAATTGGATGTGAACTTGGTAAATTCATAACCTAATTAACTTTTCTCATTATGTGTGGTCCGTCAATATTTATATTGTCTATATATATTTCTTCGTTGTCGGCCTATGATGCCTATGGAGTATTAGTATTGTACTCATAATACACTTGTTGCACTATTTTACAAATACATATCCGGACTCCAGTTCGAGACCTCGTGGATGATCCCCAGGCAATGTTTTCGAGACTTTCAGGGTGAGCTACATTGCCGAACCGTGGCCCCTGAAACTCTCATCCTTATTCTGCTTCTTTCTGTATTTGATTTCCAGCGACAGTTCATTTCTTCCTATGGGATATGTACCAGACTCATGATTAGTGCTCTTGTATGATTTAGATTCAATTTTTGGATATGGATTATACTTTGACTTTATTAAGTACTTATGTTATTGAGACTTTAAGAAAAACTTTTTATTTAAATCTTTCACTTTTAAATTCAAATTGTATTTCGTGATTTAACGATGGTTCTATTATCGATGAGATAGTGTAGATGCCATCATGACTAGTAATTTGGATTGTGAAAGTACTAAATTGTGGGGTGCCCTGTCATGGCCTAAATTCAGATTTGGATGGTGATAATTATGTTGATGAATATGTTTAAATTTTGGTGATGAACACCTTTGTATGTTATATTTCGTTATTGTTGGTGATCTTTTGTTTTTAATTTTGTCTTGTCCTAGAGTTTCCAATCTCTTAAGGATTCTAATTGATTAGTGTTTTGTTTGAATGTCCTTATAGGAGATTTGGGTTTATTTATGAGGTTCTCTTCAAATTTTGTGTCTATGATTCTATTCAGTGTTTTAAAAGACAGTTTGGGGATTCGCCTCGGAATTCGCTTCAGGGCAGGCAGTAGCAAAACACCTCGGAGCTTACATGTGGAGCTTAGTTTTGTGAGGTTTACGTTCTAAGCGCCTGGCTGTACACCCTAAGCACGCCTAATGGACAACGCTCGAGGCTCGCCTTAAAGTTCTTGCACAAATTATATGTCAAATTACTTAATTAACACTATTAACCCTCGTAATTCTTTAATAAATGAACGATCCTTAATTATTTTTTTCACCTATGAAAATAAGAAGATTGAAAGTAACTCAAATAACTAGTTGAAGTATTGTATATTTACTATTTGAGGACAATGTGAGGGTGAATATCACTTAATATTTCTTTTCAAAATACAAAGACAAATTTTACATCTTCACCTGTAGTTGATCTTCATATTTTGCCCCCTGTCTCAAAATTCTCATATTTTATTAATTCGTTATTTAAAAATAATTTTATTTTATTGAGTGATGTTTTAGTTATAATACTAATAAACTTTATTGATTATTTTATTTTAGGGAGGTAAATATAATATCGTAGTAATATATTTTATAAAATTGTGATTCTTTTATTGTTTGAAAGTTAAGATGTTAGAGATGATTGCATCACTTAATAGCTTTTATATATTGCGTTATTTTTACTTATAAAATCATGTTGAAGTTTTATTTTCTATGAGTTTCTTTAATCATGTATCTAATTTTTTAATTATTAATTTATTTTTATAATTTTTTAATTGTTTTTATTACATAGGGGGTAGGGGAAGTAGAAATTGGGAGGGAATTGAACCCTGGCCTCAGGTAGCCAACAAACTGAACTACTAAGATTCCCCATTTATTTTTTTGCAATTTTTGTATTATTATAATATTTTACTACATTTATATTAAACATTTAAAGATCTATAAGGCTTACGCCCCATGCCTCGGGGCTTGCACCTAAATAAAACGCTTCGGCTGCAGCCCCAACCTTTTAAAACACAAATTATTTCCTTGTTTCCTTTAATTCTTGAAAGTTGTCAACTGACTGTGCTAATCCTCGCTATCACGAAGCCAATATCAGTCCATCACGTTCTTTGTGTCCTATTCAGCTCTCAAGAAAATTAGCTGATTGACCTTCCTTGTGTTTGCGATCATCGATCTTGTGATCACAAAAAATCAAGGTTGACCAAAGTCCACTTTCGCAGTCCAAAAGCTTGTATTCACAGAGCCTTACATGGCATCACTTTTCGCAATTGCGCGGCCTCCTTGCTCATGATCGTGGTGCACTCAATACTATTAGCATTAACTCTTTTCCACATTGCTTTTGTCCCACATTGAAAAAATACATTTGTATCTCATGTAATAGACCCTATATAAAGGTCTTTACTTGCTTTTCTTTTACTTGCACTTTTAGCTCTCAAGAATAGTATTATTTTATTATCTTGTTATTGCTTTGTAAGAATTCATGTTATGAATAAAAGACTTTCATGAATTCTATCATGGTATCAAAGCCAAGAGCGCAAGTTAATATTTTTAGCTCGATCGCGGATCCAACTCCGCGGTGAGTTAGTTGGGGATTCGCATGCAACACGCCCTTGGTATCAGTTAAATATATTTTTTTTGGCTTGTTCTTGGCTTATTTTGGAAGCTCGTGTTCGTTCTGATCTTGGCTTCCACATCTGGGTTTCGTCTTCTTAGCTTCCGCATTTGATTGGTGAGATCTGCCCTTTATTATTTTGTTGCTTGTTATTTGGGATTGTTGCTTGTTATTTGGGATTGCTGCTTGTTATTTGGGATTGCTGCTTGTTATTTGGAATTTTTCTATTTAAAATTCATAATGGCTGGAGGTGATGATTCTTTGCAAACTATTGGTGTTCGGTTAGATGGAAAAAATTATTCCTATTGGAGCTATGTCGTGGTAAATGTTTTGAAGGAAAAGGGGATTTGTGATTATATGTCTGAAAAAACCAAATGCCCTAAAATTGGAGATGAAAGTTTTGTTGAATTATTTAGGACTTGGGAGACCAATAATTCAAAGATTATTACTTGGATTAATAACTCTGTTGAACAAAGAATTGGTGTTCAATTGGCTAAGTTCAAAACTGCTAAAGAGATTTGGGATTATCTGTCAAGATTGTTTGTGCAAAATAATTTTGCTATTAAATATCAGTTACAATATGAAATTCGTGCACTAGTACAAAATGACTTGGGCATTCAAGATTATTTATGTGCAATGACCACTTTGTGGGATCAGTTAGCTATGACGGAACTACTGAATTGCAAGCATGAGATGCTTATATTAAATGCAGAGATGAAGATCGTCTTGTTCAGCTATTGATGGGTTTTCGGTCAGAATTTGAGAATTGTCGTTCAGGCTTGTTGCACCGCAAACCCTTACCATCTGTTGAAGATGTGGTAAATGAACTTATGGCTGAAGAAACATGTTTGAATACTCTAAAAGGGGTACATAAGGCTTCTACTTTCGTACTGGCAGCTCCTTCGTCTGCACCGGTCCTTGCTGCCCCTACACAACAATATAGAACATCTATCATGGGTAATTGTAATTATTGCAACCAGGACACTGGAAGAATTAATGTCCTGAGCTACGAAAGATGTTAGGTTCTAACCCTCCACATTCGGGACAAGGACAGAAGCCTTCTCAACAGAAGCCATATTCTGGGGGTCAATTCCAGAACTCGTATCCACCGACTCAGGCTGTCTTTATGCCCTCTCTTGATCACCCAACTTCAGGAGCCTCTGTGAGTCACAGTACTGATTATGTAGCTGACCAATTTCAGAAGTTCCTCGACTTCCAACAGTTTCAACAAAATTCTCAGTCTTATGCTCCTTCTGTTCCTTCCGGCTCATCACCATCTATTGGTTCAGGTATCATTTCGTCTTCTTGGATCTTGGACTCTGGAGTTGGAAATCATATGTCTCCTGATTCTTCCGTCTTTGTATCTATGTCTTCTGACCCCCCCCCTTCCACTTTCGTTGTGACTGCTGATGGCACACCTATGTCATTGACAGGCATTGACACCATTCATACATCTACTATATCATTACCTGATGTTTATTGCATTCCAAAATTACATATGAATTTTGCTTCTGCTGGTCAAATATGTGACTCTGGATGTTTTATTGGACTCTTCCCTAGTTCTTGTTATGTGCAGGATCTAAAATCCAAGAGAGTGATTGGGACAGGGCGTAGAAATGGGAGAGGTCTCTATGTTTTGGATGAGTTGCATCTTCGTACTCATGCATCAGTTATGCCTGTTAATCTGTCTTTTTTTCATTTAACACCTTCCTCTTCGAAGTTTTATTTGTGGCACTCTACACTTGGTCATTTATCAGGTTCTCGCCTGCGTTTTATGTGTAATACATGTGTTCTTGGTGATTTACAATCCGATGATATTTTTTATTGTAGTGGATGTAAACTTGGAAAATTTTCTGCTTTGCCTTTTAATCTTAGTACCTCTACTTCTTCTGCACCATTTGATCTAGTTCATTCAGATGTTTGGGGCCCAACACCTATCCCTACTAAGGGAGGCTTCAGATATTATGTTTTCTTTATTGATGATTATACTCGTCATTATTGGGTTTATTTGTTGAAAAGACGCTCTGATTTTATTCATACTTATGCTGAGTTTCAAGCCTATGTGAAAACTCAACATTCTGCCATTATTAAATATTTTTGGGCTGATTTAGGAGGTGAATATACTAGTGGGGATCTTTCTGATATTTTCAAAGCTGATGGCACAATACATCAGTCTTCTTGTACTGATACACCATAACAAAATGGGGTAGCCGAGAGAAAACATAGGCATATTATTAAGACAACTAGATCCATGCTTTTGTCCGCTAGTGTACCTAGTGAATTTTGGGGAGAAGCTTTCCTTACATCTGTTTATCTTATTAATAGGATCCCTACCTCTCATAATTCTGGGATTTCTTCGTATGTTAGATTATTTGGTCACACCCCACTATATTCCTATTTGAGAGTTTTTGGTTCTACATATTTTTTTCTACGTCCACATGCAGAGCGTACTAAGTTATCGTCTCGTGTCGCCATTTGTGTTTTTCTTGGATATGGGGTTCGGCAGAAAGATTATCGTTGTCATGATCCAGTTTCTGGAAAATTGTATGTGTCTCGTAATGTTTCCTTTATTGAGAATGTTCCTTTCTTTTTCATCCCACCTACCTCACATGGCATGATAAAATCTGACCTTATTGATATTGATCCCTTTGATGCTGATTGCCCATATGATTCTACATCTATATCATATGTTCCTTCTCAGTCTTCTAGCAGGTCCCATGATATTGATACTCAGCCCCCTCCTACGCCTATTTTAGAACCTCTTGTAGTTGTAGATATAGATCCACCTCACTATCCTAAACGCACTCTGCGATCTACTCAGGTATCCGATTTTGATTATTCTTGCTATGCTCCATCATTCGCTTCTTTTCTAGTTTCTATTAATTCTCTCTGTGAGCCTACCTCCTACTCTGAGGCAACTCGTGATCCTCTTTGGCAAGAGGATATGAATGAGGAACTGGTTGCTTTGAATAAAACTGGTACTTGGGATTTGGTTTCTCTACTGACTAGTAAGAAAACTATTGGTTCTCGATGGGTGTACAAGATTAAGACAAAGTCTGATGGTTCTATTGAGCGATATAAAGCTCGTTTGGTTGCAAAGGGTTTTACTCAAGAATATGGTATGGATTATGAAGAGACTTTTCCACATGTTGCAAAGATGACATATGTCCGGGTTCTTATTGCAGTGGCCTCTGTTCGTCATTGGCATATTTCACAAATGGATGTTAAAAATGCTTTTTTAAATGAGGATCTTCAAGAAGAAGTCTACATAGTCCCTCCACATGGTGTTTCACATAGTCCAGGACAAGTGTGCATGCTTAAGAAAGCTCTGTATGATCTAGAACAAGCTCCAAGAGCTTGGTTCGACAAGTTCTCCACTGTAGTATCATCTCTTGGGTTTATTTCCAGCTTTCATGATTCGGCGTTATTTGTTAAATCATCCCCTGCATGTTGTATTTTGCTTTTGTTGTATGTTGATGACATGATCATTACAGGTGATGATATTGATGGTATTGCAAACCTAAAATCTACTTTATCTCGCCGTTTTGAGATGAAAGATTTAGGTCATCTACGTTACTTTTTAGGCATTGATGTAGCTTATTCTGAGAAGGAATATCTTCTCTCTCAATCTAAGTACACTGCAGATATTCTTGAGCGGGCCCATCTCATAGATACTCGTATAGTTGACTCTCCTCTTGATGTTAATGTTCGATATACACCTACTGACGGGGATCCTCTTCCTGATCCCACTTTATATCGTTCAGTTGTAGGGAGTATGGTGTACCTCACCATTACTCGCTCTGACATTGCATATGTTGTTCATATTATCAGTCAGTTTGTTTGCTCTCCTACATCTGTACATTGGGCTGCAGTTATGCGTATTCTTCGCTATCTTCGAGGAATGATTTATCAGAGTTTCTTGTTTCCATCGACATCATCCTTGGAGCTTCATGCATTTTTTTATGCAGATTGGGCTGGTGACCTAACTGATCGGAAATCAACTACTGGTTATTGTGTATTTTTAGGAGATTCACTCATCTCATGGAAAAGTAAGAAATAAGATGTGGTTTCTCGCTCTTCAACTGAGGCAGAGTATCGTGCTATGGCTTCTACTACGTGTGAGATTGTATGGTTACGTCGGTTATTGGTTTATATGGGTGTCTCTCTTTCTTCACCAACACCGATGTATTATGATAATAAGAGTTCTATTCAGATTGCGCACAACACAATTTTTCATGAACGTAACAAGCATATTGAGATAGATTGTCATATTATTCGATATCATCTTCAGCAGCGCACTCTATCCTTGACATTTGTCTCATCTTCGATGCAACTTGCAGATTTTTTCACAAAGGCGCATACATTAAAGCGTCACCGGTTCTTTCTTGGCAAACTCTCGATGTTTTGTCTACACCATCGCGAGTTTGAGAGGGGATATTAGCATTAACTCTTTCCCACATTGCTTTTGTCCCACATTGGAAAAACACATTTGTATCTCATGTAATAGACCTTATATAAAGGGCTTTACTTTTTTTTCTTTACTGCACTTTTAGCTCTCAAGAATAGTATTATTTTATTATCTTGTTATTGCTTTGTAAGAATTCATGTTATGAATAAAAGACTTTCATGAATTTTATCAAATACTAGTGCACCAACAACTGTTGAGATGCAAAACCAGTGTCGAAACAGCGACGGGCCCCTCTGATCTCAACCCAAATCATCCCAGCAAGTCACAAATAGTATAATCAACATATTAACATACTCAAAACATAGATTGAAATGACAATATACTTAAAACAAAGGATTAGTTATTACACTTTCTCATTAGTACTCTCTACTGGGACTGCAACTATACGTGCAGTCCCTCAATGTAATAATCCTAATTAGTTTCTTTTAGCTTTAATTAATGCTTTTGATGTAAAGAAGGCCGTGAGCTTAAGTGTCCAGCATGAGCCACTAGGTGATTTTCTAGGAGTGCCGAAGATTGCCGATCATCCTATGGTGATATGCTTAATATGGAATGGAGTGTGGAGTGGAGTTGAAGAAAATACTTGAAGATCCAATAAGTGCCATTAATTTTTGACTTTTATGTAGGTTTTGGCCGAAACCATTTTCTTTTAGCTTACTTTTAATTTTTAGCTTTATTACTAGTTCTCCTTATAGCTTAATTACTAGGCCATGTAACAAGATTTGATGACTAATCCGAGAACCATCTAGAAGGAGAAGCTTCCAATGAGGTAATTCATGAACTAGCTAGTTCATGCACTTATGTACATAGATGACACAAAAGGATGGCCTAGAGAGCATGAAGAGTTGGCCGAGCATTCCCCCTTTTCCATTCAGTCGAGATACATGCTAGAAGGAGAAGCTTCCAACGTTTCCCAAGGAGGTAATTCATGAACTAACTAGTTCATGCACTTATCTACATGGATGACACAAAGGGTGGCCTAGAGAACATGAAGAGTTGGGTCTTTTCCCTTCTCCCAAGCAGCCGAACCCCTCCCCCTTTCCCATTTCGGCCTAGATGCATTGTATGTCTAACTTGTTACCTCTTATAGAAGGGTTAGAACTAGTATAAATAGGGGCATGTAGTTGATGTAAAGAGACATTGAAGTTATATGAAATATATTTGAGTTTTCTCAAACTTTGCTAAGTATTTCAACTTTTGTGTTGTTATCCTTAGTTGGTCCTTTTGTGGGTCAAACCTCGGTCCTTTTGTGGGCCACCCCATGGTCCTTTTGTGGGCCACCCCGTGGTCCTTTTGTGGTACAAACGCTCGGTGTAAGTCTAGTTAGAACTTTTGTGATCTAACTATACCCAAGCCAAGGTTCTATCCGGTTACTTGCTACAAATTCATTGAAGGTCTTCTCGGCTTTCATCACCTTATCCGCACACAAATTTTTCTAGCAATTTCGTGATCCATTCTTATCCAAACTACCTGATCCCTTGCACCTCAATACACCACAACACCACCCCACCCCCCAAACTACACCCAAAAGGTCGTCAATCGATTCCTCCCACAAACCCCCGAAACCCCAACCAATTCCCATCGTCCCTATCGAGTCCCTAAACCGCCAACCTTACTGTCCCGATTAGTTTCCGCCACCTTACCACCATCCAACCACCAATATAACCCACAACATGTCTAGATCAACCCCTCCAAACGCCTCAGCCTGATTCCACCCGAAGGTACCCGCACACCTCCCACCAAACACACACTGCCCGGAAACACGTCAACCTCCACTTGACCCCCATTTTCGTGTCCCTCCGATTCCAATCCAACTCCGACCTACCTAACCATACAATCCCCTCCTTATATACATCAGCCTTAGCATACAAAAGAAGATGCTATATGTCTACTGGCATTGATGTACTAGCAAAAGTCACTCCTAAGCATAAAGAGTAATGGTAAAGACAAAGGAACTAACCAGGGGTTTATGCCACCATTAGTGGAGGTTCAAGTGCTCAACTAATCATAATAGCTCATATTAATTAATTATAACAAGATAATTATACTTTACTAGTTTGTAAATCCACTTGTCAACTTGAATAACTAGAAAAAAAAATCGGAAACCAACTTTCACTTAGTTAATAGTATAGGAACTAGAATACGGGCAAGTTCGTTTCACTACTCATTTAGCTCCCAAGCAACCACTGATTTTGTTAAACAGATCAGAATGAATTGGGCCTCTCGGCCTCTCGGCCAATGGGCCACTCTCGGCCAGAAATATTTATAGTATATATGGTATATATATTTGTAGTATATTGTAATAAAAAAGATACCTTAATTAGTGTTATACACCTACCATAATTGTATAGTTAGAATTATGGTAGAATAAGGATTTAGAAGTAGAATAGGAAAATGATTTGTAGTATTATGGAAAGATGTAACTTGTATATATACCTATTCAATCAATGAAAATAATCAAGGGGATTATTTATTTCATGGTATCAAGAGACTAGGTCTAAACAAAAGTTTTTTTTCTCTCAAACTTTTGCCTCCCTTTGGCCGAGACCCCCCCCCCCTTCTCGGGTTTTTCTCTTCCAAAATTTCGCCTTTCCGCTTCTCAAAACCTCTCTTAAATTTCCTCCTTCTTTGTTCTTCAATATGTCTAAGAACAATTTTCACCCTGCCCTCACGGTTTCCAATATCAAGCTCGTGTCCCTATTGTCCTTGAGATGGAAAAACTTTCAATATGCAACGCATGAGTTGTTTAAAATTCACGCCATCTCTTATCAAGTTCTTCATCACATCATTCCTCCCGCTAGACCCCTTCCGCGGAGGATCCCGAGGTATGGATTACACTTCTGATGCTACCGTTTCTTCGGTGGATATACGCCACTATTTCAGGGACCTTCTACACGCGATTATGGAGCCCGATACACCGCTATGGCTGCATGGAATAGATTGGCGTGACATATTCCAAGACAACCAACATTCCCAGATCGTCACACTCGAGCAGAATTCTCTCTCGCTCGAATGAACATATTTCAACGTTTCGCATATTGCAAAAACTAAAGGACTTGGCGGATCAACTCCGTAATGTTGCGCACCAAGAACGAATAATCGTCTAGTTCCGCAGCTTGGTTGCTGGGCTGGAGGCCTATAATGGTGTTGGAACTCTCCTCGCCAAAGCAACCCTCTTCCCGACTTTCATCAAGCCCGCCTACGTCGACGTTGGAAGAAGCGGTTGCATGGCTAAAAGGCGCTACGTAGCAAGCCCAGCTTGTCACGAAGGCATCCTCTCCTAGTTCTTCGGGTTTTGTTAATAATTCGGGCCAAAACCATAATAATGGTGGCGGCAAGAATAATCGCAAAATAACAAAAACCGCTGGGGCATACGAGGTGGTTCTCGTGGCGGTTTCTGGTGAGCAACAAGCGCGGTGGGTCCCATCCAGTGCATAGCGGGCCACCACCACCGTGGGCTCGAAATGGGGCCATATCGGTGGAACCCGCACCTCCGACCCACGCTTTCGGGGCCGGTGGGCTGGCGCAACGCCAGGCCCAACGCCAAGAAGGCGGCCCATCGCCGCGATGGCCCAACGGCGGTGTATCCAAGACCTACGACCAAAGAAGATCTGGCTGCACGGCGTCCCCTGGCCCCGCCTCTCATAAACCCATCATGCGCAACAGCCCCACTTCCACCGGGATTATCGAGGCGCGATGCACACGCTGGGATTGTCCCAACCGACCCAAATTGGTACATGGACACCGGGGCTACTACTCACATGACTTTCGAATCGTGTACTCTCTCATCTTATTCCAATTTGAGCACTGGGGATAATTATTGGTAATGATTCTATTCCAATTCTAGGGTATGGTCGAAAAACATTGTCTCCTCCTAATCCACCACTCCTCTTGAAAAATACTTTACATGCTCCTAAATTGATTAAAAATTTAGTGTCTGCGTCCGGTAAATTCACAAATGACAATTAAGTTTCTATTGAATTTGATCCTTTCGGTTTCTCTGTGAAGGATTTCAAGACGGGAGTCATCTCATGAGGTGATAGTAGGGGATCGATCCTATCATGCCCTTGTACCATCGAGTCCACCTTGCCATCGCCTTTGGCACCATCTCTCCTTCCATGTGGCATGCTCGTTCTGGTCATCCTAATCTTCTATTTTATCGCCTTTAGATAAAAATAGCTTTATTTCTTGTAAGGGTACAAGTCGACTCTAATTTGTCGATCTTGTTCATTAGGAAAAATTGTTAAGTTGCCATTTGTAGACTCCAATTCCCATACTTCTATGCCATTTGACATTATTCATAGCGACTTATGGACATCTCATGTTCTTAGTTCAATGGGTCATCGATATTATGTTCTCTTTTAGATGATTATTCTAGATTTTTGTGGGCGTTTCCAATTGCGAATAAATCACAAGTGTTTTCCGTCCTTCATAAAATTTAGAAGCGTTCATTCAGACTAATTCGAAAGAGAATAAAAATATTCAATGTGATAATGGAAAGAGTATGACAATAGGGAGTTTTAGATTTTTGTGCTACTCATGGATAAATTTTCATTTTTCATGTCCTCATACATCTTCACAAATGGGAAAGCCAAACGCAAAATTGCTCCATAAATAACATTGTCCCAACTCTCCTAATACATGCCTCCATACCTCCATATTTTTGGCATCATGCTCTACAAACGGCTACTTACCAACCGAACATAATTCCGTCTAAAGGTCCGACATACTTTTCCCTCAAAGTCCTATATATAAAGAACCCTTCTTATTCTCACCTTCGATTTTTGGGTGCTTGTGTTATCCGTTATTCCTATCCACCACAATTAACAAACTTCAGCTTGGGTTACACCCTGCGGTGTGTTTTTGGGTTATCCAGTCAAATCATCGCGGGTTATAAGTGTTTTGATTTATCCTCCAAGAAAATCATAATCAATCGCCATGTCATTTTTGATGAAACTCACCCCATTTACGAAAGTTCATATTCCCAACCTAAGTCATATAATTTTTGATGACCAAATATCCGTATATTATTGAATTTTTCTGGACATCTCCCGTACATCTAAAATCCTCCAACGGCCCATCACTCACCGGCCCTACAAGAATGCCACATTCGGCGGTTTAGCCTTGCATCAAACAGTTTCCAAAGAATTGGGTCTTCGCCACCTCGAACTGGTCCAACCGAGTCCACCTCTTTATCGATTTAAAGAGCCCATCGTCACGCCAGTCCGTCCCGAGCCCGTAAAATTCCCAAAAATTCCCTCAATTCTTCATCGAGTCATAGACCGGTCACCTGAGTCAGCGGGGTATTTTTACACCTAAAAGACATTTTAATTTACATTCGATGTCCCTAAATCCCTCGCCTCGCAACTCTGTGTCGCATTAAATGACCCTAATTGGAAAATTGCTATGACTGATGAATATAATGCTCTTATTGATAATAAGACGTGGGAGTTGGTGCCAGTCCATATGGTATTAATATTATCAGATCTATGTGATTTTTGCTCATATGAGAATCTCAGATGGGTCCTTTGCTCGACATAAGGCACGACTTGTTGGTGGATGGTAAGACTTAGCAGGTTGGAATTGATTGGGGAGACGTTTAGTCCGATTGGTCAAACCGGCTACCATACGCGATCAGTGTTTAGCTCTGGCTCACAAGACTTGGCCAATTCATCACTTGATGTCAAAATGCTTTCACACTGGTGATCTCAAGGAAACAGTCTATATGCATCACCTTTGGGTTTCAGGGGATCCAAACCGCCCCTCATCATGTATGTTTGTTGAAAAAGTCCTTATATGGGCTTACAGTCTCAGGGCCTGGTACACAGGTTTTGGTCGACTTTGTTTTAACTATTAGATTCACTCATAGCCGGCCGACAATTCCTTGTTCATCTACCGCCGTGGTTCTTCTTTTGGCCTACATTCATTGTATGCGTGGATGATATCATCTGACCGCCTCTCTTCCGATGCCTTTGCGCCAATCTATCATGACCATGCTCGGCCTCGAGTTTGCTATGAAGGACTTTGGGGCCGTTGAGTTATTTTTTGGGGATTGTCAAAGCGTCATTCAGTGGCTTGTTTCTATCTCAACGGAAGTATGCTCCTCGAGATCATCGAGAGGCGGGATGTCATCCTCGTAAGTCCACTTCCACACCGGTTGATGCAAACCCAAAGTCGAAAGTGCCGCAAGAGTGCACCATACGAGGACCGACTCTATCGCAGCCTTGCAGGGCCCTCCAAAGATCTTACCTTTACTGCACTGAGATATTACATATGCGGTTCAGCGGTGTGTTTATTCATGCATGATCCCAGGGTTGAGCACATGAATGCAATCAAACGCATCATTCGTATCTTCAGGACACCGGACTATGGGTTGCACTTCAGTATCCTTCATCTACATCCACACTTGTCTCTACACGGATGTCGATTGGGGGTGGTTGTCCCGACACTGCACGGTCCGACTTCCGGCCATCGTATGTTCCTTGGCAACAACTTGGTCTTATGGTCGGCAAAACGCTACAACTCGCCACGCTCCAAAGGCAGAGGCGGTATCGAGGGTAGCGAATGTGGTCTCCGAGTCCTGTTGGCTACGTAATTTGCTTTGAGCTTCATTGTCCCATTCGAAGGCAAACCTTGGTATATTGCGATAACATTAGTGCCATCTACCTCAGGTAACCCTGCTCAACACCAACGCACCAAGCATATCGAAATGGACATTCATTTTGTCCTGAAAAGGTGCAAAGGGTCGTTCGTGCATGCCATGTCCCGCCTCGTTATCAAATTGCGTACATCTTTACAAAGGGTCTACCAACGGTTCTCTTTGAAGATTTTAGGGACAGTCCTCGCGTCAAAACCGCCTTAGCTATGACTCAAGGGGTGTGTTAAACAGATCGAATGAATTGGGCCTTCGCCAACGGGCCACTCTCTACTGTGAAATATTTGTAGTAAATATGGTATATATATTTGTAGTATATTGTAATAAAAAGGATACCTTAATTAGTGTTATACACCTACCATAATTGTATAGTTAGAATTATGGTATAATAAGGATTTAGAAGTAGAATAGGAAAATGATTTGTAGTATTATGGAAAGATGTAACTTGTATATATACCTATTCAATCAATGAAAATAATCAAGGGGATTATTTCTTTCAGATTTCCCATTGGAGTTGGTGGGGAGTTGAGTGGAATTTAATTTGGTTCTATAAATATTGAGTGAAGTAAGGGAAACTTCAAATTCAAATTGACTAGAGTGAGTTTTCGCATTGTTGAGATGAAGTTCCACTACTTGTTTTGCTGCGTTCTAACAATGGTTATCCTAGTCTCTTCAGGTATGAAAGGAAATCCCTTTCTTTCAAAACCGATTTTCTCTCCATTTATATTGATGAGTTTAGGTTAGTTGAAATATAACAATATTTAACTTTTCACAGTACGTCTAATATGGTAATCTGAGAAATAATATGAAAACATGTTATATCAAATTGTACTAATAATACAAGAAAATCTTCACTATTAGTGTATATTATTTAAATCTTATTTTGATTGGTACTTAATTTTCTCAACTATGTTGACGTTGTTTAATTTAAGATTAACAAATCAATTTGAGGTTGTAGTTATATTTTTGCCAAATGAAGTATTAAGAGGACATAAGGGTTCCTCGTTGGGGTTGGTTCATGGATGGTCTGATCTTTGGATTGGGTTGGAATTTTTTGTGGACTAATAAATATAGGTCACGTGTTTAATTAAAATATAAATAATTATGCCATTAATGGAACAACATTTCAAGCCTAAAAACAATGTTAGGGGCAAATTTGATCAAATAGGTGGAATGAGGACATTTTTGAGTCATTTTTAATACGTTAAAGACATTTTTAAACTAATATGTGGAAGAAAGACATTTTTGAGTCATTCCTAATAGGGTCATTTCCATATTAGATAAATCCTAGAGATTAATTAAGGAGTGGTAGTAACACTTTAATATATTAAATCAACATTTCTCATCCATTTCAGTTTCAGCATTTAAATATAGTATAAAAAGAAATCGATATTTCATAATGTTTTATGCGTAACACGATAATATTTAATTTCGTGTTTTGGATAATTAATTAAGCAGTGGAAATAAGAAGGATGATTTGTACGTGTCCAAATCTTCATGGTCAGTTGTACGTGTCTAAGCTTGTTGATAATTCCCTCGTTGGTTATAGTTGTAATATCAACTCAACTAAAATCCTAAACGACTTCATATCCTTAAAGTTAATTTAGAGTAAAAAAAAGTTGAACTTCATTAGGACACAAGTCACATAACACTATAATTATACCGAATAGTATAAAACATCTAAACTATCCAACTAGATTTTTATATTACACAGCATTTTTCGTCTGTTTCTAACTGGATGGCAAGTGAAATTATCACTGTCCAGAGCAGTTTTAAAAAAAATGCTATACTTAATTCACCATGTTACAGTAAAGCAAGAACTCACCATTCGAAAAACATATACTTAATGGAGTATTAAGTATTAACAACTTGATTTCCTAGGTAATATCTAAAGGTTCTAAACGCCATAGTATAACGCATATTACCTTAAACTAGATGGTAAAGGACTTGATTCCCTCTGAACAAATATACAATAGTCTTTCTGTTGTAAGACATATTTATATTAATTGGATGGAGTAAATATGTAAATTCATAGTTCTTTTTAAAAAAGAAAAAAAAATTATATGCAAGACATGGTTCACAAATCAAGTTGAACAAATATGCAGTTTAATTCGTTCAGATATATTTGACATTAAAGATTTCCGAAGCAATCGAAAAATTAGAAATATCACTTTTTTATTTTTCTACTATCTTAATCTCCGTAGGAATGTCAATCAAACATTTTGTATCTATGGTTCCGTGTTGGATAAACTATGTTATTCCTTCGAATAAGAAATGCTAAATAATACTATTAAGGAAATTTGTAATTGTATATTTATCACCGTCATATCAAACTGCTGTCTCATGAATAATTCTTTCTATACCCAACAATAGATGCAGGTTGTAGGAAATATTGTGATATTGCTAAAGAATTATAATTATCCAACTACTAAATAATGACTAAATATATATATTTTAGGTCGAAAATTGATTTCACAAGGAATATTCGTGCAACACACGTACATAGATACTAATATATATCATATTATACTAAAAGTGGAAAGATTATAAACCTAAAGTTAGATTACGAAAATGTCCGTTAAAAGTTAACTGACTGTTTTGCCCTTCACTAAACTAGACCAGATACATCATAAGCTTTCTCCTTGAACAGTTTCATTCTTTCTTTCACCCAGTAAGTGCTATCTTGAAGAAGGAAAAGTTCTGTCTGGGAATAGCGAAAACTTGCAACTTCCCCGATTCAATTACTTTCTGCGGCTGATGTCTCTTCCCCTGCTTTAAGTTCAGTTCCGGTTAGCCGGATCGGATTAATCGCCAAAAAAAGGAATCTATTTACTTTACCATACATGGTTAGAATTTACCAATTTTCCACCCCTTAATGAGCTTTAATTGTTGGTCTTTTTAGCTTCTACAATTAAAGGCATCCAGTAACAACAAAAAAAAATCTTTTCATATACAATTTGTCCTTCTATAAATTGGACGAGAAAATGTAAGTTCACTTTACCCTTTTGCATTTCATCCTCCTGTCTTTCTTTACGTATTTTTTATTTATGGTTCATTCTTTTTTCTCATAAACTTATTGCTTTATTTAGCTTTTCTCATTTGGTCTGATATGATGGCAGGTATATCTTATTGACTTTCATGTTAATGGCTTGCTGTTACAAAGGTTTCCTCTTTAACTTTCATTCTTCAATTTAATTTTTTTTACTTTTCTGTTCATAATATCCCTTTCACTTCTGATAAACTAATAGAACATGTATTAAAATTACTGTATGGAGTTTTTTTTTGCGCTCTCCAATTTTTCATGTATATACATTTTAATCATTAGTTTATAAGAACGTCTTAAGTTAAAAATTGATTTACCAAAATATCCTTCAAAAACTGATTAACCAATTTGCCCTTGCCCTTAAGTGTTTGTATGAACTATTGTTGTGTGAACATGTGAATTAGGAAATGAAGTTCGCCATTTAATTTGTATCCCATTAAATGATAAATTTTGGCTATAGCAAATGTGTGAATTAGAAAAAAAGAATATTTATGATAATCTAAGCCCTTAAACCTGCGTGTGAATTGGAAATGGAGTTGGACATTTAATTGCAATCCTATTAAATGCTAAATTATGACTAAAGTGAACATGTGTTTGGTAAAGTATTAGCGATTCAGCCTTTTCAAAAATCATCTGTTATCAAAGTAAATTACTAATTAATTATTTTATCTGCCGAAGAAAATGATCAAAATTAGCAAATAAATTCTAACTATTTTAAGCCCATATAAAAGGATATACAACTCAGTAAAATGCATACTCATCACTATAAGAAGCCACAGTAAAGAAAAGCTGTAGTTTTACCTGTAAGTTTATTTTTGGCTTAATGCATATGCGGATCCTTTAATTTGTTCGATTTATCTATTTTGGCACCTTGACTAAGTCTTATTCCTATTAAACCCCTGAACTAATCTTCAAGTGTGTCTATTAAACACAATCCAATTGACATAACATAAATCGGGAGTTTCATTTTTTAAAACCTTGCAGCGTAACTTTTATTTTTGGCTTGATGCATATGCGGACCCTTTAATTTGTTCGATTTATCCATTTTGGCACCTTAACTAAGCCTTATTCCTATTGAACCCCTGAACCCGTCTTCAAGTGTGTCTATTAAACACAATCCAACTGACATAGCATAAATCGGGAGTTTCATTTTTTTAAACCTTGCGGCGTAACTTTCAGGGCCAGAAAAACTTTCAGCTTCTGGTGTGTTTATATGAAAAATACAGCAGCAAAACCATATGAAACTTCAAAAAAGCAGCAGCAAAATCAAACCATCCAAACCATAACCATAAGCAGCAGGAGGAAATTGTTCTGGTCCCGAAACACACGCGCAAGGTTAAAAAAAAAAATGAAACTCCCGATTTATGCCATGTTAGTAAGATTGCGTTTAATAGACACACTTGAGGACGAGTTTAGGAATTCAATAGGAACAAGACTTAGTTGAGGTGCCAAAATGAAAAAACCGGGCAAGTTTAAAGGTCCACATATGGATGAAGCCTTAATTTTTCTTTGTTACATTACGAGTACTTGTGAAACTAACTCTTGTTTATGCATATTTCTTTTGATGGATTAGTTATGCATAGTTTTATGAAGCAAAACTCTTCACTTTATAAGATTATCATGTTATATTATTTTGGTATAACGATTTAACTAATATTTTTTGCCAAATTTACAAATGAAAGGAATCATAATATTGGATCAGACAAAAGGTTCCCGCACATATAACTTTTTGATGTACCGAGAACAATCAAGTATCTCTACCACAAATAACTATTATACTTTTTTTTGTAGCTTTACACCATGAAATTGACAATGATATACTAACCATTCAAAGGAATATATGTTGATCGAATTTATGTAAAGCTTCTACAAAATAGTACTTTCATTTGACAAAAAGAATGCTACAATTTCTTAAATGCAAGACAAAAGTTTAGGCTGCAATTTCTTAAATACAAAGCAAGTATTTTTACACGTGAGGTATTTGCAACTATGGCCGACGTTACTCATATTCACATATAAACTATTCGTTATCGAAATATAAAAAAAAGGCAATTATCAAGTTGAATATTTGGTACAAAAATCATATTTATGTAATTATATATAATTTTTCAAATGATGTCTAATCATCTTACTGTCGAATAACTCACCATTTAAATATAGTGCAACTCATCACAAATATATTTTTAGTATTATTTGTATCGTTATGAAAGTTTGTATTGGTTAGCGTAGATACACGTGCAACACACGTTTTCATAAACTAGTAAATATATACACATAAATTAAACACGTGTGTGGGTGTCTGAATATAAATTTGAATTCGAAGAATATGGAAAAGGAGGCATGGAATATTTTTCTACTTCACATAAAGGCTCCGCTGATTTGGAGAAAGTAAAAATGCAGGAGTTTAAGAAGCAATTGAGTTGGCGCAAATAAAACCAAAAGAATCCATCAAAGAATAATTGTGCAAAAATTAATGATATTTTCAGTAGTATGAGTACTAATAGAGAAGTATTAGAAAAAAATGAGATTGTTAAAAAGATTCTATGGTCTCTGTATATATTTAAACCTTAGAAAAGTCAGTTCTAGAACCACAAAGGGCTGGAGCACTTTGATCTTGCTAGATAGATTATTCATGATATATGTCTCTGTTAGAGATACTTCAACAGTACTACATCTACAACTTAGTTGAATAAAAATAATTAGCTGAATTTAATTTTATGTTTTCAATTTGTAAAATTCATAGATAAGCTAGAGCAGGGATGAGTTTAAACTTATCTCTTTAGGAGTTTGAGTTTAACAATGATTGTGTATCAGCCATGCATATATAGAGGATGACTCCTCTTGAAATGCAACAACGATTACCCCCATCTTTTGCACATTGTTGCATGGTATCAAAGCATCTAAAAGTCTCACGTCTGACAATGACTTTATATTATCATCCATCATCAGCATCATCTCCCAAACACCCTCCCAAAACCAAGGGCGGATCTAGGTAATTTAATTAGGTGCGGGTTCTCGAGAACCCTCACTAACTTTTATACCGACCTTATATTAATATTGAGAAATCTATTACATATATAAAAAATATTTATTGGGAATCCATTAACAAAGAAGCTTGGTCCAACTGCAAAAATTGAAACACAACTCAAACTTCTGTTGGCCTCTTGGCTAAGTGTTCGATTCCCCTTAGACACATAATAATTTTTTTTAATTTTAAATTTATCGAAACCCATTAACTTAAACTCCTAGATATGCCTCCGCGGCCAAAACCCTAGTTGATTTTGGGTGAACAGATTTTTAGATAAAAAAGATGATGCTAGAAGGAATTATCTTGAAAGAAGAAGAAGGGAACGTGTCCCTAGAAACAGAATGAGCACGGGACGCAAGGAAGGCATTAGCTTCCATGAAAAACACCGCAAGTGATGATGAGGTAGAAGATAAAAATAGATCCCTAGTAGGAAGAAATGAGTCAGATACATAAAAGATGTATTGGTATTTATGGCCAACTTAAACTAAGATTCTGAAGATGGCAACCATAAGGTAAACCTTTATATGTTCAAGAATGACATTCAGAATCTATCAAGAGAAAAATTAGAAATGGTGGATCGTGTTTTCATCAATACCCATGAGAATCTCCATAATATAAAAGGAAAGAAAATGGAGGCATATACTTCCCTTGAGTTGGACCACAAAAATCAAGAGATTTTACGAAAGATGATTAATGCTCTCAAGGAATAGATCCTCATAATGTGCAATGAGAAGCAAGCACTAGAACTTGAGAAGAAGGAGGTTGAAACTGCACTCACAGATGTAAAAGATCAGGCTGAACACTTCCGTGAGGAACAAAAAGGCATACTCAAAGCTGTGAAAAGAGAGTTTGCATGTTGAGCATAGCATAATTATGGTGCTACAAAAAGAGATAAAAGGAGTAAAGTATGAAAAAGAGAGAAGATCCTACATGAACAGGTTATCTAAACCTAAGAGCCTGTGTGTTTTAATCTCACACAATTATTGAAGCACTGATGATAAATGCCTCACAAGGGTCAAAGTAACCTAAAGGAATAGGCAACACATTGAAAAGAGGAAATCTAAGGAACATGTTTCCTCATCAAAAGGTGCATGTTTCACAAGATTGAATAAAGAATATTCAACTCACTTTCCTTCTAGAAGGAAGGGACCCAAAAATGTATGGCTTCGTAAAAACAACCATTCAATTGAATAGGCCTGACTGACAGGATGTAGGAATATGTGTGGTTGATCTAAATGTTACATCCCATATTTTTTGCACGTTAAGTTGCATGGTAAGTTAGTTGATGTAAGTCAAAATAACAAAGGTTAATCCTACAGGTACAAGTGTTCAAATAAGGTTTAGCACGTGTTAAGTAAGTATCGTGAGGATTAGAGGTTAATCGAATTGAAGATGTTATAATCCATACTTTCATGGTAAAACTAAGAGTACTTAATATGATAAAGAGGTTGTTTTTTTAAGGTGTTTGAATCATATAATACTCGTATGTTAAGCTTTGAAGTCAAGCAAGTTGTAAAACAAAAGCCAGCAAAAGTTATCGCAAGTTACGTTCATAAGTTTACTTAAATTTGGGCCAGATGCCACTGCGATTTTCTCCCAATATACTACGAGTTATAGGGTGATCCACCCACCATATCGAAGGTCTACAAGTCTAGTGCGCATTAAACTATTTGTTGATACGGCATCAGAATAGATATCCCCAAATGCTCTCTAAGAGATCCCCCAACCATCCAAGGGTGAAATCCAAAGAAAACAACGCAAATCAAACGCCGGGAATCATGTGGTGCTAGTGAATTTCTTGTTCTTCTTGTGGTTACTGATTTTAGAGCGGTTCCATATCATGTGAAGAGTTGGTCTAAGTGTTAAAGTAATACTATACTCCTCCTTCATATATTTGAGCAATAACTTATACGGTTGAAAACCAGGAAAATAAAGGTTGGAAATTATAGTTGTGATATTGTTTGTTGTTGAACTGTTTGAGGTAGCTCTTGTGGTATTTTATGGCTGGAAATTCATGGGATAACTTGAGTATGTTTTTTTTAAATGTTATTATGTAAATAAATTGTTTGAAGGTATAGTTTATTAGTTGTAAATCTAGCTTGTAGCTCAATGTGTCGTTATGTTGATTGAAAGCTTTATGTAGCTGCTAGTTGTTGTTTGGGTTATTGTTGTCTTTGAGGACTTGAGGGGAGTAAGCGAAATAGGGGAGATGATTTCCATTTTACTTTAGAATAAGCTTAGCATTCGATATACAATAATTGAATCATTCATAGCTTGACAATAGCGTTATTGTTGTTGTTGTAGATTAAGTGTGGCAGGTTGAGCTCGTTGTGGTCATAGCAGATTGGTGTAAGGTATGTAATAGTTATCCCTTCCTTCATTTGGCATGACTCCTTAGAAAGTGTACTTGACGAGAGAAAGCTAAAGAAGAGTAATTATCGTAGGTACTCTATTATTATATTTGGTGTCCTTACTACCTCTGATTATGACACGTGTAGTCGAGTTGAGAGTTATGTGGCTCATAAGTCAGTTCCTAACTTTATTAGAATTCATTTTATTCATCACACGAGTGTGTATCGTAAATAGTAAGTGAACCGGCTTGTAAGAGGTCTTATTAACCATATCTCTAAATCCCAGTTGTGCATCATAGTTGTCGACGTGTAATAAGAATCAAAAGATGTAAGAGATGAGTCGTAATAAGAAGTTCCATCTATATACTTGTTGGTCTTTGAGCTTACCTAGTTGGTTCTATTCCAAACTACTAAGTCCCCAATAGATGTTATACTGCTCGATATGATCTCATAGAGTATCTGGAATCGTTAGTTGGTCTTCATGAGATAAGAGTCACAAGAGATATGTTGTAGCAATGGTCGGGTCCTATACTTGCTAGTTGTTTAGTTATCCAAGCCTACTTCATTTGTGGCTATTACCATCATATTTGATTATACATACACATTTCTCATGAACTCTGAAGGTAAGTGAATTCTTTAGTTACATTATTTGTAAGCAATTATATGTATCGTATGTTGTCATCTCAGATGAGAGGTTTAGTTGAATAAAGTAATACACAGAGAAACTAGTTGACTTAAGAGAAATGGTTCGTTGTCCCATATGGCTTATTTGTTAGCCTTTGTGCCTATTTGCTAGCCTCGATCCTACTTGGTAGCCATCGAGGCTTATTTGGTGGCCACTAATGCCTATTTACTGACCTTCCAAGGTTCATTTGTTGTTCTAGCAGAGCGTATTTGTGAGACAGAGATTAGTTGTACGTGTAGACGTAACTTAAATATGTTGTAGCATCTCAACTTATACAGTTATTAGAAATCTCACTAGAATGCAGCTTACACGTAAGTGATAGGTTTTGCTATATTTGTGGTTACCTTGTTACGTGTTTTTATTTGATGTTTCAGTACATGTTATGTTTATCTGCTATACATACTCGGTATATTAATTCGTATTGATATCCTTTTTACCGGGGGTGTTGCATGTCATGCTGTAGGTCCAGGTTCCCAAGATTGGAAGGCTTTCTAGTAGTCACTCTAGTTGATCAACAGAGGTTTGGTGAGCTCCACTTCTTCATGGAGTAGCCGAGTCTAGGCACACTTGTGATATAGTTGTATAAGTTATATAGGTTGGCCGGGGCCTTGTCCCAACCAAGTTGTCTTCGTGAGATGTTCATATAAACTTTTATAGATGTACGTATGTATGTGGTCAGTAATGTTATGTTAGTTAAGTGTTGTACATGTTCTGTTTGCAAATGTTTCGGATATAGTAAGTTATTTGTCAAACAATATAGACCGCTCTCATAAGTAAGGGACTAGGTGCATGTCCACGTCACCTAGGTTGGGGTGTGACATTAAACACATGACAATATAAAAAGAGAATATTTTTTCTCACAAAGGTGTAGTATAAAGAGAGTCTGAAAATTTGAGCTAAACCCACTCCCATGAAGAAGAGAAAGATCAATCTTGACAGGGATACACTACAGGAGCACAACAAATCCCAGTTATCATTACTAGGAACCTGGTTCTTCGAAGAAAAGACGCATAAAATATTGACAAAGATAAGCTCATGCCTCCATTAGAGAAATATCAAAAGAAGTCATGAGTATATCTAGAAGAATAGGGGATACAAGATTGCAAAAGGAAGAATCTATATAAGAACAAACAACAGAACATCCATACTGTAATATGGCAGTGGATTTGAGAAACTAGATAAAGAAACTAGTTCTCTAAAAGATAAAGAGGATGTGCAGATAAAAGGACAAAAATCAAGAAGAGCAGCAACATCAAATATGATACCTCAGCCAAAGAAAAGACTTATTGAGGTACAATTCACTAGGAGAAAAATATGAAAAGGGTAATGAATAAGCAGGAGAGAAATAGACCTGCTATTGTTATGAGAAGCATCTTGAATGAGCTAAATTAGAAGATGAACTGAGCACAACATAAATCTCCATGACTAGGCTATAAAAAGGCAGTGTTTAAGACAAATCAAAGTGAAACAATATATAACTCAGTCTTATAAATTGACTAGTAGGCACTCATGTCATGATCAATTGAACTCAAGGGAAAAATATAACGAGGAAATTAGTCAAAGCACCTGGTTCTGATGACAATAAGGTATGCACTTCCTTCCAATATGCATAAATATTCTTAACTGCTATACCACCCAAGCCAGTCTTATAATCCCTTTCTTGATAAAATTAATTTGAGTCAGACCATATATGCCATTAGCCTTGAATCAAATAGTTGACATTAGAAACCTCCTTCCATATATAAGTTTATCTATAGAATCCCTATACTATTAGAAAATCACCAACACGAGTCTCCTAGAGTTTGAGAGCGTAAAATGAAAAGATCTGTTAAGAAAATTCATAATCAAAGTCAAAAGAACACAATCAGTGATTGAGGGAGAAAAATACAGTGAAATTTTGAAGGAGATGAGGAGGAAGTTGATCATGAAGATACATAAGAGGAGTTTGTGACAAAAGTTTCTTTAATTGTTTAGGACTAAAGAGATTGACAACAAAGAAGTTCAAATCAAGAATGTAATAGCATAAACATGACACTAAAATTATATGATCCACATCTTCCTAGTGGTGACGTTAGAAAATTCAAGTTCAGTGAAGAATGAGACTGATTTCTACAAGAATCAGCAGATTTTTAGAAAGAAGCAGATGAGGATGACTGAGAGGGGGAATACATTATCTTGAAGAACGAGAATATCTAGAAAAAGAATTCAGATTTTTTTAGGATAAGGATACTCATATGTGCTTCAAGAACCTGTTTTTGGAATAGTTTGTGTACGAAGGTAATGCAACGAAATAAAAATATGAGCACAATATTTTCACGTGGAAAAATCCGTGCTCAAGGGTGTCAAAAACCATGAACTATCTTTCCTATAGGAGTCACCAAAATTCCACTATCATCCGGAGCCGATAAGTGGTTTACAAATTCCCTGTAACACCTAAGGACCTGTTGCTTAAATAATCAATAGACCCAGTAGCTAACCAACGAACACCTATTACACAATACTTGCAAAGGTATATTGGTGAGAACCACAAAAGAACCTAACTACAATGAAAGAAATTGAAGGGATAATCTGGATAGGCTCAAGTTCTTTGTTGTTGGGATAGTTGGCTCTTTTACAGACAAAGGTGTTTACTGCACTCACTATTGTCTCTTGTTAGAGTATTTGTGGTTATGGCTTCTAAGCTACATGTCACACCCCAAACTGGGGGTGTGGCCAGCACCCGGTGCCTCACTTATCTGAGCATACCACTCTAAAAATAATACTTCTGAACATTTGAAACTTTCGCCCGACAAGGCCATACTAGAATGTAATTTGAGTAGCAATACAATCAACACAATGGAGGGGCCGACAAGGCCACAATTTTTAAACAAGAATAAGATCCAAACATCCAAGACAGAATGATAGAAGATCAACCCAAAACTTATATACATATATACAAGGCCGTAGCACAAGTTAGCAAAATAATAACTGGCCGGCAAGGCCATACATCACTACTAAACAGATTGACCAAGTCTACGAGCCTCTATGAGTAAATGAACTATCATATAGTCAGGATAGGGCCCCGATCTACCCATTATCTACATATATACATATGACATAACTCCAATACATGACCAGAAAGCTCTGAAAGAGGCAAAGCTTACCAACTGATGGCTGAGACTCAACAACTCCTACTGGGAAGGTCTATATGGACCTCTATCTGAACTTGCAGCGCCCCCAGCAAAAGGGATGTCAGTACGAATGAAATGTACTGGTACATAAAACATGAATAACAATATGAAAGTATAAGTTGTAAGGCAGGATGTAAGAAGTAACCTGATCACCTGATAACCTGTATGCCACTCAATGAGAACTATGAAACTATTTAAGACTCATTATACATATGCTATACTATATAAGCTGCCCTCCGGTTATATCACAGGGTGGTTTTATAGATATTACTGCCCTATGGTTATATCCCTGGGTGTATGCGCATATGTAACTGCCCAACCAATATTAGTTCGGTGGTGTTCATATTATACTATAGTAATAATGACATTTCTGGCCCTATATGACTCATAAGAGTTCTTTTATTTACCTTTGGACGATATTTGGTCGATGCATAAGCTAATACTTTCAATATGCTCCTCCGGGGAGGAATATGTACCTCAACTGTACAGCAGGCAAGCCAAGACAAACAATATATGATTTCAAGACGAAAAGTACTCCCGACAAGGGACATATAGACATGGATTTAGAACACTTCGCTTGACGATTCTTTTGGAAATTGATGTATGATTCTAAAATTTATGCTTTTAAAAGAAAAGTTAGCCTTACATACCTCAATCACCTTAGTTACAATGGTCTTACAGGTTCTAGTTCACAACACGAGGGATGATCTACATAACATAGTTGACGTAAATCAAAATCAAAGCAATAACCTACAGATTGAATCGCTATCACATTATATCAAACACTTGGAGTACATTACTCTTATGTTTTGCTCTTATGGAAATCAAAGAACCATATACTCTTCTTCATCAATCACATCACAACACAACCAACATACTCTACAACTCTCAACCATAACAACCTCAAGAGCTAGCCAAAATAGCCTAATAATCACAACTCATCTTTCATGGATTTTAGCCCAATCTTATAAGTTATCCTTACCAATTGAATTAAGATAAACTATGATTTCCACAACAAGCTCAAGAGAATTCTCAACTCTACCAAGCTAACTAGAGAATTTTCAAGATATTGTAGATCTTCTAAAGGAGAAATCACCTCAAACAAGTATAGAGTTGTTTTTTAATGGTGGATAACCCTTTGGGGAGTGTTTGAGAGTGTCTAGGAGCTCAATAGGTTGAAAAATGAAATAACACAAAGATGCCCTTGAAGTTGACTTAAATAGCCATCTCCACCGCCTCTCATCTACAACTAGATCTGTGGTGTATATGGGATGCATATCATACCAATGATGGTGGGAATGAGATAGTGGAATAGTTCCCTTGATATGTGGCCTAATTTTCAAGGTGAAATGGCATTCGCGATGCGAAATACTTAGCATATCACACTAACTTTGTTGAACTTTTTCGAGAAATATTTTCTTCAATCCAATTGACCTCTAAACTTTTGTACACCTTCTTAACACCCATTTAAGTCCTAGGTGACCCTAGTGAAGGGTCCCGAGTTGCCGGAACTCAAGTTGACTAACTACGCTCTCGCTTGCGCTTAAAACAACGGGGTGTAACATCCTTCCCCCTTAAGAACATTCATCCTCAAATGTTGAGGAACATAACTAAGGATTCTTAACTCTCGGTGTTTTATATAATTTTGGTAGAGTTTTGTCTATAAACAAGGTTATCCAAAACCCGCCATGCAGCCAGAAACCACAACAAATGCTACACAGGGACATATAATATACTATCAGCCTCACATAACTATCTACAAATTAATAGTTATAAAAGGTTAGCCATAACTAACCTTACACACCTTTTTCTGAAGTCTGAGCTACATCGATTCCACCAAGGCTATTGTTATCACCTAAATAAGGTATATAGAATAAGCTCACTATAGCATAAGAGTAAGGAAATCATATCGCACAATATCAATATAAATCGTGGTTTGGAAAATATAAGGATATCTATATTTCATGTCTTCTTCGGCCTCCCAAATCATTTATTCTACATTATTATTTCTCAATAGCGCTTTAACGGAGGTAATCTCCTTAGTCCATAGCTTCCGAATTTGGCGATCCAGAATAGCAATTGGAACCTCTTCATAAGACAGATTCTCAGTAATCTAAACATCTTCTATGAGAGTGATACGGGATGGATCTCCTATACATTTGCACAACATCGATACGTGGAATGCTGGATGTACTGCTTCTAATCCTGGAGGTAATTCAAGTTTGTATGCTACCTTGCCTACTCTCTGAATGATCTTATATGGTTTGATGTACATGGGACTAAGTTTTCCATTCTTGACGAATATCATGATGCCCTTCATAGGCAAAACTTTCAAGAATACCCAATCCTTGAATGGCCCCATTCGAGAATAATTGGTTGAACCAACTACAAATTCTAAATGTCAGCGTCGAACATCTGAATAGGATTTCTGCCGACTCTAGGTAGTCAATAAGCACTCCTGAATCAATTTCACTTTCTCCACTGCCTATTGACCAAGCCGGGGCCTAATAACTCAGCTTTGCCTACCTCAAACCAGCAAATCAGAGATCTACACTTTCTCTCATACAAGGCCTCATACGGGGCCATCTTCATGCTAGAATAATATCTGTTATTATAAGCGATGTCGATAAGTGGTATGTCATCATCCCACCTGCATTGAAATGGAATACGCAAGCTCATAACATATCCTCAAGCATATGGATATTATGCTCGACATGACCATCCGTCTACGAATAAAAGATTGTGCTAAGATTCACCTGGGTGCCTAAATCTCTCTGAAATGACTTCAAGAAATTAGTTGTAAATTACGCAACTTTATCAGATATAATGGAAACTGGAACACCATATAGTTGAACTATCTCCATGATATACAACTTGGCATAATCTTCAGTCGAATAAGTAGTTCGAATAGGTAGAAAATGGGCTGACTTCATAAGCCTGTCGACGATAACCCAAATAGAGTCAAACTTTTGATAGGAACGGGGAAAACCTGTAATGAAATCCATATTTATCATTTCTTATTTCCAAGTCAGGATTTATATATTCTAAATCAACCCCCAGGCTACTAATGCTTGATATTAACTTGCTGGAAATTCGGGCACTAGCCTACAAACTTTGCGATGTTTCTTTTCATAATATTCCACCATTAGATCTGGTGGAGGTCATGGTACATCTTTGTCGAGCCAAGATGAATAAAACATCTGTATTGGTGGATCTCTGCCATGATCCACTCTCGAAGCCCTCCAACGTCTGGTACACATAACCAACCCTGGTATCTAAGAACTCTATCTCCTGCAAGCTCTAATATCGGACTATTCTGCAGAGGAATTCCTTATTTTATTCTGAGTAACACAAGGTCGTCAAACCGCATTGCTTTCATTTTTGCTATCAAAGATGATTCTGCGGTATTCTAAACCACTACACTTTCGTCACCTACATCAAGTAGTCACACATTTAGGATGGCTAGCTGACACCACTCTTTGGTCATCTCTAACTTGCTGCGTTCAACATGGTTCAAACTTTCCATAGACTTATGGCTCAAGGTGTCAACTACAACACTCACCTTGCCAGGATGGTATAAGATATCAACATCATAATATTTTAATAACTCCAACCACTTCCTTTGCCTTAGATTCAATTCCTTTTACTGGAATATATACTGTAAGCTCTTATGGTCGGTAAATATGTCAACATGAACCCCATATCAAAAGAGACACCATATCTTCAGGGAAAAAACAACGGCCACTAACTTAAGATCATGAGTCGGGTAGTTCAACTCATTTTTCCTCAACTATCTCGAAGTGTATGCAATAAACTTGTCGTGTTGCATTAGAATACATCCTAGGCCAACTCTGCAGGCATCACAATAAACAACATACCCATCAGTACCTTCTGCAAGTGCTAATACAAGTGCGGATGCCTGCCTATTCTTCAAGTCATGGAAACTTCATTCACACGCATCTGATCACTAAACATTGACCTCCTTGTGTTAACACAAGTGCGGATGCCTGCCTCTTTTTGATCACTAAAACTTGGCCTCATTAGAGGTGCAGAAATAGAAGAAAATCCTTCTACAAACCTCTAGTAATAACCGACCAAGTCTAAGAAGCTACATACCTTAGTAGGGGTCGTGGGTCTCGGCCAATTCTTTACAACCTCAATTTTCTGATTATCCACTCTGATACCTTCTGAAGAAACTATAAGGCCCAGAAAAGCAACTGAGTTCAATCAGAACTCACATTTGGAGAACTTGGCATATACCTTATGATCCTGGAGCGTCTCTAACACCGCTTTTTGACACCTAAATTTTACCCTCCAATAATTTTATTTAATTACTCAGAGTTCCCGAGTCACAGACGGAGAAAAATATACTTTCCATAAAGAAAATATGATTTTACAAAAATATTTTGAGAATATTTTGTCATTTTGTTTCACAAAATATCACCCAATATATATATTGTATATCATATTCTAATTCCACATAGTTTGATCATTAATTATTATTTTTCGAACCTTAACCGACAATTTCAAATGTTGTCTCAAAGAAATTTCAAATTAAGAGATTAGTGTCCCGCTCCGTCAAATTTGAGAAATTAGTAATTAAATACAATGATCGAATTACATCTCAATTTTCAATTCATTTCTAATTAAAAAAAGACGTTTGCATAAGTTAAATTTCTGAAATCCTAACTAGAATCAAATTAGGGCTCAAAATGAAGCTTTTATTTTAATTAGTTTATTTTCTAATTTTCAGCTATTTTATGATTTAAAATGTAACCATATTTGCAAAATATAGTTGCACCACAATATGTTGAGATGTTTTTTTTTAAAAAGGGGTTTGGGCTCCATCCTATTTAAATGGCCGAGCCCAAGGCATATTAGCCTAGGACCCAGTCCGGGCCCATTAGAATAGAGCGTAAAGGGGGGAAAGCCCTTCATTCTTTCTCACTTTATGATTTGGTTCCAAAGGAACCCTAGCCGCTGCCTTCTCCGTTGCCTTTTATGGAAACTGTGTGCAGTACTTGGTTGCCTTTGGTACTCTTACTTCACCGCAAGAGGAAAGTGCATTAATTGCCCTCGTCCTCTTCCCTTGCACGCCACCAGGCTACCCACCACCCTTGCGAGGTGAGGTTACCCCTCTCTATTGCTTTTTCTGCTAGCAATTAATGCTCTTTGTCCGATTCTGATTTCAAACTTTGATTTTTCATTGGTCGAGAACAATTTGGAGGGATTTCCCCCTAAAAGTCAGTGCTCCCACATCGATGGGTTGTCTAAGCTAGGGTTCATTTGAATCCTATAAATACCGACTGTCATCCCACTTTATAAGAGGTCCAAAAACTTGATTCTAAGGCTTTCATGTTTTTGAGAGCCCTAATCCAGTTTAAAATTGATCAATTTCACTTAAGTTTGGATCGAAACCATTTTCGAGGAACCCAGATCTAGCCTAATTGGTCTTCCTAGTTTTAAAACATTTGTTTTTGTGTTTGCGAGTGATCGAGGTTTGAGAGTGAAGAACAAACTCCCTTTGACCTTTTGGCTACCTCTACACAAGGTAAATCCACTTTTTTTCTTTATTTTCTGTTTAGTTTAAATTATATGATTATGTTATTAAGTGTTTTTATGTGTTTGTTTAGATGATTAATGACTGTTTAGGTTTATTAGATTGTTTGTTAAGCATGTTTAGTTAAGTTATGATAGTCTAAACGTCTTTTAGGTTAGCATTAACATATGTATCTTAATTTAGTTGTTACTTAAGTCAATTAAGGTTTGTTTAAAGCATGATTAATTGATATTAAGCATTGTTTGAGCCTGTTAAGTTAGTGATTAATCATGTCTATTTAGTTTAGGTTTATTTATGCCCTTTAGGTTAACTATTAAGCCAATCTAATTGAGACTTGTTGATTATTTATAGTTATTAAGACAATGTTGAACATGTTCAGTTGAGTATTAGTGTTTGTTTGTATTCATTATGTTGACTGTTAGTATGTTTAAGTCCTTGCTGGCACTATTTGTGATAATACAAATCTGATTAGTCTTAACTATTAGTTGTTTGTACTCATTAGATAACGTTAAACATGTTCAAATTAGATTATATGTTGTTTAAACCTTTGATTAGTATGTGGGATTTGGTTAAGGCCACTGTTAGCTATCCATTATAATTATCTGTGAGTTTAAGTATTTACCATGTTAGTTTTAAGTAGTATAAACATTTATGAATCTCTTGAAGTTATAATACTTGTATTTAGGTCATCCAGGTATTAGCTGAACATGTTTTAGTAGCTTTGATTTCTATTTACTAACTGTTGTATGTTGTTAAATAGATTGATATCTAATCATACTGGTTCAAAATTGGTTCGGTCCATATATAAGTTATTTAGTTTGGGTTAGCACCTAGCTTGGTTTTGTTCAAACATGTGTAACCTGTTTTGAGTGCTTATCATGATAGTAAGGACTTGGTTTAACCAAATGTAGGTTGTTCATCTAATAGGGTGTTCAAAATGTGGCTTGGAATATGTAAAATTGAGTAAACTGTTTTCCACATGTTGTAATGAGATCAGAGAAGCATGTTTAACATCTTTAGGGACTGTGTTTAACTAAGCCATACCCCTGTGTGTTTGTTGTGTCACTTAACATTATTTTGTGCTAAAAATGAACTGTCAAATATTGTAGTGGAATAGTTAGTCCTTGTTCAAGCTAAAAGGAGACCTGTTGATACTTGACATTTGGGTTTACTGATCTGTTTAATCTAGGTAACCCAGATTTTTTATAAAATATTTTTATAATCATGATAGAATCGCTTAGTGATTTTAAATTAGATGTTTGTCTTGTTTTTAGCTAGTACTGTATTTTAAAGGGGTAACTTAGGAGATTACTTGGTGTTATATGTCTGTTTAGTGCCAATATGCTTACATGTGGGCTGAACCAAGTTGTTGTGTATGCCCTGTTTGTTGCCTCTCTACTTTAGTGTTTGTGCTGTTCACTTGAAATATATGATTATATACATCTAGGATATGGTGTTGTGAATTGATCTTTCTTCCTTAAATCTACTTCTGTGTGAGGATGCTCTATGTGTGTCCTGTTTGGTTATATTTTGAGCATCAATTTGAGATATATATGTGATATACATAGGGGTATATGAGTTGTATATTGAATATATCTAGTATACGAAAGTATATAGGCCGTATACCACTTTGTATATCACTTCTAGTCAGCATGATATGTATGTTTTAGCAGGCCTGACCAATAGCTAATAACTGCTTCTGCGTTTCTTCTTCATGAATCATATACTGGGCTAGGTTCACTGTTTACCTTACTATCCCCTTTCATATGCATCACTTCTGTTGGTTCATTGGATTTGCTTTGAAATTTTAATAAGTTATTATGGGTTTTTATTTGTTTACTTATACATGCAATTGATACGACAAGTTTGGGGTACCCTCTAACTTGCTTCTTCCTTTTCTCCTTTTCTTCCTTGCATACCTCGCATCACTGCCGTGATGGGCCTTGATTAGGCCCATCACTTTGAATGAAATGAGTCTGCTGCATCCTAGCCGATTGGGCTGAGGCCAAATCAGTTCCATTGGGATCGAATAAAAAGGCAAGGGAAGCTAATATTTGCACGAAAGTACATCTATGGGTAAAAATAGCCAATTGGCGTGCTTCGGTAGGCACGCCTGCCTAAACTCTTCCTCCTTCCATTTCACATTAACATGTATATGTATATATTATATCTGTTGTGTAAAAATACTTTGAATAGTGGAACTTAACTTATGGTTATGATATAGGATAAGCAAAGCGATAAATCATTTTAGTTTAGATTGCCAATTGATTTTTCAAAAATCTTTGTTCAAATCTGAAATTGAAAGAAAAAGTGGACTATTTTTTAGATCTCTAAACATTGGAAAAACACAAAAAAAAGGCTTTTTGGACTAAGGCTGCTATAGATGTTTAAACCATGGCTTGAACAAATCTTGGATTCAAATCTGAAATGGGCTTTGTTTCCTTTCGGATAAGAATGGACTAAAAATGATACTTTTAAAGCTGAGTTTTGGGTAGAGTCTGCCTTAAATGATTTTATCGGTTTAAGCTATCTTGAACTTCAGATAAGTTGAAGGTTTTGGATAAATTAGAATACTAGTTGACTATAAGGATTATAGCATGCTAAAAAAAATAAAAGAAAAACTATTTTCTCTCTTTTGATAAAAATCAAACTTGTTATTCTTAGTTGAACTATACTATTTTTAAAACTTTGAAAGAATTTCAAAAGATGCAAAGTGTGAAATTATTTAAGGCGATGGGACTAAATGTAGAGGTCTACTAAAATTCGCATTTGAGTGTTCTTAGTTTGATAACGAGATTGACTAAACATCTCGTGCATACTATTTTTGGTGCATGTGTTTTTTAACTCTGTGTTTTAAAAAAAATCTTGAGTTTTCGCATACACAAGAATGACAATTACTTTGCGGACTTTAAACACTAAAGCATTTTTTATTATTTAAAGCATGCTATAGAATCGTAGGTCAATCATATTCTATGGATCCTTAATATCGGGTTCTAACACCTTCCCTGAGGGATTACTAGAACTCTTACCTCGATTTTGGTTTAGGTAGAATTTTTCAAAGGAATTTGAATAAACTATTTCAAATTAATTTTTTTAATTTACCTATAAATTAGGTGGCGACTCTAAACACAATTATTCAATTTAGGGCACCATTTAAATTCTTAGTAGCTCTTTTTGTATGCTAACCCCTATGAAAAAAGTGAACCATAACGGATGGCGACTTCACTGGGGATAAACTTAGGTTCTAACCATAAGGGTTCCAATACAACATACTTTTAAATGATAACTGCTTATGTGTTTAAACACTGCACTTATAAACTGTCACTCATGCATTTATCTTCCGTCAAATGACATGCACACACACTTGCATCTGTGCACAAATGTGGTTATGCAGATTCACAGTCACCCTCCAGTATAAAACCAAAAAAACTTGCTGAAGACGGAGCTGGTACGGGGTCGTTCCAACAGTCTACAACAGTTCACCCCGGGTTATCCGCTCGGGTTCCCTATGTCATTTCTAAACCACTATAGTACAACTAGGATAGAGCGAAGCCAAATCCTTTGTATTACCGCATATGGACTTAGATGGGTTTGGGTATCTCAGACCTACCTGGACCTGACAGGATGACCCCCTCGTGTCCTAACAGTCTCTAACCCGAAGGCACTGTATCCAACTACTTGCTATGTGGAAGCATTTATGTGCCTTGTGTGATAAAACATTGTTCCTTGGGGGGGGGGGGAACTAACTGTGCCTTGTTTTGTAGATGACTCCGAATTTGAAATTCGACATGGTTGTAGAAGCACCTGAGATGTTAAAAGTTTGGTGAGCATCGTTAAGTACTGAACATCAAAAATAAGTAATAGACTGTCTAGGACACTTTCCTTCTCTCATGATTATGAAAGGAAACTCTGACCCCTTAGAAGTCCTTACCAGGTATTGGTATAACGAAAGAATCGTATTTAGGTTCGGAGACTTTGAGATAACCCCGACCTTAGAATAAATCCGAGACTGCATAGACAGTGTAGGAACCTGTTTGAGGCGGAGAAAGAAACCCGACCGCAACATTCTAACACCCCACAAGACGACTCTTAGCAAGATTCTTAAGATGATGTCCTTACCTAGCGCCAATTAGATATTTTTCCAACCGTAGCCTTTAGGTATCTCTACACTCGATTTGGGTCCACCCAGGGCTACGTAGAGCATTCGGTAGAATTCCACTCTTTTACCGCTTGGGAAGTTACCCGACCATTAGCCTTTGCTATCTGCCTTTTAGTGAACATAGTATTTCCCGAAGAAAGTAATCAGGCCATAGATACCCGGGTCATCTTTGTCGCATATGCCATCTTTGTCGGCATAATGAACAACGGGGGTACAAAATACTACGACCTAGTCCCAATCATCCTGGCCGACATCTACCGAGCTTTAGGCCAATTCCAAAACTTACATGGTACTTCCAAGGTTGTAACCTCCTAGTACAATGGTCGATCATAAAACACCTCCACAAAATCGAGGTTCCATCGTACCGAGACCCTTCCCGTAGAGAGGATGACCTTCTAGTCACTTATCCACATTTCGAGACCCAATCAAAAGAGGGGTGGGCTTTCATATTTTTTAGGCTCCGAGAGAATATCATCCAATGGATACTTCACGACTTCTATTCTGAGACCATATCCATTAGAGGCCAAAAATGCCCTTTCCTACCACTCATGGGGATCCGGGGAATCCGACCATATGCACCTCTTAGGGACCTACAATAGTTCGAAAGGGAACATGTAATCCCACAAATTGGAAATATGGGGGAATATGTGCGGGATTATGAGGACGACAAGATGAAAGAGTTGGTGAAATCATCCAAGAGTGGAATGGTCAAATCAGATGGGGTTCAGAGACTTTAGCTGATGATCCTCTTCACTGGAGTCAAGATGAAGACTATGTGGATTGGCTGAGAGCACATTTTCAAGGTACCCTCACATCGGGTCCCAACCTCTATAAGACCAAACATGATCGGGATTAAAAAGCTGAGATCCAAGCTCTCCACATTCGGAGACAAATGGATGATCGGGAAGTCAAATACCAAGAGAATAAATAACATGGTCAGCTTGTCATAGCCAGTTTGAATGAGGAGGTCGACATTACTAATGAGTGTCTCGAGGATTTAGACGCTCACATCAATGAGGTTATGGATACTTCTAGAACAATGACACCCACAAAGAGGAGTCACTGATTTGGATCAGTTTTGATGTCTACTCCTCTCCGGATTTAGGTCGCCATTTGAAGGGCCATGAAAGCTCGGACTTACAGAGCTTCATCAGCAGCCACCGGAGGACATTTTTTCTGACTCTACTACTTTATTCACGCTTTGTAATCATCTTAATGAAATGATTATGGGGACAATGGTTTGATTAACATTTGGCATATTAATACTTTAAATGATTAGAAGCCTTGCAGTAACAAGGCATAGAAATGCAAATACTATAATTATTTATGTGTTATTAAACTGCTTATGTGCTTTTATGTATTCCATTTATAAACTCTTGATTGGTCCCACATTCCGGACACCAACCCAAAAAAAAAAAGAAACACCAAAGTTGACTAATTTAACTTCCTCTTAAATGTTGATTTGTTACGAATGGAGACTCCAGACAGTCATAGTGCCACCTCACCGGTTATTGATCTGATAAGTGATGAAGAGACAAAGGAATCGCTTTAGATTAAGATCCGCAAGATTGATGCCAAGATTGAGTTGGCAAGAGCCAAATTGAAGGAAGTTGACTACAAGACCAATGTGGCGAATGCCAAAATGAAGGAAGAGGGCGAGATTCTGGAATTCGTGGAGAAACTAACTGAAAAGTCTCCCGAAGGAAAGCAGCACAACCAAAGCCTTCCTAAAGAGTTACAAACCATGATGGAAGACTATATCCCTCTGACTCAACCACCGAAAGATGACTCGATGCCTTACGGGGAAGAGAGCGGGGAACACAATAGATTTGTTCCCACTCTCAATGAAGTTGTTGACCAATGCGGGGCACCACCAGGGCCTTCCCGTGAACCATCTCTAATGTGGTGGGCAATTTCCCTAAAAGCCCATGGATCCTACCTTAGAGTCACACCAAGAAAAATGCGCAACATTGAGATCTTTGATAGGATGAAAGACACCAGACGTGTAGAAATTAGCCCAAGGTCCTCCCAACCTGTGCACCGCTCTTTGCTCATAAAAGGCGCCCATACCACAAGAACCAGCCCGACCACGACATGGATGAATATATGGCCTTCCAGTAAAGGGTCATCAGACTGATCGATTAAAAATTCATCCGCCACCTATGGGGACCTTACTCCCTAATGGTCCATGACCATGCCATGCTTGGTGCAAGGATCATCACATGCATACGATTTTGGCGCTACGACTTTACTGCTTTTGAACACTCGTATACCGACCTCTTCTTACTGCTGTGCCGCATTGGTAAGGTTCAATCTCTCCAGAATACTTACCAAATCTTCCCAAGCACTTCAAAGACAAAAATATACTTGTACCACTCGGGAGCCCCCGGGCATGACATTGAGGAGTGTGATGCCTTTAAGTTCGAGTTGGAGCACTTAGTGAACACCAACCAGATTTATCCCGTGATATGAGGCCACTTTGGAAAAGCCGCTGGAAAATACGCAGTTGTAGGGACGATGACCTAATATGGCTTCAGGGCGAAGCCATCTTTTGGGTTGTTTAGGTATCTCTTTTATAGTTTTAATTAAAAACATCCCCTTCCCATATTTGTAAACGAAACCACGTCCAACCTGATGTCCCGAGGAGGGATACGTGGGAAGCCCATATCGGGACTGGTCAGGGTAGAATTAAGTTCAGGTAGAAGAAATTAGGATATAATTTATGTGTAACTTGAACTACTGCAGAGCTTGATTTCCCGAGGAGGGATACATAGGCAGTCTATACAAGACTCGCACTATATTATATAAAGTGTAATCCCTCTTTATTTATAGGGTGGTTTCAGATCAATGACGACGTGGTGGTAAATCAACCATAATCTTTCAAACCAAAATCCTAAAAATGAAAATTGGCCAAAATGATCGAAGTACCCCGTAATGGAAACATCAATCAAGGGTTTGGATCGAATACATGAGACTATGTGCTTTGTTTGCAACTTATGTGCGATATCTTGTATTATGATTTCTTATTAACGTACTAACGTCATTTTCCTTTGAGTTATTTTTCTTCTTATTGAAAAAGGTCGATGTATCACGAAACACTAACATACTTCACCAGATCCAAAGCCGCGACAGCATCCCTGAACCAAGACAACCAATACACCATGACTGGTACTTCCAAGGATACTCGCAACAAAAATGCTCTGTTTGAGGGTGTAGTTCCTCAAGATCCTCAAAATGCCTCACACTCCGAGGACATAATCATCATTTTGTTCAAACATGTAGCCAACCTCCAAGAACATGTGATAAAGAATGAAACTGCTAATGCTGCCAGAGAAGCAACAATTGTTGAGGCAAGAAGGCCTCCACCACCCTTTGCGTCCTTAAACTCACCGGTACCTGAACATTTCCTAAATGCCCACACTGGGCCTCTTACCAAAAACTACCTCCACTAAATGCCACCCACATAGCTGGGACCTCTCAATTCGCGCCTACCTTTCATGCGCCACCAACTTATGCCAACCCCAACCTTCACAAAAATACTACTACTCATACCACTCCCAGAGCTGCGGGTACTCCCAAAAGTCGCCCTGCGCACCCCACTATATCCTTTCATACCCCATTACTCCCACCGATTCCTCGCCAAAATCATACAATTACAAAGCGATGGAGAAGGGCGAGCAAGATCGAAGGGATAGAGAAATGGAACAAAAGATGAAAGATCTATTTGAGAAAGAAAACATAGGCTCCCGCAAAGCGACGAGACTGAGATATGATGACCTATGTATGCATCTTGACTTGGATTTTCCGAAGGGATTCGAAGTGCCAAAATTTGAACATTTCAATGGCACGGGAAACCCCAAAGCTCACATTGGAGCTTACTGCAACTAGCTAGTCGGGGCCAAAGGAAATGAGACACTGTTAATTATGCTTTTCAGCCAAATCCTCATGGGTGAAGCCTCCGAATGGTTCACAACGTAAGATCTCAGTCGCTGGGACTCATAAGAAGAGATGGCTACAACATTCATGAATAGATTCTACTTCAATGAGGAAAATGTACTTGACCGTTAAATAGGAGAAAATTCTCCAATAACCAACAGAGACCTACAAAGAGTACACGAGTAGGTGGAGGGCTGAGGTTGCCCCAGTATAACCTCCAGTGAATGAAGAAGAACTGACTTTAGCATTCATCTCTTATCATGATCCAGATTGATATGACAGAATGTTGGCCATGACAGAGAGGTCGTTCGTCGATTTGGTCTATATGGTAGAGACTATAGGAGATGTTTTAAAAATAGAAAAAATTGTCAGTGTCATGAACAAAGCTGGCGCGTCTAGCTTCCCTAGAGTCGTCAGAAAAAAAAAGGCCGTGGCAAATGTCTCTCACACCCCAAGTCCGAGGAGCCACAGAAGATAAGGATCACGATCATCCTTCGATGTATATCAATCTTCTCCTCCAAACAACTACATATCATCACCATCCCGTTACAACCCTGTGCCGGTATATTACGCACAATCGAGTTACAAAGCTCCACAAATAAATTACCAAACATCTGTACCTATTGTCCGAGTGCCACTCCCAAATTATCATATTCCCTCACCCACAAAGTAAGTGCCCCAAAACTAGCAAAATTATCGTAACCAGCCGCCTCCGACCACGTACAATTTGCCCTGCCCAAATTTTGAGAAGAAACCTCCTCAGGTATTCACACCACTTCTAGAGACACGAACTAGTCTGTTCACCAAGCTAAGCGCCACTGGTCTCATCAAAGTCGTGCTGCCAAAGTACACTAATCCAGAAAGTCACTTCTACCCGCCCGATCAGACTTGTGCTTACCATTCCATCGAAGATTGCATCAATTGGAAGCACAAATTGCAAAACATGATTGACAAATGAGAACTCATCATAGAGGCTGGAACGTCTAATGTGGATATGAATCCCCTTCCAAATCATGGCGCCAATCACATACACATGATAGAGAGAAAGAGAGAGATGAGGATTTAATAGCAAGCTGGCAATAGAACAAAGAGAGAATTGAAAGTTTGGAGCGCACAGACACCTCCCTTAGATTGCAAGAGGACCCTATCTTCAAGATCCGTATTTTAGCCCCAAAAAAGTCATTTGTAGTGCAAGGTCTCCAAGTGATCACACCAGCTCTAAAAGAGCCGTTTGTGATCCAAATGCCTCACATAGTCATCTCGGCTCATGAGAAAGAAGTCGCAGCCGTGGCTCAAGGCATGACAAGATCATGAAGGTGCTATGCTCCAAAAGAATTGGCACTACAGGCTTCCCGCAAAGAGGCCAATCCAAGAAGGCATGTTACTGATGGAGATGCTAAGGACTTTTGGCGCTAGATACAACCAAAAGATTACTCCATTGTTGAACATCTACTAAAGACACCTGCAAGGATTTCAGTGATGTCACTACTCCTAAGATCGACATAGTATTGCCTAGCCCTGATAAAAGTGCTTGACAAAGTCCATGTCCCGACAGGGATGAGTAGTGAAACATTGGCCAATGTAGTGGGCCTCGTGATCCGAGCACACCAAATTTCCTTCTCCGATGATGAATTTCCAAGTGAAGGAACTGCTCATAACAAGGCCTCTCACATTACCATTAAGTGTCGAGACAAGATAATTTCCAGGGTACTCATCGATGGTGGGATTGGACTCAACATATGCTTAGTATTGATGCTGACACAGTTAGGGTACGACCTAGGGAATGTATGCCATAGTCGTACCAATGTGGGAGCTTTTGATGGGGCACAATGTGAACCCGCGATAGAATTGGACCTCGAGATACCAATGGGGCCTGCCAAATTCACCACAAAATTCCAAGTCATAGACATCAACACCAACTACAATCTCCTATTGGGAAAACTGTGGATACACATGGCCGGAGCCGTGCTATCATCCTTCCACCAAGAAATGAAGTTCATCTGGGAAGATCACGAGGTCGTGATTCATGGAGCAGGACGTATCCACAACTATCCCGACAACTCTGTACCAGTGATTGAAGAGGTCCCAACAGACACTGATTTTCATGTAGTGGAGCTAGCGAGACTTGACCACTGAGGGGACGATGAAGACATCCCCATGATGCCTGCCCACAAGATGGTCACCAACATTATGATCCAGAATGGGTTCGAGCCCGATAAAGGCTTAGGACGAGAGCTCCAAGGCATTCGGGAGCCAGTGGTACTATCAGAAAATGAGTATCATTCTGGTCTAGGATATATACCCATTTTGGCAGAGTCTTATAAAACTGCAAAGAAAAAAAGAGGACCTCCAAATATCATAAAGCCATTCCATGGTATGTACCAGTCATTTTTGGTCCGCACGCCCACACAAATGGCGGGGACCTAGAAAAAGGTTTGGGGATGCTGTTCCAAGAGGAGGAGTGTGTCCCGATAATAGAGAAATGCCTTGAAGCACCCATAATACGTGACACAAACCCAATCGAACAGCTGTCCAACTGGACCTCTACCCCACTTTTCGCTCCTCGGTAGAGAGAAAATGTTTTAAAACTTGCTTTCAAAATTGGTGAAAATCGTCTTGAGGCCCGAGTCTTCACCTTTTGTGTCTTTAATGTTCTAAGTGTTGTTCAAAAATGGAAATGAATCGACGATTGATCTGAGTCGGGACCACAGTTTGTACTTTTGTCAAGTTAAAAAAAGCCTCAATTTATACAAAACAATATTTACTTATTATTTATTCATGTATATAACATGTTTTTACATACTAACAACGCTTTTCCTTGTTTTTCAGTGATAAAATAAAAGAAACTCATAATGTCATGACATGTCGTGAGATGAGCGAGTCGATTGAACATATGACAAAGAGTATGAGGAAAAATAGAGTTGTCGGAAGACCTCGTGGATGAGGAAGATCAGTACGAGAATAGGTAGATGCCTAATCTAGATGAAACAGAAGCAATTGAGCTCGGAGACGAGGAAACAGTTAAATAAACAAGGATAAGCGCGCATTTGGACGCGCCAAGAAAAGAAGAATTGATAAATCTACTGAAAGAATATGTTGACATATTCGCGTGGTACTACGTGGATATGCCTTGGTTGAACACATACATCATAGCTCATAAGCTGTCTATTAATGAGGGATTCACCTTGGTCAAATAGAAGATTCAACAGTTTAGGCCTGATCTCAGCATACGAATCAATGATGAGGTCGAGAAATATATCAAATCAGGGGTCATGTTCCCCAAATGGTTGGCCAACATTGTGCTAGTGCTGATAAAGGATGGGAAAATTAGGATCTGTGTGGACTACAAATATCTCAATCGAGCTAGTCACATAGATAATTTCCCACTTCCGAACATTCACATACTTATTAATAACTATGCAAAGCATGAATTACAATTGTTCGTAGATTGCTTCGCCGATTATCATTAGATTCTGATGAGCGAAGAAACTGCTCAGAAAATAGCATTCATCACTCCATTGGGAGTATATCACTATCATGTGATGTCGTTCGGTCTCAAAAATGTCGGCGCCACTTACATGAGAGCAATGACTGTCATATTCCATGACATGATGCATAAAAAAATTGAGGTCTATATTGATGATGTCATAATCAAGTTGCGGAAAGGTCCCGACCATGTCATACACTTGCGAAAATTCTTTGACAGACTTCGTAAGTTCAAACTGAAACTGAATTCGGCAAAATATGCATTCGGGGTACCTGCTAGAAAATCGCTAGGGTTTATCGTCAGCCATAGGGGCATCAAGCTAGATCCTACAAAGGTTAAATCCATCCAATAGCTTCCACCACCAGTTACCAATAAGGATGTAATGAGCTTCCTAGGAAGACTAAACTACATTGGGCGCTTCATAGCGCAATCTACCGTGATCGTTGAGCCCATCCTTAAGCTAATGAAAAAGGATGTGCCCACCAAGTGTACATATGAGTGTTAGAAAGCTTTTGACACCATCAAGAGGTACCTCTCCAATCCACCAGTTTTGGTTCCTCCCATGTCAGGGATCCCACTGCTATTGTACCTATCCATGTCAAACAATGCATTTGGGTGCATGATGAGTTAGGAAAGAAAGAGCGAGCAATTTATTACCTCATCAAGAAGTTCACTACATGTGAGTCTAGATATACTTTGGTAGAAAAGACATGTTGTGCGCTAACATGGTTATCACAAAAGCTGAAACATTACATGTCGGTATACGCCACTCACCTAGTATCCAAGATGGATCCGTTAAAGTACATCATCAGCCAGCCCATACCTATAGGCGAATTGGCCAACTGGCAAATGCTATTGAGTGAGTTCGACATCAAATACATAGCCTAAAAGGCCGTTAAAGGGCAAGAATTAGCCGATTTGTTAACAGCAAGTCCGTTCGATGAAGAGCTCACACCTTTATGGATGTATTTGTCAAACGAATAAGTAATATCAGTTGAAGAATAAGCAACAGAAGTCTACTCAGGGTGGAAAATGTTCTTCGATGGTGCTATCAACTACAAATATTCCGAAATTGGAGCAGTTTTGGTTTTAGAAACGAGTCAACATTGGAGCAGTTTTGGTTTCAGAAATGGGCCAACCTGTTGATACTTGACATTTGGGTTTACTTATTTGTTTAATCTAGGTAACCCAGATTTAGTAAGAAACTGTTTTCATAATCAAGATAGGAAACTTAGTGATTTTAAATTGGATGTTTGTCTTGTTTAAGCTAGTACTGTATTTTAAAGGGGTAACTTGGGAGATTAAACGGTGTTAGATGTCTATTTAGCCCCTGCTAAGATCCTTACACGTGGGTTGAACCAAGTAGTTCTTTATGCCCTGTTTGTTGCCTCTCTACGTTAGTGTTTGTGTTGTTCACTTGAAATATATAATTATATACATCTAAGATATGGTGTTATGAATTGAGCTTTCTTAATTAAATCTACTTTGTGTGAATATTCTATATGTGTGTCATGTTTGTTTATATGTTGAGCATTAGTTTGGGATATATATGTGATATACATAGGTTATATGAGTTGTATATTGAATATATCTAGTATATGAAAGTATATAGGTCGTACACCACTTTGTATATCACTTGTAGTCATCATGATATGTATGTTTTAGCGGGCCTGGTCCATCGCTAATAACTGCTTCTTCCTTTCTTCTTCATGAATTGAATATTGGGCTAGGTTCACTGTTTGCCTTCCTATCCCCTTTCATATGCATCACTTCTGTTGGGCCATTGAATTTTCTTTTAAATTTTAATGATAAGTTATTATGGGTTTTTGTTTGTTTACTTATTCATGCAATTGATACGATAAGATTGGGGTACCCTCTAACTTGCTTCTTCCTTTTCTTCCTTCCATACCTCACATCACTGCCGAGATGGGTCTTTATTAGGCCCATCACATTGAATCAAATGAATCTGTTGCATCCTAGCCGATTGGGCTGAGGCCTAATCAGTTCCGTTGTGATCGATTAAAAAGGCAAGAGAAGCTAATATCTGCACGAAGGCTCAACTATGGTAAAAATAGCCAGCTGGCGGGCTTTGGTAGGCCCACCAGCCTAAACTATTCCTTCTTCCATTTCACATTAACATGTATATGTATGTATCATATATGTTGTGTAAAAACACTTTGAATATTGGAACTTAACTTATGGTTATGATCTAGGATAAGCAAATCGATACTTAGATTGTTTTAGTTTAGATCGCCAATTGATTTTTCAAAAATATTTACTCAAATATGAAATTGAAAGAAAAAAGTGGATTGTTTTTTGGATCTTTAAACATTGGGAAAACAGAAAAAATGGATCTTTGGACTAAGGCTGCTATAGTTGTTTAAACCATCGCTTGAATGAATCTTGGATTCAAATTGGAAATGGGCTTTGTTTCTTTTCAGATAAGAATGGACTAAAAATGACACTTTTAAAGCTGGGTTTTTGGGTGGAGTCTGGCTTAAATGATTTTAATAGGTTTAATCTATCTTGGAATTGAGTTAAGTTGAAGGTTTTGGATAAATTAGCATACTAGTTGACTATTAGGACTATAGCATACTAAAAGAATAAAAGAAAAACTATTTTCTATCTCTTTTGACAAAAAACAAACTTGTTATTCTAAGTGGAACTATACTTGTTATTCTAAATGTAGAGTTCTACTCAAATTCTCATTTGAGTGTTCTTAGTTCGATAACAAGATTGACTAAACATCTTGTGCATACTATTTTTGGCAATTTTTTTTTAACTCTGTGTTTTAAACAAAACCTTGAGTTTTTGAATACACAAGAATGACAATTACTTTGCGGACTTTAAACACTAGGTAAATTTTTATCATTTAAAGGATGCTATAGAACCCGTAGGTCAATAGTATTCTGCGGATCCTTAATACCGGTGTGCTAAAACCTTCCCCGGGGGATTAACAGAACCCTTACCTCGACTCTAGTTTGGATAGATTTTTTCAAAGGAATTTGAATAAACTCTTTCACATTGGTTTTAGGTAGCGACTCTAAACACAATTATCCACTTTAGGGCACCATCCAAATTCTTAATAGCTCTTTCTGTATGCTAACCCATATGAAAAAGTGAATCGTAACACCGCTTGCACATGATTCACATGATCTTCCTCAGTCCGAGAATATACCAAAATATCATCAATGAACACGATCACAAAGATATCCAAGAATGACTTAAAACCTGATTCATTAAGTCCACGAAGGCTACTGATGCATTAGTGAGTTCGAAAGATATCACCAGAAACTCAATGTGACCACACATGGTTCAAAAGGATGTCTTCGGAATGTCTTGCTCCTTTACCCTCAACAGGTGGTATCCAGATTCAGATTGATCTTCGAGAAATACATGGCACCATGCAACCGATCAAATAGATCATCGATCCTTGAAAGTGGATACTTGTTCTTAATAGTTATTTTATACAGTTGCCTGTAATCAATACACATCCTCAGAGAATCGTCTTTATCGCGAACAAATAATACTGGTGCGCCTCACAGAAAAGTACTAGGACTGATAAAACCTTTAACTAATAAATTCCTCAACTGCTCTTTCAACCCCCTCAGCTCAGTAGGAGCCATTATGTAAGGAGGGATAGATATCGGCTGCGTATTTGGAAGCACATCAATAATAAACTCGATTTCTCTCTTGAGAAATACCCGAGAGTTCATCCGGAAACACATCTAGGAATTCATTTACAACTGAAACAAAATGAAGGGTCGGAGGCTATGCCTCTGCATCCCCGACTCACACCAGATGATAGATATAGCCTTTGGAAATCATCTTTCTTGCCTTTAGTTAGGAAATAAACCTGCCTTTAGGCGTAGCTGAATTACCCTTCAATTATAGGGTCGGCTCTCCTGGAAAACTAAATCTAACGACTTTTATTCTACAATTAACATTAGCATAACAAGAGGCCATCCAATCCAGACCCATAATAATGTCAAAATAAACCATTGGCAACTCGACTAGGTCAACTGAAGTGTGGAAATTACAAATTGTCATTGTACAACCTCGGGAGACTCATTTAGCCACAATTATCTCACCGACAGGCGTAGCCACTTCATACGACTTAGATAATAATTTTGGCTCAAATCCAAACTTACTAACGACAAAAGGCATAATGTAGGACAAATTGTAGCCAGGGTGTATCCATGCATATACATTATAAGTGAAGACGGATAATATACCTGTAACAACATCAGGAGATGACACCAAATCCCGTCAACCTAATAGAGCATATATGCGGTTCTGGCACTGCCTGCACTGGATTCCCTCCTTTTTCTCAGTGACTATCTATTGAGGTTTGTGGCCCACCACCTGTTGGACATACACTCGATGAGGAAGTTGTTGTCGACCCTGTCGACTGAGCCATACCACCTCTACCTCTGCTCGAATGCTGGCACATATAGTGACCAGGACTTCCACACCAATAACATACATCAACACCCTAACCACACTATCCCAAATATGCCTTACCATACTGGCCACACGTCGGCAGTTGAGGCTTCATCTGGCCCGAAATCTCTTATCTCTAAAAACCAGAAGCCCTCAAACTCTGACCTAGTCCAAACTGTGCATACCTGTCATATCTGGGTTCTTGAAACTGAGATGGGGAAATGTTAGCAAACCAAGGTGGACACCTTGGGAATCGCTCCTAGAACTACTCGATGCCTCTTCGAAGGAATCGACAACTCTGCATCTATTACTTAACTCCTTCTCTGTATCTCTATCAACTCAAAACTGGCGATTACGATCCTCGACATTCTAAGTATATGCCTATATTCTAGAGATGTCCATATCTCTATTCAGGGAAGTTGTCATACACTCTCCAATTAGATATGGATCCAAGCATGATATAAACTGATAAACTCGATCCCTCATCGTATCCACAATATTTAGAGCATACCTAGTTAGAGAATCAAACTGAAGACTATAGTCCCACACACTCTTACCCCTCTACTAGAGGTTTATGAACCTCTCTACCATAACCTTTCATACCTTCAGTAGAAATTATTGATCAATGAAGGCGTCTGAGAATTCTTCCCATATAGTTGGAGGTGCATCTGGTCCTCTGGACCACTCCTAAGCCTCATACCATAAGATAGCCACATCCCGTAATATGAAATATGCCAACTCTATTGCCTCATTTTATGAAGCATGTATAACCCTCAATACCCTTTACATTTGATCAATAAAATCTTAAGAATCTGCACATGGATCAGTACTGGTGAACATTGGTGGGCTCAATCCGAGGAACTCTCTGGTTCTTGAATTCCTTGTGCCTTCAGAAGGACCCACACCTATAGAGGCCCTTATCAGCTACTACTAAGAAGATACTATCTATGCCAACATTTGTATAAGACTCGCCAGGCCCTGCTCAGAAGACTCAGGTGGTGGAAGGATTATGTGGAGCTGAAGGTGCTGTATCTTGATGAGCTAGGGTACTGTGCCTCCTCTAATCTCCTCACGTGGGGACATAATGGGTGATATGATAGAATGTGACTCACCTTGTGCCTCAACTATATTATTCTGGCCAGAAGGGGCTTTACTAGTACATTCGCCCCTATCTACACTGGCTCGATGGCTAGCGGTACAATTTTTAGTAACCGACATGATCGAAAAAGGGATAGAGCACAAATTAGACTCGAAATCTTATACTCCACCTGTTATCTCCTTCTACGACATGCTGTTGTCATCACCATATTCCATATGTCACTTAGTCATCTTTGCCTCGCTGCGGGTCAACACCTCCGAAAGAAATGGAGGACTACAACTCTATAGCACGATCTATGAGGTGAAAGAATAGTAACCATCCCTAAAAGTCCAGCAGCCTCTCACTTTTAAATGTGGTGCACAAAACACCCATAAATAAGACTCTACTACACACGACTCATAGACTCCCAGGACTAACCTGGCTCGGATATCAAGTTTCTCACACTCTAACTCGGATGTGTGGCCGACACTTGGTGCCTCACTTGCCCGAGCATACCACTCTGAAAACAAGACTTATGAAAGTATAGAACATCCGGCCGACAATGTTGTACTATAATGTAATATGAGTAGCAATACAATTAACACAATGGAGGGGCTGACAAGGCCACAATCTGTAAACATGAATGAGATCCAAAATCTAAGAATAAATGAGGTAATATCAACTCAAAACATATATACATTTTACAAGGCTGTAGCACAAGTTAGGAAAAAAATAACCAGGTCAGCAAGGCCATACATCAGTAGTAAACAGACTGACCAGGTCTACGAGCCTCTACAAGTAACTGAACTGTCATATGGTTGGGAAAGGGCCCCAACCTACCTATTATCTACGTATATACATATGACATATTTCTAACACCTGACCAGGAAGCTCAGAAAGAGGCAAAGCTTACCAACTCAAGGCTGAGAAACTACAACTTCTACTAAGGAGGTCTATCTGGGACTCTATCTGAACCTGCAACATGAAATGCAGCGCCTTCAACAAAAGGGACATCAGTACAAATAAAATGTACCAGTATGTAATTCATGAATAACAATATGATAGTATAAGATGTAAGACAGGATGTAAGAAGTAACTTGATGACCTGATAACCAATATGCCACTCATGGAAAACTGTGAAACTCTGAAACTATTTTGGGACTGATTATACATATTCTATACTATATAATCTGCCCTCTGATTATAGCCTGGGGTGTTTTTTTTTTATATATTACTACCTTCCAGTTATAGCTTGGGGTGTGTATGCGTATATATAACTGCCCAACCGATACTAGTTTAGTGGTGTTCATAATATACTATAGTAATAATAGCATTTTTGGCCCTCTATGACTCTTAAAAGTTCTTTTCTTTACCTTTGAACGACATTTGGTCGATGCATAAGCTAATAATTTTAATAAGCTCCACCGAGGAGGAATATGTAACTCAACTATACAGTAGACAAGCCAAGACAAACAAGATATGATTTCAAGATGGAAATTACTCCCGACAAGAGACATATAGACATGGATTTAGAACACTTTGCTTGACGATTTTTTTAAAAATTGATGTACGATTCTAAAGTTCATGCTTTTGAAAGAAAGTGTAGCCTTAAATACATCAATTCCCTTAGTTACGATGGTCTTACGGTTAACATTCCCCAACATGAGGGATGATCTACATAACATTTTTGACGTAAATCAAAATGGGAATAATAACCTACGAATTGAATCACGACGACATTATATCGAATACTTGGAGTGCGTAACTCTTATGTTTTACTCTTATGGAAATCAAAGAACCATCTACTCTTCTTCATCAATCACAACACAACCAATATCACAACCAACATACTCCACAACCCTAAACCATAATTACCTCAAGAGCTACCCAAAATAACCTAATAATTACAACTCATCTTTCATGGAACTTAGCCCAATCATACAAGTTATCCTTATCAATTGAATCAAGCTAAACTATGAGGAACTAGATAGCGTATAGGAGTAGTAAAATCTTACTTCTAAACAACCAAGATGATTTCCACAACATGCTCTATTCGAAGCTCAAGAGAATTCTCAACTCTAGCTAGCTAACTAGAGGGATTTTCAAGATGTTGTAGATCTTCTAAGGGAGAAATCACCTCAAAAAAGTATGGAGTAGTTCTTCAATGGTGTAGAACCATTTTGGAGTGTTGGGAGTGTCTAGGATCTTAATAGGTTGAAAAATGAAATAACACAAAGCTGCCCTCAAAGTTCACTTAAATAACCATCTCTATCGCCTTTCATATGCGGCGCAGATCCCCATCTGCAGCTACATATCCCACTGCATATTGTGGAAGTGATATGGTAGAATAATGGCCTTGATCTGTGGCCTGATCTGTGAGGCAGAATGGTATTCGTGACGTCAAATGCTTAGCATATCACACTAACTTTGTCGGGAAAAGTGTCCTTCAATATAATTGACCTCTAACCTTTTGTACACCTTATTAACATCCATTTAAGTCATAGGTGACCCTTAGAAAGGGTCCCGAGTTACCAAAACTCAAGTAGACTAACTACGCTCTCACTTGAGCATAAAACTACGGGGTGTAACACTCCAATGCTGTCTTTATATAAAAGTAGTTGAAGCCTTCAATACTTGATTCCAAGAAGGATTTTGTTTCATTAATTGCACTTGAAAAACCAAACCTTGTTTGACTTGGATCTTCTTTTTTTCATGTTTGCACGTCAACTTTCTTGTCCTACTTCAATGCTAATTTCCATGTTAATCAACTTTATGGTATTTGTGTAATATTGTCGTAATCTGGATATGTTATTTACCCTTAAATATTGCTACCATGCTGACAATCTTCCCACTTAGAACTAGCTTCATGTTGTTCTAACACTACAATTTCATATTGATACAACTAAGGCTCACTACACAAGATTTGTAAGCTCGCATTAGTTTACCCTCGAGTTCAACAAGGTTTGTAGGTTGAGTCGGTATGACTAAGTAAGAGGGATTAATTAATATTTTAGTACGGATTAACCTTCCACCCATTGCAACCAATTAAGTGCTAGGTTATATATAACCTATAATGTTGGTATATCCTCTGATGATATGTATTTGAGGAATATGTTCTTCAGCTCAGGAAATAATTCTCCACCCTTATCTCTCCATTATTTTCCTCCCTCATAGCTCATCTTCCAGAGCCTAATATTGCATTCTTTTATAGATTAAGTGTCAGTTCTGTAACACCCCATATTTTAGCGCTAGTATATGTCGTGAGTAAAGACATAAAAATTGGTGAATCTAAGATCCTATATTTTGATAAAAATTACTTTAAACAAGTGTTAAGTCCGTTTCAAAAGAGTTCAGGGTTAAACGAATAAAAAAAAAATACTTCTCGACAAAGTTCGCCAAAGGAAAGTGGATTATAATAGCATGTACTTTCAGGGTAATAATAAGAGTGATTAATATTATAATAAGGTCTTGTTATGAGGTATTGGAATCTTACACTAGTCGTATGTTAATCTTTGAAGTCAAGAAAGTCGTAAAACAAAAGTTGGCAAAGGTCATCGCAAGTGACGTTCATAAATTTGCTAAAATTTGGGTCAGATGTCGCAGAGCTTTTCTCTAAATATAAAAAGGAGTTATGAAGTGATCCACCAGTGATATTTAAGGTCTATAAGTCTAGTTTCCACAACACTAAACCGTTTGGGAATATGGCGTCAAAGCAAAGAGATATTTACGCTTTCGCCAAATTGTACAGACTGCCAGGCAGGTAGCCAAGGGAGCTCACTAAGTGAGCTTCATAGCGAGGTTGTTGGTCACGTGAGCTAGTGTACAAAAAGTGAGGCGATTATATTCTTTATAAGTCCCCAAGCTCGACCAAATCCACATTTATCACCTTCTTCAACCCTAAGCAACTCCAAAAGGTCTCTCAAGGTTCTCTAATGGTTTCTTAACCATCTAAGCCATGTTCCGGAGTAATTAACGTCAATCTTTTATCATCGAGTTCAAGGTGGTATTCTACTACTTATCTTCCCTCTTGTAATGCGTTGGGGGCCTGATAGTGGAGAGTGAAGTGTGCTAAGAGCCGGGTTATACTAATTGAGGTAAGCTCCATCAGAAATATGAAGTTGTGTTGTGTTGGTGTTGTGCTGCACGTATGAGGCCATAGTTATGGTGTTAAGTTGCTGAATATGTTGGTTATGTTGTGAGAAGAGAATAAAGTAAGGGAAAGATAGTTGTGTTGTATAAATATTGGTTTACCATTAATGAAAGAGATGAAACTTATTGCACTTAAGGTGTTCGCTAAAATGTCTAAGTGATCCGAATCTTAGTTTATTGATCCTATTTTGATCCGAGTTACATATGTAATGTATATTATAGTCCGTAAGGAAGGCTGGAATCCATATAACTATTGTAGCTAAGGAAACAGAGGCATGTTAAGGCTATCCTTCTTTATTTATTTTGGCATGCCTAACCGAGCGAGTTCTGACTACACGCACAAAGAAGTTCCATTCATAAAGATCCCATGTCTATGTCGCTTCATGATATTCTCATAGTAGTTTCCCTTATCGGGAGATTAATTTCACTCTAGCATTGTTGGTTATCGATCTAATTAAGAGATAGAAAGAATGATTATAGAGTTTATACAGTTATGCACTTGCATACGGGTCTATCTAATCATACTTTTGCCCTCGGGGCTATTAAGTTATACACGTGACTCAGGGGCTATATAAATGCGCACTTGCCTTCAGGACTATACATATACTTGCCTTCGGAGCTATACATATACTTACCTTTGGGGCTGTATACATACTTGCCTACGAGGCTATTCATACACTTGTCTTCAAGGCTATTCACATATACACCGAGCCTTATAAGACGCTACTACATAGTTAGTTATGTGTTGCTCAATCAATAGGAGTAGGAAACAGGTAAGTACACTTCTAGATTATCATGACTCCTCAAGTTACATTTAGTATATTACATATATCAGTTAAGGTTCTATTTCAGTTTTGCAGTTGCCTTATATACCCGATACGTTATTTTGTACTAACGTCGCTCTTACCGAGCGCGCTGCATTTCATGCATGCAAGCCCTGATAGATAGCCAGAGGGACCTTCTAGTAGGTGTGCTAGAGTTCCGCGGATTGGTAAGCTTCATCTCATCTGGAGTTGCCACATTAAGAGTTAGATTCGTTTGGTGTATATACAGACAACATGGGTAGGACAAGGCCCTGTCCTAACCCCAATACAATTATATTCTCTTTAGAGGCTTGTAAACACGTCCTTTAAGTATTGTATGTCAGTATAGAGGCCTTCTCAGCCAATTCTCTCTATCTCTCTCTCTCTTATATATGCGAATTCCTGATATCCCATATAGAATTCAAATATTTCCTCGAAGCCTAAATATGCAATGCAAGGATATTTATAATTATCTAGAAAAAACCCCAGACCAGATGTTTAGAATCAAACAAGTATCAACAATATGCTTTCTCTGCTTCTGTTGGGGAATATTATGATGGTTATATCAACCAAAGAAAAGAAGAAATTTCGACTTTTTTGTTGATCAAGCGACACTCGGATTTGAACGGGGGAAAAAGGATTTGCAGTTCTCTACCTTACCACTCGGCCATGTCGCCAAAATGCTACAAATACACATATATTCAAACTTTCCCAGATTACTGAACTACTTTTTTTTATTGTACTTGCACTTTGAGTTCTGTTTTCCTAAATTCTTCCTAAAAGTCAAAGAAATCCTAATCATTCTTCCCAGGTTTGATTCATCCTTTCAATTTTGATTGAGTCTAAAAATTCATAATGTTCAAAACATGCTCTTACCTTATATATATATATATATATATATATATATATATATATATATATATATATATATATATATATTGTTTTAGGTTTTGCTGCTTGCAGATGTATACGGTGGCCTTGTCAGCCCATTTATATATATGTCTGCGAGGGTGATCCCTAGTTCAGAAATTTCAATAGTTATTCATAGGGCATGTAGAGTACGACCTTATTGGCCTAGATATCAGTGTTATCCATATTGCCCTCGCTGGCCTTGTTTACTTGTTGAGTATGTTTAGAGTTACAAAATGGTAGGCTTGGGCCAGTAAGGTACCGGTTTCCGGCCATGTATCCTAGATTTGGGGCATGACGAACTTAGTATCAGAGTAGGACTATCCTAGGAAGTCTACAAGTCGTGTCTAGTAGAGTCTTGCTTATAGGTGTGTTATGCACAATAGTTATTATCATGATGCTACATGTCATTAAGGATTGGTTACCCTTCTTTCTGGTTATAGAGATGAATCATAGGAACTCGATCCCATTTCATACTTGTCACAAGTAAATAAGAGATCATTATAAGGTTATATACCCTAGAGGTGAGAGTATTACGCCAAAACTTCAAAGCGTGAACATTTGATCCACCCATTTATAGAGAAGGCAATGCCAGCCTAGAAAGGTAAAATACGAGTTTTAGTATGCAAATGAAGTAAAGTGAAAGAGGTATAAAGTACCCAAATACAGAAGATTGTAAGGTGGTTGACATTCACATAGAATGATATAAGTGTTGTTATCCCACTTTCAGTAATGGTAGAATTACAGTGAGTAATACATACTCTAGCTCATGATTTACGGACATCGATAGACGTAGTTTTAGAAGGAAGTGAGATGTCAGGATATAGTGAGGGTTAGAACAATCCTCAGTATGGGCAGTACTGAGTAATAGTACGAATATGTTGATAGTACCTCTTTAGATGATATATACATGATGTACCCAAGAATCGTTAGTCGAATACATTTTTGAGAATCTTGAAGATCCAAAAGTGAAGTATTAAAATATTTACGAGATGAGTATTTCCCTCATTGAGGCTCCTGTCTGAAGTAAACAAGAAATAGTAAGTGCCTAGACAAAAGGTAAGAAGAAGTAAATGTTGAGCTGTGAAGTGGAATGTCTTATGAGACTAAGTCTCTATTATGAGATTTGGATTGACAAGTGTCAGTAGAATATAACAATTAGATGATTTATCCCTATGAATTAGGAAGTATCGATATTGAATGTATCCTGATCCAAACCAAATACGAGTCAGAGACATGAGAGATTGTTATACTAGTAGGTATTGAGGAAATTACATGGTAACTAATTAGGCAATAAGAGACTGAACTGCAGAAGAGAAACTTTTGAAGGTTATAAAAAATAAGCCCCCTTAAGACTATCGTCTTAAGTAAAAGATAAAATTTATCAAGATCGAGCACATAATTTATGAATACATGGCATTCTATCTAGGTAAGTGATTCAGTTGTCACTCATAAGCGAGACTTGTTATAAGGCAAGTTGTATGTTATTAAAGTTCATAGAGTTGCTGAAGGTGTTGAGGCAATAACATGACTTCTCAGGAATGAAATCCTTGATCGCAAGGTGTGGCCATCCTCCCAAAAAGGGAGATAGTAGATAAAGTATCAAAATATAATCACATATTGGATTAGTGATTGAGTATGTAAGAAGGGCTACAACAAAGAGTTTCAAGGCGAATAAGATTGTGCTTTCCAGATTCTACAGATGTGTGATGACTATGGAATAATATGTAAATATAATTGTTACACCCCGCGATTCTGCGTGCGATTGAAAGTATGGTTAGTCGATTTAAGATCTGACAACTCGAGACCCTTCTTGAGGGTCACGTATGACTTAAATGAATGTTACAAAGGTATACGGAAGCTTGGAAGTCAATTGTATCAAAGGAAGTGCATCTCAACAAAGTTTGATGAAGATTAGACGATATGCTAAAGCATTTTGCATCGCGGAAGCCAATCTGCCTCGCAGATTTGGCCGCATCTTAAGGCAACCTTTTGTCCACTCTTCTGCCACCATATGTGGTGGAGGATTCTACCGCATCTGTCCATAAGCGTCGCATATTCTCCCGCATATGGGAGGCAGTGGGCAGCCTATTTAGGGACAAATATGGTGGTTCATTGGTATTATTTCATTTCGACCACAAGAGCTTCTAAACTCTCTGAAAGACCCTCCTAGGGTTCCTCTACTATTAAGGAACCTCTCTAATTGTAGTTGATGTGATTTCTCCATTTAAAGTCTTAGATCATCTTGAGGATCTCTCTAGTAGCAAGGTAGAGTTCAGAATTCTTTTTAGCATGAAAAAGAGCTTATTGTGCAAATGATCATAGTTTTATGGAGGTAAGGTTTACTGTCCTTTGATGAGCTCTAATTTATTTTAACTTGGTTGGTGGTGTTGGTAAAGAAAAATTGTGAGAGATGAGTTGAACTCCATGAAAAAGGTTTTGTAATCTTTGAGTTGTTCTTGGTTGAATTTGGAGGTGTCTATGCTAGGAATTGCGAGACATGATACTGAGAATTATGGAATTTGTAGTTGTGATTTTGTAGTTGTTGTGGTTGTTGTTGTTGTTGATAAAGGAGGTTTGATAGTAACCAAGTTGCCATAAAAGTAAATCATGAGAAATACACCCTCTAGGTGCTCGACAAAATGTCATAAAGAATGAATTATTAATCTACGGGTTCTGTCTTGAATCAAATTATCTATATTATGTAGATAATAATTCGTGAGGCTCTCGAGAGTTCACAAGGCATTGATAGCGAAGCGACACATGTATGTAAGGCTATCCCTTCTTTCAAAAGACTGACATCTAAAGGGTAGTTGTGAAATGTGATAGTGAGAATTATGGAAAATGTAGTTGTTATTTTGTTGTTATTGTGGTTGTTGTTGTAGATAAATGAGGTTTGATAGTAACTAAGTTTCCATGAAAGTAAATTATGAGAAGTACGCCCTCTAGGTGCTCGACAAAACATCATAAAGAATCTATTCTTAATCTATGGGTTCCGTCTTGACTCGAATCATTTATATTATGTAGATAATCATTCATGAGGATCTCGGAGTTCGCAAGGCATTGATATCTAAGTAACGCATGTATGTATGGCTATACATTTCTTTTAAAGGCATGATAGCTAAAGTATTTATCATTTTCAAATGAAACATCGACAAGATCATTCTATTCATATGTATATTATCCTTTGTCGGGAGTAGTTCTTTTGTTATTGTTGCATTCTTGTTACACCCTGTAGTTTCATATTTCATCATGTCATTAATGGATACGGATGTCCCGGGAAGAGGTACGACCTTATGAAAGGGTAATGAAGATTTATAACTTATTTATTGAAGTACCGGAGTGTTTAGAAGTTAATCGGATCGAAGAAAATACATTTAGACAAAATGAGAAAATTGTGCAATTTGATAGTGAGGTTGACGGACCATCAAAGTGCAAGCTTGAACCATCAATATGTCTGAGATTTTGAGATTTCAGATCTGCATTTCATGGTCCAGATTGACGGACCGTCAATCCAACCGTCCTTTTGCGGCAGTGAAAATTTCTACCAGGTTTATAAGCGGGTCACGCAATTTGGGACCTCATTTCCTCCATAAACAGACCTCAAAACTCTCCCTAAACCCTTCTAAAGGTATTCCAACATCCCAAGATCGAATCAAAGGTAAATCACACAATATTTACGTGATAATTCCCGTGGTAATCGTAAGAATCATTTTCTCCGTATTGAACCAAGTTTGAAAACCCTTAGTGATGGAATAACTTGTTGTTTTAAAGGGATTTGGATGCATAAAGGTAAATATTTATCCTCCTCTACTTGTTATTATGATTAATTTATTATTTGGAGTAAGTTGTGAAAGGATTTTTGTAATCGAAACTCGTAGACATATGAAATCATGGTGAGATGATTTGTGGACTGTTTTATTGAAGATATGAGTTGATATTGATAAAAAAACTGATGGTATATGTCGTGAAACTAAGAAATATTGTTTCAAAGAACCGTGGGATCGAATTACCTAAGTATCCCTTGTTAAGAGGTCTAAGAACCCTATGTGTTTAAAGTTAGTAATAAAATACCTAAGTGAAGTTTCTCTATAAAATATGGATTCAATATTGATATCGACCATTTGTTTGATATAGATAACTATCCGTAAGCAGTACGAGGATTTGTAGAGAGATTATAGCTTCAAGGACAATGTATGTAAGACTATTCCTTTCTTTCAAAAGCATGAGATCCAAAGAGTTTATCACTTTTTCAAAAAGAAACATCAAAACCTTCATTCCATTGTATATCGTAATCTCTTGTTGAAAATTGTATATTGGTACTCCTATTATCTTGATCATTGATGTTTGGTTACTGGTTTATATTATCATAAGTCTTCGGAAAAAGTATTCCAAACAGTTAGTCGTCAGAGTGACTAAAATTCGTTCCAAAAGTAAAGTCAAAGAGTTCTGAGTTTCAAGGATGCCTTAAGTGTTATTATCACTATATACATATGATTCACACCACCATTGAGAATAGCCGGTGGGTAGCTATACATGTATATTATACACACCGCGCCATGCTATAATCGGCTGGGTAGGCACTTAGACGTGCATCCATACATACACCTCGGAGTATAACTGAGGGTAGGCACTTATATTTTCATATTGCTATTCATGCTTTACATACCAATATTTCATTCGTTTTGACATCCCATTTGCCGGGGTGCTGCATATCATGCTGCAGATTCAGATAGAGGTGCAGATAGACATCCCCAATATGAGTTGATTGAGTTCTGTGGATTGAGTGGTGAGCTTCACTTCATCCAAAGCTGCCGAGTCAGAGTCATGAGCTGAGTCTGGTGCAAATATAGTAGATGGGTAGGTTGGGGCCTATCCTGGCCACATCATAGTTACGTTTTCCATAGAGACTGGTAGACATGGTGTATGTATAAGTTTCTCTTTTCGGCCTTGATACATATATTTTGGCCTTGTTGTCCTTATATTAGATTATCATATTCAGTTCACCTTATATTGATCATTTTGAGGCCTTGGTGGCTAGATCGTTGTATGCTCAAATTATAATATACACGTGGTATGCTCAGGCAGTCCAAGCGCCAGGTACTGGACACCCCCTACAGTTTGGGCTGTGACAAACTTGGTATCAGAGCAGGTATGTCATAGGGAGTCTACAAGCCGTGTCTAGTAGAGTCTTGTTTATGGGTGTGTTGTGCACCACACTTATAAGCAAAAGGCTGTCAGATATTTAGTGATGGTTTCCCATTCTTTCATCTCATATATCGTGCAGTAGAGCTGAGTTGTAAGAGTATGAGTCTTACTCGTGCTTTACACAGTTTCAGTTATGAAAATAACCAAAATGTTATTCATAGCCAGCCAATGAAAGATTTTGACTAAGATTATTGAGACGCTAGAGGTGCAAGTGTGATATTGAAATTTTAGAATATAAACGACTGTCTCCTCCTTACAATCAAAGGAAGTGATGTATGTTTGGAAAGATGAAGCATCGACTTTCGAAATATAGAAAGAAAGGTGGTGGAGGTACCAACTATTTGAAATGCGGAAGATTGTAGCGAGATTGGAATTCAGATAGAGTAATAAAAGCCTTGTTGTTCCGTCTTCAGCGTTGATAGAATCTCAGTCCCATTTTCAGCGGTGATAGAATCAAAGTGAGAAGTACTTATTTATATACTTGATTTATTAACGTCAATAGACGTAGTTTCAAAAAAAGTGGGACCTCAACATCTAGTAAGGATTTAGCACGATCCTCAGCATGGATGGTACCAAAGAATAGTACGATTAGGTAGTGATACCCCCTTTAAAGAACATGTACATGATGTACCAGGGAATTGTTAGCAAAATATGACCTTTAAAAGATTCAAAGATTTACCAGGCCAGGTATGGAGCCCTTTGTGCGGGAGGTGAATGCTTCCCTCAGTGAGACACTAAGCAGAAAAATGGAGAAGAGAAGGACGTTCGACGTAAGACAGAATTATATCATGAAGGTATAGACAAGGATAAAAGGTGATATTGATAGCAAGAGAATAATGCAAAGGTAAATAAAACATTGGAATAAATGTATGAGATGAATAAGAGTCACGAAATAAAGTATAGAAGAATGGCAAGCCGTGTCCAATAAAGATAGAAAGTAATGCAAGTAGTAACGGTCGGGACGTCTTAGGGAATGTGTTATAAGACCGAGTACCTATTGCGATATTTGAGTAAGAAGAAATCAACGGGATATGCCATCTAGATGATTTAGTCATTAAATCAAGGAACATTAATATTGAGTCGATCCTTCATATAGGACGGAATAAGAGTTGAAGACTCTTGAGAGGATATAATAAGAGCTACCACGGAATGGCAAATAAGAAAACAAGAAGTAAAGAAGTACTCTGCAAGGAAAGGCGATCCTTAAGGGTTAGTAAGGAATGAGCCCCCCAAGGTTATTGTTTTTGTTACCGAGATTGAGTGTGTCAGTCATAAATGTGTGACACCTTACATATGCGAGTGATTCAGTGACCCTGTTAAGAGTTATTTCTCCAAGTCAAGTTGTAAGTTGTTAAATTATTGCAGGTTATAATGAACATCAATTTAATGACCTAATATCATAAAGGAGAAACTCTAGACCCGAGAGGAGTAATACATGGGAGATGGTGCAGGAAAGAACTGATATAGACCCGCACAATGATCCAGTGAGCAAAGGCAAAGGTTACAGAGAAAAGTTTTGTGATGACTAAGGTTGCATTATCTAGGTTTTATGAGCACGCCATGAATGACAATGGGTATGTATGTATTAACGTTGAGAACAAAATAGTAAGTGGCTTCCCATTTAGAAGGGTTAAAGAAATGACAAAGACTGCTGAACGTATGAGATTCAGAAAGGAAACTGTGGGGAATAATCAAAAGGAAAGAGCATACATAAGCTTGAAAGGAGTATTCTGAATTTAGGAATGAGAGGATAATTCGAATTTCTTCAAGAAAGGATGTAAATATAATCTATAAGGGGATGAGTTAAATGGATAGATAATCCATCATACTATTTTATATGTATATTAAGGGACGATCTTAGCATTTGAGGCATTGATCTCGCAAGCAACCGATAACGATTCTTCAAAAATATTTCAAGCAAGAAGTAATAATATGAGGGGTTAGTATAAGGTGACCAAGCTGAGGGACTACGGAGCCTGGAAGTAAAGCTGATAGTTAAGGATGAATGTATCCCGAATATTGTGGTTGATGTATAGGAATACATTACCGATAGTTAGGACGGTTAAATGAAAAACTGATATTTGAGCCCAAAATAGAGCATAAGGTTAGTTATATAAGAGACCCCTGAATAATAGAGATTATAATCAGTCGATGTACGATAATATGAAGACTCATAATGAACGAAGGAAGATGCAGTGGTAAGGAGGAAAAGTAGTAAAAGATTAGGGGTATCAAAGATTATGCTAGAATATACGATTACAAAATTGCTAAAAGCATATCGCTGGTAGATATTTACTAACAGCAAGAGAAGGATTTAATCAATATACAGATAGGAACGACTTACCGATAATGATGACAGTTGAGTAAGGACCAAGATTTAATCCCATAGTGCAGCGGGAGTCCAAATATATAAAGAACCACTGAATAATAGAGGTTGAGGCCAACCGATGCATTGCAAGGTGCTTACCCAGAAGAAGCAAGAGAATGAAGTTGTTCACACCTAAGAGCCTAGATAGGAAAGTTAAGCCCATAACTTAGGGTTGGCAACAGTAAGCCCATGTTATAAATGTAACCACAAGGATATTCAATGTAAAGTTTAGATGAGTTTATCTTACTAATAAGGAAAGTCACCCTTTCGGATGGGTCACCATAGTATAAAGAATTACGAGCCCTCTTAAAGCGAATAACAGTTCTTAGAAGGAAAAGAAGAAAATAAGTAAGCAAAGGTGGACTTAGATAATGTGGTGAAATGTGATCCTCCATAACAGAATGAGGTTTCCCCAAGTTAAACTTCAGCAAATGAGTATCCTACAAATAAGGAGGAAAGACAAGAGCATATCATTGTTCTAGTTGAACGATCGAGAATCTAAACAAGGACTAAATCAACGATAAAGGGTTATATAGAACTAAGTGGTATCCTTCCTTTGAGGGATGGAGTGGAAGATAACTATATAAGAGTTCGGTCCTATGACCCTTCAAGGAATAAGTTCAGCAGAACATCATAACAACCTTCAGAGTAACCTAAGATGAGGTATGTAAATGTTTTAGCCTATATCGAGGCCCGAAAAAAGGAAGGACTAGCAAATGATCTCCAACAAATAGCAAGTTTGAAGGTCCAATTTCAGGGCTTCAATGATAACAAAGCAATATGCGGGGATTGTTAGTGTCACCCCGATGACAAGTGAAAATAAAATACCAATGGAGAGTTGGAAGAGTTACGATCAGAAGGTAAGGTTTTATGGTAGTAGATCCAATTCCAGAGTTAGACCGAGATAGAGTTCTCCAGTACTAAGTCAATCGGGTGTCCCAAGTTTCCTGGGTTACGCGATAAGATCGGAGGTGCCTTGTTCCTGCTATTTTGTTCATCTAGATTCAGGGAAGACGTATTACAATAATGAAGACATGCATTAATGTGATAATGATATGTAGAGAAATGCTCAGTTTTGGGCATGTCAACTCGATGATCAGCATGGCAAGATAAAGTATCCGAGGCCAGAGGATTAACATGCATAATATATATTTCCGCTTTAAGAAGATAATATGGTATGAATATAAAACCTCTGTATGGGTAGGTGAGCATCACTCCCTATAGTTGACAGTCAACAGATTATAGAGTTGACCCTGTTCATTCCAAATAGAGCTATTCGCGCAGTTAGTGATTATGTTAGTTGTCCATTGACAAGAGGTCGTAAGATTTGACATTTAAATACCCTGTACCCCAAGTAGAAGGGGCACAGTGCCATATAGGTCTAAGATTCTCCAAGGAAAGTTTAGGAGTGCAGAGAAAACCATGGTGATTTTCTCCCAAACAAATGGTCGAACCAGGCGCATAATCCAGACGCTAAAGGGTATGATAAATGAAGGTATGCTTGATCTATAAGAGAAATGTGATGATCGTGTACCCCATTATGTGATGTATATTATGGCGGTTATTATATTACAATTGAGATGAATTCCTATAAGACTTGGTATGGTCTGAAGAAGAAGTCGTCGATCTATTTCCTTAACATAAGAAGATAAAGATTGTTTAAACCTATATAGGTCCCATCAGTTCCTAAGGTTGTGAAAGAGTAAAGTTCCTTCAGAAAGTAAATTGACCATTGAGGATTGCCAGGAATTACCTGCCGATGTGCGATATCAAGAGCTTACGAGCACTATAGAAGGTTAATTGATATTTTTATAAGATTTTGCCTATAAAAGGCATGATGAGATTCAACCAGAAATGCAAGCTTATTCTCAGATTCAGTAGACCATATAAGTTCACTCAAGGATCTAACCAAGTGACCTATGCGTTTATGATTATCTCCGAGATTTGAGAAGGCTCATTAAGTTCATACGTACTGATATCAACAAAGTATATATAGAAGGTCTCTCTCACATTTTGCCTATCGAGAATGTTTGAATTGCTAGAGACCTACCCTATAAAGAGGTCTAGACTACTATCCGTTATCACTAAGTTAAGAAGTTCAAACTCATGAGATGACATTCATTAAAGCACTATGGAAAAGTAATTGCGTAGAGGTAATGATATGGGCGACTAAAAAGGCATGAGATCTTGATACTCTCCCGTAGTCCGGACATCAGGTTTGCATAGTACTCGTGCAATACGAGCCCGTTGTTCCTACTCTATAGAGGTGAACTTGTCTTATGCACCTTGTACAAATAACGATCATAACATAGATGTGACAGATGCAACTCAGACGCTAATATTGGATAGTCGAGGTGAGTTATAGCTTACCCTTTTGAGTACCGTGATAGATAGATGGTCGTGTGAGGATGGTATGATGTTATATTACTTTGGATGGCCTTGTGTGGCATATGTGTTAATTCTAGCTGTTTGGCAGGTTTTGAGTTAGCCCAATTTGTAGAGGAAACTCTGCCAAAATTTTATTAAAACCTAAGAGTGAAGGACTTTTAGTTATGCCCCTCAACATTCGATGATGAATGTTTCTAGGGGGGAAGGATATTACACTCCGCGATTCTGCGTTTGATTGGAAGTATGGTTAGTCAATTTAATCTCCGATGATATGAGACCCTTCCAGAGGGTCAAATATGACTGAAACGAATGTTACAAAGGCATAAGGAAGTTTGGAAGTCAATTGGATAAAATGAAGTACATGTCGACAAAGTTTGATGAAGATTGGACGATATGCTAAGCGTTTTGCATTGCGGAAGCCAATACACCTCGCTAATTTGGTTGTATCTCAAGGAAACCTTTTGGCCACTATTCTTCCATTACATGCGGTGGAGGATGCGACCACATATGCCCAACTACGACATATTGTAATTATTATTGAACAATCATCAATTCAAGTTCTTTCATGTCATATTGGATAGGTAATGGGTTTTATAGGAATTTGGATTGAGGTGGGATTAATATTACCGCTAGGGTTCTATGCAATATTGGATGATTTTAGGTTTAGAGATGCAGGTTTGAGGATATGTGAATAGTCTAGGGGTGTTTTGGATGTTGTGGGGTAGTGGAAAATATCTGGAGGAGGCTGTCAGGTGGCCGGAGTGGCCATATTTGGCCAGAAAATACTTTTTCTCACTAGGGTTTCTTGTCTCCTAGAGAGAGAAGCTCACGCCACAATTTTTTTTTCAAAAGAGGGTTTTCAAGATTCATCATTGGGGTAATTTCTTACTCCTAATCTAAGTATTATTTCATGATTCTATCCTTTAATTAGTGATATCCCATGTGGTTTTAGTTGTACAACCTTAGGGTTTTTCATCAACTTCGGGGATTTGTTTTAGTTAAAAAATTTAGGTATCAATTGGAGTTAGAACTTGATGATATTTACGATTTAGACTATGGTTAAGATGATTTTATGCTTAATTTCTTATTTTGCCTTTGTGGACCTGAGTTATCTTTTTGGGTCAATTTTTTAGATTAAAATTGAAGTATAGCAATATGAGTATTGTTGGATTCGTGTGACCTTGTAGAACACTATTTTGATGATAATGAACTTGTTTTCTCAATAAATTACTGTTTTGACCCTCAGGGTTTGGGTATAGGTTTTTCATTGATGTTTTGGACCCGAATCATTTCATATGGCAATATAGGTACCATTAGACTCGTATTCTCATCTAGATACCCTATTTGAACAGATTTTGTATGTTCGGAGGATTAAAGGAAATGGAAAGTTTTAGAGTGACTCTTTCTCTTCGAATTCAGGAAAGTTGAGACTTACTAGACCCTATTGTAGTGTTTATGTGTTGTATAAGTAATTAAGGGGTGTAACGGGAATGTGGGATCCCATACTTGTGAGGTGACTAGAACTTATACGGCTACCGGTGTACTTAAAAGGTTAATTAAAATATGAAGAAGTTATATTTGTGACGGAGATTATATCTTTAGCCTTCGGGCCTTGAAGCGTGGTGCATAAATCCACTTAGGCTAGTATGACTGTTGTTTACTAGGGCTATGCTAGCCATGTTTGGTAGATGCTTTAATTATGACTTGTAATGTATTCATCACTCTTCATCTCATCTAAGTTATGGAAAAAGGACTTGTTTTGCTAAACTGGTCTGATGTTATGCTTTTGCATGGTGTACACATATCAATTTCATACTTTCATGATATTATTGACATTTGATTAATGATGTACAAAAAAGAGGCCTTGAAAGCCGGTTATTTGGATATGGTACATGGTAAGAGTAATGATGATGATATTACAATCACAGAGCTGGGACCCGATTGGAAATGATTCCGGGTGGGTATATGGTTCACCTGAGTCCCCCATGGGTCATGTGAAACCTAATGTAGGAGCGTGTGTATATCAGGTGGATATGATCATTGCATAACATACATATAACTTGCATTGCATGTCATTATACTTGTTGGTGTGAACTTGATGCCATATGTGCTCGATTGATGTAAAAATGAAATCTTTATGGTTTTTCTTACCTAAAATAGAAGAAAGATGGAATCTTTATGACTTCTTAATGTAAGAGATGAAGAAAGCTAGAATTTTTGTGGGATTAGACACCCTAATTGGGATTAGATAACCTACTGTGGAGTTGTCTATCTATCTGTACCTGCAGGCATGAAACACAGCACTCCAGCAAGGGACTTCAGTACGAAAGAATGTATTGAATATGTAAGACAACTAAATCATATAGTAAAGGCCACTGAGGGAATACAACTGACATAATCATGATCATATGCATAAAAGTACAATTGGGCCACTCTATGGGGACATATAATATAGTATCAAGCTTTTTTGTGGGACATATCTCATCATAATGTATCTGGCCATAATAGGACTTGGTAATGTCATACCCGGCCGACTATAGCGCCACTCAATAGAAAATAGATACATATATATATATATATAATGCATTAAAGACCTAAGACATCAACATAAATAGAGTAGAGTAACCTAAAGTCGTTAACCCTCCCCGCCTATCATTATGAAATCATGTACAGTGATCGTTACAATCCAACAAAGATCTCAAAATGTATCACAAAGCAAGGAATATCATAATATACAAAAAGTAATCCCAACGAGGTGTATATAAGTTAATATAAGGTTTCAAATCAATGGGGGACTAGCTTTCATGATCAAGAATGGGATTTTGCTCATAGGACATGTTACTACATAGCGTGTTTTCTAAGATCATGTCGATAGAATGAAATGTAAGCCTTACATACCTCGTTGCTTAGCTTATACGATATCCAGAAGTCCTTGGGTGTCCTACAAGTGATTATATATATTATATAAACAATTGATATCAATATCAGATTCAAAACTTATAAGAAAACTTGTTTGGACATTTCATCAAACACTTTACATTTGTAAGATTTATATGGTCTTCTACATCAAATTTTACATGAATTTGAACACTACAAATCTTTCTAAATTCTCCTTCCTTAACATCACAACACATACAACAAATTTTGATTATCAACTCCATCCCATACTTCATGCAGAATAGCCCAACAAATAATACAAACTCTAGTTTCAATGTTTCTATGACTTGGTTTATAAAGATCCTTCAACAATCCACTTCAAAAAACTTATATGATCCTAAAAATAGGTAAAGTAATATGAAATTTACATTTAAATACTACTTCACCACCAAGAATTCACTGGAATCAATAAGACGAAGAAGAAGATGATATGATGATAACCACAGGATCCTTCACGTTGAATTTACTTGATTTGTCTTTGTCTTTGAGTCTACGATGCTAAGGGAATTTCTAGAGATCATTTATGGGCGTTTAGGATTTGGAAATGTTATAAATTGAAGCCCTAGGTTAATCAAATCAATTTATACATGTAATAAAATTTGCCACCTCCACAAAATACACCGGCCATGTACGTTATGTACATTATATACTGTCCATACATTTGGCCGCATAAAATATACTGTATGTACATCCTTGACCGTACCTCGAAAATAGATTATTGGAAATTTTCCCAAACTGGATACCGCCATACTGCACACTTCATATGGTTTGTACATCGCAGGGTACTTTTTGAAAGTTCTCGAATTTCATCGAAATGTATTCTCTTAGGTTTGTTTAACTCCTATACTTTCTGATACTTATATCAATAAGTTGTAAATCATCGTCATCCTTTCGCAAAGTTGCATACCTTCTCGGGATACTAAAGTTGGTCGACAACATGACTTGATGTTAAACTATGATGTCTAACATCCTTCCCTTCTTAGGAACATTCGTTCTCAAATATAGGGGTAATGTATCTTAGGATTTCTAGAAATTTCAACAGAGTTTCCCCTATAAACAAGAATGTCCAAAACCTGTCAAGCAACCCAAATCACAAATTCAATGCCACACCAGACCCGAAATAGCATAACAAAATAATATTGGCCCCACACGACCGTCTACTCATTTAGAAATCAAAAGGGTTAGACATAACTTACCTCAACTTCCAAATGTCGAAGTCTGGGTTGCATCCGCTACATCTGTCTCAAAAAGATTACCTATACAAGGTATATGAGATAAGTTTAACATATAGGATAGAAATAGGAAAACTGTATCGCACGAGTGTCGATATAAACCTGTGGCCTAAAATTAATGAGGATTTATAGATTTCATATCTTTGTAATCCTCCCACATCATTTCTTCCACATTACTATTCCTCTATAATACTTTAACAAAGGCTACTTCTTGATCCTTAACTTATGAACTTCGTGATCTAAGATCGTAACTGAAGTCTCCTCGTATGACAAGTCTTATGTAACCTGTATATCCTCTATACGGGTACACCGAGGAGGGATCATTGAAACATTTATGAAACATGGACACATGGAATACTGGGTGGACTGCCTCCAAATCTGATGGTAACTCAAACATATAATCTACCTAGCCTATCCTCTGAACAATCTTATATAGTCCATCGCACCTAGGGCTAAGCTTGCCTTTCTTGCCAAACCTTATTATGCCTTTCTTAGGTGATACTTTTAGAAACACCCAATCATCAATAACAAACTCTAATCTCAGCATCGATTATCTGAATATGACTTCTCCGACTCTAGGTAGTCAATAATCGCTGATGAATCAACACTACCTTTTCTACTTCTTGTTGTACTAAATTAGACCCCAATAACTTTGCTTCTCCCACCTCAACCCATCCGATAGGTGACCTATAATTTTTCCCATACAGGGCTTCATACGAGGCCATCTTAATACTGGAATGATAGTTGTTATTATAGGCAAATTCGATAAGCGGCAAATGATCTTCCCAAATGCCCTTAAAGTCCAAGAAACAAGATCGTAACATATCCTCAAGCATCTGAATGGTGCACTCAGCCTGTATGTCTATCTACGAATGGAAAGTTGTGATGAGATTAACCTGAGTGCCCAAACCATTCTGAAAAGATCTCTAGAAGTTAGATATGAACTGGGCACCTCTGTCAGATATAATTGAAATCAAAACCCCATGTACTTGAACTATCTTCTTAACATATAACTTGGTGTAATCTTCGGCTGAATAGGTAGTTCTGACAGGTAGAAAATTAGTTGACTTTGTAAGTCTATCAGGAATAACCCAGATGGAATTGAACTTTCGACAAGAACAAGGTAACCCAGTAATGAAATCCATATTGATCATCTCCTATTTCCATGTTGGAATTTCTATATTCTGAAGCAATCCTCCACGTTTCTGATGTTAAACCTTAACCTGCTGGCAATTCAGACATTGGGCCACAAATTCTGCAACATTTATCTTCATATCTCTCTACCAGTAAATATGCTAAAGATCATGGTACATCTTGGTGGAACCTAGATAAATAGAATACCTAGATTGGTGAATTTCTATCATAATTAGCCCTCCGAGTCCTCCAACATCAAGTATACATAATCATCCTTTGTACTTAAGAACTCCATCATCTGATAATTCAAATAACTGTTTCTTCTAAAAGGGAATCCCTTCCCTCATTCTAACCAACTCTGGATCATAGAACTACCTCGCTTTTATTTCTGCCACTAAGGACGATTCTGCAACATTCTGTACTATAGCACCTCCGTTATTTGTGTCAAGCAGTCGTACAATTAGGATAGCTGACCAATATAGATCCTTGGCCAATTCCAATCAATTAGTCACTACATGCCTCATGCTACTCATAGATTTTCAACTTAAAGCATCGGCTACAACATTTGCTTCGCCCATATAGTACAAAATATCCACTTCATAATCGTTCAATAATTCCAGCCATATCCTCTATCTCAGGTTCAATTCTTTCTGCGTGAATATATAATGTAGGCTCTTATGATCAATAAACAAATCAACATGAACTCCATAAAGATAGTGACTCCATATCTTCAAGGCAAATATGACCGCCGCCAACTAAAGATCATGAGTCGGGTAAATTTGCTCATGCTTTCTCAACAGTCTAAAAGCATATGAAATAACCTTGTCGTGTTTCATCAGAACACAGCCAATCCAACTCTAGAGGCATCACAATAAATAATGTAGCCTTCAAAACCTTATAGAAGTTCCAGGACTGGGGTTGATGTTAATCTATCCTTCAATTATTTAAGACTCCTTTCACAGGCATCCGTCCACATAAATTTAGCCACCTTATGAGTTAGCTTCGCTAACAGAGCATCGATAGAGGAAACATTCTCCACAAACCTTCGTTAATAACCTGTCAATCCCAAGAAACTACATACTTTAGTAGGGGTTGTAGGACTCGGCCAATTCTTTATAGCTTTTATCTTCTAGCTATCGACTTTGATACCCTCGTATGATACTATATGCCCAAGGAAAGCCACTGAATTTAACTAGAACTCACATTTGGAGAGTTTATCATATAATTCATGATCTTGGAGCTTCTGTGACACCGCTCACAAATGGTCTACATGTTTTGCCTCCGATTGAGAATATACCTGGATATTATCTATAAATAAAATCACAAAGATATCCAGAAATGGCTAGAACACTCGACTAATCAAGTCCATGAACACCACTGGTCTATTGGTAAGACTGCACAACATAACAAGGAATTCATAATGACCATATCTGGTCCTGAAAGAGGTCTTCAAAATATCCTTCTCCTTAACTCTCAACTGATGGTATCCAGACCAAAGATCGATCTTTGAGAAATATTTAGCTCCCTACAACTGATCAAACAAGTCATCATTCCTTGGGATTGGATATTTTTTTCATGTTAGTAACTTTATTTAACTGGCGGTAATCAATACACATTCTCAGTGAATTGTCCTTACAAACGAACAACACTAGTGCGCCCTATAAGGAAGTATTGGGCCTAATGAAGTCATTTTCTAGAAGATACTTCAACTATGTTTTCAACTCTTTCCGCTCAGCAAAGGCCATTCTGTACGGAGGAATATATATAGGTTGGGTATATGGAAGTACATCGATGGAAAATTCAATCTCCCTTTCAGGAGGAATACCTGGAAGTTCATCAGGGAATACATCGAGAAATTCATTAACGACAGGGACAGACTGAAGAGTTGGAGATTCTGCTTCTGCATTTTGCACTTGTACTAAATGGTAAATATAACCCTTCAAAATCATCTTTCGGGCCTTAAGGTAGGAAATAAACCTCCCTTTTGGTACTGCCACATTACCCTTCTGTTGAATAATAACAGACTGAAGAGTTGGAGATTCTGCTTCTGCATTTTGCACTTGTACTAAATGGTAAATATAACCCTTCAAAATCATCTTTCTGGCCTTAAGGTAGGAAATAAACCTCTCTTTTGGTGCCGCCACATTGCCCTTCTATTCAATAATAGGTTTGCTTGGAAAATTAAAACAAACAACTTTTGTCCAATAATCCACGTTAGCATAATAGGAGGCCAACTACTCCATACCCGTAATGGCATCGAAATCAACCATTTCCAACTCATTTAGGTCGGTAGAGTATGGCAATCATAGATCATTACATCACAACCCTGTTATACCTGCCTAACAATCACAGATTTGCCAACCGGCGTACACATTTCAAAGGACTTACTCAATAGCTCAGGTTTTTACCAAACTTTCCAGCAATAAGAGTAATATATGATAAAGTGGAGCTTGGGTCTATTAATGCATACACATCAAAAGAAGAAATGGATAATATACATGTAACCACATAAAGAGATGACTCTAGGTTATCTCGACCAGCTAATGCATAAATATGGTTCTGATGACTGCCTGAGTTGGATGCTCCACCTCTACCTATGGCTTAACTAGAACATGTTTGAGTACCCTGCCTATGGGGGCGTATAGATGGCGAAGAAGCAACTACGAATATAGTAGGCTATGCTATACCACCTCCGCCTCTCATGAAATAATTTTGCATAATATGACCGAGCTGTCCATATGAATAACTCAATATACCCTAACAAGATTTCCCAAAATAGACTCTACCACAGTGATCACAATAAGGTAATGGAGGCCTCATCTGACTGGAATCCCCTCTATACTACGAGCCTGATGCCCATGAACTTTGACCATGACCAGAATAAGTAGAACTTTCATAGCGTTTACCGTGAAACTATGGAAGTGCGCTATCTGCCTGATAGGATAAATGCTTAGAAAATTGTGGCCTAGACCCACCTCTGAACTCTCTTAAGTCACCATCAAACTGGGCCCTCTTATGATGGCCCATATCATGCTCTCAATCAATCTATTGTTACCTCTTAGGATCATCCAGATTTTATGCATAAGCCTGAATGCGGACAATATCCATATTCATATTCAGATAAGTAGTAGTACACTTATTAACCAAATGCAGCCCCAAACCATTAACAATTTCATGCACTCGATTGCTCATATCAGCTATGATCGTATGAGCATACCCATCCAATGAACTAAACTATAAGTTGTACTCTTGTTCACACATATTACCATGCTCAATATGTAAGACACTATCCTGCCTGGCTCGTCGGATCTTGACCAACATAAAATTCTATAAGAAGGCCTCAGAAAATTCTCTCCATCATGCTGCTGGGGCATAAGGTCACCTAGACTACTCCTGTGACTCATACTAGTTCACCGCGACATCGCACAACATATAAGAAGCCAACTCCACCGATTCAAAATATGTGGCATGCATTACCGACAAAGTATGTTGCATCTAATCGAGAAAGTTCTATGGATCCACGTTCGTGTCTGACCCCATGAATACCAGAGGGTCCAGGTTGATAAAATCCAAAATTCTCGCATTAACTGCTATCAGAAGGGCCATTAGTCTGGCATTGGCCCTGAACGACCACTAATTGAGTTAATAATTGTACGATGCTCTGCATATCAAGTTCTTTCTCTAGAGCAACCTAGGGAGGAACTGTAGGTATATCAGTTTCCCTATGCTCTTCTGGATGTGGTAGAGGGGGAGTCCCGGAGGCCCAAGATATAACCTCATCCTAATTCTCCTATTGTCCCGTGTTAGCTAGGGTACTTGATTGTCACTCTCTCTCTCCTTCACATCTAACCTTTGAATAGTTGTTTGTCGTCTAGTTGTAGGAATCGCTCAAAGAGTGAACAAGATAGGAGTTTAATACTTACAACTCATCTCTATCGCACAATCTAGATCAAGAAGGAAAGTAACCATCCAAAATGCCATGTGGCCTCCTATTTATAAGTGTGGTGTACAACATACCCATAAATAAGACTATACTAGACACGGCTTGAAAACTCCCTAAAAAAGACCTGCTCCAATATTAAGTTTGTCACACCTTAATCTTAAGGGTTATGGCCGGCACATGACGCCTGAATGGCTCGAGCTTACCACCTGTCATAACCTGAACATATAACCATCTAGGCCGACAAGGCCTCAAGAGACAATTATATGAAATATCAGAACAAAACAACTTGTACAACTAATAACCAACCCAATATGTACATATATCATAAGGACGACGAGGCCATAACCAGTACAGTAATAACTGACAAAGTGACGACAAGGCCAAACAAAACATATATATAACACCTCTAGTCTACGAGACTCTATGAGTGATATAGTATGTCATCAGGTCGGGACAAGGCCCCGCCATACAGAAAATAGCTATACATACAAGCAACGGTGCCTATCGACTCTGTATAGTAACCTTGGAGAAGTGGAGTGCGATGACCAATAGCTGGAGTCGAATACCCTACTATGGAAGTACGTTTGTCTATCTATTTATACCTTTGAGTATGAAACATAGTGCCCCGGTAAGGGACGTCAGAACAAAAGTATATACTGAATATGTAAGGTAGGTAACATATATATATAAATGATGTAATACAAGAGAAGGATATAAAAGTCCACCTGAATCTCAGAAAGGCCACCGATGACGTACAATTGGCATAATCATGATCATTTGTGAAAGTAAAATTGGAAAACTCTATGGGGCTATATAATATAGTATCAGGCCTTTCTGTGGGGGAATATCTCATAATAACGTACCCGACCATAATAGGACTCAGTAATGTCTTACCTAACTACAGTGGTGTGCACGAATAAGTCTCATACCCATCCGACTCTAGAGCAACTCAGTAGAAAATAGCTACATATATATATAATGCATGCAAGACCTCAGAAATCAACATGAATAGGGTGGAGTGACCTAATGTCGTTAACCCCCACCTATCATTATGAAATCCTGTACAACGATTATTACAATCCAAGAATGGTCTTTGAATGTACCACAAAGAAAGGAATATCATAATATATAGAAAGTAACCCCAAAGAGGAGTAGATAAGTTTATATAAGGTTTCAAATCAAGGGGTAACAAGCTTTCATGATCAATAATGGGATTTTTCTCATAGGACATGTTACTACATACTGTGTTATCTAAGATCATGCTGACATAATGAAATGTAATCCTTACATACCTCGATACTTAGATTATACGAATTCTAGAAGTCCTCAGGTGTCCTACGAGCGATTATATACATTATACAAACAATTAATATCAACAACAAATTCAAAACTTATAAGAAAACTCGATTGGACATTTCATCGAACATTTTATGTTCATAAAATTTATATGGTCTTCTACATCAAATTTTACCTATATTTCAACACTACAAATCCTTCCAAATTCTCCTTCCATAACCTCACAACACATACAACAAATTTTGATTATCAACTTCATCCCATACTTCATGTAAAATAGCCCAACAATAATACAAACTCTAGTGTCAAAGTTTCTAAGACTTGGTTTATAAAGATCCTTCAACAATCCACTCCAAAACACTTATATGATCCTAAGAATAGGTAGAGGTAGATGAAACTTACCTTTAAAAACAAGTATCCTCCAAAAATAGAAGTTACTTCACTGCCAATAATTCTCCGAAATCATTACAATGTAGAGGAAAATAATATGACGATAACCATGGGATTCTTCATGTCGGATTTACTTGATTTTCCTTTTTCTTTGAGTCTAGGATCCTAAGGGACTTTTTAGATAGAATATATGGGCATTTAGGATTTGGAAATTTTATAAAGTGAAGCCCTAGGTGGAACAAATCAATTAATACATGAAATAAATTTGCCACAGCCAAAAAATATGTCGGCCATGTATGGTCCATACATTATATACGGTTCATACATTATATACGGTTCATACATTTGGTCGTGTAAAATGTACGGTTGATACATCCTTGGCCGTACCTCCCAAAAAAAAATTTGGAAATTTGCCCGAACTAGTTACGGCCATACTCCACACTTTATACAGTCCATACATATATGTATGGTCCGTACACATATGTACGGTTCGTACATCGCAGGGTACTTTTGGAAAGATGTTGAATTTTATCAAAATACATTCTCTTAGGTTCGTTTAACTCCTATACTTCCCAACACATCTATAAACAAGTTCTAAACCATTATCATCCTTTAGTAAAGTCTCATACCTTCACGGGATACTAATGATGGTCTATGATACGACTTGATGTTAAACTACAAAGTGTAATAGACTTACTCACAGAATCATATTTATAAGGTTAACCACATTTGAACTATTTATACCTTAACTAAGTCAGAAAATAGAGAAGTATCAGAAAGTACAAACCCTCATCATCACTATAGATAGGGTCGGTCAACGATGTTGCTGGGTACACGTGCTTCCTGTACTCACTCTACACATGGTGCACCTTCTGTGTATAGGTACAGATTGGAGCACGAGTGGAGCATAGTCGTTGTGAGCTTGGAGAGCCAATTCAGAGTCTAGGCTGAGATGACGATGCCTTTCTAATAATGGATTCCCTTCTATCCCATTTATTTTTGTCTTCTTTATTTTGGATAGTATTGCATTAAGTATTCAGACACTATACTTGTATTTATGGAGATCTTGAACTTGTGGCTTCCAAGTTTTAGGGAGTTGAGTTAGATTTTATGTATTATACTATTAATACCTTGTAAGTACATTGGGTGTCTCTTAGTTTCCGCACTTTTATTTATGTATATTGTCCTGCATGTTTCAGGTTCGCCTACGGATTTAAGGTAAGTTCCCTTACAACACAAATAGGATTTTGGGTCATGGCAAATTAGTATCAGAGAACTAGGTTCATTAGTCTAATGAGTACAAGAGAAGTGTCTAGTATATTCTTTTGGATCAGTACGTAGATGACTGTACCTATCTTTAAGAGGCTATAGGATATTTAGGAAATTTTGCTTCTTTCGTCCTTATCATGTGTTCTCGACTATATTAAATTCAACATTTTTTTGTTTTACTCTTTCCTACAGATGGTGAGCATTCGTTTAGCCGTAGAGGAAGATTTGGCACCCACACATGCACCCACACCCATTTCTAGAGGTGGTGCATAGGGTAGAGGCATAGGGCAAGGTAAAGGTAGACCTCGAGTTACAGTACCAGCTCGAGGCTGAGCACCAACATTTGCTCAGGCCAGTGTTAGGGCAGAGTCTCCAGAGTCGGAGGTTATTCTGAAGGATGATCAGATTCTGATTAATGAGGACGACCAAGGTTAGGCTCATAAGGAAGAGCCATCTCAGGCCTTCTTGGGTTTTATTGCTACACTAGTGCTTCAGGACACTTTGGTTCGTATGATGTGCTTTCTTAAAAATATAGCTCTGGGTGTTCTACCAGTGAGTTCTAATGGATCACAAACTAGAGTTGGAGGACAAACTCTTGATTCTATGGCTATGTCTAAATTTTAGACACCAGGGGTTTAGCTAGGACATGCTAGGGTTCCTCGCTTCTTGGGTGTGATACTGCTGGTCTTTCTTCACCAAATCTACTCACCATATGATGTTCGTGGAAGAGTAGATGATGTGTGAGCAGTTCAGGAAGTCGAATCCTCCTAGATATGATGGAGACCCAGAAGATAATTCGTATAAGTTCTTGATTAGCTGTCATGAGAGGGTGCACAAACTCGGGTTAGTGGAGTCTCGTGGAGTAGACTACACCACCTTTTAGATGGTTGGACCTTCCAAGTAGTAGTGGAAGTCATATGTCGAGACCAGACCAGCAAGGTCCCCTCCTCTAACTTAGGCTTCTTTTACTCAAGCCTTCTTGGAGACATTTGTGCTTCATAGTGTTGGAGAGAGGAGGAGATCTCAGTTTGAGGGGTTACACTAGTAGTGTATTACTATGAGAGATTACGAAATATAGTTCCATTCATTGTGTCTCTATGCCTTGATAATTCTTCTTGATGTGTCTAAGAAGGTAAGAAGATTCACTAATGGGTTGATCTATCATCTTTATTTGATTGTAGCACAGATGGCTGCGATAAGTTATTCCTTCTTATAGATGTTTGATGCAGTTAGAGAGCCTGAGTTAATTTGATGGGAGGATAATCAGGAGCGAGTGGTCAAGAAGCTTCATTTTAACACTTATGTGGTTGCCTCATCTGGAGGTAGGTGTCATTTTGGTGGAGGTCATCACCGCCCGAGTGCTAGGTCATTTATTTTAGTCATGCCTACATCTGAAAGAGGATAGTTGGTGCAAACTTCTTATGGTTTAGGGCAACTAACCCCGAGTTCTTATAGGTCGTCTAGTCGTAGTGGGCATTCCAGTGCCAATTCTTCTTCTTCGACATCCGCAGTTCCTAGAGGATGATATGACTGTGGTGATCTTGGGTATTTTAAGAGAAATTGTCCCAAACTTAGGCATGGCGGGTAGTACCAGGGTTCTCAAGCTTCCAAGTCTAGGGTAGTGAGACCATCAGTTTGAGGTGGATCAAAGGGTGCTAGAGGTGGTTGTCATAATGGTAGGGGTCGCCCTCAGGCATGTAGAGGTGGTGATCAGTCTAGCCAAGGTGGTGGTCATGGAGGTACTCATACTTTGGGTGATCATGCTAATTTCTATGATTTTCCAGGCAGAGGCCTACGATGCGGTCATCACAGTTATTCTTTCGATTTGCCATCACCCTGCTACAGTTTTGTTTGATCTAGGCTCTACCGATTCTTATGTGTCAGCCTTCTTTGCCTTGAGTTTAGATTTAATGTATGATTCCCTATCCGTACCTATTAATATTTCAACTCCTATTAGGGATTCTGTAGTCATAGACTTGGTATATTATATTTGTGTAGTTACTTTGATAGGGTATGATACCCAAGAAGACCTGAAGGTGTTGCATATGGTAGATTTCGAAGCTATTCTTCTGTTGGATTGGTTATCCCCATTATCATACAATCTTAGACTATCACTCCAACATAGTTACTTTAGCCATAATAGGTATTCATCGATTAGAATGGAATGGTGATTTTAGTCAGTATCCAAAAAAAGTAATAGTGTTCCTTAAGGCTAAGAAGATGGTAGAGAAAGGGTGTCTTTCTTATTTGGCTTATCTTTAAGATACAAGTGCGGAGACTCTTCCATTAGAGTCAGTTCTAGTTGAGAGAGTTTCCAAATGTGTTCCCTACTAACCATCTTGATGTTCTGCCCAATTGTGACATTGACTTTTGTATTGATTTAGAGCCGAGCACTCAACTTTTTCTATTTTTCCATATCGGAGGGAACCAATCGAGTTTAGAGAGTTGAAGGAGCAATTACAAGATTTGTTGAGTAAGGGGTTCATTCGACCTAGGTTTTCTCCTTGGGGTGCTCCTGTGTTGTTTGGAAAGAAGAAGGATGGGTTTATATGTATATGTATCGACTATCGTTAATTGAAAAATGTGACTATCAAGAACAAGTATCTTATACCTCACATTGATGACTTGTTGATCAGCTTCAGTGTGCTTCAGTATTTTCCAAGATTGATTTGAAGTTGGGTTATCACAGTTGAAAATTAGGGCAGAGGATGTCCCTAAGACAAATTTTTGGACTCGTTATGGGCATTATGAGTTTTTAGTGATGTCATTTGGGTTAACTAATGCGCCTGCAGCCTTTATGGAATTGATGAGTGGAGTATTCAAAAATCTTTCTTGGATTCGTTCGAGATTGTGTTCATAGATGATATTTTGATCTATTCTCAGAGTAATGAGGAGCACGAGCAGTATCTGAGGATCGTGCTTGGTATTTTGACGGAGAAACAACATTATGCCAAGTTTTCAAAGTGTGAATTTTGGATTAGTTCTTTGGCGTTTTTGGGGCATGTAGTGACTAAAGATGGTATCATGGTAGATCCCAAGAAAATTAGAGCTGCTTTGGATTGGATTAGGCTTAGTTCTATCACCGAGGTTCGGAGTTTTGTTGGTCTCGCAGGTCATTATCAACATTTTGTGGAGGGCCTTTTATCCATTACAACCCTCGACATTTTGTGGAGGGCCTTTTATCCATTACAACCCCATTGACTGGATTGACTCAGAAGGAGGTAGCATTTTAGTGGTCCGAGGAGTGTGACATAAGTTTCCATCAACTCAAGACTTTGTTAACCACCGCTCAAATTTTGACATTAAAACTTGAAGGAGAGAGTTTTACAGTCTATTGTGGTACTTCTAGGATAGTTCTTGGGTGTGTATTGATGCAGAAAAGGAAAGGTGATAACCTATGCTTTGAGGAATTTGAAGGTACATTAGAAGAACTACCCCACTCATGACTTGGAGTTGGCGGGCTTTGAAGATTGGAGGCATTCTCTCTATAGGGTGCATTGTGAGGTGTTCACAGATCATCGCAGTCTTCAGTACATATTCAACCAGAAGGATCTTAATTTTAGGTAGTGTAGGTGGTTGGAGTTTCTTAAGGGTTATGACATAACTATTTTGTATCACTGGGACAAGGCCAATATAGTCTCGGATGCCTTGAGTCGAAAGGCGATGAGCATTGGTAGTCTGGCTATGTTATATGAGGAGAGTGTCCTTTGGTGATAGATATTTAGTCCTTGGCTAATCGGTTTGTGAGACTTGATATTTTGGAGCCTGGTAAAGTTCTAGCCTATGTGGAGGCGCAGTCTTCCTTATTAGAACAAATTATGTCTTAGCAGTTTGATTATGTGAGTTTGTATAGGATTCGCAAGAAGGTGTTGTGGGGAGAGGCTAAGGAGGACATCCTTGACGTTGATGGTATTTTGAGGGTCAAGGGACAAGTTTTTGTTTGTTACACCCTGTACTACAGACGTCCTAGTCAACCTAAGTGAACCGACGTAGGTTCGGAGTAAACGATACCACTCTATGGGGTTATATAAAGGTTATCGGAGTGTCAAGTGAGTTTCGAGAAAGTTTGACACTAATAAAACCTGACAGTTGTACGTTCAAGTAATGATATTTGAGCGGTTCGCTCAGGCCGTCCAGGTGCCTGTGCCGGCCACACCCCACAAGGTTGGCGTATGACAAACTTGGTAAAAAAGCAGGTCGTGTCCTAGAGATTCTACAAAGTTGTGTCTAGTAGAGTCTTATTTATGGAAGTGTTATGCACCACATTTAGAAACAAGAGGCTACAAGTCATTTAGGATGGTTACCTTTTTTTCTTAGTCCAGATCGTAGGATAGAGTTGAAGTGTAAGGAATTCGATTCTTAACCCTTTGTCTTATTTGGGATACAACGATGCCTATGAATAGAAACGCTTCATCTAACCAAAAAGGAAAGGCGGTAGATGATGAGGGTACAAGTAAAGTAATGCCTATTAGTGAGGGCTAGAGTAAGGCCCATAATGTGGATGTGATACCCCCATAAGATCCATTGAAACCGCCAGCACCAGAAGAGCAGATGAGGGAATCAGCACCTATATTCCCTCTGTTTCAACTCATGACGAGGACATGGATATGCGGACCATAGTATGATTGTTGACTGGATTAGTGGCCGCTCAGGCCCATCACCAGGGCATGGGTGTTGGATCTTATAATAGGGGCAGTCAGTTCGAGGGTTTGGGATTTTATTAATTTGGATCCTTCGGTGTTTACAAGGTCTGACCCGAAGATCCGCAAAACTTCTTGGATCAGATGTATTAGACATTGCAGGTGATACATGCTACTAATACTGAGGCAGTATAGTTAGTTTTATATAGATTGTGGGATATTGTGGTTGTGTGGTATGAGACGTGGGCACAATCTAGAGGATCGTGTGCGCCATCAGCAGTATGGAAGGAATTTTCTGAAGCCTTTCTGCAACATTACTTACCGGTAGAGCTCCGATATGCTAGGAAAGATAAGTTTCTACTTCTACAGTAAGGTAACATGAGCGTATTACAGTATAGCTTTCAGTTTAATTCATTGGCTAGGTATGCCCATAAGATCGTGGTCAAAATGAGTGACAGAGTACACCAATTTATGAACTATTTGGGTCCACATCTAGATAATGAGTGCATTATGGCCTCCTTAAACAGAAGAATGATGAAGGGAGTCAACATAAGAGGGTAAACCTACTAGCTAAGTTGAGCGTTATTGGAATGACCCTAGGCCCTCAGTCGGTCCTGCAGTTAGTACTCTTTCTCAAGCCTAGAGGCCACAACATGATAGATCTATTTATTCTGAATCGGTCCACAGTTCTTGAACCTCATCTTTTCAGCAACGGAGAGGATCGGTGTTAATTAGACCACCTTATCCGTGATGTGAGCAGTGTGGTAGGACCCATTCTCAGTGATGTCGTGAGGATTCTAATGTATGTTACACTTGTGGGGATCCTTTTCACTTTATGCGAAGTTGTCTGATGAGTAATAGAAATAGTATGGCTCAATCAACAGGATCAGCAACGGCTTCGTCAACCTCAGTGCAACCCATAGAACGTAGGCCTCAAACAATAGCTAGTAGGGGTGGAGGCAGAGGAAGGGTGATGTGCCTAGAAATTACAGTACATTTGATACCATTTTCATATATTATTATTGTCCTTATTACTTTTGTAGTAATATTTTCTTATGTTATTTTGGTTTTTATAGGATTTTTACATTGGGACACCAAGAATAAGGAAATGTGCTGAAACATGGTCAAAAATGCTGAAACATGGTCAAAATGCTGAAAAATGGAAGAAGTGCTGAGAATGCCTCTTTTGCGGACCGTAGAACTAGACTGCAGACCGTAGAATGGTAGATATGCCGCATAATCAAATAGTGAAAGAAAAATTCTGGAGCCTTGAATTACGACCCAAACTACAGTCTATACTTTCGTTCTGCGAACCGCAATCCGATCTGATGGGACATATGATTTGATACCTAGATTCCAATATATCATAGCCACTTTGAAATATTCCTTGTCCTAATTTTCACTATTTATCTTTTAGTTAATCAATCCAAGAAAAGATTTTTGATCCATTGTGTAAAGACAAGTATTGTTCATCATTAATCATTGTAAGAATCCTTTTATATTCATTATATCTTGTTACATTTATTATTTTGTTGTGTATTTATTACTTGCAATGAGTGGCTAGATTTAGGTTGGGGTTGTGATAAAATTATGGAATGTGATAGTTAGGGTATTTGATAAACAATGAAAAGGTGTATTCATGTGGGATTCAACTACTCCTCATATTTAATGTTAAGGGGTTGGCTACAAATATCTCTTTCTTGCCTATTGTCTCTAGTTAAACTTGAAAAAGGAGATTAGAGTCTAGGAAAAGAGTATGTTTAGGACTTGGGGCCTTAAACCTCATTTAATGATTCCCAACTGTAGTTAGAAGGGAATCAACTAAGAGTACATAATGGGTGTTCATAAATGTCAAACTTTAGAGCTTGAGAAAGCCTAAAGTGAAATTAGCTGGTTCAATTGAGAAATTCCCACCTAGACACAACTCCTCATTACCTATACTACACTAATACACCTACTTAAGCCTAAACCCAACACCACTTCCATTTATTGAGTGACAACCCTAACATTCCAATTACTTTATAATTTAAACCTTATTTAAGTTCCTAATTTGAAGTAGATAAAACAAACAAACAAACAACTTGGTTACCATAGGAGTAAAGTAATTAGTAAAGTTATAATACGTGCACAAATAGACTAGTTTCTCATCGTATTCCTTGTCGGATTCGACCCCAACCTATGTTGGGTTACTATATTTGACAATGGTCACGTTATACCACTAAACGTGTAATCATCTGGCCTCGGCGGTGGCCAACACCACAATTTTTCTTTGATAGGACGACAGGATCAGCAGACGCTTGACTGTGTTAAAGGTATTCTAATGATGTTCCAATCTTTTTCATATAGAATAGGTATTGACCGACCTAGGTTCTACTTTTATATATGCTACCATGTATATACGTCGAGTATGAAACCTAAGTTGCGGAATAGGCCTTTTAACATAACCACATCCATAGGTGAGTTGTAATAGTCGAAAATCCAAGGGTTAAAGTGGAAATGCTACACCATGGCTTGATGCGAACTAGTGGATTTTAAGGAAAGTTATGGTATGCCTTATGATGTTATGAATAGAGGTGCGATCGTGGAAGGCCAACATCATATTATGAATTGTGTTAGGTATTCCTGTGAGGCGATAGATGTGTTTTTTGTATACGTGACAGGTTGATATAGACCTGTGTATAGAAGAGATTCTGCCCAAGTTTTTGGAAGGTGTAAGAATTTAAAGTCTTCAGGCTACAATATCCAAACATTCGAGGACGAATGTTCTTAAGGGGGGGAAGGATGTTACACCCTGTACTACGGACGTTGTAGTTAACATTAGAAAACCAACGTAGGTTCAGAGCAAGCAATACCACTCCATGGGGTTATATGAAGGTTATCGGAGGGTCAAGTGAGTTTTCAAAAAGATTGAGACCAATCGGATTAAAAGAACAATCTATCAGCGAAGTTCGATGAAGTTAGAGAGATATGCTAAGTGTTTCGCATTACGGATGAGATCCACCTCATAGATTGGAGCACAAAATAGAAGAAGAAGAAGAAGTTGAGGAAATTTTTAGAAGTTAATGCGGCCGCATATGGCCTTGCTCTGAGGCGGTGGCCAACTTTCTTTGGTTATTTAAGCAGTGTTTCATGTTATTTACTCATTTATAGACCTCCACAAGTCCCAGACCCTTATAAAATCTCCCTATACCATCCACAAGGGTTCTTATACTTATCCTAAGACAAATCACTCCGCTCCTACCTTAGAAGTGAAGTAGAAGTAGTAGAACCACCTAGTTGGTGTTGTTGTGGATGTGTATGTTCTTCTTGGCAAATGAGGAGTTTTTGAAGAGGTTTATATTGCTGGGTTAAGGTATGTTTTCCTTCCTTTTCTATTAAATTTATCTCACATAAGTGTTAGATAAGCTATGTGGGAAGATAGTACAAGATTAATACTTGAAGGAGTTTTGTTGTGGTTGTAACTTTATTAGGCTGCTTGTTAAGGTAGTTATGATATATATAAGGATGTATAAGGTTGCATAGATGCTTTATTGTATATTGGATGTATGGAACTTATTTTTTGAAGTATGATGAAAGGGAAAGGCTTGGAGGAGGTGATGTCCAAATTTGCCTAGGATGAGCTTGCCACTCTTTACATATCGGAATCTAGCTCCATAGATTAAGTGATTGTTTCTAATTGTTGTTGTATATTGACATGAATGATCAACTATATATGTTAGCGTGCAAAAGGGAATGTCAAAGGTTTGTTATGGATAAACTCTTCCTTCTTTTGGCATGATTGTTGAAGCGACGACGTGTGATAAAACATCCGCTAAAGAGACTTTATTTTGGTCTAGGGAGAACATGTTGATATCTCATGACTCCTTGTTAATTTCTTAAAAACCAAACATGATAGGTACTATTTTGTTAACTTATATGAAATAAGTATTTATTGATGATAGGTTCAAAATGCTACTCAGAGGTTAACGCCCCTATGTCACTCTGATGAGTTCACAATACCTTCTTATGACTTCATTGATAGTATAAGTCTGTGTGTGGATCTAGTGGTGACATATAAGCGAGTTAGTAAGGTTATGTATGTTTGTACACTATATATAGAGGCATGATTATGTATTTCTATTTACTACCGGGCTACAACCGGTCGGGCAGTTACCACCAGTTGGGCAGTTATGTATCGTTATTTACCATTGGTTAGGCAGATACATTTTTTACCATCGGGATACAAATGGTCGGGAAGTTACCACCAATTGGGAAGTTATATATATCTTTATTTACCATCGATTGGGTAGGCGCATTATTTACCATCGAGCTACGGCCGGTTGGGCAGTTACCGCTGATCAGTTGAGTAGATGAACGAATAGACTCACAATGTTAAAATAGTGGCATAAAAGCAGGTTGTAATATAAGAACATCTATTATGTAAATCTCAACGGTATTTCATGGGTTCAGGTTGACTCATATCCCTATCTTTTATGGTTATATATTATTGTGTTTTATATCTGCCTTACATACTTAGTAAATTATTCATATTGATGTCCCATTTCCTGGGGATGATGTGTTTCATTCCACACAGGTTCAGGTAGGCGAGGAGACGACCCGCCCTTGTAGATCACGTTCAGTTATCAGTTTTTATCGGTGAGCTCCATCTCCTCCTAGATTATTGCCAAGTCAGGATTTGTTATATCTTTTTGTACTTTGGGTATGTCGGGGGCCCTATCCCAACTTATGCATTATGTAGAGGTTCTCTTTAGAGGCTTCATAGACAGGTCATATGTTGTATAGTTTGTTTGGTATGGCCTTGTCGGCCTAAGTATGTATGTATATATGCCTAGGTTAGGATCTTCTGCTTGTAGGATTTCATGTCGTATTATTTCATAGTTATCATTTTGAGGCCTCGCTAGCCTATACGGTTGAACATACAAGTGATGGTATTCGAGTGGTTCGCTCGGGCCATCCAAGCGCAGGTGCCAGCCACACCCCTTAAGGTTGGGGTGTGACAGTGTTCCTAGCGTGAGTGATTTTACTAGATTTATCATGGATGAGGCTCATAGTTCAAAGTATTCTATTCACCTAGGGGGTACAAAGATGAATCGTAACTTGAATCAATATTATTGGTGGTGTAGGATGAAGAGGGACATATTTGTTACACCTCGTAGCGTTTCATCAAATTGTGTCATTGACAAACTTTAGTAATACGAGAAGGTAGGAGACCTTGTAATTGGATAACAATAGTTTAAAAATTGTTTATGGAAGTGACGAGAAGTATAGAAGTTAAAAAAATTGAACAGTTTGAGTTTCATCGATAGTTTCGAAAATACAAAGCAATATACGAACCATAGAATGGATATACGAGACGTATGTCACTCTTCCTGATAGATGGGAAAGATTGAGAGAATTATGTCCACATCTGGTCCCACCTACGGTGGACATACGGACAGTATATCACAACATACGGCCGTATGTTGCACCGTATGTGGGAGGCGGTGAAAAAAATTAGATTTATAAGTTGAAGTGGTGGTTCATTATTTCATTTAATCTTCGCTTTTTCCAGAACGAGATCACTCTCTAGTAATCTCCTAAGGTTCCCCTATCATCCTAGAGTGGAAACTAAGGCAAATCAAGTGATTCAAGTGCCATAGAAGCCGAAAATCTTGGTGGATCATCTTTCTCTCTCTTGTACTCGAATTGGAGGATTCTTTGTGTTAAAATAAGTCCTGGTAAGGAGTTGTTCTTGAGATTGGAGGTAAGAAATAACCTCTCCTTTATGTTCTTGAGATTTTGAGAGTTATATGTAAATAGTAGAATTCTTGAGTATTGATAGAGAAATCATATTAGAAGTTGTAGAAGTTTGTTGTGCTAAATTGATGGTGTTGTTGTTTCCCTTTGTGGCTGGAAATAGATATAAGAATATGAATATGTTGTTATTATCCTTGATGTCTTGAAAAAAGAAGTAGGGGTTGAAGGTATAGCTTGGTTGGTTGTGAATCGAGCTTATTGCTCGTTGTATTATTGTATTGAATTCTTGGTTGTGTTTTTGGGTTGTCTCACCTGTTGTGGGCTTGAGGAATTAGTAAAAATAGGGGGAAATACTGTATGTTCGTATGTTTAACGATAGTGTCATTTTTGTAATTGTATAGATCGGGAAGCAAATACTAGTTGAGCTCTAGAGTTGTCGAAGCCAGAGACATGTATGTGAGGCTATCGTTTCTTTCCATTATTTTGTCATGATTCCTTTGTTATAAGTACTCCTGATCACTCGCACAAAGATATGTTATTTGTAGCGGTTGTGCTTGGGTTACCATGACCCTGTTGTAGTGACTTTCCCTTGTTAGAAATGAGTCTATAGTTAGCTAAACAGTCAAGGCGATAGAAAGCATAATAGAAAGTACAGAGTTACGTTTTTTCTATGGGACTATAGAGTCTTATGCATTCATTTGCCGTCGGGGCTATGTTACTCTTGCCTTCGGGGATATATATGATGTGCACTTTCCTTCAGGTCCATACAGATTGCCTTTGTGGCTACGTTGGTTGACTTTGGGGCTATGCATTTCCCTTCAGGGATATGAATTTGCCTTCAGGGCTATGCATTTGCCTTTGGGGCTATTTAATTCCCTTTAGTTGCCTTATACGAGGCTATATAGTTTGCTATGATTTGTTTGGTTGTATAGGAGTCTAATACAGGTAAGTATGCCTGCAGACCTCTATTGACTCTTCAGTTTATGTTCAGTATGCTCTATATTTCAGTTATTTCAGTTACCTTACATACTTAGTACATTTTTCATAGTGACGTTCCTTTACTGGGGCGCTACATTTCATGCCTACAGGTCCTGATCGACAGCAGGAAGGACCTCCTCAGTAGACTTGCCAATTATTAGCTTGTGTGATAAGCTACAGGTCATTCAGAGTTACTAGGTCTAGATTTTTGTGTATATATAGACTATCAGTAGGCCAGGGCCTTGTCCCGGTCATGATACAATTATCACTCTTTACAGACTTGTAGACGTTTCTATGGTTGTAGTAGTGTCAGCATGGCGACCTTATTAGCCCTTGTACATATATCTTGTTTTGTCTTTTCATGTTTGCGAATACTTTAGTGTATATCCTTACTGACGTAAGTTGTGATGTTAAGCTTACAGATCAACCTATTTGTCCTAACTTGTCTTCTGAGACATAGGTTATTAGAGTTGCAGCTAGGTTAGCTTGGGCCTAGCAAGGCACCGGGTGCAGGCCACACCTCCTCAGTTTAGGATGTGATAATAGTGGAGTTTGTGTCTCGGTGTTTGAATTGATAGCAAATGAAGTACGAGCACCAAAAGTCGGGTGTGATGATTCAGAGGATGCCCATACCTGAGTGAAAGTGGGAGAAAATTGCTATGGACTTCATGGTAGGATTGTCGCGGACTTTGGGCAAGATTGATATCATTTGGGTTATTGTGGATAGGTTGACTAAATCTACACATTTCATTCTAGTTCAGTCTGCATATAATGCAGAGAATTTGGCTAAGATTAAAAACCAGGAGATAGTTCGATTGCATGGAGTGCCCATTTCTATCATTTCAGATTAGGTCACGCAGTTTACTTCTTATTTCTTGTGGTCTATGCAAAAGGAGTTGGGTACTAGAGTGGAGCTTACTATAGCTCTCCTCCCTAGATTGACAGTCTGTCCGAGCAGACTATGTTTTAAATGAAAGCTAGTTTCATCCTGACTTTCATCGGGGACTGGTACGGGGTCTGGTTCGGTCGATACGATGAACGGGAAATCCAAAAATGTTGCTTCATTGAAGTCCCTCATAGAAGAATAATTGTGGACCTGATCTTGAATCCTACACCGGTTAATGATGCGATGGGGGAAGTTTTTCCTTTTTTCAGCCCAGGTCAGGCGACCCGAAAGGACCAGACATAAACCACCCATTTTGAAAAGGGTAAATAAGACAAGCAATCAAGCTGGCAAGTCTTCAAGTTCTAGAGGATATGTTGTGAGCCTGTGTGATTCACTTTAGTGGTCATTGGGACTAGTTTCTACCCTTGACGGAGTTTGCTTACAACAACAGTTACCACTCGAGTATTGAGATGACACCATTTGAGGCATTGTATGGTAGAAGGTGTCATTCTCTGATTGGTTGGTTTGATGTATTCGAGGTTAGATAGTGGGGTACAAATTTACTGAGAGATTCCCTGGATAAGGTCAATTTAATTCAAGAATGGCTTCTTACAGCTCATATTAGACAAAGGAGTTATGCGGATCGGAAGGTCCGTGATTTGGAGTTTATAGTTTGGAAGCGAGTTCTACTGAAGGTTTCATCCCTGAAAGGTGTGATGCGACTTGTGAATAAGGTCAAGTTGAGCCCAAGGTATATGCACAAATAGGATTTTGGATCGTGACAGTATCCGCATATCCATTTCATACTGTCACGATATTGTTGGCATTCGATACCATGAATGATATGTTCATCCTTATTTTATATACTTTATAGATAAGTTGTGAAAGGAGATAGAAGATATTCATCCTTATTTTATATACTTATTTTAAAGACATTTTAATAAATTGCACATATCTTGAGCTTAAGCGTAATTTTTTTCCTTAAATTTTGTTTTCAATCAAATTAAGATTACGTAAATTGAAACGAAGTTTCTACTTATGCAATTTATATGACTGAATAAAATTATCACAACTTGATCATCAGAGAAGATAATATGCTTGTTCAGAAAGAGACCTTTTCTAGACTTGACAGTTTCAATCACCAATATATGAGTCAATTCCACTTTATTCCCCTAACAAATAAGGGTTGGGAAACGATACCCCCTCCACATATTGAATGGTAACGACAACCCCTCACTATATTTTTCGGTGAGAATTATTTATTTTTGAATAAAAATCTTTTTTTCTCTTTCTTTCTAGAATTAAAATATGAAAATGTATAACTCGTATTATTGTCCCATTAACTAATATATATAAAAACTATTTGGAATAATCTTTAAATAAATTACATACCACAAACGACAATCTTATCTCACACAAGAACCAAATATAAATAATGCAGATTAGCAAGAATGCTAATAACCACAAAATGCACAAAACTGCAATAATTGAACTCAAATTACACTGTTTAGCTTACATTTTATCAAACCCCATAAGTTACATTTCTTCAGAACATCTAATTTAAGTCTCTACTATTTAATCCAACCTCTAATCTTAAGCTTCCATTTCAAAAAGTCAAAATCCATTATTGGAAATCCAACAACAATCCGCAAAAAAAGGAAGAAATAATCACAAAATGCACAAAACAACAAAAATTGAACTCTTAGTTACACCTTTTTAACTACGTTTTATCAAATGATATAAGATATCTTTCTGCGGAATATCAAATGGCGGTCTCTTAGAAGCAAATAACAAGTAATGTTTGATATTCTGAGAGATTTGATCACGGTTTATCCCGAGACATCCTACTGTTTTCCTATTCATGTAGTCCTTTTCTCCCTCCCAATTCACATCTATTTTCACTCTGAAGTAGTGCATATAATGTGTTGCGCTTCTCAGTATCTTAAGCAGCATGTGAATACACGAATTTTTAGCACATATGCAAACTCAATCCATGTAAGATTTTCCAAAATGAAGATGTCTGGAATAAATATAAGTATCAAAGATCTTAACTGTCACAAGACTTAATCAGAAAACTATACTATCCCTCACAATTTGGACTATTAATCAACCAACATACTAGATGCAAACACAAGGACACTATCCCACTCACTAGATGAGGCTCCTACGCTATTTTGCATAAGTCATCCCGTTGTTGAAGCTTGAGATGACCACATAACATCTCCAAAAGGTGTTGATTGCCTGTGCAATTGCGATGTTTTGTGTTGTATAGCTGAAGAAGCAATTTGACATGGTATAGGTGGTTGAACCTTGAAAATATAAAAATTAAAATTAGGAAAGAAATAATTATTGATACAACATTCATTATTAACACATGGTATGAAAAATATCTTATTTTTACCTGCGACACAATTACAAATTGGTTCATGTTGGACAATCCAATACCATTCCAATTCCCTATTTTGCAGTGTGGACGATGTGTATTTTGCTTTCCCCTTCCACTTCATCTTCCTATGATTTGTATTGACCAAAGTAATGTCTCCTCTTCCTCTAGTTGCTTCACTACCAGAATCTATTTTATTTATCTCTCAGGCTATTCCTCTTCCCCTTCCTCTAAGATTAGTGGGCAACTATATACATTGAAATATGTGCACAAATACAAAGTTTTAAGACATTAATATAGAGTAATACTTTAATATTAAACAATATACACCTTCAAAGTTTGTCCTCATTAGATATCACATAGGTTTTGCGAATGGCAAAGTGAAGATTTTGATAAATTTTTGAAGTAATTTGTACAAATAGAGTTTTACCAAGAATAAAGCGCCAAAAACAAAAAATAATAGCACAAAATATTCACTACAAAAAAAATATTATTCTGACTTTTTGGTATTTTTATTATTGTTCAAAATAAATAATTCTTACCGAAAAATATAGTGAGGTCATTGTCATTTTCATTCAATATTTGGAAGGAATATTGTTTCACAACCATTAAATATTAGGGGGTAAAGCAGAATTAACTCCCATTATGTTCTCCACTACCACTCTTTTATTAATTTTCATAATTATTTATATCTATCTATATTTATCTATCTATATCTATATTATTTTAAAAGCATGAATATAAATATTAGTTGACCAAAATATCCTTTAAATATTGAACAACTTTTTTATCCTTTCAAGTTTAATATCTCTTTGGTGAAATAATTCAATGAAGGGTATAATTGTAATATTGTAGAGAAACTAAATTCTTCTATTAGATGAATTCTGTGTTACATAGGATACAAATTGATAGTTGAATTCAAATAGTAATATATATACGTTTAAATCATGTTATGCGACCTGCCATTACAATCTAACCATATGTTAGTTTATGATATTTATGTTATATGTCTGAAACTCCTCTTCATAAGCATAAATTAATTAAAATTCTACTTAATTTAAGAAAATCACATGTATTAAAATATACTCCTTTGCACTAAGTTTAATTTACTCCTAAGCACTAAGTTTTCTATATGGGGAAAAGAAGAAAAAAATAAATACCGAGAACGTCAATTTCGAACAAGTAACAAGTACATATAATTCAATACTATAATAATATTTTTATAACTCATAAATAAATATATATAATTACGAATAATATTATCTATACTATGATTAAGATTGAATGGGAATAAGGTGTAATTGCACGTTCGTAGAAACTAGTACTACATTAAAAGCACAAAGGGTCTTAAAAATATTAATTGATTTTTTGTCCTTCATTAAAAGACTCTACAATAGACGAAACTGTCATTTTACTATTTTTCTAAAATTAATATAAACAAACACTACTAGTATATATTTTCTTTCAAAATAAAAACTATCGTTATTTTTGACAAAAAAAATTCTTACGTTTTCGCCTACTTGGTATGCAAGAGAATCCTAGACAAAAAGGGAATCCTAAATCTAAATAAAGAAAAAATGTACCAAAAGAATCCTAAACCTAAAGAGAATTGTAAAACCTACATAATCAAAAGTTGTATCCAACCAAACATATGTATTTGTCACACCCCAAACTGGGGGAGGGGTGGCCGACACCCGGTGCCCTGCTGGTCCGAGCATACCACTTTGATGACCAGTCTTCTGTGCAAGCAGAACTTTCGGCCGACATTGTCGTACTGAGATATATCACAAAAATAACTCTGATAAAAAGGACTAACCCAACATATATAACAATGAGACCGACAAGGTCACCGCATGGTCCGACAAAAGAAAACTTAGTCGACAAGGCTATATGTCACACTATACATATCAAAACAAGTATGTGAGCCTCTAGAAGCAACTAAACTGACATATGATCGGGACAAGGCCCCCACCTACCCATACCGTACATAACTCTGCAAAAATACTCCATACATATATAACCAAAAAGCTCCGGGAAGACGAAGCTCACTTACTGACGGCTGGACTCAACAGCTCCTACTGCGGTGGCCAAGTAGAGTCCCTATCAAAACTTGCGGCATGAACACACAACGCCCCCGGTAAAACGAACGTCGGTACGAAATAATTTACCGAGTATGTAAAGCATGAACAAAAATAGGAATTTGTGGGCTGTAAGAAAAAGTATATAAGTAATAGAAGTGAATAGTTGTAAGGGAAAGATTAAGAAACCTCAGCCACATGGGCGAACAATGAAACTCTAAAACCTAATACAACCTGTCTAGATAAGTCTTTATTGTATAAACCATCCTCATCTTATAGTGCGAGGTATAATGTGTCATTAACCTTGGGTATATGTATGAATATGAAATGAAATATGCACACCAACTCATGTATGTATTGTGGAACGCTCAACCCGATCCATCGTATGTATATGTTGCGGAACGTGCAACCCGATCCAATAAATGTATATATTGTGGAACGTGCAATCCGATCCCCTATATGTATTGTTACGGAACGAGCAACCCGATCCTCTATATGATCATGATAGTAAGCATGATATCAATGCCAATGAAAACTATATCAATACAAAAGGGGACTCCGGGTATGAACAACATACTATGATAACAATGGCTCTTTGGCCCTCTTAGAGACTCATAAATTCTTTGACTATACTCTTGAACGATTCTTTAGTCAACTTGATGACTATATTTTAGAAGCATCCTTTGGAAGACTTATGATATGACTAATAACCAACAACGAGAATCGTAAGAACTGGAATAACAATGAATACCTCTCAATATGAAACATCAATAGAAAATATAATGGAATTCTTATCTTTTTGAAAAAGATAATCTTGTAGATTTCATGCTTTTGAAAGAAAGGGATAGACTTACATACCTTATCCACGAAGTGATACGTCGTGATATAAGCGCTCGTACTTCACGACCGATTATCTATAACAGATAAAGGATTGATATCAACATCAAATCCATTTTCAATAAGAAACCTTACTTAGATATCTTAGTGATCGTCTTGACTTAAAAAGGTTCTTAGTCTTATTTAACGAAAGGGGCATTCATGTAATATGGCCCCACAATTCTTCGAAACATACCCTCTTAGGTTTATAATGCCAATAACCAACATATTAATCAATTTTAACTCATATCATGATCAAAACAATCCACAAGTCTATATACGATGAATTCATAGGTTTACGGGTTTTTGATTAGCACAAGTCTATAGATAGAAGAGGATGAATTTTACCTCAACGCAGCCAAACCTTCTCAATTCAGCACTTTGCCCCAATTCTAAGGGTTTCCAAACATGGCCCAGTATGAAGAAGACAATTCTTATTATTATCAGGGGATTTGTAGCGTTAATCTTGCGAAATTTGTTTAGAAACTGACCTTGGTGTGATTAGAAACTTTAGAGAGGATTTATAGGATGTTTTAGGTCTGATCATAGAGGAAAATGAACCCTCAAATCATTCAACCCGTATATAACCTATCAAAAAATTCCACCGTCTACTTTGACGGTGGGATCGACGGTCCGTCAATCTTGACCTTCGATCTGCCACCTGAGATCAGGAATTCTCAGGCAGTTGGATAGCTTCCCTTAGCAATTTGATGGTCCCTCAATTCCTTTTATGGTCCGTCAACTGTCCCGTCAAACATCTATTGTCCTCGTTTTCATCAAAATGTATTTCCTTTGATCCGTTAATATTTCATATACTCCGAAACTTCCGTAAATAAGTTATAAAACTTGGTTATCCTTTCGTAAGGTCATACCCCTTCTCGGGACTTAAGTATATATCGATGATGCGACGGAACGTGAAATTATGAGGTGTAACATCCTTCCCCAATGAGGAACATTTGTCCGCGAATGTTATAGATATTCTTAACTCCTGAGGGTTCTAAAAATTTTGGCAGAATTTTTTTGTAAACAGGACTATCCAAAACCTGCAAAAAAAGCCCAACATATATGCAATGCCACATAGGGAAACATAATAATAAAATAATATCAACTAGGCCTCACACGACCGTCTGTATATATCAAAATTAAAAGGGTTAGCCATAACTCACCTTAACTATCCGCTTCCGTATTCTGAGCTACACCTTTCACCTCTGCCTCCACACTAATACCTAAACAAGACATAGGACTTAGAACTGTTGAATATAATAGGAATGAGAGAATCGTGTGGCACGAATATGAGGGTAAACCTGAAGACTGAAATAAGTAGGGATATTTGGACTTCATATCTTTTTCGGCCTCCCAAGTCATCTCTTCAGTATTGTAATTCTTCCAAAACACTTTAACGGAGGCAACTTCTTTAGTACTCAACTTTCAAACATGGCGATCTAGGATATCTATCGGAGTTTCCTCATAGGCTAAATTCTCGGTGATTTGTAGATCCTCTATGGAGTAATACAAAAAGTATCTCCTACGCACTTACGCAACATCGACACATAGAATACAGGGTGAACTGCTTCCAACTCTGAGGGTAACTCAAACTCATAAGCCACTCGACCTATCCTGCGTATGATCTTGTATGGTCTGACTTATCTGGGGCTAAGTTTTACTTTATTACTAAACCTCATAACCCATTTCATACAAGAGACCTCTAAAAATACCCAATGACCAACTACGAATTCTAAGTCATGGTGTCTAACATCTGAATATGATTTTTGTCAACTCTAGGCAGTCAATAAGCGTTCTTGAAACAGCTTCACCTTCTCTACTACCTGCTCAACTAAATCAGTGCCTATTAACTCGACTTCTTCCACTTCAAACCAACAAACTGGGGACCTACACTTCTGCCCATGCAATGCCTCATTTGGGGCCATCTTGATGCTGGAATGATAGTTGTTATTGTAAAAAATTCGATGAGGAGAAAATGATTATCCCAGCTACCTTTGAAATCCAATACACAAGCCCGTAGCATGTCCTCAAGAGTCAGGATTGTGCGCTCGACTTGACCATCAGTCCATAGGTGAAAAGCTATACTAAGGTTCACTTGGGTGCCTAGACCATTCTAAAATGATTTCGAAAAGTGAGTCGTAAACTGAGCACTTCTTTCAGATATGATAGATACTGGAACACCATGCAATCGAATTATTTCTTTTATATATAACTTAGAGTAATCCTCCATCGAGAAAGTAGTACAAACTAGTAGAAAATGGGCTGGCTTTGTAAGCTTGTCGACGATAACCCAAATGGAATCGAACTTCCGATAAGAACGGGGTAAACCGGTAATGAAATCCATATTAATCATTTTCCACTTCCAAGTAAGTATTTCAATTTGCTGCAGCAAACCTCCAAGCTTCTGATGCTTAATATTAACTTGCTAACAAGTTGGGCATTGAGCCACAAATGTTGCGATGTCTTTTTTCATGTCACTCCACCAATAAACATGTCGAAGGTCATGATAGATAGTTGTTTATCTATGATGAATAGAATATCTGAACTGGTGGATTTCTGTGATAATCTACTCTTAGAGTCTTCGAACATTTGGTACACATAGTCGACCTTGATATCTAAGGACTTCATCTCCTATGAGTTCCAATATCGGCTTCTTCTGTAGAGGAATTCCTTCTTTCATGCGAACCAACTTGGGGTCCTTAAACTATCTTACGTTTACTTCCACTATTAAAGATGACATTGCGACATTCTACACCACCTCTCTTCCGTCATCTGTATCCACAAGTCATATATTTAAACTAGCTAAATGACATAATTCTTTGGTCATTTCTATCTTGTCAGCTTCAATTCCATCCAAGCTTCCTATAGACTTGCAACATAAGGTATCATCTACGATATTTGCCTTTCCGGGATGGCATAAAATATCTATGTCGTAGTCTTTTAATAACTCCAGCCATATTATTTACATTAAATTCAGCTCCTTCTGGAGAAATATATATTGTAGACTTTTATGGTCCGTGAATATATCAACGTGGACTCCATATAAATAATGATGCCATATTTTTAGGGCAAAGATTACTACTTGCCAACTCAAGATCGTAAGTCGGATAATTTACCTCATGCTTCATTAATTTCCTTGAAGCGTATGTTATATAACTTTCCAATGTTGTATCAGAACACCTCCTAGGCCGACTCTGGAGGCATCAAAATAGACCACATACCCATCGGTACCTTCGGGAAGAGCTAACATAGGTGCAGATGTCAACCTGTCTTTCTATTCATGAAATTTGCTCTCACATGCATATGTCCACTAAAACTTAGCTACCCTATGAGTGAGCTTCGTCATAGGTGCAAAGATACAAGAAAACCCTTCCATAAATTTCCAATAATACCCTACTAGACCCAAAAAGCTATGTACATCAGTAGGAGTCGTAGGCCTCGGCCAATTCCTTATGGCCTCAACTTTTTGAGTGTCCGCCTTAATACCTTCTGAGCAGACAATATGGCCCAAAAGGCAACAGAGTTTAACCAAAACTCGCATTTAGAAACTTTTGCGTACAACTTACAGTCTTGGATCTGTAACACCGCTCAAAGATGATTTGCATGATTTTCCTTAGTCTGTGAGTATACCAAAATATCATCGATAAATGAGATCATGAAGATATCCAAGAACAGTTTGAACACTCTATTCATTAGGTCCATAAAGGTTGTTGACGCATTAATGAGTCCAAAAGACATCACTCGAAACTCAAAATGGCCATACCTAGTCCGAAAGGCAGTCTTCGGAATATCTTTCTCCTTTACCCTTAACTGGTGGTATCCCGACCATAAGTCAATCTTTGAGAAATACTTATCACCTTGCAACTAGTCGAATAAATTATCTATTCTCAGAAGGGGATACTTGTTCTTGATGGTGACCTTATTCAATTGCATATAGTCAATACACATCCTTAGGGAACCATATTTATTGCGAACAAACAACATTGGCGCACCCCATGGCGAAGTACTAGGTCTGATGAAAGCTTTTTCCAATAAATCCTTCAACTGGTCCTTCAATTCCCTCAGCTTAACTAGAGCCATTCGATAAGGAGGGATCGGTGTTTGCTGCGTATCTGGAAGTACATCAATAGTGAACTTGATCTCCCGCTCTGAAGGAATTCCCAAAATCTAATCCGGAAATACATCAGGAAACTCATTGAATACCAAAACTGATTGAAAGGTTGGGGGTTCTGTATCTGTATCCGTGAATTAAACCAAATGATATATGTAGCCTCTGGAAATCATCTTTCTTGCCTTTGTGTAGGAAATAAATGTGCCTTTGGGCATAGATACATTACCTTTCCACTCAAGAGTTACCTTGCTTAGAAAACTAAACTTGACAATTTTTGTTCGACAATTGACATTTGCATAGAAAGAAGATAACCAATTCATGCCCATAATAACATCAAACTCTACCATAGGTAACTCGGCTAAATTAGCCAAAGTAGGGCAATTACAAATCGTTACGGTACAATTCCTATAAATTCATCTTGTTACAATCATCTCACCGACTGGGTAACCACCTCATATGGCTTAGATAACAACTCTAGTTTAAATCCAAATTTGCTCGTAACAAAAGGCATAACATAGGACAAATTGGAGCATGGATCTAACACTGCATAAACATCATAAGTGAAGACGGATAGTATACCTTTAACAACATCTAGAGATGACTCCAAATACTAGCAACCGAATAAAGCATAGATGTGGTTTTAAGCACCATCCGAACTAGAAGCTCCTCTTCGGCCTCTGCCTCTACCTGCTGAGGTCTGGGGTCCACCACTCTATGGACGCACATTCAATGAAGTTGATGTTGTCGAACCTATCGGCTGAGCTGTATTATCTCTTCCCCTATTTAGATATTGGCGCATATAATGACCATGTTCACCGCACGTATAACACACATTAGGACCCTGATGACATTGTGTCGGATGCCTCCTACCACACTGGCCACAAGGCGGCAATGACAGTTTCATCTGGCCCCAAACTCCTTTGCTTTAGAAAACCTGAGGCCCTTAAACTCTGCCTTGTCCCAAACATGGTGCGCCTTTCATATCTAAGCCCTAGAAACTGATATGGAACACTATTAGCAAATTAAGGCGGACGTCTAGGAAATTGTTGCCTAGAGCTACCCGATGCTTCTCCGAATGACCCAACTGACCTAGCCCTCTTAGTCAATTCTCTTTGTGTACTTCTATCCTCCTAAAGCATTCGCTTGCGGTCTTCAACACCCTGAGTATATTCCTGAATTCTAGCAATATCCATATCTCTATTCATCGAGGGTGTAGTACATTCTCCAATCAGGCGCGGATCCAAGTCGGCTACAAATCGATGAATTCTGGCTCTCATGGTATCCACGATATTTGGAGCATATCTAGCCAGCGAGTCAAACTACAGGCTATATTCCTTTACACTCCTGCCCTTCTTCTTAAGGTTTAAGAATTGCTCAAGTTTGGCATCTCGTACTTTAACGGGAAGTAGTTGTCCAAACATGCTAATCCTCCTATACAGCTGGAGGCGCATCTGGACCCCGAGATCGCTCCCAAGCATCATACCACAGAACAATTATATCACGTAACCCGAAAGAGGCTAACTTTATTGCCTCTGTCTCTGAAGCATGAATCACTCACAATAACCGTAACATCTGATCAATAAAGTCTTGGGAATCTGAATTTGGATCAGTTCTAGTGAATACTAGAGGACTCAACCCGAGAAATTCTCAAGTCCTAGAACTTCCAACACCATCAAAAGACCTATATCCTGTAGAATTCCTTATCTGACGTTGTTGATTAGCTATTATCTGAGTCAATAACTGTACGGCATTTGCCACTCCTTGTTCAGAAGATTCAGGTAAAAAAAGAGTAAGCCATGAGGTAAATTGTTCTCAAATATCTCTATCATTTTTTAAAAAAGTGTATTCCCGCCAGCTCTCATACATGGCTACTAAGTCCTGGGGTGGGGTGTCTAGCACCCGGTGCCCTACTGGCCCAAGTGTACCATTCTAAGTGGGGTGGCCAGCAACCGATGCCCTACTGGACCGAGCGTACCACTCTGATGACCATTTTTCTATGCAAATAGAACTTTTAGCCAACAAGGTCGTACTGAGAAATTTCATAACAACAACTCTGATTAAAAGGAACTAACCCAAAATATTTATACAATGAGACCAACAAGGTCACAACATGGTCTGACAAAATACAACTTAGCCGACAAGGCTATACGTCACAATATACATATCAAAATATGTGAGCCTTTACGAGTAACTGAACTGACATATGGTTGGGACAGGGCCCTGACCTACCCATATTATACATAACTCTATAAAATACTTCATACATATATAACCAGAAAGCTCCGGGAAGACGAAGCTTACTTACTTACGGTTGGACTCAATAGCTCCTACTGAGGTGGCCTAGCAGAGTCCCTATCAGAACCTAGGGCATGAACACACAGCGGCCTCGGAAAAATGGACACTTGTATAAAATAAGGTACTGAATATGTAAAACATGAATAACAATATGAATATGTACGTTGTAAGGAAAAGCATATAAGCAATATGAAGTGAATAGTTGTTAGGAAAAGCATAAGCAACCTGAGCTATATAGGCGAATAATAAAACTCTGAAACCTAATACAAGTTGTCTGGATAAGTCTTTATTGTATAAAACATCCTCGTCTTATAGTGCGAGGTATACCGTGTCATTAACCTTGGGTATATGTATGAATATACAATGCAATATGCACAACAACTCATGTGTGTGTTGCGGAACACGCGACCTAATTTATCGTATGCATATGTAGCGGAACGTGCAACCCGATCCAATAAATGTATATATTGCAGAATGTGTAACCCGATCCTCTATATGTATATATTGCAGAACATGCAACCCGATCCTCTATATGTATTATTGCGGAAAGTGCAACCCGATCCTCTATATGATCATGAGTATGCTGAGATCAATGCCAATGAAAACTATATCAATACCAAAGGGGACTCTGGCTGTGAACAACATACTATGATAACAATGGATCTTTGGCCCTCTTAGAGACTCAGAAACTCATTGACTCTACTCTTGAACGATCCTATGGTAAACTTGACGACTACATTTTAGAAGCTTCCTTTCGAAGACTTATGATACGACTAACAACCAACAACGAGAATCATAAGAACTGGAATAACAATGAATACTTCTCAATATGAAACTTCAATAGAAAATATAATGGAATTCTTAACGTTTCTTTTTGAAAACTATAATCTTGTAGATTTCATGCTTTTGAAAGAAACTGATAGCCTTACATACCTTATCCACAAAGTGATACGTCTCGTACTCTTCATAACCGATTATCTATGACAAAAAAAGGATCGATATCAACATCTAACCCATTTTCAATAAGAAACCTTACTTAGGTATCTTAGCGAGTGCCTTGACTTAAAAAGGTTCTTAGTCTTGTTTAACGAAAGGGGAATTCATGTAATTTGGCCCCATGGTTCTCCGAAATATACCCTCTTAGGTTTACAATGCCAACAACCAACATATTAATCAATTTCAACTCATATCTTGATCAAAACAGCCCACAAGTCTATATACGATGATTTCATAGGTTTACAGGTTTTTGATTAGCACAAGTCTATAGATAGAGGAGGATAAATTTTACCTCAACGCAGCCAAACCTTCTCAAATCAGAACTTTGCCCCAATACCAAGGGTTTCCAAACTCGGCTCAATACGAAGAATACAATTCTTATGATTTAATCTTGCAAAATTTTCTTAAGAATTGACCTTGGAGTAATTAGAAACTTTAGATAGGATTTCTAGGATGTTTTAGGTCTAATCATGGAGGAAAATGAACCCCAAATCATTCAATCCATATATAACCAGTCAAAAAAATTACACTGTCGTACTTTGACGGTGGGATCGACGGTCCGTCGAATGATCGACGGTCCGACAATCTTGACCAGCGATCTGCCACCTGAGATCAGGAATTCTCTGGTAGTTTGATGGCTTCCCTTGGCAGTTTGACGGTCCATCAATCCCTTTGACAGTCCGTCAACTGTCTCCGTTTTCATCGAAACGTATTTCCTTTGATCCGTTTAGCTTTCATATACTCCGGAACTTCCGTAAACAAGTTATTAGCCTTGGTTATCCTTTCGTAAGGTCGTACCCCTTTTCGGGACTTAAGTATCAATCGAAGACGCAACGGAACGTGAAACTACGGGGTGTAACAGTTTTCAAAATAGAATCTACAATGCACCAAATTTATATTTTCTGTCTAATGTGTTCATAAAGACGGTATAGGATTTAGTTTTTTCCGTCTCTAATTGGTTCTTTGTAACCATTAGAGTTCAATATATGATTTGGTTTATTAATGTAATAACTATGTTATTCTCCATGATTATGCAGGAACTATATGTTGTGTCCAAGTTAAATTAACGATCTAAGATTGAATTGATGCAAAAGTTAAAGGTATTAATACCACTTTAAGTTAAAAAAATATTTTCTTTAACACGTCTATTTAATCTCAAATTGTATGCAGTAATATTTTCATATGTTATTCTAAGTAAATTTTTAGTAGGAAATTCTAATGTTTGAAGCCAACCAATTTGTTTCAAATAGTCTTGGCAGAGCACCGGACTCTTGCAGAAATGTGAGGTAAGGCTGCGTACAATAGACAATATTTAGTGAAAACAGTCTCTTGCAGAAATGTGAGGTAAGACTGCGTACAATAGACCCTTGTGGTCCGGCCCTTTCCCGGACCCCGCGCATAAATGAAACTTAGTATACCGAGCTGTCCTTTTTAGTCTTTACCGAGCATCTTTAAGTCAATGACATGAATTCGTGGCATCTTAAGATATTTCAAAAAATTTCATGCTTATATATCTCTTTTTCACTGATTATCTTTTCTGTGAAGGTTGCGTTGGCTTAAAAGAGATTATTATTATTCACAAAAGTTTAGGATCAAAACATCTACTATTTTGAACTTATGGCATATTTCTTTTCCAAATAGATCATATGTCTTATGGACTTCAAGTTTCCTGGTTGGAAAAATCATTATTGTGAAGCTTCTATTGTTTTGTATAAACAAATAAGTTTGTGACATATACTTGGAAGCGATGTCAATTGAAAGCAGGTTCGTTGGCAAAGAAAAGTATTATAAGTTTTTCTCACTAACGGTAAAAATTTCTCAATCTCTTTATCTATATTTTGTCTCGTGTAACTGTTTATATAATAAATACACGTGTATCTTCAACCACGGTAAAAATATCCCGCTCTCTTTTTCTATATTTTTCTTTTATAATTGATCATATAATAAATACACATGTGTATGTTCAAATATGTGATTCAATATTAATGTAATAATTTTATGCAAGAGCCCCCTCAACGAAATGTCGTTCATTTTTTTATCCTTTAAAATTAAGTTCATATTAGACAAAATTATAATTTAATTATTCTCCTAATATTTAGGACTGTGAAAGTAAAAAACATTAGGTGATTAAAAAAAATCTCTTATTAAAAGTATATATGTAATATACTAGATTTATAAAGAAAAGTAATAACACAATAATTCGCGTTAGCAAAGTTTCCGAGCACTTTGAGCTCCTTTAGGTTTAGGATTCTTTTGGGTTTGTCATTAAATTGTAACCAATCATTTACTTATAATTATTTTATTTTAGCTAAAACTTTCAACTACAAATTGTTACATTAGTTTTAGGATTCAAGAGTTAATGTAAGCCGTTGGATAAAATAAAAAGGAAATAAAATTTGGTATTTATATATAAATCCATAGATAAATATTTGTTTGATATTATTAAAAAAAATATAAATAAAATACTCCGTACATGGTATTGTGCAAATTGAGAACGACGGAGTATGTGTTGTTTAACTCATATACATTAATTATTGTATATTGTAGTGTCAGTACATTAGAATATATTTTTTCTAATTTGTTAAATTCTCATTTCTGGATCAGGTCTTTATTTTTTAATCTATATTTGGTATAAAAATGTAAATAAACTTTGGTTTGATATTATAAAAATATTTCTAAATAAATTACACTTAGATATAACATAACAAATTAATATTTTATATGATAAAATATGTATAATTACAAATAGTAACTAAATTTTTCGTTTTTTCATGTTCTGAAGATATAGAATTAACCTATTCAGTTAATGTAATAATATTTTTTTCATCACTTAAATAAATGTTGAATTTATTTTAGTGTTTATTATTTTTCTTGCATATTCCTTTTTTACGTGATATACACGTGCAATGCACGTACGCTCAAACTAGTATATATTAAATTTTGTTTGACCTAAATTCAATTCTAACTAAAATTATGTTTTCCAAACAAAATTGATAGGCTTAGAAAGGGGCAAACCAAATATTTAAGCATCATCCACATTAAGATATAATTACAACATATAGTTGTAATTCAACAATGCGTTATTCAGTTATCTTAAATAGCGGAGGACAAATAGGTTTATCAGTATCTCGCCATTAACTGAAATCATTGCAATGTTTCCAAGGGAAGTTTAGCACTGGCTGCCTCTGATATGGGCTCAAAATCCCAAAGGTATAAAAAGGATTTCACATGAGCACTTAATGTATCATCTCCCAAGTTCACTTGTTGATGCCCATATAAATCTTCATTTGCTCTTTTTCTCTTCTTTTCTGGACAAAAATGAACCAAAATTGTAAGAATCAACTAGGGCAACGACAGTGAACATGACAATAACAATAATAATACCAAAATATTTCCTTTATTTTATGTGAATTATGTTTGACTAGCCACGAAGTTTAAGAATAATAAAAAAAAATTGAACGTGAAGTTTTAAACTTGTCATTATATTTTTGTAGCTAATAAACCATGATAATAACGGTCAAATGAAACTTTGATTTTTTTTTAAATATCATTCTTTTTCAAATAGACTAAAGACGGTGTCACATAACATGAAATAGAGGAACTACATGTTTTATCACGTCTTTCCAAATATTTCCTTACCAAAGCTCGAAGGGCTCTCACGTTCAGATAGGTAATTTTCTCCACTTCGATTTACTATGTACTCCCCATCGGTAAGTTCATATGTACCAACCACATAATGTTTGACTAGTTTGTCACCAAGCATAAGTGATTTACGTTTCGTCGGCACCTGAATATTAAACCCTTAATGATCATGAATAAATTATGTCAATCTCATTATTAATTCTAGTCTAATTTTCTTGAGCTAACCTGCAACTTTTCTCTATTATCATTTGCTTTCCTTGTCTGTCTTTCTGAAATTTCTCCAAATACGACAAACTTATAAACCTCTGTCAGAGATCTAAACCTTTCATTTATTTCCAAATGATGATAGAGCTGTTTGTCAAACAATTTTTACATGTTAGTTTTGTCATAATCTCATTAAATGTGCACGGTAAGATTCAACAGATAATCCATATATATTATGTTGTAGAAGCTAAAGATGTAACATGAACAAGATTTGGAGAATTAATAAGAAGATAAAGTAGGAAAGATCATATTTTTCTATAGAACACGAGATAAAGAAGAATTACACTTGTTGAAGACATAATTAAGTAACTAAAAGTATGTTATCTCTAATAGCTAGAATATTTAGATTGCATGATCACATACTTTAACATGATATTAGCCCCAGAAAATGTCATGGGATAGTTACACACTTCAATAACACTCTTATAAAGATAAAGTACGTAGTTCATCAAATTCAGTACGTAATTATATCCCTTATAATAAGTAAAGTCAAGGACGGAGTTCATCAATTCAATTATATATAAGTTTGAAACATAAAAATCTTACCCGTATAGGAGTAATATTAGCAGCAACCAATCAAAGTATTGTTGGCAAGCAAAACACATGCACCTTTATATTATTCAATAGAAAGTGGCTGAAAATCAAATAAAAAGGAAATGGATTGTAAACTTACGTAGTCCATTCTTAATCCAGCTGGACGAGATCTATTTTTGATGATCCAATTTCGCCTTCTTTGTGCAAATGTATGAGTATGCAGGTAATACATATTTTTCGGTATCGTCTTTACGACCGTCTTAGTTTTCTCATTCCGCAATCAGAACAAGTTGTATCTATTAAATCATCATGAAATTGAGATTAATCCAAAATTAACATGTGAATTCATTATGATCGAAAGGTTACCTGGATGGAGTGAGGGCATCAACCTGGCATTCTTGAAGTGGTACACAAGATATCGGAACCGCCATGATTGCCTTACCTTTATCTTTAATTTTATTATTTTTCTCAGCATCCTAGTGAAAAGGATAAGTGTGAAATATCTTGATTAAATTATAAATTGTCAAATGTAATTGAGTGGACTTTTTCACTCATCATTTAAGATCTGAAGAGGTAAGCCTGATAGTCCTACTTTTTTTAACCTTTCGTTTGTTATCCCACCCAATGTATGTACAGTCTTGATCCTATTGAAAATACCTGTAAAAGTTCAAATCGAAAAGTGAAAAGAAGTTATATAAAAGGTTATTATTAATCAAGAATTTCTAATATAGCTACAACGACTATCACAAATTGCGGATACTAAGTTATTAAAAAGTCATTACACTTATAAAAAAGTTTTATGTTTATTAAAAATGTTATAACTAGAAGTTCTCTGCTTATACTAATGGTCAACATAAAAGAGTTGCATTGCCTAATATAATCATAGTTACGTGCAATATTAACTCGAATTGATAACATAATTGTGTCCATGGCTATTACAGAATAACATGTAAAATTTTCACCTCATACGGCTCCTCAGATAACACAAATAAATTTAAGAGTCATTTTCTAATTTGTTTTATTGATAGTCAAATAGAGTCATATATGGAGTCATTTTGGAGCAGCACACCTTCTACAAACGTCCTGAGGTAGCTATTAGGAAGGGACTAAAGTCTTAGGCGACTAATGTCTCGATAGGTGAGACATTTGGCTCATTGTTTAACGCCTTGGATTGCTCACTCTGTACGACCCAAGAGAACTGCCCCCTCCCCCAAGGATTCGCATCTTAAAATGTCCACGATATATTTTCCAGAAATAGTTTATTTCTTAATTATTTAGGTATTTGACTATGACTTATAATATAATATGTTATTCCATCATTAACAATTCAGTTTTTACTGTTTAAAATCTTAAAAGTTAAAACATTTGTGGGACTTACACCTGGACTCATGCCTTAGGGTTTATATATTCCTCATTCCGTGACAGGTGAAACTTTTTACCTTGGACCTTTGCCTTTAAAATACTATTTCAAAGAAGCAGTTTTTGCAGGAATTTCATCCTACCTACCCACAATTCTTTGCAAATTATATTCGATTATAACTACCCTGCCACAAGAATTAATGTTTACTACTTCAACATGTGAAGGCATTAACACTTCACATAAGTGTGTATGTATATATCCCCAAAAACATAAAGCAAAGAAGGTAAATAAATTTTTAGAATGCAGCATACCTCTTTGAAGTCGAGAACATCGACTGCAATTGCCTCGCACTTTTCAATATCCACCTCAGTACGTTCTAGTGGTGACATGAAAGATACACAAACATCCTTCATCGCATCCCCATCACCACCAATCTTCTCTTGCTTCTGATATAATTATATAAAGTAGGAAAACTATCAAATAAAACTTCTTTTATTATGTATTACTGAAAATTTATGAGCAGTTATATATCTTGAGGCATATCCTTGGACAGAAACAAGCCAAAAAAAATAATCATAAAATTAAGTGTCTACTTAGGAGATGCTTTAGGGCACTCGCTTGAGTTTATGGTACTCTCTCTTGTCCCCAAATGATTATTCCATTTGTTTTGTTCAGTGAAATTGATTTTAAGATTCATCATATTGTTCTTTTAGTTATGTAATATTTTTTTCACGAAAATTAGTAAAAGATCGATAGATCAAATATAAAATAAAATACAAGACATTTTTGAAGAATCATCTACTTCTATTCAAAATGTAATTATTTTAATTGTAGTGGCATATTTGGAAAGGTAATAAAAAACTTGATTGCTTTTCCTATAGCAGTGAGTTATATTTATGACAGTAGCTTAGTTTAAAGTCTGTATAGTGTTAGGGTCAATCTAGTATCATCAATGATGAAATGATTTGAGCACAATAATATAATAATAACTTGAAATCAACAGCAATGAATCCAGCAAATTGAAAACACATACTAACTTGGTGTCGATAGAGGCCTGCTTGATGCAGTGTCCTAAGACAAAAATCCGCCTCCACTTGTGCTGCAGTTTTACGGACGTCTGTCTAGAGGATACAACTATCTAAGTGAGAGTTCTAGCACAAGAACTTCACTTCTGGCGAATTTACTATATGTGTTCTTCAGAAACTTGTTTTGAAGAAGAAGAAGAAGTAGAAGCCACAATCTTAAATCATTAATTGTGAAAAACTGATTGATTGTAGTTTTTTCTGTGTTGTTTTGTATATATCTCCAACCAAGTGATCAACCTTCTTTATATAGAGTAGCATATGAACAGTTACAACCATTCATGCCAAAGGTTGTAATTGTTCTGAAAAGTTGCAACCTTTGTGAACAGTTGCAACCTTTGATTCGAATTTTCTGTCCGTTGATCACTTTATTTCTTCTTAATTCCATACAAGTTCCAAAAATACCTCACATTTTCTATTCAAACATCAACAATACCCCACATTTGGATAGAAAATAAGATAATAAGGAACTTGTCGTTATTTCTGAACAATGCGATATGACATGCATCGGAAAAGGTGTCTGGTGGACTTGAACCGTTCGTAGTGAATACCTATCGGATCTACTTTGTGAAATAGTGGACGAATTATCTTGAACTATTCACGTTTTGTAGTAAATCAAGACAACAAGTATCACACAGATCATATCAACATATTTCAATTCTTACGGTTGTGTTCATTTCGGTCGTGAACAACTCCTTCTTCGTGAGATTTTCTAGAGAACGTAGCCGTATCGGTTCTCCCAGATGCGATCCCACATCAATCTCATATAGGTAATACCAAACAAGAATAGTCCGTACTATCCCACCATAGGCTTTTTGTATTATTAAGAATAAGATTCAGTCCTTAAAACATCAACGGATTAACACACTTAGTACATCATAGGAATGAGCATATGTGTGTTTTATTCTCCTTGAGTCTTCCCCAACTAGTTTTCATATTGAACCTAAACCATGAGATCTCCAATTATGATAGGTTAGGTTTCCACCAGTTAATGACTCATTGTGTTGGCTTTAAGCCCATTCCCCTCGATGTAAATACGACTTGCTCTCTGTTAAGGCCTTTTATCAAAGGATCCGCTATATTGTCCTTTGATCTCACATAATCAATGGAAATAATTACATTCTTTAGCAAGCTTCGTATTGTATTATGACGTCGCCTTATATGTCTCGACTTGCCATTGTATATCTGATTCTTTGCCCTCGTCAGGGTAGCCATACTATCACAATGTATGCAAATGGCTGTCACAGGCTTTGTCCATAACGGAATACCTTCTAGGAAGTTTCTGAGCCATTTTGCCTCTTCGGCAGCTTTGTCTAAGGCTACAAACTCTGCTTCCATAGTTGATCGTGTATTTACCGTTTGCTTTGATGATTTCCAAGATACTGACGCTCCACCAAGTATAAATACATAACCACCTGTGGACTTACTTTCCGACTGGTTGGACATCCAATTAGCATCACAATATCCTTCTAACACATGAGGATATTTTGTATAATGCAATCCATAGTTCATTGTATGCTGTAGATATTGGAGTGCTCATCTTAGTGTAAACCAATGATCCTTTCCAGGATTATGTGAGTATCGACTTAGTCGACTCACTGTATATGCTAAATCCGGTCTCGTACAATTCATTATGTACATCAAGCTTCCAAGAACTTGTGTATACTCCAATTGGGACACACTTTCACCTTCATTCTTTTTAAGGTGACTAGCGGAATCAAATGTTGTAACAATCGGTCGATCATCATAGTGTCCAAATTTTCTGAGGACCTTTTCAACATAATGGGATTGTGTTAAGATGTAACCATCAGAATTCCTTTGAATTCTAATACCAAGAATGACATCCGCTATTCCCATATCTTCCATATCAAAAGCGGCATGCAACATCTTCTTAGTTTGGTTAATTACATCTTTATCCGTTCCCATAATTAGCATATTATCAACATACAAGCATATAATGACACATGCATCTTTTCATTGTTTAATGTAGACACATTTATCACATTCATTTATTTGAAAACCATTTGATAATAACGTATTATCAAACTTTTCATGTCATTTCTTTGGAGCTTGTTTAAGTCCGTATAAAGACTTAATCAATTTACAAATCTTTCGTTCTTGACCTTTAACAACAAACCCTTCGGGTTGTTCCATGTAAATTTCTTCATCTAATTCACCATTCAAGAATGCGGTCTTCATATCAATTTGGTGTATTTCCAAATTGTGATTCGCCGCTATAGCAATTAACGTTCTTATAGACGCAATTCTCGTTACTGGTGAGTAGGTATCAAAGAAATCTACACCGTCTTTTTGTCGAAACCCTTTGGCTACTATACGAGCTTTGTATTTTTCTATAGTACCATCAGGCCTTAATTTCCGTTTGAAAATCCATTTATGGCCTAGTGGTTTTTGTCCCGAAGGGAGATCAACCAATATCCATGTATTATTTTGCACAATGGATTCTACCTCACTTTGAATAGCCTCTTTCCAATAAGGTGCTTCGGATGATTCCATAGCATCCCTATATGTTTGAGGTTCTCCTTCAACGAAAAAGGTCATGAAGTCCGGTCCAAAATCTTTGGATATTTTCCCACGTTTACTCCTCCGTGGTTCAGAGATTTTTTCTTGAACAGATGAAGTAAGATTTTCATCATTATTAGTATTTTGGTTTGACTCTTCTTGAGGCAGTGTCCTTTTCTTATGATTAGAAACACTTTTATCCTGGTCTTTGTAAGGAAAATATCCTCAAAAAATTCTGATTCAGCAGATTCCATAAGTGTGTTTTTGTGAATACCTTCAACATCGGAATGATACACCAAAAACTTATATGCTGCACTATTAGTGGCATGACCAATATATATGCAATCCACCATTTTTGGTCCAAGTTTAGTTCTCTTTGGTAAGGGAACTTGAACTTTCGCTAGGCAACCCCACACTTTCATCTGTTTGAAAGTAGGCGATCTTCCTCTCCATAACTCATAGGGAGATTGGTCATTTTTCTTTTGAGAAATTTTGTTCAATATCATATTTGCAGTAATTAACGCCTCACCCCATAGACTAAGGGGTGCACCAAAACTAATCAACATTGAATTCATCATATTCTTCAATGTTCTATTTTTACGTTCGGCAACTCCATTTTATTTTAGAGTATATGGCGCAGTAGTTTGATGAACTATACCATGAGTAGAACAGAATTCTTTGAACTCATTTGATTGATATTCACCACCTCTGTCTGACCTTAAAATCTTAATTCTTTTGTCAAGTTGGTTTTCCACTTCTGCTTTGTATGTTTTAAACATGTTCAAAGCCTCATATTTAGTATGTATTAAGTATACATAACAAAATTTACTGCAATCATCTATGAATGATATATAGTAATTCTTTCCTCCACGAGATGGGGTTGCTTGGTAATCACATAAATCACTATGAATTAAACCAAGCACTTCATTTGATTTCACTACAGATTTATGAGGATGACTTGCATATTTTGATTCTATGCAAACTCCACACTTAGTCATTTTGTTCATAGAGAAATTTGGAAATATGTCTAACTTCATCATTCTTTGTAAAGAGCGATAATTAACATGGCCTAATCGTGAATGCCATAAAGAAGGGGAATCAACCATATACATAGAAGCAGTGCTAGTGCCTGCATTTTCATTAATAATGGCAATTGACTTAGTAGGTACAACAGATAGTTTGAAGAGTCCCTCACTGAGGTAACCCTTCCCTACATACAACCCACCCTTGGTAAGTACAAATTTGTCAGATTCAAATACAATTTTGAAGCCCTTGTTACTAAGAACAGGCCCAGAAATCAAATTCTTACAAATTTCAGGCACGTGCAACACATTAGTAAGAACAAGATCATTCCCGGAAGTGAGTTGTAAAGTCACCTTCCCTTTCCCTTCCACTTTCACAGAAGCAGCATTCCCTACGAACAATGGTTCTCCATCCTTGATGTCCTGGTAGGATGAAAACATATCATTTTCAGAACATACGTGCATTGTAGCACCCGTGTCCATCCACCAATCGGTTGAATTTGTAACCAGATTTGCTTGAGCCGCCACAACCCCAATGACTTGGTTTTTAGTTTCAGCCCGGTTGGATTGGTTGACATTACTCGAACCTCCAACACCACCACCTTGATTCTTGCGAAGGCGACAATCATTTGCTCTGTGTCCAGGTTTGCCACATACCCAACACAATTCTGGTTGTGATTTCTTGAATGCATTGATCCTTTGTGGGGTGAATGCATTCCTCCCGGTTGTAAAAGATGGCTTGGCACCATTAAATTTGCCATTGCCTTTCTGAAACTTGGCCTTAGAAGCATTGCCTTCAACCATGTTGGCATTAGGCTCCAATGAAACATCATCTGCCTTTTCATTCTTCCGGTTATCCTCTTCAACTTGAATTTTCAGAACCAATTGCTCAAAATTCATTTCCTCGGTTAAATGCTTAAGATAAACCTTAAAATCCTTCCATGAGGGTGGTAATTTCTCAATAATAGCACCAACAAGGAAATTCGGGTTAAGGCCCATACCTTCAACCTCTAACTCATGAACAATGATTTGGAGTTCCTCCACTTGCTTGACAACTGCCTTGGCATCACTCATCTTAAAGTTTAGAAACTTTCCGATGACGAACTTCTTGGAACAAGCAACCTCAGTTTTGTACTTGTTCTCCAACGATTGCCACAACTCCCGTGCCGTTCTGAACGTGGAGTAGATGTCGTAGAGAGAATCATCCAAGGCATTTAGAATATTGTTTCTGCAAAGAAACTCCTGACTTTCCCAAGTTTGAATGTCTTTCAGCCTTTCAGCCTTCTCCGCATCAGTCAGAGTATTCTCCCCTTCTCCTTCTGGCAAAGCCATAGGAGTCTCAGCAATCAATACGTTTGCCACGTGAAGAGTTGTCAAGTAGAACAACATCTTCTGTTGCCAGCGTTTGAAATCAGAACCTTTGAATTTCTCAGGTTTCTCAACATGGTTTTTCACCATTGACGATCCAGATTGATCCATCTTTGCAAATCAGGAAATTGAATTCTCTGAAAATTTTTGCAACCTCAACAAATCAGAGAAAAAAAAATCTAATTTTTTTTTTAATAGAAATTTTTGTCTTAGATTGTTAGTGTTAATCTAGTATCATCAATGATGAAATGATTTGAGCACAATAATATAATAATAACTCAAAATAACTTGAAATCAACAACAATGAATTCAGCAAATTGAAAACACATACTAACTTGGTGTCGATAGAGGCCTGCTTGATGCAGTGTCCTAAGACAAAAATTTGCCCCCACTTGTGCTGCAGTTTTACGGACATCTGTCTAGATGATACAACTATCTAAGTGAGAGTTCTAGCACAAGAACTTTACTTCTGGCGAATTTACTATATGTGTTCTTCAGAAACTTGTTTTGAAGAAGAAGAAGTAGAAGCCACAATCTTAAATCATTAATTGTGAAAAAATTGATTGATTGTAGTTTTTTCTGTCTTGTTGTGTATATATCTCCAACCAAGTGATCAACCTTCTTTATATAGAGTAGCATATGAACAGTTACAACCATTCATACCAAAGGTTGTAATTGTTCTGAAAAGTTGCAACCTTTGATTCAAATTTTCTGTCCGTTGATCACTTTCTTTCTTCTTAATTCCATACAAGTTCCAACATATAGTGCATCAATTTATGTCCTTCAGCTCTACGTTGTTGGTGTTCCCATTATTCAATTTATGTCCTTCAGTCACTAGCATTGAGTCCATCTTCCTAGTATAGACCTGCATTAGACATGAGTGGAAAAGACAAAAATGATCTTCCCATTTTCATCTCTATTCAAACCTAGTCTAGCTTATCTTAGACGTGTAATCGACATGTATTTAAGCTGTTGTATACTTCATATAAATTAAATATTAAGATACTCAGATTTTTCTCTCCTCTTCAAACTCTTACAGTACATACCTTCGCTACTAGTACTTGTAATAATGACTCTATTTGATTATTAATAATATAATTATCCTTCTTAACCATAAATATTGTGTGGTGTAAGTTGCATCTATTATGGATAAAATGAGAGGATAGTTTAAGATGGTTCGGTCATGTCATGCATTGATCCACAAATGAACCGGTCCATTAGTGTTAAACTATATGGTGAGTGAAGGTATAAAAAAGGAGAATGAAGATTTAATATCATCGCTTTTGGGTAACCTTCTCAACAACTAAGAGATCCATTTGTGGAATATGAAGACTAGTTGGAGAACTTTTAATAGTATTTTGATTTCTATGTATTTAACTTATTTTCATGTTTATGTTTATTTGTTTGTTGACGATGACTTGATCATGAAAGCTTAAATGGAGAAGTAGGGATCATATAGCTGATCACATTTTTTTTGGGCTAAAGGCGTATTTAAATGTTGTTGTTATTCGATTTAGACATTTTAAACCTAGAGAAAAAACATTTCTCTTTCATAAGACAATAACCTTGAAAGAGTTGTTCAAGAAAATATCAAAAGATTTATGTACATCATGTCTTAAAAGGAAAAAAACTAAAAACCTAATTATAACTATGCCAAATAGTGGAGGAACTTTTCAAGCGCTTACCTCTAAAAAATCACAAACATCAACTTTTGATTATGGAGGTGCAATAAAAGATATGGGAACTGCCATTATTTCATCTCCATCCTCATCAATTTTGTGCTGCTTATCTATATTCTAGTACATATAGGAGGAAATATCAAACACTTAGTAAATCTTTTGCAAAACTAAGAATTGTGTGAAGTAATGGAGGAGATTATTGAAAAGATCTCATATTAAATGTATAAACGCAAATAAAGATGAAAACTGCTAGTTACCTAGTAACTTATTTGTGTTGACATTTTAAAAAATACTAAATTTATGGGTTGCCCAAGAAAGTCAACCTTACTCATAAATCTTCAAGCAATTTTGTGCTGGAAAAGAATGCGCACATTTTTATATTTCTTTATTTTGCATCTTATAACATATTTATGCCAAGAGTCATTTGTTATACCAAAAACAAAATACAAGATCAATTTTATGCTTTCAGTAACAAGATTAATTATTTCCTTATGAAATTCAAACTTTTTTATGTTTGTTCAAGCATCTTCACATAAAAATATTCACTTTATATTCTTGTTAATAAGTTATATTTCCAACAACAACAGAAGCTAATTGATCTTTTCAATATTTATTTATAACATAGTTTAAGAGGAGACATGATGTTAAGTCAAGTAAATGTTTGTTCAATGTTTATTAATCTAACTTTTTCATGTAGGTATTTACATTATTTCAAAAGATTAAATTTACATGTCTCGATCTTAGGTATATCTTCTGATCAGGCCTAATCATCTCACATTTTTAATTAAAATCTGTTGTGGTCATGCATCTCTCAAGATTCATTGAAGTCATCGGATGCATGATAAAACATTCCATCTTAAATCCAATTTTTTTTCTAAGAAAATTAAGAATTATGGGAAAAATTGATTTTAAATTTTTTTCTTTATAAGGAAATTGTTAAAAGCAGTCGACCACCTTTAGATCTATCAAATATTAAATTTATTCCCACTATAGCGCAACAATTATTTCTCTTTTAATTTGGTCAAACCAAGATGATCTATCTCCTCTCTTTTGACCTAGATGTACCCGAGCTTGGATCCATAAAATAGCAAGAACAAAAAAAAAACGTTAGATAAAAAGGAAGAAATCATCAAAAACTTAAAAAAATAAAATATAAAAGCAGATCAAATGAAATGTATAAGGCATAAGTCTAAACCTTAGAATTTTCTTGTAGAATGAAAAACTTTTATGATATAGACAATGGGAAAGACAGGCAGCTTGGGCTGATGGTCTAAGTTGGAGAATATGTGTATATATACAATAAAGAACAGATGAGAAACTAGGCGGAGATGGCAAAGTTAAAGAGAATAAGTCTTTTTTCGCTTCTACCTTTAAATATTTTCCATATTTGGAATGCAAATCCAATTGAAGTAAAATGATATTTCTCTTTCAGAATTTTGAAGAAGCTTATAATTAAGCTTGTCTTCCTTTGCACACAGTTTTTGGGTGGTAACATTGAAATCATTAGATCCTTGTAATCTTCTTTAGGATTACTGAAATCCATTCGACATATACATACGCGGCCCCTTATATTTGTCAAATATATTCAGTTAAACACTTGTACTCAGACTTATATCTATTAATTACTCAATCTTTATTCAAATTGTACTTATTAAACACGAGTAGCTAAAACATCACGCCAAAAAAATATGTGTAATTCACACGATAGTGACATGATTGGTAAGCAAATAGAAAATGACATACGGCTCTTATGCTAACACAATTTCTTCAGCCCCTTCTTAATCGACTAACCCATTTCGCCATGGGAAGGAAACTGTGAAAGCTAGGCAAATTGCTCACAATGTTGTACCTGCTGTGATCTTTGAAAGAAATAATCTCCTTGATTATTTTCATTGATTGAATAGATATATATACAAGTTACAAAACCTTCTTCTACCATAATTCTAACTCTACAATTATGGTAACTCTACAATTATGGTAGTGTATATTCCTAATTATGGTAACCTATATATTACAATATATTACACATATATTTTCCTAATATACAAGATTCTTACCTTGTCTAATATTAACAATTACCAAAAGAATTAGAGCCAAATCTGGCCAGCAAATCCGAGAGACAAATATGGCCAAATCCGAGAGACATAAGGCATTGCCTTATTTAACACACCCCCGCAGTCATAGCGGGCGGTCTTCGAACGCTGAGACTGTCCCTAAAATCTTCAAAGAGAACCGCTGGTAGACCCTTTGTAAAGATGTCTGCAATTTGATAACGCGACGGGACATGGCATACGCGAACTTGACCCTTTGCAACCTTTTCGCGGACAAAGTGAATGTCCATTTCGATATGCTTAGTACGTTGGTGTTGAACTGGGTTACCTGAAAGGTAGATGGCACTAATGTTATCGCAATATACCAAGGTTTCCTTCTGAATAGGAAAATGAAGCTCCAAAAGCAAATTACGTAGCCAACATGATTCGGAGACCACATTCGCCACCCCTCGATATTCTGCCTCGGCACTTGAGCGTGATAGGGTTGCCTGACGTTTTGCTGACCAGGAGACCAAGTTGTTACCAAGGAACATACAAGAGCTGTAAGTCGACTGCCTGGTGTCGGGACAACCACCCCAATCAAAGATCCGTGTAGGAAACAAGTGTGGATGTAGATGACGGATACAAGTGCAACCCATAGTCTAGTGTCCCTGAATATACCGAATGATGCGTTTGATTGCATTCATGTGCTCAACTCGGGATCATGCATGAATAAACACACCACCTGAACCGCATATGTAATATCCGGCCTGGTAAATGTAAGATCTTGGAGGGCCCCCGCAAGACTACGATAGCGGGTCGGGTCCTCGTATGGTGCACCCGCTGTGGCACTTAGTTTTGGGTTTGCATCAATCGGGCGTGGAGGTGGACTTACAGGATGACATCCCACCTCTCTCGATGATCTCGGCAAAGATACTTCCGCTGAGGCGAAACAACCCACTGAATGACGCTGACGGCAATCCCCAAAAATAACTCAAAGGCCCTAAGTCTTTCATAGCAAACTCAGAACTGAGCATGGTCATGATAGACTGGCGTAAGGCATCTGAAGAGGCAGTCAATATGATATCATCCACGTACAACAGGATGTATGCCAAGGACGAACCACTGCGGTATATGAATAAAGAATTATCTGACCTGACCTGCTGCGAGTGAACCCAATAATTGAAACAAATTCAGCAAACCTCGTGTACCAGGCCCTTGGAGACTGCTTAAGCCCATACAATGATTTCTTCAACAAACAGACATGATTAGGGTGGTTGCGATCCCTGAAACGCAAAGGCTGATACATATAGACTATTTCCTTGAGGTCACCATGTAGGAAAGCATTCTTGACATCCAACTGATGAATTGGCCAAGTCTTTGAAAGAGCCAAGCTAAGCACAGTGCGAATGGTAACCGGTTTGACCACCGGACTAAACGTCTCACCACAATCAATTCCAACCTGCTGAGTCTTACCATCACCAACAAGTCGCGCCTTATGTCGAGCAAATGACCCATCTGAATTCTCCTTATGAGCAAAAATCCACATAGACCTGATAACATTAATACCATATGGACGGGGCACCAACTCCCACGTCTTATTAGCAATAAGAGCATTATATTCATCACCATAGCAATTTTCCAATTAGGGTCATTTAAAGCCGACACAGATTGCGGGCAAGGGGATTTAGAGACATCCGAATGTAAATTAAAATGTCTTTTAGGTGTAAAAATACCCCGCTGACTTCGAGTGACCGGTCTATGACTCGAGGAAGAATTGAGAGAATTTTGGGAATTTTACGGGCTCGAGATGGGTGGCCCGTGACGGTGGGCTCTCTTGGCCCAAATCGGTAACTGCTGGACTCGTCGGGTGGACCAGTTCCAGAATTGGGCTGGAGTGGCCTAATTTCGGAAGCTATTCGATTCTTTGGAATTCTTGGCGAGATAGTCGTGGGTCCGGTAGGCGATGGGCTCATTGGAGGATTTAGGGTGCGGGAGAGGTCCAAAAAATTCCGAATAATATAAGGGGATATTTGGTCATCCAAAAAATTATACGACTTAGGCTCGGGAGTATGAACTTTCGTAAAAGGAAATTGGGTTTCATCAAAAATGACATGGCGATTTATTATGATTTTCTTGGAGGATAAATCAAAACACTTATAACCACGATGATTCGACGGATAACCCAAAAACACACACGGGGTAGATCGAGCCTTAAGTTTGTTAATTGTGGTGGATGGGAATAACGGATAACACAAGCACCCAAAAATCCGAAGATGAGAATAAGAAGGGTTCTTATTATATAGGATTTTGAGGGGGGAAGAATATGTCAGACCTTTAGACGGAATTATGTTAAGAAGATATGTGGCCATTTGTAGAGCATGATGCCAAAAATATGGAGGTACGGAGGCATGAATTAAGAGAGTTCGGACAATGTTATTTATGGAACGAATTTTGCGTTTGGCTTTCCCATTTTGTGAAGATGTATGAGGACACGAAAAATGAAAATTTATCCCATTATTAGCACAAAACTCCCGAAACTCCCTATTGTCATACTCTTTCCCATTATCACATTGAATATTTTTTATTTCTCTTTCGAATTGAGTACGAATGAACGCTCTAAATTTGATGAAGACGGAAAACACTTGTGATTTATTCGCAATTAGAAACGTCCACAAAAATCTAGAATAATCATCTAAAAAGAGAACATAATATCGATGACCCATTGAACTAAGAATAGGAGATGTCCATAAGTCGCTATGAATAATTTCAAATGGCTTTGAAGTATGAGAATTGGAGTCTACAAATGGCAGCTTAACAATTTTCCCTAAAGAACAAGACTGACAAATTGGAGTATGACTCGTACCCTTACAAGAAATAAAGCTATTTTTTATCTAAAACTGATAAAATAGAAGATCCCGGATGACCCAGACGAGCATGCCACATGGAAGGAGAGATGGCTGCAAAAGCTGACGGCAAGGCTGGACTCGATGGACTGAAACCGGGCATGATAGGATACAGATCCCCCCTACTATCACACCTCATGAGATGACTCCCCGTCTTGAAATCCTTCACAGAGAAACCGAAAGGATCAAATTCAACGGAAACAGAATTGTCATTTGTGAATTTTCGGACAGACACTAAATTTTTAATCAATTTAGGAGCATGTAACGTATTTTTCAAGAGGAGTGGTGGATTGGGGGGAGACAACGTTTTCTGACCATACCCTAGAATTGGAATAGAACTGCCATTACCAATAATTATCCCCCGAGGGGTGCTCAAATTGGAATAAGATGAGAGAGTACCTGATTCGGAAGTCATGTGAGTGGTGGCACCGGTGTCCATATACCAATTTGGGTCCGGTTGAGATAACCCCAGTGTGTGCATCGCGGCCTCGATATCAGTCTGAGTGGGGCCTGCTGCATGATGGGCCTGCGGTGGTCGGGGTCCAAAAACTCATGTCCGTGGTGCACCTGGGATGTAGCTGCTGTTGCTACCGCTGCTGGGCCATCGCCGATGGGCCGCCATCGCCGGGTATTGGGCTCGATCGGCAAACAGCCCACCGCCACCGGAAATCGCCGGCCGGATGGTACGGGTTCCACTGCCATTGGCCCCATTGCTGGGCCTATGGCGGTGGTGGGCCACTGTACCCTGGCTGGGACCCACCGCCTGCTTGTTGACTACCGGAACCGCCACCAGAACCGCCGCGTTTGCCCCCGCGATTTTTGTTATTATTCTTGCGATTATTCTTGCCGCCACCATTATTATGGTTTTGGCCCGAATTATTAACAAAACCCGAAGGACTAGGAGAGGATGCCACCATGACAACTGGTCTTGCTCCAATAGCCGCCTTTTTAGCCAAACCGGCTTCTTCCAACGTCAGCATAGAGCGGGCTTGATGGAAGTCGGGAAGAGGGTTGCTTTGGCGAAGGAGAGTTCCAACAACATTATAAGCCTCCGAAAGACCGGCAACCAACTGTAGAACTAGACGATTATTTGTTACTGGTGCGCCAACATTACGGAGTTGATCCGCCAACTCCTTTAGTTTCTTGCAATATGCCGAAACGTTCGGAAATTCGTCCATTCGAACGAGAGAGAATTTCGCCGAGTGTGACGACACGTGAATGTTGGTTGTCTTGGAATATGTCACGCAATCTATTCCATGCAGCCATAGCCGTGGTATCCGGCTCAATAATCGTTTATAGAAGGTCCACCGAAATAGTGGCGTATATCCACCAAAGAACGGTAGCATCAAGTGTAATCCATAACTCAGGATCCTCCGCAGGAAGAGGTCTAGCGGGAGGAATGATGTAATGAAGAACTTGATAAGATATAGCGTGAATTTTAAACAACTCCGTCCACGTTGCATATTGGACGTTTTCCATCTCAAGGACAATAGGGACACTGAGCTTGATATTGGAAACCGTGAGGGCAGGGTGAAAATTGTTCTTAGACATATTGAAAGAACAAAGAAGGAGGGGAAATTTAAGAGAGGTTTTTGAGAGCGGAAGACGAAATTTTGGAAGAGAAAAACCCGAGGAGGGGGGGGTCTCGGCCAAAGGGAGGCAAAAGTTTGAGAGAAAAAAACTTTTGTTTAGACCTAGTCTCTTGATACCATGAAAGAAATAATCCCCTTGATTATTTTCATTGATTGAATAGATATATATACAAGTTACAAAGCTTTCTTCTACCATAATTCTAACTCTACAATTATGGTAACTCTACAATTATGGTAGTGTATATTCCTAATTATGGTAACCTATATATTACAATATATTACACATATATTTTCCTAATATACAAGATTTTTACCTTGTCTAATATTAACAATTACCAAAAGAATTAGAGCCAAATCTGGCCAGCAAATCCGAGAGACAAATATGGCCAAATCCGAGAGCCATAAGGCATTGCCTTATTTAACAATCTTCAAACACACCTAGTATTATGGACTAATGCCAACTGAGTGCGAATTCACTCTTTTTGGGCGATTCCTAAAAGCTAGGCCCCAAATTGATCGACTTAGGTCGAGTCTCAAAGAACTCATCAAGCTAAAAGGAACTGCCCAAGTTTGGGTTTATGACACCTACAATGTCTTCCTCGACTTCACGAATGAGGATGATTTTAATGTTAGTTTGGTATAGACGAGTAATCGACATTGATGGGCAACAGATTTGGCTCCAGAAATGGTCACCGGACTTTAAGCCGGAGAATTTACCTATTGCTCCGGTATGGGTTCTTTTGCCATTGTATAACTGGCACTATTTGAGACAAATTGTTAGTAGTGTTGGTATTCCTTTGGAATTGGATATGGCTACTAGAAATAGAACCATACCTAGCATGGCCAAGGTTAGAGTCGAGATCGACCTACTTAAACCTCATTCTGATCAGGTCTAGATTTGAATAGAAGATGAAAATTTCCCCCTTAAGGGATTTTTTCAAAAAAATGAATAAGAGGGCATCCCAAAATTTTGCAAAAGCTAGAACAATAATAGGAATCAAGATATAGATAATGCTAGCAATAATGAGGACCAACAGAGGAGTGTTGTTATTGCTGCTACTAAAAATGATGATCAGACCAAGAGAAAACAAGGCCTAGCAAAAAGTCTAACAAGAGGAACATGCCTACCAAAAAACCAAGTATGCTCCTAAGGATCATTCAATCTATCAAAATGAAAAGAAAAAGGAAAAAGAAGAAATATAAGGAATCCAAAGGAGTTGCTATTACTACTGATGAGCAGGGGGATAAAACTAGAACCAATGACAAATGTATGAACAACAATGATCCAACAGAGAACCACCAGGAAGAAGAGGGGAGCAATTCCAGCTCCCATAATCAACAACATGAAGAGAGTACTCAACACAGCCCCAATGAAACAGAACATGGAAAGAACAACAATTTGGAGTCTGTGAACAACAACAAACATGGTGAGGAACCTCAAGGTATGCAACACTTATTGTGTCAACCTGATAAAGTTTCTACTAGTATCCCTTCAGAAATCAAGGCACTACCAGGTATAAAACTTACTGTTAATTTGAACACTGGCCCTGCTACTGAGAGTGTGCATATCAAGGAACCAATTTAGAACTACAAAATGAATGAGAAAACCAAAAGGAAACAACAACAAATGGAGAAACAAGCCAAATATGTGAACCATCAGATTGAAGTTTCCTCTCCCAACAGGGTCATTGTTATGATATCAGAGGATCAACTCCAATCAGAACCTCTTGAGGCCAACATCAATGATATGATTTTTCTCCTGCAAAGAAGATCAAAAACAGAAACAAGAAAACAACAAGAAGAACAAAGTCAAAATCTTTTCCTCTAAAAAAAAAGGAAACATAAATTGATTACCCCCACTGTTTCTATGATTAGTTCCATTTTTTGGAATATTAGGGAGGAGGGGGTAAAATTTAGGAAAGCCATCCACATGCTTAAAAAATTCATCCAAATGAACAAAGTGGATCTCACTGTTATCATAGAACCCTTTGTCAATATGAACAAGCTTAGTAAATACATGAGATATCTGGGGTATCAACAAATTATATCAAATACTAATGATCAAATTTGGTTATTTTGGACTGGAGACCATCATACCCAGGTGGTTGTTAACTCAGACCAACAGATTACCATTAAGAAACACAACAGTCCTTCAAATTTTTATCTCCTCATACCCAAGATTTATGGGCTGATCTTATCAATGTTCACCAGCTGATCCAGGGGCCTTGGTGTATTGGACGAGACTTTAACGTCATTCTTGACCCTGATGAGAAGCTTGGAGGCAAACCTCATAGGCTGAGGAATAGATTTGACTTCAGTACTTGTATGGATGCTTGTGAAGTTTCTGACTTGGGATTTGTAGGCCCAAAGTATACATAGTGCAACAATAGAAAACCAAGAAAGAGAATATGAAAGAGGCTTGACAGGGTGTTCATTAATGATGATTGGGCTTAAATATTTACCAAATGTCAAGTTAAACACCTAGTGAGGACATGTTTTTATCATAGACCTTTCCTTATTAGATGTCATCATGATCAACAAGATGGTATTCAATATTTCAAATTCTTGGATTTCTGGGAAAATCAACCTACAGTTCTTCATTTAGTTGAGCAATCATGGAACACTAATGTGATTGTCAATCCTATGTGGAGACTGCAGTCCAAGCTCAAGCTTCTTAGCAAAAATCTAAGTACTTGGTCCACAGAGGTGGTTGGAAATGTTTTTGAGCAGGTCAAGTTTTGGGAGGACAAAATGCTTATTTTGGAAGATCAGGACTTACACCTCAACAGTGAAATCACCAGAGAGGCTCTCAACAAAGGCCAGGCAGAATACATCAAGTGGATGAATATGCAAGATAACCTCCTGAAACAGAAATCTCAAGTAGATTGGTTTGAATAAGGAGATTGCAACTCTAAATATTTCCGCAGTGTTATTAGAGGCAAAAGAAGGAGGCTCCACCTACACAGAATCAGAAATCACCATGACACATGGATTCAAGGAGATGATAGAATAGTTAATGCTGTTGTTCATCACTTTGAGCACCTTTTTAATCTCCGTCACTCTTTTATATATCTTAATATTGTTGATTGTATCCCCAGTATTATTACTAATGAAGATAACTCTTTCCTTACAAGTGTCCCTGATTAAGATGAGATCAAAAGGTGTTGTATTTAGCATGAGTGCCTCCAGTGCTGCTGGATCTGATGGCTTCAATGGTACCTTATATCATAAATATTGAGATATCATTGTAAATGATATCAAAGATTTTGTTCAAATTTTCTTTTTAGGAAAAAAGCTTACAAAGTACTTTACTCATACTTGCCTTGTTTTACTCCCTAAAGTGAACCTCCTTCCACCTTCTCTAACCTCAGACCTATTAGCCTTACTAATTTTTCTTGTAAAATCATTTCTAAGATTCTTTCTATTAGACTTAATCCCCTTTTAGATAAGCTCATATCTGAGAATCAAAGTGATTTTGTCAAAGGTAGGTTAATCACTGAAAATGTGCTACTGGCACAAGAAATTGTCCATAGTATCAAAAACTATAACAATAAACAAGGCGTATTCTATCATAAGTCGCTCCCGCCAAGAAAAAAAGTGGATCGAAAAGGTCTCGTGAAGCCGTTCACCGGGAGTTAAGATACGCGCTTGTCTAACTCAAGACCTAATTCGATCTTCATAGAGTTCTCGAAATATTTTCTTACGAAGTTTTGCTTTTTTAATGATTTTTTTTATGGTTATGCCGGTGATGATAGGTGGATCTGGTAATTGGTCTGTTCCGATTCTTGGCTGGAAGGAGCTGTAAAAGGACCTAATTGAGATCACACTTCTTTTGGCCCGGAGAGAAGTCTGATTGATATATAAAATAATTGAATTAGGAAATCCTCTATATTTCATCCAAGAAGAGGAGTTCCTCTAATTCTATGATTTTTTTTAGAAGCCAGGAGGAAAGAAATGGCGGTAGATAATAATGAGAAAGGGCGCTGCGTCTGGATGGGCGGAATGGATGAGCGAAAGGTGACAAGTAGGATAAATAAATAAAATATGTGAATTTTTCTTACTAATAATATAAAGTGAAGACCGGGTCCCTAGTCGCTGACAATTGAGTGTGGCATTCCATGCAATGAAACGCACTCTTTCCAGGGTAGTTGCTTCTAGGAAAAACTCTTGGCTGTCTCTGCAACTTCAACAAAAAAAAGGGCGATCCCCTATTCCAAAAGAAGTACCTCACCTCACATTCTTTTATTGTATTCGCTTCAATCGCTCCTGAAAGTAGACATGAGATAAGAAATCCAGTGTTTCACTAAGATTTCAAATAGCGGTCCCGAATTCAAGTTGATTCTATTTCGACTCTTCCTCATAGAAAGACGATCAAACAATTCCCAATCATGGTCCTTGCGGATCGGATCATCCATATAATATACAAAAAGAAACTCCAGATATTTTGTTCATTCCTATTGTAACAAGATGGACATTACCGAGGCTGAGAATGGACCTGATCTAGGTAATATGATCATTAAACTGGATATGGCAAAAGACTATTATAGGATGTCTTAGGACATTCTATTAGCTGTCATGAAAATTTTTGGTTTTGCTGATAACATGTTGTCTCTTATTGGTAACGTCCATGCTGGAATGTGGTACTCTATCATTTTAAATGGTAGTAGGAGTGGTTTCTTCACTTCTACTCAAGATCTCAAGCAAGTTGATCCTCTTTCTCCATCCCTTTTTATTATTGGTGCTGAAGTGTTGAGTAGGTCACTTAACAGACTTAATCATCATAAGCACTTTACTCCTCTTTCCATGGACGCTAGAGGTTCTATTATTAATCATCTTGCCTATACTGATGATATTATTATCTTTTATGGGGGAAACAATAAGTCCATCAAGCTCATTAAATATCAAATCAAAATATATGAGAATGCTTCAGGTCAATAAGTCAATAACAATAAAAGTTTTTTCATAACTGCTGCCAACACTTCTGCTTACAGGACAAATAGAATGAGAAGAGTGTCTGATTATATGGATAAACCTTTCCCTTTTACATACCTTGGTTTCCCTATTTACTATGGGAGGAAGAATTCTCATCTCTTTGATGACATTTGTCCAAAATAGTGAAAAGGTTAAATGGTTGGCAGGGGAGTATGCTATCTCATGGAGGTAAGATCATTCTTATAAGGCATGTGTTACAATCTCTCCCTTTTTACACTATGTCTACTATGAATCCCCCCAAAGAAATTTTAACTCTTATGAAAAAAATTCTTTGTAAACTTCATGTGGGGATCATTCGAAGGTAAGAACAAATAACATTGGGCAACATGGGATAAACTTTGCCTACCTAAGGATGAGAGTGGTATTGATATCAGGAAAATGAAAGATATCTCAGATACTCACATTGTGAAAAGGTGGTAGAGGCTCAGGTTGGGACAATTTCCTTTAGAACAAATACTGTAAGAGAGCACATTGTGTCACCAAAGTGGCCATATCTGCAGAATCACATACTTGGAAAAGTTTCATGAAAATCTGGATCAAGGTTGAACCTCATATAGTTTGGAAAGTTTAGTTTTTGGTGGGACAACTTGACAGGTAATGGAGCTTTAGCAAAAATCTTCCCTGACTTAGGAAGATCAGTTAAGCTCCTCGTTAACTCTTTCTTTGAAAATAATAATTGGAATCTCACTAAACTTCAAACTTTGTTACCTTTGCAGGTTGTCCAACAAATTGCACAAATCAACATTGGAAACCAAAATGAGCTAGATTTCCCAATCTGACAATTGAATAAAGATGGTTCCTTTTCTAGTCAGAGTGCTTGGCACTCTATTAGATCCTGTGGACCTAAACACTCTTTCCTTAATAGCCTCTGGCACAAGAGAATACTCTTTAAAATTTTCTTCCTAAATTGGAGAATTTTTAAGAGAAAGCTTCCATTTGATGATACTATTAGCAGGTTTGGGACTGATAGGAGATCTATGTGTGTTTGTTGCAGGGTATCGACCTATGAGATCATAACTATTGTTGTAAGCAAACTCATCCAAAGGCAAGAATTGATCCTAATGACCACCAAAATAATTCACACGACCTGCAATATATCCTCAAGTAACTGAATAGTCTGCTCAAATTAACCATCCGTATGAGAGTAAAATGTTGTACTAAGATCCACCCGAGTACCCAACTCCTTCCTCATAGATCTTTAAAAGTATGATGTAAACTACGTGCCCCAATTGAAATGATAGAATTGGACACTCCATGCAATCGAACTATCTCTCTGATGTAGATCCTGACCAACTTCTCCGAATTATAAGTTGTCTAAACTGGTACAAAGAGATCCGACTTCGTCAACTGATCCACAATCACCCAAATGGCATCAAACTTTCCCAAGGTTCGTAGTAACCCTACCACAAAGTCCATATCAATCCGCTCCCATTTCCACTTGGGTATACCCATCCTCTGAGTAAGCCTATCAGGCATTTATTTCTCATACTTCACTTGTTAATAATTCAAACAACGATATACAAATCCTACAGTGTCCCTCTTCATACTACGCCACCAATAATGTCCTTTCAAATCTTGGTACATCTTTGTAGCCCCTTGGATGAATAGAGTATCTCAAACTATGAGCCTCCTCCAAGATCAATCTAGTCAAATCCCCCATTTGCGGAACACAAATGTATCCCTTGATTTGCAACACTCCTTCATCATCAAGAATTGCTTCTCTTGCCTTTCCTTTAAACATTTTGTCTCGAATCTTGCACAACTTGGCATCATCAAATGGTTGAACCCTGATTTTCTCCAATAAAGAAGACTATGCCTCCACAAAAGCTAGAACCTTTCTAGGCTCAGAAATATCAATTCTCACCATACTATTTGCCAAATATTTAATATACATAGACAAAGGTCGCTCATCGACCTGCAATGATGCTACACTACCCATACTCACTGCCTTCCGACTTAAAGCATATGATATTATATTGGCCTTGCCCGGGTGATAAAGAATAGTTATTTCATAATCCTTGAGAATCTCTAATCATCTCCTCTAACTCAAATTGAGATCTCTCTGATTGAAAATGTGTGGAAGACTCTGATGATCGGTAAATGCCTCAAAATGCACACCATAGAGGTAATGCCTCCAAATCTTTAATGGAAACACTACTGCCGCAAACTCCAAATAATGAGTGGGGTAGTTCTTCTCGTGCACCTTCAAATTACTTGAAGAATAAGTAATAACTTTCCCTTTCTAAATCAAAACACAAACAAGGACGGTCACAATATACAGTAAAACCCTCTTTTTCCATGAGAAAAATCAAAATTAGAGTTGAATCAAACAAAGTCCTAAGCTTTTGAAAGTTTGCCTTGCAATCATCCGACAACTGGAAAGGTACATTCTTCTAGGTTAATCTGGTTAAGAGAGATGCAATAGATGAAAACCCCTTTACAAAATGCTGATAGTAACTAGTGAGGCCAACAAAACTCTAAATCTTGATAACCGAAAGAGGTCTAACCTAATCGCAAACTACCTCAATCTTCTTGGAATCCACTATAATACCATCCTTGGTCACCACATGGCCCAAAAATTCCACATAACTGATCCAAAACTCACTTTGAAATTATGGCATAAAGTTTCTTCTCCTTCAAAATTCCAAACACGATCCTTAAATGTTAATTGTCCTCTCCTCTACTACGGGAGTATATCAGAATATCATCAATGAAGATGATCAAAAAGAAATACAAGTACTATCTTAATACATAATTCATCAAATACATAAAAGTCGTTGGGCATTAGTCAGCCCAAAAGACATGACTAAGAACTCATAATGACTATACCGGGTCCAGAAAGTTGTATTAGGGATATCCTCCACCCTAATCTTCAAATGGTGATAACTGGATCTCAAATAGATATTAGAGAAGACCGATGCACCCTAAAGTTGATCAAATAGGTCATAAATGCGAGGAATGTATATTTTTTCTTGATCATTGCAACAATTTGTGCAGTCATTTTTAGCTAAAGACTCTTATTTGCCTATTTTACCCTTCCTATGGCCTTTATGTAGGGTTTGTGATGTGCAAGAATGGGTGGAATAAATCTTGAGGTCCATTTATGTGAGTTTTATATAACAAAACCTAAAACTAGAACCTTAGAGTTGGATAGTTTGACGCAAGGTTGAATTATGAGTAGATGGGTTTGTTTTCGGGTTCCGTCATTTTCGGTAGCTCAGAAGGGTCATTTATGACTTAGTTGAGTCATTGGTTTACTTTTTGAGACAATCAGATGTATTTTGTGGCCTCATTTGTAATACTTGGATTTTTGGTTATTTTGGATGATTATTTAAAAAAGTATGCCTTAGCTCAGTTATATGGGAAATCCGAGGGTATGGGTGAGTTCGTAGCACTATTTACCTTAGACAATCATGTATGGTGTGTGTCCGAGAGGTCTCGGGAGTGTTTCAGATATTGGACAGGAGTTTGGTAATGTTTTCCCTAATCTGGTGTCTAGTGTCCATCTCAACAGTACCTCTATTTTCCCCTGCGTGCCCGCGTCGGCAGGAGGTTGGCTCATAGAGACAGAGAGGATGGGAGATTATTAGGTTTCCGCCTTGGTAGTGGATTTATTCGTAGGGGCGAGTTTGCCTATGTGGTATCAGGATCTCCAGGGCGTTGAGGTGAGGTGTCAAGTGACACCGCCTCAGCGAGGTCAATTCTACTAGGCGGAATCACTGTATTAGGTGTCCTATTTAATTCCCAAGGCCAAAATTCATTTCTTAAAATAAAATATCTCGAACCTAGCTCTGACACAAAGCATTTTCAAAAGGTAAAGAGCAATTTCATCCTTGGGGTAAGATATTATTTCCTTTATGACTTGGTTACATGTTCCTAAGTTCTTAAATGGTGATATAAAATGTTTATAAGTTGGGTAAAATGAGTTGTAAGTTCTTATGAGATTAAGAGAGTTATATTTTGATGTAATGGAGGTTTTATGGATCAGATTGTATCAATATCATGAATTAGTGTTGGAATATGTTGGATTATCATATTGTAAGGCTTAATTTAAGAGTAGAACTATTTCAATTTGGGTGTAAATTCTAGGGTTTCCAATTAGGATTTTTTTGTATAATGTTCAATTGAAGGTTTAAATGTGTATAGTTTTCAAATTAACTTAAGGATATGACTAACTAGTATGTATTGATGATATTTGGGTACTGAAGTTTGAGTCTTGGTTACCCGAGTTGGTAATTAAATCCTTACTTCGATTAAGAATTATGTCATTGCTTGTTGTGTAAGATTTATATTAACGAATAATATATGCGTGAATAGACTCTGATTATCATGAGGCGCAGCAGAAAGGAAAGGATATCTCCATAGAAGTGTGATTATGTCATTGCTTGTTGGCTCTCTTGTTTGGCCCAGAGGTAGGCTACGATTTATCTTTTTGAGACTTCGATAGAAGTGCGTAATTAGTTATAAATATTGAGGGGTATTGGGCGTGCTTTGGGGGTCCCACTCAACCAGTTATGATGAACGGTTGAGTGGGTAACGGTGTTGAACTGTGATGATGGGTGATTTTGGATATCATCCTTAAGCTGATTCCGACTGCTGATTATTTGGCCTTGTCGCTATTATAAGGGCTTGTTTCCATTATGTGGGCTTACGCCATACTTGTATCATTATTCTTATTCATCACAAATGCTTTGATATGATATTCTGATCGTACGTGGATTATATGTTGATGTATTTCTGAAAGCATGTGATATTCATCTATATACTTGTTGCATCTCATGACATTATGATTCTTGGATGACATTGTCATTGCATTCATACACTCATGGTTTTGATGATGTTGATATTGGAGTGGTATGATATATGATGTGGGTCCAAGGGACCAGGAAAGGTAAACACACTTTGAGATTATGGAAATATTGAGATGATGATGACATTCCATAGGGGTATATGGACTTCACGGGTCCTCCATGGGTGTGCAACTCATAGAATTTGAGCGTCTGTATATGGGAAAGGAAAGGTACCTAGCATGTGCATTGCATTCACATAGGAAAGGTACCTCGCACCTCCATTGCATTTGCATCAGTCATATTTCATTGCATTGATCATCTGTCAATGAACTAACTATTAGTTTGATAATTTATTACTTAGTTGATTTCTGAATAAATGAGGATTTAGAATTGATGGTTAAGTACTTGAATACGGTCATTGTATTCTCTGGAATTGGATAACTTTTATGAATATGAATACTTTTGTAAATAATATGACTTGTGAATTTAGTGTACCGTTACATAAACTATGTGACTTATTTGGCTACTAAATTGTTAGCATAGGATTTGTGGTGTTAACTCGATATTTATCTATTTTTGTGTATCTTCCGTCGTTGTCGGCCTATGATATCTACGGGGGTACATTGTGTACTCATGGTACACCTGCTGCATATTTTCTTGATGCAGATACATATCATTCAGGGTAAGGATGCTACTATCAGCAAACCTTGGATTGCCCTATCACATTATTTGTCTTTACTTGGTTCCGAAGACATTTTTATACACTCTCATTATGGATACTCAGTTTTGGCACTACGGTGCCCTTGACTCGCAGACTTGTATTCAATTTTTATTAGTGTTTTTTTATTCACAGACTAGATTCTCAGGAGATATTATACTGCTGTTCAGACTTATCTTTTCTACATTTATATTATGAGACAACTTATGTAGTATTTTGTTTCTCTTGCGCTTTTAACTTATGTTTATCAGATGAATGATCAGAAAGTGGTTTGCCTATTGGTGGGAATGTGTAGGTACCACCATAATTCCTGAAGAGGGATCGTGACAAAGTTGATATCAGAGCTTTAGGTTAAACGATCTTAAATACAAGAGCAATGTCTAGTAGAGTCTCATTGATTGATGCTGAGACATCTGTACTTATCTTCAGGAGGCTATGGGACATTTAGAAAATTTCATTTTGTTTATTCCTTTCGTGCTAAGTTGAATCAAATTGATATCTGACTTTTGTTTATATTCTCTCACAGATGGTGAGGACTCGTGCCGACGCAGCGAGAGAGGAGGCACAAGCACCGGCACCGACAGTGCATGGTCATGGTAGAGCACATACTTGGGGTCGAAGTAGAGCCAGAGGTGCGGCAACAGCTCGAGGTAGGGCGTAGAGAGACAATCAGGCTCATGCCAAGTGAGAGTCCCCAAAGCCTTATATTGAGCCTCAGGACAAGTTACTTGAGGAGGAGATGAGGCTAGACCAAAAACAACCTTGATTCATTGCTACTCCAGTTCTACAGGACATACTAGTCAGATTATTGAGTGTTCTTGATGGATTTGCTCAGACATGCGTACATCCTACTACTCTGGGTGATTCTCAGACCCGTATGGGAGGGGGTAGACTCAGACCCCTGAGTTTTGTACTCTCGGTATTCAACCAGTGGTGATGTCAGCACCCTGTATCAATGAGGTCTATGCTCTAGAGTTTGGTTCCCAGACTATTGATGGGACAACTATGACCTGCAATGAGTGAAAGATTTAGGAGAACTTTTCAAATATAAAGCCTCTGGTGTATTATTGTTAGCTTGAGGAGGACGCGTGTGAGTTTATTGTGAGCAACCATGAGAGGTTGCATACTCTGGATATTATTGAGTCTCACGGAGTTAGTTTTATGGCCCATCAACTTTTGGGAGATGCAAAACAGTGGTGGAAAGCGTATGTTGATTTCTTACCCATGGGGTCACCTCTATTGACTTGGGTTAGGTTCTATCGGGTATTTTTGAAGAAGTATATGCCTTTGAGCTTGCGATTGTACAAACCTGATGATTTTCAGAAGATTGAGCAGAGTGGTTTTATAGTTGCGCAATATAAGACTCGCTTTCATGCCTTATCGCGTTATGCAGAATTATTGCTCCCTACATAGGTTGAGCGAGTAGATGTTTTGTTAGGGGATTGAGTATTCCACTTTAGTTGGCCACGTTGCAGTTGGTGGCTTCTAGTGCTTCTTTTGAGATGATAGTTGAGCATGTGTGGATGGTGGAATCTATTAGGAGCGATTTATCTAGACAGGAGCCCGATTAGGGGGCAAGGCGATATGGTCAGTTTTGCAGTTCTACTTCCTGTGGTTATGGGTATCATGGGAGATATCACCAATCGCAACCTAGTCGGTCAGTTCAGATAGCCTTACCGATTTCTGATGGTTTCTCTACGGGGTAGAGTGGTTATAGTGGGAGCCAATCTTCGAGGGGTTCTTAGTCTCAATATTTTGACTATGGTGGTTCAGGTTATTGTATCTCTATTCATCATCCCTCAGCGGCCAGGACTTGTTTTGAGTGTAGAGAGATTGGCATTTCAAGATAGAGTACCCCAGACTTACATCGAGTGCATCCCTTGCACCTAGGACTCCATCACATCCATTTATGGGTGGTAGTCAGACTAGCTGGGGAGGATATCATTTGGGTCGTGGTGGCCATCAGTCTGGCATGGTGGATCCCATTTAGGGAGAGATAGAGCTCATTTGGGCTGAGGTGGACAATAGGGTACTCAGTCTGATGTAGGATGCACTCACTACTATGCATTCCCTGATAAGGTCGAGGATGAGGCATCTGATGCAGTTATTACATGTATCATCTTAGTCGATCATCGGTCTGCTACTGTGTTATTTGATCCGGGGTCGACATTCTCATATGTGTCTGCCTACTTTTTTGTCAAATTGGATATATGGTGTAATATGCTTGATGTTCCTATTCATGTTCCCACACCGGTTGGTGATTCTATGATTGTAGATAGAGTTATCGTATGTATGTTGTTAATTTTATAGATACGATACCTAGGTAGATTTGGTCATTTTAGACATATTGGATTTTGATGTTATTTTGGGTATGGATTGGCTACCACCATATCACGCGATTCTGGACTGTCATGTCAAGAAAGTCACTTTAGCTATGCCTGGTCTTCCGAGGGTAGAGTAGAGAGGTACTCCCAGTCCTGCTCCTAAGAAGATCATTTCTTTCATTTGTGCTAGAAAGTTGGTAGACAAAGGTTGTCTGGTGTATCTTGCTCATAATCGGGATACGAGTGTGGAGACTCCTTTCCTTGAGTCCATTCCCATAGTTAGTGAGTTTGTTGAGGTCTTTCCCTCAAATTTACCGGGTATGCTACCAACTAGGGATATTGATTTCTACATTATTCATGCGTAAGTGGTTCGATATGATGTCGCGTGGTAGGGTATAAGATGTGTTACCATGATTCAGATGCGTGATCGAGTTCAGTCTTCAGATATGATTTGAAGGTTCAGTAGATTGGGGTTATGATTATGACTTCTCAGTTTGGTGATATCCTTAGAGAGTAGGAATGATAATTCAGAGATGCAAGGAAACGAAATTGGCTGGATAAGATTTATGGGCATGATATTTAAGGGTTAATATTTGAGAAGTTCGATAGTAACTTGTATAATGACATTGGAGGTTACCGAAGGGCAGGAAAATTGCACAGTTAGTTGGATTTGCTATGTTTTGGAAAGATAAGGTAAAGAATGGGTTTTTGCAGGAAAATATCATATAGACTATCGAATAAGGTGTTGGTCGATGGGAATATTTATGGTAACGGTTGACGAAGGTTTGATCTAATTTCAATTATGAAAGGCATTGTGTATCAATGATCGGGTCAGTGAATGCATGGACTAGTATAGAAAGAGATTATTTCGGTCAATGATTTTTGGCAAAGGTATTTTGATGAAATTATATGAGAATATTAGCAAGGGTATATGTTCGGTAATTAAGGATTACCTATCGAATTAAGGACCAGTTCAGTAATAGTTTGAGTTACTGCGTGGGTACTAAAGGATTTTGGTCAGAGTAATCAGAGTGGGTCGATACATGTTCTAGTTGAGGAATCTTATAAGAAATAGTACATGGGAGATGCTGGATTTTGGGAAGAACTCCAGTTTTAGTATTGGAGTGAGTGGGGGAACTCTCTGTGATTTGGTGTGTAGTGTTCTACTATCTCCATAATCAGTTCAGTTATTGTGTGAAGCCTTCGATATTTTAGTACACTCCGGGGCAAGATCGAGTAAGGGTCGGTTGACAGTGGAAATTATAATTGAAAGAAAATATGAAAATGTAAGGAATCAAAAATTATGTGTTGAGCTAATTCAGGATGAGTGAGGTGTCTCTTCGAGGATTGGGGAGAATTTGGATTTGAAGAATGGAAACTCTAGGATTAGTTTTGAATTATGTGGGAATTATCATTGCGGCTTTAAGATCGGGTGAAATGGTTTGGTACGCTTGGAGGAGTGGATTTATCGTAGTTGATTAAGTGTTATGATGAATATTCCATGAGGTTTGTGTTAGGCGACCGGTGGTAGACTGTGTTGAGACATTGTTGAATGATAACATGGATGAGTAATTCGAGTATAAAGACTTGGAAGAAATTGCGCAAGGTAAGGCGTATGGATCATAAGGTTGACATGTCAGAGATTGGTAAGGCTGGTAATTAGCGAGATATGACAGATAGATATTTGACAAGGTGTCCAGAATGTGGGCGAGTTTAAAGAAAGTACAAGGAAAATTTGATGTATTTAGAGTTTGTGTGGTTATATCGGACTTGCATATCAGGTAAAAGTGGGGAACTTGGAGATTATAATCAAGGGTATGGTTCGTCGATGTTAAATTAATGACTAGGATAGAATCACGCTTTTGAAGTTATGGGTGACGACACGTGGTTGATTGTTCGAGAGGAAAAGATATGGAAGATATCATATCATGTTTATGGAAATTTTACTATTCCACTTGGAATCAGTTCGGGTGGCTATCGATGATTTAAAAATTGAGTATTTTATTCAGGGTTAGATTGGTTCATTGGGGCCGGTTGGCTCATGTTTATATGGCGTGGAGGACTTATGGTATTATAGTAAACCACTGACACGGGTTTAATAGATTTTAATTCGGAATGGAGGTATGGTAGTGTTATCAATTCCCATTCAAATTGCAAGTAAGATTGATGATTATTTTCGGATGACAGCGATTCAGACAGTTTTAATGTTTTTCATGGTTAATTGGTATGCATTGAGGAAGCACAATTGGTTATGGATAAGTCTTCAGAGGGATCAGTCATTTTCCTACAAATTTGGCACGACAAAGTAATCAGTAGGCATGTTTATAGTATGATGGTTTGGAAATTCAAGGGAAAATGGACTTGTGATGTGTGTTTATGTGTTCTATGAAATCTTGGTGAGAAGGAAAATATTGATAGTTGAGAAGGAATACTAGTAGTACCAGACTAAGTTATCGGTACAAGTTGGACTATGGTTATGTCTACGACTAAGGGATGTTGGTAACTATTGTGGTAATTGTGGATTCAATCGAGTGAGGATATAGGTATGGCTATGATCAAGTTAGGGAATTAAGAAGAGTCACCTCTTACATTCGAGAATCAGCTGTGGGGGAAATTTTGGTTATGAAGGATTATATAATTTAGGGTGTTGAAGTAAGTTTTGTAGTTTTGATTGACTAAGTGAACAGGTGGTGCTAGCGCTTTATTTCTTGTCGGTTTGTACTTGGATTATTGATGTTGAATTATGAAAGCATGTGATAATCATCTATATATTTGGTTGCATCTAATTACATATTGATTTATTGCCTTAAATTGTCATTTCCATTCATACACTTCTGATTCTGATGATATTGATATTGGAGTGGTATGAATATGTTGTGGGTCCAAGAGACCGGAAATGAAAAGTACTTATGAAATTATGGCAGCATTGAGATGATGATGTTACAGATGGCTCAGGTTGCACGCTGCAACATATATGATATGCGGGGATGGCTCGGAGTTGCATGCCTGCAACATGATATTATTACAGCCAAGAGTTGGGCTCTGTGATGTGATGAGTTATTCCAGAGTAGAGGGGTATATAGACTTCATGGGTCCCCCATGAGTCACTTTTATATGACATACCTCTGTGAACGGTGTATACTAGTTGATGCAAAGGTACGTTGCATATGCATTGCATTCATATCATACACATTTTATTGAACGAATTATTTGTTGATTTGTAATGTGAGTTGATTTCCATGATTGAGCTTATCTCTGTGAATACCTGGTTAATTGGATATGTGAGAACTTGAATAAATATTGAATTGGTTGCCATGTGTGGCTTGATTCATTATGCATGGATTTGTGATTATAATTGGTAAGTTTAAGTCCTTGATGTCTGATGCTACTGTGTTCGGCGGTGTTAATAGGCCAGGACTATTGTCTACATCCAAGGAAAATATGTGTTTTGTGTGTTGTCTGTTAATTGACTGTGCGATTGGGTACGAGTCTAGTCAGGAACCTGTGATCAATGTTGTCATTGGAATGGTAGACATTAAATGATATACGTATGTCAGACCATAATTGTATAGAGACCTAACTAGGTCTAAAGGTTATGAATAATAGAGGTGTGAATGTCCTCATGGTTAGCTTAAGTGTAATATCCTTGGAAAGTGTTTTAAAGTCTATCGTGATCTAAGTGTTTATTTTTTAATTGATATGTTAAGTCGAATTTATGGGGTTAAGCTTGAATTTGACTTGGACAAGAGAGAGTACCAGTCGGTGGGTATTATGATAGTAAGGTCCCTGTATATATGAATGGATTGATTGTACTTGACTGTGATTGGAACCTTATGTGAATAATTTGACTTGCTGAATTAGGGTATTGATGTGTACAACATGTCTTATAGGCTATTAAACTGTCTAGTATAGGCTTATCTGGTGTTAACTTGATATTTATCTCTGTTACGTATCTTCCGTCGTTGTCGGCCTATGATGTCTACAGAGGTACATTATGTACTCATGCTACACTTTCTGCAACTTTTCTTATATAGATACAGGTCCCTCTACCAGTTCAAGACCTCGAGTTTGAGTCCGAGCTGGTTGATTTCTAGTATTCATGGTGAGAATGCTATCTTCCGAAATAATCTGGATGCACATTCTCTTACTCTGCCTTTACCTTGATTTGAGAGACATGATTCAAATTTTCAGACTATGTAGTTCAGTTTTGGCTCAAGTGTTATTTTATTTTGACTTGTATCCCTATTAGCGCTCTTATATAAATAGAAGGCAGCACATTCCAACCCATTTTTCACACCCAAACTGATCTCAGCCTCCAGACTCCTAACAACTCATCCATCATCTTCAAAGAGATCTACAAGATTCCGGGGTGATTCTTCCTTCGGAAAGATCGTAGATTAAGGTGTCCCAAGGCTGGATCTTGTAGATTAAGGTAAGGATACACTTCTTCTTTATAAGTGTGAGTTAGTTTGATGATTAGATGTACTTAGTTGCTATAAATTGTAAGTTGAAAGGTGAAGGATGTTGTTTAATCAATTAGTTAAGATGTGTAGTATGTTGGGGCTGGTTTTGTTGTATAAAAATCCTGGGGATTTTGATGTAATTGTATTCATAGTGCTACAAGGATTAGAAAAGGGGTAGGCAATGTTAATGTCGTAGAATCACGTATAAGCACGATTCGCAAGATCGTATATGTTGTTATTATTATCGTGTGGGCTGGTTGATGGTTGTTCCAAGTTAATTTATGGCTGGAGATTGGTAGTCTTGATATATTTATTGTTGTTCGTAATATTGAACTTGGGAGAGCTGAAAGAAATAGGGGAAGTGTTGCCTGATTTATAACAGAAAGAGTGTGTGGCTTGATATACATGGTATACTTGTATTACCTTAAAGTAACGAGAGTGTTATCATTGTTATAGGTTAAAGTGATAAACGAGCTCCTTGGGTTGTGACGTCATACGAGTCGACAATGGTATCTAAGGCTATTCATTATTCTCTTCTTTGGCATGAATCCACAGCAAGCTTTCTCTTTCGAAAACGAATCCTAAAATTGAGCTTTTAGAGATAACCTACTTATGTATTCTATGGCTCTATATGCTCCTAGTTGATGCCACCTCGATAAGCTAAATTTTAGATATATACATATATTTGTAGTCCCTGCTCAATGATGTGCCAAGTATCAGTGAGCAATTTACAGTCCTTTCACATCTAGAAATTTAACCAAGTCATCAACAAACAATCCAGTATTAAATCCATCCACAGATAATCAATGAAATGAAGTATGTATGATATGAATGCAATGCATATGCCAAGTACCTTTATCCTCTAGTATACACGCGTTCAAATTTTATGAACTACACACTCATGGGGGACCTGCGAAGTTCATATACTTCTCCGTAATTTCTCCACGGAACCCAGCTCTTGGCTGTAATAACTGTTGCAGGGCTACAACCCGTTCCCCCGTGTACCATCATCATCTCAATGTTGTCAATAATCTCATAAGTATTCTTACCTTTCCGGTATCTTGGACCCATAGTAATTTCATACCACTCTCATATCAATATCATCATAACCATGAGTGTATGAATGCAAATGACAATACAAGGCAAGAAATCATAATGCATGAGATGCAACCAAGTATAAGAGATTCATATCATATGCTTCCAGAATTCATTAACACATAATCCAAGTAAAATCAAGATATCATATCAAGCATATGTTATGAATAAATACGACAATAGCAAATATGGCGACGAGCCCAAATAATGGCGACGAGCCCAAATAATGGCGACAAGCCCAATCAACAGCAGTCGAAACCAATATATGGTTGTTCCCCAAATCAACCATCATCATAGTTCAACACTGGTACTCACCCAAACGTTCATCACAACCGTTTGAGTAGGACCCCCAAACACGCCCAATACCCCTCAATATTTATAACTGATTACGCACTTCTATCGGAGTCTAGTGAAAGTAAACTGTAACCTAGGTCTGGGCCGAACAAGAGCCTCGAACAATCAAATCTATGCGCTAGCCTTGCCTTTCCGGAGCGCCTTGTGGTAATCGACGTCTAATATGCATATATTATTCGTTAATATAAGGCTTACACATAATACAAGGACTTATTCCTTAAACAAATCAAGACTTCAACAACCAACCCTGGCCCCACGTCATCAAGACTCAAACTTTATCACTCAAAAATCATGAATGCATACTAGGTAATCATATCTTTAAGTTAATTAGAAACCTAAGCTCATTATGACCTTCAATTGAACAATTTAAGAAAAGCCCCAAATCATAAACCCTAGAATTTCCCCTAGTTCAAAAAGGGTTTCTATAACCAAATTAGAATCCACAACATGATTATCTATCATATTCCATCACTAATTCATAATATTAAAGTAAACTAATTCATAAAACATCCATAAATCAAACGTTCAACTCTCTTAATCTCATGTGAAATCTAAAACATATTTTCCCAATTTCTTATGAACACTCTATCACTATTAAAGGACTTTAAATCATGAAATCTAATCACAAAGGATGGAAACAGTACGTCAAATGAAGAATTCATTCTCAATCTTCATAAATTCCCTTTTTGGCGGCTCTAGGTTCGGGAAAAACTATTTTGGGAAAAGTAATTCGACCTAGAAAATTAAATAGATTACATGATCCAGTCATTCCGCCCCAACAGAATCAACTCCGCTGGCACGGTCTCACTCCCGCATAAATCGACCTCGCTTGGGTGCAGTCACTTGATAGCTCGCCCCAGCGCCAAAGTGAACCCGACCCCGCAAAGGCGCACTCGCCCTTGCGAAAAGACCCTCTGCCGAGGCAGAAATTCACCAATCACCCGTACCCTACTTTAGCGAGCCAACCCCCATAGAGGTGGACATGCAGGAGCGAATGGCCTACCCGCTGGGGAGAACACCAGACACAAGAAAATAGGAATTCAACCCAAAGTTCTACCAAATACTCGAAACATTCCCGAGACCCCCGGACAAAAACCAGACATGCTCCCCCAAGGTAAACAATGCTACAAACTCACTTGTGACCTCAGATTTCCCATTTAACCAGCTAAGACATACTTTTCTAAAGAATCGTCCATAATAACCAATTATCCAAATATTACAAATAAGGCCACAAAATACATTTGATTGTCTCGGAAAGTGAACTAATGACTAGATTAAGTCATAAATGACCCTCCAAAACTATCGGAAGCGATGGAACCCAAAAATGAACCCCTATACTCAAAAGTCAACCTCGAGTCAAATTATCCAACTCTAAGGTTCCTATTTTGGGGTTTTCATCCAAAACTTATATAAATAGACATCGGGATCCATGACACTCATCCTCGCGCATCACAAACCCCACATAGAGTCTATGGGAAAGGTAAAATAGGCAAATAAGGGTCTTTAGCTAAAAATGACCTGACATGTGGTTACATCAGATACCAATTAACAAATATTCATCCTCGAACAGAGATAAATGAAAGGGGAAACGTACCGGAAGTAGTAAACAAGTCAGGATATCTGCTCATCATGTCGTACTCTGTCTCCCAAGTCGCCTTCTCAATAAGATGATAATTCCACTGCACCTTCACAGAAGCTATCTCCTTAGACCTAATTTCCTCACCTGTTTATCCAAATAGCCACAGGCTCCTCCTCGAACTCTAGATTCTGATAAAGCAATACAGATTCCCACTGAACGATATAAGAAGCATCGACATGATACTTCTTAGGCATAGACACATGGAAAATCGGATGGATTCCTAAAAGATCTAGTGGCAGAGCCAACTCATATGCCACATATCTAACCCTCTAAAGAATATCAAAAGGTCCAATATACCTCGTACTCAACTTCCCTCTCTTGCCGAACCTCATCACGCCATTCATGGGTAAGACCTTCAGTAGAACTCTATCACCAACCATAAACTCTAAGTCTCGGACCTTTCAATCCGCATACTCCTTATGCCTGCTCTATGCTTCTAGAAGCTTGTCTTGGATCACCTTCACCTTCTCTAAGAACTAAACATATTAAATTGGTTCCTCCCTGAAAGTGCTCTCACCATCCTAAGAAAAATGATTTTATACATCCACAGTAAAATATTGCTACACTATCAAGTCAAAACTAATAATCCAATAACCCGATACCAATAATCCAATAAAATTTTTTCAATCTGAATTATCGGTTAGATTCGATTTAATACTTTTCATTTATAACCGAAGCTACTCTGTTAAGGATCACAATCAGCTCAGACCTATCTTGCTTAGGAACTTCATCCGAGTTCAAGAAAGATCAGACTAACTTCATTACTTATCATTTCATTACTTTACTTATTTCTTATTATTCATTATCAACAATAACAAATCAGTCCATGTATCATATAAATCACTAACAAATTCAACTGTATTTTTTGGGTTAAACGTGATCCTTTTGGATGACTAGTGTTTTATCTTTGGGCCAAACTTTTGGATCATACAATAGATTTATTTGGGCCAAAAAAGGAAGACCAAAATCAAGTGACACATACATACCACTCTCAAGTAGGGGTGTCCAACGGGGCGGGTTCGGGGCGGGACAGGACCCGACGGGATTAGGAGGAAGGTCAGGACCGGTCCTACGGCGGGCCTGGCGGGCCTGGTGGGACTGGCCAACGTCTCGTCCCATCCCGTCGGAAGGGGGCCGGGATTTGGCGGGACGGGGCGGGGCGGGTCGTGGGATTCGGGGGATTATTTTTTTTAAATTGAATTTTCAACACTGAAATTGACATTCACACCTACATTACAACGAAATTTCGACGTTGAAATCTATTGTATATTGTGAGATATTTACTAAAGAAAAGGTAAAATTAGAAACCGATTTTGGGGAAAACACAAATTGATTGGTTAAACAGAGGTTTTCCTAAATATTGGCGGCGCCAAACCGTCTTGCGACTGTTTGACCGGCCACTTCTCAAAAAAATACGCAAAATCAAAAAAAAAATTGGTAAAACGGACATCCGAGCGCAGAGTTATGACCATTTAAAAGTTGCACCAATTTACAACTATTTTCTCTCCCTACCTATTATGTCAATGTTTCTGTGATATGTTAATTAAGTTCATGCCGCCTTCGACTTCCATAAAAGCTTTATAGATTGACTTCAATCTAGCCACTCAAAGTCAAATGTACCATTAAATACCAATAAGGCTTCATAAATTTGCGTTCATAACACATCTCATGTTGCTACTTTATTTGTTCATAATATGATTATTGCATGGTGTTCTGTAAACAATTCTTACGTGCTATTCAAGTTTCCCGAGTGCTCGTAAGCTCTACGAACAATTATCTATATTATATAAATGATACCAATACTGGAGTCAATAATTTAACTCAAAAATAATTGACAAGTTCACTATTCACAATTTACAGCTTCTGAGATGGTAGGAAAATTTGTGAGAAAAATGAAGAGAAAATGAGATATTTATAGATATACTAACTTAAGGGTTAAAATAAATATTAAGGGGGTAGGGAGGGTTTATGGGGTGTGGAAAAAATATTAAGGGGGAGGGGGGGATCGGGACGGGGTAGGGGAGAGGACGGGCCCGGGGCGGGACAGCCCCGGGATGGACGAGCCAGGTCCCGTCCCGGTTTCGAGTCCCCGTCCCGGTTTCGAGTCCCAACACCGTCAATTTTTTTTAGGGGGGTCGGGTAGGGGTCCCACTGGCCACCCTTACTCTCAAGTGGTGGTTTTCCGTGATTTATTATTGTATTGTTTTCTATGAAATCATGTTTGTTTCCATTATTTTTAAAATTATGTTGTATGATGTTGTAAACCCGTTATAATCTCGTGGTTAAATAACATGAATACACTGTGGGTGAGTTCAGGAAGGTGGTGGATAAACATTAATGGAACTGGTCCCTGGGATGCAGATTGCAACGGATATTATTTGTGGATTTCCTGGTATGTCTGCACATCTTTCTGCCTAGTAAGATGTTGTCAGTAAGTATGTGGACCTGATTCTTGTTTCCACAAGTTAGAAGCTATTTTGTTTGGACTCTTCAAAAATGTAATTGTACTCATGTCGGATCCTCCAAAAATGCATTATTGAAGGTCCGACGTGCACCCGACGGCATTTTAGTCCGAGTAATATAGCATAGAAGCTTAGTCTTCCAATTAGCCACTCTACGAATTCCACAGTTCCGCCCCATTCCCATTTTAGTGCAATAGGAACTTGGAGACACCGTAGTCCACTCCAGGTTTAAGTCATTGTTGTAGTGAGCTTTGGAATCAATTAAAATGAAGCGTAATTTTGGAAGAGGATTCTTTTTCTGGATAAGGAAATGAAACAGCTTTCTTTCTTTATTAAAAAAATGGTTGATTTGTAATCCTCATAACTACTGTAAAAAGGGGAAATTATTCCATTTATTTGTTTTTTTGGGTCATATTTCAGTATATTATTATCAGATTCTTCTATAGTATCAAAATTGTCGGCAGTTACTTTACTGCTCATTGTGTTGGAGCCACTCTCAGACTATTGAACTGAAATATTGTGCGATATTTTGATTTTTACTATGGTTTCGTCAATCATTAAGAGTTTAGCCTTAAACCTATAGATGTTTTGATCAATTCTGCTGCTGGAATGACCTTGCGCGAAGCGTGATGCTTCGTATATTTAGTTATCATTGTCCTTGCATTGCAGGTGAAACTGATGAAGATTTTTCTCACAGTTGTCCTTATTAAGGAGTACAAGCTTGCTCAAGTTCATATATCACAGTTCTACCCTAGGCCCGGTATGCTACTTTTCAGTTTTTCAATTGTTATTTAATGTACCAGTCAGGAAAATAAAGGAATTTTTTTATCCACTCTGAAGAGAATTATAGCGAAAAGCTCTAGTTATTGCATCAACAAGTGAGGAATGTGAAGCTCTCTCTTTAGCAGTACATTCTGGATAATTATATTTGCAAGTGCACTTGAGATATGCATGTGATGCATGGATTTCAATTACTTATTTGCTATCAGGTTATAGGCAAAAAGTTGGAACTAAATGCACTTACAGACATACCCAGTCATCTATTGTTAAAGACTGATAGTTCATAACCTGCTAAATGGATTAATGTTGGTACTTCTGTTTATCACAAATCTCTGTCAGGATGAAGAAGGTTCCTAGTAATGTGGTGAAGCAACGGAGTCGTGAATTAACTGCTGTATTCGAGTCCTTTACTCCATATACTGGAATGGAAGGCAAAGTAGAGAGGATATGGATTACTGACATAGCTTCAGATGGAGTTCATTTGGTAAGCATGATAAAGCCAGAGATCTGGATAACTGCTATTGTTTCGTAATGCTATTTGACTCTTCTAAAGCCCTAAAAATGTAGATGCAGTTGTTTGCTGGAATATGATGGGTTCCCTGTATCCTAAGTAAATTCGTTTTTTTTAAAGTACATAGTTGGTGAAAGTCTAATTATGAATCACAATTTAGTCTTTATAAGATCAACGAGCCTAAGACAAACTTTGATTATCATTACGCATGCCCCAATCTCCTACTCGTAGTTTTATTTGTGTGACAAGCAAGTTAATTGGCCTACGAAATAATTCAAGAAGAGTGCTCAAATTCTTGTATACATTTCAGAATAGTTGTCAATAATTGCTGCCTTTCATTTCTTGAATGACTTGTCATATGATTTTGCATGTTAGATGCAAATATCTTCATTCCCACGAGTGACTCTTTTTCCCCCCAATGGGACACACTAAGGGATACATTCAGGTCCTGGTGATTGGTTCAGAGAGCATGCTAGGCACCTCAGCTATGGTGAAAATAACATCCGTAGGTAGATGGTCAGTCTTGGGAGAAGTGATTGAGATCCTCTGTCCGCTCACATGAGAGTTTTGATGAAAGGTGCTCCCCATTCGGAAGAAGCTTGTGCCTGTTCAAAAGAGCAAGAACCTTGCTCTGCAGCATCTGGTTGCTCCAGTTAAAGTCCTCCAACTCAGGAAGCTACAACACTGCTGAAGAATGACCCTAAGCAAGATAATCACAGTAGCAGAAACTTAATTGCATGGTTTCTGAGGAATCGTAAGAATCATTCTTCCAAAAAGATGGACTCGCCTAGCTCGGAGTCTAAGGAGAAAGAAATACAGGATTTAGGTCGCCAAATCGCTTGGAGTCCTGTTGATATAGCTCTTCTTAGTGGAATATTGTTGAGCTTGTTCACAATAGTGGCTCTATTTTTTAATCTTGGATCTAGGAGTTTGTCATCTAAGTAAATCAATTTTGCATCTTTAATTTTTTTCCACAAGTCACAAAGTTCTCTTGCAAGAGTTTGCCATTGTGGTTTGTTTTATGACAATAGAAACGGCTAATATGATGGATTTTGTGTAAACCGTGTGCTATACACACTTTGCTGTAATAGTAATTTCTCTCAGCTGTTTTTTTCTCTTGTAACCAGAATAATTGAGACAGGCAATGAAATTAATTTGAGAATTGAAGATGGGAACTCTATCTATCAGCTTTGAATAAGCAATTCCTTTTTACATCTAGACAGGTACAAACAACTATATTCTACAACCTCATAGAATGATTCCAATATCAACCAAAAAGAAAAAGGACTTGTTATCTAATACAGGAGCTTGAAGAATGTGGGACATACATTATGTAAGTAGGGATTCTGGGGAGATACAGGGAAACTGCTCTTCCATTTGTATCTTGTGTAGCAGCCTTTATCCCACTTATTCACTGAACCCATCTCTCTATTTTGGGAACCCCTCTATTTTACACTTGAATAGTACATAGATAAGGTGAAAGTTTACCAGCATCACAAAAGCATATCAGACTTCGATGGTAATCTCTTGAAGAAGTTGACAGGTACTGATGGTAACCTGCTCCTGAATCGTGGATGGCGCAACCAGTAAAGGCCTATGAGCACTTCAACTACTTGGAATGGAGTAACATATAGAAACACAGCCCAGATCAATGCAAGGACTATAAATATAGCAGTAGCCCTCGGATCCCGCCAGCTTAGTATGGCAAGAGCTCTTTCACCTTGTGTTGCCAAATCTCCAACTACAGTTTGCACCCTCCCGGCCACGCTCCTCAGCCGATCATACCTCATTCTCACGGCGTCTGTTGGCCGGGAAGTTGGGAATGTATCAAATTCTTCATCCAGTTCATCTGGGTGAGCGTTTTCAGCTTGTGAAAGGCGAGCATCCATGTGGGGTGGAGCTCTAGGCCTAAACCTGTAGTTCCACAAGCCAATCACAAACAGGTAGAGGAAAATTGTTGGCAAAATGAGTTCCGGGTAGCAAACCAATATAAAGAAGAGCACATGGACGAGGATAGTTGTCAAAGGATTTTTCCAAAAGCAAATGCCATCAAACCATCGACAAACTGCCGAAATTCCAGAAAGAAGTGACATTATGCGAAAGAAATTGGCTTTGCTTCTTCTGAGGCTGAACATATGGTAATCCACATCCAGCATATACTCAACAACTTCCCTTCTGAGAGGTGGCTCAGCCCTTGCCAGCCTGGCAGCCACTATCTGCATTGCCTGGTGGCGCAACCAATCAATGTGCCTAACCGAAATGGGCTGCACATAATGCATTTTCGGGAGCAATGGCCTCCCGTACTGTGCTACCATGTTCACCCATGCTGTACAAGTGAACCTTATGGCCAAATGAAGCTCTCCGTGTTTCCTTAAACCAGAGGGTGTAAGAACCAGCAGTGGATAAAAATGTGTGTAGATCCGATCAGTTTCCAAAGTCGATAACCTAATTCTCACCTTACCAATCCTCTGATCTCTAGCTTTATCATTGCCATTGATGTGGCAATTGTCGAAAACCCCAATGGTGACCACCGTACATGGATCAAACACTTCCCAAGAGAACTGCTCATTCCATCGAGGAGCCAGATGGTCGATGAGTGTTCTTGTTCGAACCCATTTGTTCCCATACTTAGCAACACAATATGCATCTGTAATTAGACCCTCTTTACTCTTCATCGGCAGCAGATTCTTGGCACTGAGAATACCTAATTCAAGAATTCCAATACTCGGCTTTCTCAAGTGCTTCGATGATGGTTGAAGATCACTGCTAAAATGTGTGGACTCATCAAGAACATGGTAACCGGCATCTATCCAAATTCGAAGGTGAATCTTGCTGGAGAACTTCACTTCTTTCTTCTTCTCGTCTTCATCTGCCGCATGATGAGAAGGCTTGAGAAGATTGAACCATATAGCATCTGGTAGCTTAGCTGTATCAACTCTGGTTGGAATATTTCTAACCGATATCATAGCCCTTCCCATCACTTCATCTTTTCCCGGTCCAACTCTATCCGCAACATCTATTATCAAATACTCCTCAAAAGGCTCAGATGCAACAAACATTAGCTCCTCATTCCACACTGGATTAATGTGTCTCATCGGTGAGGGCTTGGTAGTCCTGCCCTGATGCCCGAGCTGTAACTTGACATAAGCCTCAGGCATTCGGCTTCTATCCGATGGTATAAGATCCTGAGCTTCAATAACATGAACTCTTAGATAATACAATTTAGGGGAGAAATACACTTTGGACCGTGTATTAACCAAATTTTGTTGACTAGCCATATGAGCATCGGAATGCCAAGCCTCGGGAAAAGCCTCATCAGCTTGGGTTCCCATCCAAACAGAAAGCATGATTTCACCTTGTGAAATCTTCTCCCCTTTCTTATTCACCAACCTATACCATTGTGGAGCTAAAGGACTATCCGGGGGAACTCGAAGAGGGACTTCAACGATATCAAATATAACTTTGCCAACAATATCATCTTTCCCAAAATCCTTGTCTTTCACAGTAACTTCAATCAAATTAGATTGCAGCCTTTCTTTAGAGAAGGCAAAAACACTGTTCCATACAGGGTATTGATTCTTCTCATAATGCCTAGTAACACCTTTGTAATTCCCAAGTTTGACCTCAACATAAGGATCAAGACTCCCAGATATATCCATAACAGGAAGATCCCTAGCCTTGACAACATTAATATACAAGAAATGCATCTGCTCTACCAAATCATAAGTACTAGCAGTCTTATCTCTACCCCAATACCCCATTCTTGCAGCCAAAGGTGGCCTAGTTTCCACTAACCCAAATTCAGGCCTTGGGCCACCAGGCATTTGCATCTGCATTACATTACTAGCCATAGGTCCACCAGCCTTTGCAAAATCAGCCCTTCTCTCCACCATCACTGGTGGTTTCTCGGCCGGAGGCGGCGGTGGGCCCGCCGCCTGTGCTGGAATAGAATGAAAGGTCCTTACCTCTGGCTCTTTCTTCTTCTTCTTCTTGGTTTCAGTCTCCTTCATGTACTGTTCTTCAAAGCTGTTGTTGGTGTTAATTTCGTTCAATATAGGAAAAAGGGTTGTCCTATCTTCACCACTATTCACATTTTGCTGCTCAGTTTCCACAGGAAAACTCTCAGGCATAACATTATCACTACCAAGAACATCACCAATATAGATTCTTAAGGAAATATCACCCTTGATATGTGAAAAGAGTCCTCTTTTATCAAGAGGGTATCTCTGAACTAAAGCGTCAGAGTCATTAAAGGGGATAGAAGCACCAGAAATCTTGACAAGACCAAGAAAATTCTTGTGGTGTCCATGTCTTTGGTCATTGTAAACATAGACAGAGATAGTTTGGTCTTCAACTTGTCTTGGGTTCTTGATATTGAAGACAAGTTTTTCATTCCATTGAGGGTAGAGATCTTTGGTTTTAGTTTGAGTTCTTTGGCGTTGCTCATCAAAATCTACTTCAACAAAAGGACTTGCTGAACCTTGTCCATCTTTAGGCATCAGATCACTTGCATCAAGAACTTCTACTATTAACTTAGCCATTCAAACAGTAAAGTTTGGGTCTTTGAGACAAAAGTGTGTTTTAGCCCCCTAGTTGGTTGGTAAGGAGTAGAATTGAAGGAAGAGAAGAGAAAAAAGAGAGATGGAGAAGAAGGGTAGGCGGTGAAGGGAGATTGATATTGCAAAAGAAGGGAAGAGTTGTAGAAGGGGGTGGGTGGGGGTAGGGGCCTAGGAATTAGAGTGTTAAATTTTGGTGGAAAGTGAGGGGGGGGGGGTTCTTTGGTCGTGGTGTAGTAGATCTTAGGAGTGGCGGGTGGATCTAACATTTTTTAACTACCCTGGACCCTACCCAGGTAAAAGACGATTCCTAAATTTACTACCCTAACCTACCAGTAGCAATCATTACGGAACCTGGTCCTGACCAGGTTCCTGCACTCTGTCAATAAAAACACAAATTAAGAACAATTTTTAAGCCTATGAGAATAAAAAGAGTTCTAAAATAATTTCATCAAGTAGTTTTTAGCCTAATCGGAGTTTTTAGTACTTATAAGAAGTTTTAGAAAACTTATTCATTGTAGAAAAGCTAATTGCTACAAAACCTAAAATTGCAAGTCAAATTTGACACTCAATTAATTGAACGTGTTGATTTCAAAATAAATTTGAAAATATCTCAATTAAACTTATTTTCGTGTTCATAAGCTCTTCGATACAAAAGAAAAGCTTTAGTATACTAGTAAATCCCTAAATTTCATCTTCACAACTACAAAAATATACACAAATTTTAAAAATCGATTTACATTTCAAATAAAAAAGTAATACAAATTGAAGATGAGTATCTTTGAAATAGAAATGTACATATGATATTAAAAAGAAATTGAAGAGTAGGATATGACCCCATATGCATTTTAGGAATGACGTGAACACAACCAAAGGAGAGAAAGAGGCAAAGGTGAAGCTTCAATGACGACAACGATGAAAGTACCTGAGAGAAAGCTTCAACAACGACGATGATGAAGCTCGGTGGTGTAGCTAAAACGTCATTGTTATTGAGAGAGTTTTGGGTGGGGAAAATCAATGTGCAAAGGCAACAAATAATTTTGGAGAAAGTTAAAAGTGGTCCAAATGTTAAAAAAAAAAAAATTTAATATTTTATAGGTTCCAGCATTTGCTCCGGTCCACTGCCTCTATTTTCCGGAACCGGAACCGGACCCGACATTGATCGGTTCCTAATTTTACTACCCGGACCCTACCCGTTATTATAATATATCTACCCGGAACCTACCCGTTAGTATCGGTTCCGGTCGGGTATCTGGGTACCCTGTACCCGTGCTCACCCCTAGTATATCTCTTCTGATTCTAAATAGTGACACAAAAGGTAAAGCAAAAGTCTCTTAAATCTATTCAAGGGTAGTTTCTTGGAAGTCGTTTTTTGGGGTTATAAGGAATTTGGAATTTGGAAAATTCGAGCTTTGCACTATAAAGTTAAATCTATTTATATAAAATTAAAATTAGTTGAATTTTAAAGCGGATATTTTGAATTTTAAATTGAAAATTAAAAAAATAAAAATTTGAAAGGTGAAATTTTGTTGTGTATGTCCCTTCGAGAATTTGATTAAAAAAATCTCTACTGTTATATTAAGGGATAGTTTAATTTATCACACCAATAAAGAAAATTCAAACATAAAATTTTGCACAAGTTAAAATATGCCAAAGTGTTAAGTTATTTCTATAAGAAAAAAATTATCGAATAACTTAATGTATACGGTAAAACCGGCATGACACGTGGCAAGATTCAAATGTGAAGTTCGAAGTGGTTGGTTGAGTTCCAAACCGGACACTAGTCGCACCAGTGGAATGCAGTGGCTGAAGACAAGTTCGAGTTCAACCGAGTTAGTTGACACTGGATGAAGAACCGGAGGCGCCTAGCGTGATGTAAGTACGGAGGGCTTTGAATTGGTAAGTAGTTCGGGTCTTGGTGAATTTCGGGTTGGCCCGAAAATAGACAAGGAAGGTGGGGTTTCTCGGGTTTTCGGTGAGTCGAAATGTGCGATGTTTGGAGACGGTTTTGGGTAGATGTAGAAGGAGTCGGGACAAGGCGTTGTGGGTGGTGGTTACGGGTGATGTGAGGGATATTGTGGTGGTGGGGCTCTGGTGTTTTAGTGACGGTAAAGGCTCGGAAGTTACCCGAGACAGTGAGGGTGTACGAGAAGGGAGTTTGGACGAGGCGTTGATGTGTTTGATGGCGTATGCGTGGAGATATGGTTAGATTCGGATTGAGGTCTCTTGAGAGGATGGTAATGAGGTGTGGTGTGAGATAGGACAGTGGAGAAACAAGTAATTGGAACAAGGAATGTGTACGGATTGTTGTAAACAATCCGAGACACAAATCAAGTCTCAATTCGGTCGATATATGGTTCTTGGATGGTAACACGAGGAGTTAATTGCTCGTGTGGTCTCCAAGGATGTTGTGGTCAATTGCATAAGGACTAGGTTGAGGTTTGCTGACCGCGAGGCTCAACACTAACCAAGCAAGGGTGACCGAAACCTTATAAAAGATGGGTGGTTCTCCCGGAGGATCAACTAAGAAGTTCAATCCCGGATTGAAAGACTTGGCAAAATGAGTAAACACTCAAGTTTTATATCAAACAACTCTGCCTAATACATTATCCTAAGGGCTCATTTTATAGTAGAACAAGGAACCCTCTAGAAAGAATTACAATGGACGCAAACTATAATACTTAGTCGACTAGGTGGGAATGGGGGGGAGCGGGGGGAGAGGAAATGTCCTCGGCCGAGGGGAGTATTACGCCCAAAGTCAATGTGTTTTAGAACCTTCTTTGATAGCTCTCATACACGGTTGGTTAGCACTTGAATGAGCTTCTTGGAGTGTGTTGAGGTAC